>LR989929.1:74113614-75363614 GCA_905146935.1 Scaeva pyrastri
GAATTTGTAAATTACAGTTAAACTATGAATAGAAAATTGTGTGTTTTAATTAATTTTAGGTTGAAAGGTGAGAGGTGGTATTAACTTTTGTATCTCTTTTGTTTAGATGTTTCTAACGTAAAATGGGTTCTTTTGAGTATAACAGAAGAAAATTTCACATAACACTTTCTTAGAAAAATTATTTCCACAAATCCAATTATGGACTTTATTTTGCTCGTATGAAGTTACAAAAGAATATGTGCAATGAATAGAAACTACACACCTGATGAGAGCCAAGATTCTTGGAAATTAGAATAATATCATGGACGACTGGGATCATCGTTAATAATAGGACATTAAGCCAACTGATACTTTTTTCAATCAAAATCATATCAGTTGTTAGATAAATACGTGCTGATATCATTTGCGAGTTAGATACGCAAATAGAAACGCCTGCATCTATACACGTGCAGTCTGCAGCGCACTTATGCAATAACGTATATGCACCCCTTTCAATCCTTGTGTATATGCATTACAACTCAGCTGACTTATATTTCAAAAGAAATGCGAATTCAACAAGCTTTAGGAGGATTACTATTCGATGCTTAATAAGCTCATTTACAATGCACGTATAATAAAGGACAATAAGTCACCTAACCTACGAGTATGTATACTGGTATTGTAAATCTCCATCTAGATCTAGATACTTTCGAGTAGGTACCTAATAAATTTAATTGCAGAAATATAAACACACATACAGCGAAGTTAATCTCGCTACATACAGTACACCATTGTATGTACATATATATGTAATAAAGATGATATGTATTAATATAATCGCTATTCAGAACGTGTGATTTAATGGAACAAAAGAGATTAAGCTTTATATGAACATTTGATATATGTAATTCAGCATTAATAATGCTATTTCCGTATACCAATACTATAAATGAGTATATGGTGTACTTAAAGTTAAATTAAATGGTACTCTTTATATAAATTGTACAATGATGGTAATCATTGGTTAAAGAGGATTTAAATTTTTAAAACACAATTATGTAGTTAATTTTAATTTTATTTCTGAAAAATTTATAGATACGAGTATGTTTTATTTAATGCGAATTGTATGACTTTTATAAATCCGTGTTTTTATATGTAGGCAGTGATTTTGTTTTGTTTTTTTTTTTTTTTTTGTGACAATCACTTAATTAACAATAAAGGCAGGATTGCTAGACAAGTAGAATATTATCACAAATTTATATCTACGAGTATGTGCATTCATCAAAAATATTGATTTTGATTTATGGAATATTAATTTAAGGCAACTCGTTTAACATCAAACGAATTTAACTGAAATATAGTGCAAAATTTACTTATGAATCAGATTTAAGGACTTCTGTACGATTTAAACAAAATTGGACTTCATTTTAAATAATAAGAAACTGTTGAATGTGTTGACATTTTCAATCTAATGACAGCCACTCGAAACTTGACAGCTCTGAAATTTTACTTTGAACGCACATTTTTACCAATCGCATTTTTCTATGAATACAATCATTATAAATTATTGGCTGAATTCGACTTAAAGATTGCATTCAGTGAATAAGGCTTTTCCATTTACCAACCGTTAAAAATCATTTCATTTATTGAATAAGTTTGAAGTCTTTGCTGTCATTTAAAGTCAAGTGAATGCAAAGAACTGAATTCAAAAGAATGCAGAAACTTCAAATGAATGCAAGCACTTTAAATTAATTAAAAAGACTGCAAATTTAATGCCAAATTATATCGGTGATTGCTAAGATTAAAGTCACGGTATTAAAGTCGATTGAAGAAAAAGTAATCGTTTGATAAAAGACTTAAATGATTTAATTTTTAAATGATTGCATTTTTTTTTTTTTTGTTTGAAGGTGGTGAAATCAAAACTGCTTTACCTACATCTAGAAATCTACTACAATTTCATGCAAAGAGTCGTATACAAAAATAATATAAAAAGAAATTCAACACAAAATTCACCTTTTTAGTGAATTTTTTTTGTATAAATTGTGCAAATAACCTTAATAAAATTAAGAAAATACAATAATTGAAATATGCAGTTTCAAATGCAAACAAACTAAAATGTCATTTTTAAGGAGAATTCTTTTTATATTACCAGATTCCCTCTGGTGGAATTATGGTGCGAAACTACTTTGATCTATACTAGATGATGAAAGTACTAGATTTTTTGTTCTATTCTACTTACAAGCAATTCACCATTTTACTATTTAAAGGTAAATGTCAAAATATTAATCGAAAACAATATTTCCGCCATCTAAGTAACAAAAAATAAAAAAATATGTTTTAAAAGTAACCACAGCATGTACTCTGCTATTAAAAATATAATTTTGACATTTTATTTCTCGGAGTTTATTAGATAAATAAAACATCACCTTTAAAATGACATTATTCAAGTTTGTTAGTCCTCCTTCTTGGTTATTAAAATAAAAGCTCATATGTCCTTTTTTTTTTCCTTACTTTACTTATAAACAAAGTGCCAAAAAAACAAAAATAATTAATTCAAATTAATTTAAAAACATAAAAACAACAAATTCGAAAACATGTACCTACATTCAGTTCAGTGTACATGTACTATGTACAGATATGACAATATGACACGATATGACACTGTTTTTCCTAAGTGTTTCAAGTTAATCGCAACACACGAACCCATCTGGTGTCTTTACCCAACAACAAAAAAAGGAAGACACAAAAAAAGAAAAATTAAATTTCTTTAAGCACTGTTGGTAAGCCTAAGTAGACTCTAATTTATGGCAATTTTTTTGTTTTTACATTTTGTTTTTGTTTTTTAAAGCCTTCATGTGTAGAATATTTAAAGGTAGGTGTACCTACGCGCGAAATGTTTATTTTTCTTATGTCACACGTGTCACATTTATATTTTTCATTTTCTTATACCCTACGCACATGATATAAGCTTTTTGACGTTAATAATTTATGATTTACCATCAAGAGAGTGAGAAAAAATGAAAAACAGCAAAAACAAGTTCGCATCAAGGAAAATGTTGGTACATCGTTCATCTACACGCAAGAATTGAAAATGAAAACAAAAATACACAAATAACTCTCCAGTGGCTAAACCGACATCAAAACTACTACAGTTCTCCAAAGACACAAGTATAGCATAGTTCCTAGTAAAAAGTCTACAATACAAATTTAGTGAAGGACAAGTATAGGGAAGGCGAATAGAGGAAAGTATGAAGTTCCTTTTAGTTTCATAATAAATAGGAAACTTTTTGGCCTTTCGCATCTTTTTCTTCTTCTACTTCTCACTTTTCAATTTGAGTTCGCATTGTTGGGAGGGGGAAGGGTAAGATGTGTGTAAGCCCTTAAAAATCTCACCCGCATTTGTGACAAAACTATTTCATTGGTCATGTTCAAAATTTATTCATGTAAGTGCATGGTCTTTTTATAAAAGGTGAATTTCTTCAGAAGAAAAGAGATTCATCGCATTTCAGACCCTTAATCCGAGGCAACAAGGAAATACTAATCTACGGTTTAAAGACTAACCTTAAAAGAGAACTTGATCTAGTAGCTGACTTGAAGAAGCAGCTGAAGGAGACGAAGAAAACACAGAAAAGAAGAACCGGGAAGATCAAGAAGTCCAAGATTACTAAGAAGACGAAAAATACAAAATAGACGAGGAAGACTATAATAAAGCGGAGAAGATGGTTTTTGCAGTGTTTTTTTTTTTTTTAAATGGATTTCGTATCTCACATGATCAAGATCACTTGAATAATAAATGGTTCATAAAGCTCAAACAATAAATACATACGTCAAAACTCCATCATTTCTAAAACCCAAAATTTATTCAACCACATCGTCCGAAGTCCTTTTGTTTATCTCCCCTAAAAGATATCTAATTTAATAGAGAAATACTCCTGCTTGAAACGTGTGTATTTTCGGTATACATACATATATGAGTAGATACTCGTTAAAGATAAAGAATATCGTCCACCTTTAGTAGAAAGATACACACAAAAGCCTATCTACATACAAATACGAGTATCTTCTACCCATATCCCCATATCTACAATTACCTAACCCATTATTACTCATACCTTGACTATCATCCTTTTAACAAACACACAATTGAAACTTTCTCCCCGGTTGGGGTGGTTGGAGTGGTCGGGGCGGTTGGGCGGTCTCGGCGGCGGTGGTGATACACATATTTTCAAGCCCGAACAAAACAAACCTTTTCCCATTTTAGTATCATCGTTCCTTGAAAACTCATTGTAGCTAAACTCCTTCTTCCCTACTTTATAATCATCAAACCTATACCTATCTAATATACATATGTATGTACCAACACTATATGTCCTAACTTCCGAGCACGAAGGGTCGAAGGCGGGGAGGGAGGTTTTTTGCCAATCTACATGGAATTAAAATATAAAACAAACAAAATATACACAACATCAAGTGATACTAGAGAGAAGATTAGGCAATGAAGGAGGATTCGGAAAAAGAGAGAAAGAGAGACGGGAGGAAGATATGTTGAGGACCGAGGAAGATGGCAAGGACTGAGGGTGAGAAAAAAAGGACTTACGAAATAGGTTTTCAGTTGAAATTTATACTTATATGTTTTCTACTTCTATTTTTTTCTTCACAAATCTACAAATGGAAGATATTTTGTATTCAACTTTTAGATGTGTCTTCTTTCTCTATCTTTCTTCTCTCTGTTTTCTCACTCACTTATTCTCTACTCTCGAATTTGTTTTATTCTTTCCAAAATTTAGAAACCGAAACGAGTCGAATACCAAGAGACCTCGGCTGATGTGCGGCGAGGCACTCTTCTCGAGGCACAACTTCGAGAAAAAGAAGAACGAAGAAGAAAAAAGGTGGAAATTGGATAAATACAAATGAAAATGCAAAACACCATAAAGAAAAATACAAAAATCCCAAATCTCAGGGTAAGCCACTCAGCACATACAATATTATATCTAATGTATCTATTTGTATGTTTATAGGAGGACACAATCGTAGATACAAAGACATCTATACAATCGTATTCCTCCCAGAGAGAGATCCCATCCACCACCATAGCGCACTGATGGGGGGATGAAGTAACGGATTGAAAATGAAAAGATTAAAACCAGGCGAGTCGAGGGTTGGCCTGGATGTGGATTGTGGACGAAGAGAGTGAGAGGTGGGTGGGGACTGGGGAGTTATTTGGTTAAGAGAATCCCAGCAGTTTGTGTTTTGTGCTCTCAATGCTAAATTTTATATTTGATTCTACAACTTCAAGCTGGAACAATTTGTTTTTATGCTTTCTGAGGAAGCAGGTTCCAAGTCATGTGCCTTTCTATCTAGAAAAGGTACACTCTAAAGTCGTCGTTGTTGTTTTTGTTGTCGTTTTTCCTAGTCTTCACTCGGGTTTTGACTTTAATTGTTAAATAGAATTCCTTGAACACTTTCCTAAATGCAAAAAGGGATTTTGTAACATTTTTAATGTGGACACTTTGCTTTAAATAAATTGTTCTTACTTTTTGTATATATTTGATAGAAGGATCTGTTGCTCACGTTCGTGGATGTTCAGGTAACTTTATATGTATGTGTAGGTATGTATTTCAAATGGGCAATTAAAAATTAAAAATGAAAATTCTTCCTTTTTAGTCCTTTGGGAATGATTCTTCTTTTGGATTAAGTACAATTTTTTTGATATATCAAGGGAGTAATTCAAAATCCTGAAAAGTCTTAGATAAAATATACTTTTGGGAGATTGAATTTATGGCAACTGTATATCCTTTAATAAACGTGGTTAAGGTATAAAAGTAGGCTCATATGTCTTTCTCGACAGTAATAAAGAACTTTGGTTTTTGGAATGATTTTTTTTTTTTTTTTTCATTTCGATCTGTCTATATTTTATTATGAGTACTGAAAGTGACATTTTATAGAATTGAGTGACGTTTAAACGTCTTTTAACAGAAACTTTTGACAGAAGTTGAGAACTAATTCAAATTTTGTACATTAAAAAATCGAAGGAAATAATTTTGACTTTGACAGTTTGGTTAAGGGTTCGTTCACACTGAAATTTAAAAAAATGTCAATTCCCAGGTCGATAACAGAAATGTAGCATCAGTGATGAAGCAGTTAACAGAAAAATGGGAAACCATCTAAAATCCGTCGGACACGTACCGTCTGTTGATATGCGTTGTTTCTGTTGTTCGTTTTTGATTGCATTGTATCACCTGATAGCCTAAGTTGCAAAAGTGCAGTGTCTTCACTCCGAAGATTTGAGTATCTAGTATATAGTATCAATGATATGTAATGTCAAATTCTAATTGAAATATCGTTAAGTCTAAGTTCCCCACTTCAAAAATAGCTGCAAATTTGTTGATAAGATCCTTGTTCTTTTCGAAATTCTTGTTTTTAAATCCCCAATCGCATCCACTTTTTATAACATTCTTTTAATATTGAAATATGTTTTTAGAAAAAAAGATGCGCTCTCCAAATGACTTGTTAATTCGAACAAAACTTCATTAAAATCATCCACATACTCGAAATATTACTTCGTCATGACAAATACCAAGTAGATATTTCAATTTAAGGGTAAACCAAAATGTGCTTGAAAAACATCTGCCATAATATAGGACGGTATACGTATTCTACAGTTAAACATTATTATTATTGTTCAACTAAAAATACCATCGTTCCTACCTTTAATCATATAAAGTGCTACATTCACTCAAGATGTTTCATTGTTGCTGAGCGGTTCGGCTGATGCTTTGCTGCACTGCACTGCACAGCACTGCACTTGAACGTGCATTGAGATTTTAAAATCTAACCAAATTAGTAAAGAATCACATTTCCTTCGTTTTACATATAACAAAACTCCATCAAAATCGTAAGTATGTAGATAGATATGTATGTACCTCTTCACCATAAGCATCAATTTACGGAGGTATACCTATATAGAGCCACAAACATATCTCTGGCATTACATCAGACAATTCTATAGCACATTTGCGCGCCATTCAAACTCGAGCAAAACTCAATTGTGAGAAATCTAAATCCCCCAATCTCTTTCATTGCATTGAAATTGCGTCATTTGCAGCAGAAGCAGCAGTGGAATCAGCAGCAGCAGCATCAGCACATCAAATGACATTGCACCTAATTTTCCACTTTTCCTATTCCACCATAACCATCACCATCAGCATCACAAGCACCACAACGACACTGTACCTACTTACATTCCCAGTGACGATGACAATCTATACGCTGCTGGATGCAGCAAAGTACGGAATGCACGGTGTGTGTAGGTAGTGTGTTGTCCTTTTCTAGCTGACGTCTTTTAGCTAGCGCTGCACTATTTATCCCTATTATCCTTGCACATTCGCTCCTTGCATTTTTAATTAAAATCCTGTCGTCCTTTCTCTTCTGGGGTCAGAAAAGAGCACCCCGAATGGTAGCAGCTGTTTGATTTTAAATGAACTTCCAAACAACAAACGTCGACGACGACGACGACGACGAACGGCAAGGAGCAACCAATATTGGTATAGTTTCTCCAAAATTATATCGCTTCCTGACACTCGAAATCCATTTCGGGCTGATCGCATTATACCTAAGCAAGTCCACATACAGTTCACAGCCACCTTGCAAGAAGGCCACAGACGCAGACCTGCAGCAGTGTGGCAGAGTATAGAGTAGATAGTGTTGGGATGGAACTTTCAATCTGTTGTCATTGGTGCGCACACATCAACCATATATGAACCAACAAGGTAATCCGAGATCTGTGCTCATTTCTCAATTTCAGTCGACTATCCCATATCCCTTCTCAATACCGTCGCACCACCAACAGGCACTAGCACCATCATCATAGTCGTCGTAGTCGTTCTTCAGTCAGCACAGACTTATATCATTAGAGACATGGTGCATCTAGCTGAAAGTGCATCTCAAACAGCAGGGACCCCAGACCCGACCAGACCAGACCAAGTCCATCACCATCACTATCACCATTGGACTAAGACCTTCCATATGTGACTCTCTTCGATATTCCTCCAATCCAATGGTCGCCTTTTGTTGCAACGTCAGAGTTGCGTATCTAATGGATATCAGAACTGTAAAGCAAAGTCACAGCAGCAGCAGCAGCTGCTGCTATTACCGTTGTCCTTCCCCTCTTCAGACTCGAATTGACGCACTCCGGGTAGAGGAAGGAGACTTTTCCTTTTTTTATCTGTCCATGCAGTTTATCCTTGTTTTTTTTTTTGCTTCTTTTTTTTTTGTTGGGTTCCCAACATTCACTTCACTTCGCTACGTTTCTGTTCTGTTCTGCCCTGTTGTCTCTGGAATTCTTTTGGTTTGGGATATAAATGCGTTCCCATACGGGTGCTTTGCAAGTCAAAGGAAAAATTGTTGTTGTTGGAAACCAGTTGCAATCAGGTAGTGTGCGGTTCATATAGGCATCAGGCATTGATGAAGCGAATAGGGCACACAAAAGAGTGTCGTCGTCGTCGTGCATATACATGGATAGATACTCGTACACATGTCCTGTCCCGATGATGGTTCTGGGTTCTACGCTCTCGGTCCTGCGAGGGAAAAAATTACAACAGTAAACCAAAAAAAAAAAAAAAATGGATACGAACCTACAACAGAAACAAAAAGGAAGAAAATTTACTCCGGAAATGCTTCAACGATTACCTACCGACTGTAATCGAGAAGAAGGATCGATTTTTATTTGTCAGGTTGTTGCTTTTTTCAGTTATGTATTTTTTTCTTTTTTTTTTTTTTTTTTTTTTTTTTTTGTCGAAGAGAAGGAAATTTTATCGTTTAAGTTGTTCTGGTGGTGGAATTAAAATTTCATAAAGCCATATGAATTTTACAGTTTTCACAGATCCTTTTTTTTTTCTGTGCACAACTTTGTTCGCTCCTTAAATGTGTTCTGCACAACTGGGTTAATATTTAAAGTATATCCTGAATCCTGACAACAAAAACAACAACAAGAACAAAAAACAGCAACAAGACTAAAATGAATAAAATTTTAATCGAAAATCAATGTTGGATTTTTCCTTTCCTTTCCTGTAGATAATGTTAAAAGGACCTTTATCTATATCATCATACCGATTAAGGGAGATACAGAAAGAGAGAGGGACAGAGAGGGGGTTGAGAGAGGAAGGGAATTTGTTGAAGGGCAATTAAAATTAGCACAACAATTTTGTAAGTTAAATATTTATCTTTGAGAAGATTAAAATTTTAGTTGGAATTTTATTTATTTTTGCAATATTTTAAGGTTGAATTGATAAATAAATAAACTAGAACTTTATACGCAGATACTTTAAGTGTCAGGTTCGGTGAAGTTGGTAGCTATAGGTAATGTAACAATGTCAGAAGATAATTATTATTTTATTTATTAAATAATTATTCATTTTTGTGATAAAAAGAAGAGAAGAAAAATTGTTCTAGAAATTGTTTGCGTATTTGATCCCGAATTAAAAGCATTAGTTTCACAAATTTTTACATTTCATTCAAATGTTGACAACTTCGAATTGACACAAGTTTTGTTCGACATAATTCTTGAGTAGATTTTTTGGCTTTGAACACGTTCTAAAGTTTTTAAAGTGGCACTTGGATTGTTTGTTGAACGGCACTCATATAGTTTGACGTTTTATTTCGGAATTTCGAAAAAGTCAGAATTGCCATATTTTATTTTTTTTTTTTTTAGAAAATAATTTTTCGGTGTAATAGACAAAGGTTTAAACAACTTCAAAAGTCTGAAGTATTAGAGTATTTTTGAAATAGGATTTAACTTTCAGAAAAGTACGCCTTCCTATTTCGTTGACAGAAAAGAATAAAACTTCAAATTTGTTAACGTTTTTCTTCATTCTTCTGTATATATTTAAGTGTTTTGTTAATGTGAAAGTTGTTATTTTCTAAAAAGAGGTTTAAAGATTCAAATTTCTAGATTTCCAAATGTTTGTTGTCGTATAGATCAAACAATTTAGTTTTAAGAGTTTTATAATTTATTATTTTTAAATTTTTGACAATTTTTGAGAAGAAATAATTTGATTCTTTTATTTAAGATTTAAAAAATATATGTACTTACAAAATGTTTTCGAAAAACATCAATCGTTATAAGAACTTACCTGGAAATAAAAAGAAAAATGTTGTTACTTTTTAGTTAGTAAAGAATTTTCGAACACTCCAATCAAAGGAAATATTGAATACAAATTGAATATTAGAATTTAATCAAATCGTACTCTTCTTTGGCTACTCATTTTAAAAGTAAATAAAAGATGGATAAAAGTTTTGTTTTTTTCTAAATCATTCAGCCCTATCACAAATTCACGAATCGTAATCGAAAATGTGCTCCGAACCCCGAAAAATCAATCACAAATTCCATTCGTAGTGGAAAATCTGCTACGATAATTTCGAAGTATTTCAATAATTTTCACAAATGACAATGTTTGACATACAACAGCTGATTTCGAAAATGAGAATGAGGCAATGCCTTTTTGGATTCCATTCGGATTTCGTGATGTAAATTTATCGTAATTCGTTACGGAGCTTTCGTTCGGAGATTTTCTAAGAATGGATTTTGTGATAGGGGTGATTATCTTATGTTTATGAAATGACGTAGTATTGAAAAACACGAGCATAAATCCACACTAATGCCACACTTCACAACTTACTTAAATTCAAGCAGTTGATGGCAATCCTAAAGTAATCAATCAATCAATCTAGATATACAAACTTGCTTAATTAATAAATCTATTTTTAATCAGTAACAAAAAAAAGAAGCTAAAATTCATGTTCATTGAGGTTTGTCCATGTTCAGTAAGAAAAGTCATCTCCATCTGCCGTGTCTTCACGTTAACACCTGTCGGCGCATTTTATTGAATTGTTAAATCGTGACATTAATTGCTTATTTATATATCTCTTAAGGAAATTACTATGTATTTTTAATCTCTTCTTATAACTTATGTATATTTTTTCATCCTTGTTTCTGGGAATATTAAATTTTTAACTTCCCATCATTCTCTGTGCTGATGATGAGAGAACATTTACGTAAGCACTCATAATTTTTGTATGGGGGGAAACACCATCAGCTCATTTTTTGATCGACGTTGATAAATATCCTTATGATTATCCCTCGGTTTTTTTTATTTTGTATTCCTGTTTCCGGTGAAAATTGATTGCCTAGCCTGCAGACTTTTTTCGGGTAATTTTTAAAGCGTTCGCAAATCTTTTCAACATCCCAGTCCCAGCATCATCTGTCCTCATCCACCATCATCAGGAGCATCATCAGGACTACCAACACAAACACACACACATCATCACGGAAAAAAAAACCATACAAAATGTCTACCCCTCTCTGTGAGTGCGAGATTCAGAGAGAAGGAAATTTTATACAAAGGTCAACGATCCCAGGCTCAGACTCTCCCCCTGCTGCAGCAGTAGCAGCATTGCGTTGGGTAAAATCAGATTTTCAAATAATGTTTATTTTTTGCTCATCATCATCAAAATAATAACACCGAGAAAAAAAATAAAGAAATTTCCAAAATATTTCATTTTCTATTTTTAATTCACGCCGAACGATGTACACGAATGGGAAGAAAATAAACTCGGGAATGAATCGAAATCGAAAAGCTGGCTACAGCCGTCGTTGCTCTTTGGATTGGAATTGCGATTGGGATTGTCGGTCGTCTCATCGACCGATAAACCAACCAACCGACTGAGCTGAGCGTTGTCATCATCACCGTCCGTCGTCGTCATCGTCGTCGTCCTTAGTCAATTCAATAAAAGATGGACAAAAAATATACATATGTACGGAACGGAGTATCTATAGCTTAAGTGAACGTCAATAAACGGTTCGCTTGTCTACACACATAGCCGCTTGGCCTAGCCCGACTTGGCGCATAGTTTGCTCAATGATTTTCCCTTTTCTTTTTTTTTTCTGTGAACTCTTTTTGCCGTATCGTTTGGCATATTGTCGGAGCGGCATAGCGGCGCTGAAAAGCAAACACACGGGGGGTGTTATTGCCATCGCCGCCGCCGCCGCCGAAGCCGTTCACTGATATTTTGCCGGGGCTGATGGAAAATGTTCGAGCCCGTCATTTTCGGATGGAATACACTTTTTTCTCTTTTTCGTGATTTTTCAAACAAAGATGAGTGAAAACGAGAACATTAAGGGAGGATATTTTTATGTGTGTGTATGTGTGGATGTTTTCTTTCAGTCTGGTCAAACAATAAAGGAGCCATGCTTAGAATTCCAGGCTCCAGGACTAACCAGCAGCGGGTTCGTCGCGTCATCGTCGTTGTGGTCGTTTGGCTGGCTGATGTTGATGCTTGATGAAGATGACTGCATCAATGATAATGATTCCATTGTATGTCCAACGACGACGAAGTACATAGGTATACGAAGCCCTTTTTTGCCATCCTAGTCATATAACAAGGATAGCTCTAATGACAGCGATAGCGGTCTTAAAAAACATGATAGGTATGTTGATTTTTAAGGAAAATCAATCTTCTCTGCTTTTGAAAACATTTTTCGACGGATGAGAATTGAAGTTTAGTCGAAATCAATTAAGAACTGTAGACTTTCACAAATTAGAAAAGATGACGAGTTAATTGGTTGAGTAAGATACACAATCAAGGAATTTCACATTTTAACAAAGGTCATGTTAAATTGACACTGTCATCATTAAACAAAAAGGACTTTGAAAATATAAACACGGCGTCACGTTAATTAAAGGTCTTCCAATAATATAACTTCCGATCTCTGGCACTTGAAGCCAACTTAGGTGTCATTTGTTCAAGTTGTCAAATCACCATGGATAGATATAGCGTTTCACAACTTGTCCAGGAGAATTCAACCTAGATTCGGGAGCCCCACTCAATTCAAGAGACTCAGGAGCTGAATGTAAACGACCTGTGACAAAAATTAAAACTAAAAACAAGAAACTGTGCTGGGTCTCTACATTAGTAATTTCTGTCCCAGAACTCTTATAAATCTCTTGCCGTCAGTTTAAAAAATGAGATTTTGTATGCTACAAGTAAAAAAAAAAACATTTCATGGGTACTTTCGTCCACTTAACAGTCATCAACCAGAATGCAGCTTCAAAACACTGCACGTGTGGTGCCCAGCAGTAATAACCTTGCATAAATGTAATAGCTGCTGCTTCTTGGATCCACCACATTGTTGTTGTCGTCATCGTCATCGTCGCCGGTCAGGTCACGTCTGTCGGTCGGTTGTTCGTGCCTCTTAAACGTCATCGTCGTTGTCGTTGTTACTTCCGCTAACAACAATGTTAAAAATTACAACTAGCTACAAACCTACAAATGCACATACATAAGTATACATGCAAGTACTTGGCAGCTTAGGGGTAAGTTACTGCGCCAGAACAGCACGCGTGTGTACCAATTAAATTTGTAAGTATTAACTCCTTTTTTTTCTCCTTCCATCAGATCCCCCTTTTCCCATCAACCCATCCCATATGCAACCGCTTGTTCGTGCTTCGTTTCATCAACTTGGTACAAAGACGCCAAGAAATTAAAGCAAATTAAAAGAGAAAAAAGAAAAAAGAAACTGAATTACACATTTGAATTTAAAATTCGAATTGAAGAGGAACCACTGTCATCGTCATCTGTCTGTGCGAGTTTTAGCCAAGTGCCCAGGGCAAGTTAAAGGCCATAAACAGAAGAACAAGGAACCCAGGCCAACCACTATAATATAATACCACGAACACGGTGAAGATGGTAAAGACGACCGACGACGCACGGTGACGATGATGGTGCCAAGGATTTATTTATTGAGGGGAGATCTCACATCGCACATAGCACATCGCACCTCTCCCCATCATCGCAACAGTTCCATTCTATAGCACTTACATATTTTGTGTCTGCGTCTTTGTCTTTGTTCTCGAATGCAGTTTGTAATCCAGCCGGCATGTGCCAACAGATGAGGAATTAACAAAGGACAGTCAAGAATAAGAAGAACCAGCAAGTACCTGCAGAAATGATTATCTCCTTGGGTCCCCTATAATAACCCCCCTTCTGGTACTACTGCAGAACAGATCCTGAGGCTGTGTTCGACTGCTGGTAATAAGAGACCTACATAAATGTGCGTGTGCAGTGTTCCTCCTCAAATCGACATTCAAGATGAGATGGGTTGTCTTGTCTTGCACCTTTTCAGCTTCTCAACATCTGCCGATTATATCACACTTCTACCAAACCCCCCTCCCTCCTATCTCATCAGTCAATCCCTTAAGTTTAAAAATTGAAAAATTCTCCGAGGCGGAAGATGAAGAAAATTCAAAACTGCCAAATGTTCATCATCAACACATGTGCTGCTCCTTTCATCTTCGTCACCTTGATCGGCAATTTCATTTCCTCATCATTAATTCAATTTTGTTTTCTTTTTTTTTTCTCAAAACAACAACAACAACAACAAAAATCAAATTCAAAATTCAATTGAAATCTTCGTAAAAGTCAATTAACACTGACAAACAAGAAGGGAGATGTGATAATGATGACTGATGGAGGAGGGGGTGGGAAATGAATTGTTGAACAAACAGCAAAAGATAAATCCAACTCCGAATGAATTCCAAATGCGAATTCGAATCCATGAACTGAACCACGACACCAACACACATAGCAGAAGTCACAACACAGCAAAACACCAACCAACGACGACCGACGACGACGGAAGGGATGCCATGAGATCGAAAGCAGACTCAGACTGTCAGGACGGACAGGCAGGCAGGCAGGCAGGCAAATCAATAATGTTTTGTCATTCAATTAAAATTGTTCAAACAATTGGACATTCATTTAGCCGTTCTCATAGATACCGATACGAGTGCCTATACTCAACTACAACTACTAACCCTCTCCACCAATCAAAATTCTTCCTCCTCCGTCGCGCGTCGTCATCCTCGTCGGCGGACATTATTCACCTTCCTCAATTCTAGTTGTATTTTCATATATATACATACATACATATGTACGTCCATCCGTCCCACAGACCGGCCTCGATTATTTTATTTTTATAGACATTGATGACAATATGTAATGGATCCCACTCACTTACCTCCATATAGAGGGAAACATTGTGTTGTGGATATTTCGTTCTCCGGTCTGGTATTGCTGTAGCTTTTCGTGGGACCGATTTTCTCATTTTCGTCCATTCATTTTCAATTTCCATATAGGTCGTATGACAAATGTCAGAAAATTTCCCCACAAAAATAGGTACTAGGTAGTAGGTAAATGGAAAAATCATTTTTAGTAATTGACAGGCTCGGATTAATCCACAGGCGCGTGGTGAGCTGGAAGAGTTTGAGTTTTATTTTTTGGTTTTAAAACATCGTACGTTTTATGCGTTAAAATGGCAGGATTCAGTTTCGTTAAGGGTTGATTTCGAGAAAATTTGTAAAAGGGGTTAAATTCGAACCGAGTCCAACGGGGATGGAATCTCTGTTTGTGATTTGAAGGACATCATCTAGCTTATAAATTTTGTGAAGTTTAAGTTTAAAATTAACCTTTTAACTTATTTAGGCTTCTCATGTACTAAATCAAAGTGCATGTTTGAAATGGCATGAATATTAATTAATTAATATATTTCTATGTTGTGCCAGGGTTTTTTTTTTTAATCCTCGAAGAACTTCAGTCGTTAGGTTTTTATCTCCTTAATGTCATCATTCGAAACAATTGTGCCAACATAGAAAAGAAAAATTCGATAATTAGATTAACACGGCAACTTTGACAGAAAAGAAAACTTTGACATCAAAAGTCATATGTAACAGATTACAAAATGAATAGCCCTTTTGACAATATATTTTTTAGTATTAATAAATCTCGCCTTAAGGTTGGTAGCATTTGCACAGCGTCATTAAATTTATGGTTTAGGACTTTAGGTCTAACATTGATGTGAATGTCTCTAAAATGATTTATGTGGTTGTCAAAGTTGCTGTGTCAATCTGTTTTTCACGTTACACATTGCATAAACGTCATTGAAATATGTCGTTGAGGAAAGTAAGTTGCTAATCATCGCCCACCATCAGGCAACTTAGAACAACTTGCCGAAATTTTCACTCAGTGTTATTTAAGTTTTATAATTTTAACTTAATATTTGCCTAAATTGTGTACGCTCCAAGTTCATGATCTTTATAATTATTCGTGTATTAATTTGAACGAAATATTGAACGGAAATTATGCAACTTATGGCCTTAGAGTTGCCGGCAACTTTATATGAATGTAATTCAACTATGAGCAACTTTAATTCTGCTTGAAATCTCTAAACCAACTCGGTCTGCATTTTCATTAATTTTTCAAATTGATCTACATTTTCATGCATTTTTTGAGAGTAAAATTAAGAGTAAATATTGAGTTTTTTTTTGGAACTTGTTACATATTACTTCGTTAGTTGAAGGTTAAATTTTTTTAATCATTGAAATTTTTTTTCCGGGAAGGAGACTATTATATCATTCGTTATAACTATATTTATTTTAATTTTTAAATACATAATTTTATCACATAACATTTCTGACTTTGTATTTGTGAAAAATTCCACTTCGTACATGCATTCCAATGACTTAGTTTAATACACGAAAACGTGCTGTCAGTTTATAATAAAAGCAAATACATAATTAACATACTCTACAAAGAATAAAATTGCAGAAAAATTATGAATACATTTATGACAATAAGATGTTAAGTGGTTTTTAACTGTGTGAAGAATTACAAAACAAGTTGGACAGATTACAATAATCACCAAATGGGAAGTTAAAAATTAAATGACCTACTTTGATTTTTGAAAAATGTAACACTGAAATATTTACGAGTAAATAGTATTTTTCAATTTTACATTTTATTTGTATAAATAGATGAAAATAAGATTTGACAGCGAATTTTGACACTTTGAAGACTGATTTGTGATGTCAGAGAGAAGTTAAATACTTAGTTACCGAACTTTACAAGAAAAACCTAATTGAAAACAATACCTTTTCAAAAATGTGATACTTAAACAAAATTAATTTAAAATTTGACAATAAGGATAGAAATAGCAACCTGCGTTTCGAAAAATTCCATTCTCAGAAAAGTTTTTACTGACCACAACGATAATCTCTACCATCAAGTCAACTGTAGTTTCTTTTTCTTTAGGAACATATTTTTGAAAAAAAAACACAACACCCTTCTGTTTAACCGAAACGCAGGATAGTTTTCTTTTATCGTCTATCTTCAAAATTACTGAAAGACCATACCCTGCAAAACAAGGAAGGTATACGTAGACAGACGAGGCACTCAAAAAATGTTAAAGAAGAAATACTTTCAACTCGGACAAAGTATTTTCAGTCATCGTACAACTTTTATTGTTTTCTTTTTTTTCCGTTTTCTTGATTTTTTTTTTTTTTAGTTTACCCAAAAGGACAATTTCATAATTTTCAGTCTCTTAGATGCAGTATCTATGAGTCCTTTTTGCTAGTTGGTAGAAAGGTTCCTATGATGGTATGCATCCAAGATGAATTTACAGTGCATACCATCAAGGAAAAAAGGGGAGACAAGAAAATTGAATAAAAAAAAAAGAAAAATTATAAATACCTATCTTAACCAGAAGGAGTAGTAGCAGCAGCAGCAGCCGTTTGACTAGAAATAGGAACCCTAGAGTAAGCCATGATTCCAAGGCAACATCTATAGGTAGACATAAAATCTACTTTGAATATAGGAATTCGTCTGGTAACTTTGGCCTTATTTCGAACCTGTGCGCCACTCAAAATTATATTTCTTTTGCAATTTTCCTATTTTTTTTTTTTTTACATCCTTCGTCGACTTTGTAGTATCTTTATGCCTCCCGTGAGTCCTTTATCTCGGAAGGAGTGTTTTTTCTTTTTTTTTCTCCTAGCCATTTAGTGTGAAGGCTTTGGTCAAAGCCTTAAACTTATTCCTTTGTGATTTTAGAGGCAGGATCCTTTTTTTTTTCAGTTCTTCGATGTGTATACCTATGCACTCTACCAATACCTACCTACATAGTGCATACTTTCTTCCTGTGCGGTTATAGATGGATAATTTTTGTGTGTGAAAGTTCTTTTCTCTTGTATTCCTATGTACCCACATGAAGTGAAGGTACCTACATAATATTCTCTTTCTTTTCAGGATTTTTACTTTGCATAGTTAAGGTTCGGTAGGTAATAGAATCCATGAAAGATTGTGAAAATTTGATATCCGCAGGCCACCACCAACGTTTATTTTCCTTTTTTTTTTTTTGTTTGTTCGTCCTTAGGAATTTTCAGTTTAAATTCAGTTATAAGAAGTAAAATAAGGCGGGAGATACATACATACATACATAGTTTTTTTCTTCTTTTTTTTGCATACCTGCATGCAAACATATCTCTATCTACCTACCAACTATGTACTGTACATGGCACGGATGTGAAACATGCAAGTGAATATGTATTTTTTCTTTCGTTACCTATAGGTACCTACATCCTTTTGAAAGAATTTCTCTCTCCTTTAACAAAAGACACACATATCCAATTGAACTTTTAACATTTTTTATTTAATTTTTTTTCTTTTTCTTTTTTTTTCTTTGCAAATTCAAAGAAAGGAATCCCACCTTCTACACTGATCCCAGAGATAAACTTATGTGTGAATGTATTTGTATGCTTAAATTTTGTATATGTAGGATGTCTGATCCGGATTTAAAAGATCCAAAAAGAACAAGACAACAAATGGTCATTAAAAATTAAACGATGATGTTCGATTTGTTCAAGTTGAACACAGGTTGGCAATAAATTTCAAAAGGAATTAGGGAGGGATGTGTTTTTTTTTTTTTTTTGTTAGCAGGTAGTTGTAGGGTAGGTAGCAGTTTTATGGAATTAAGGACGATTTAGGTTTAAAAAAAAAAATTGCACGAATTTTCACAGGTAAAACTGCCACTTCCCAGAAATTAAAAAATCCTCTCAAGAATTATCTCTCGTAAGCTAGGTACCTAAAGTAAAAAAAAAAAACTGCATCTCCCATTCGTTGTTCTCGATTGGTTTTAGGAGAAATTGTTAATCCAGGAATTCACAAACAAGAATGGTTAACAGCAATACCTACAAGGAACTACCACTTAGCTCTCCAGGAACAGTTCATAAATATAGATAATGAATTGGTTTCATGAAAAATTACTCATTCCATGGGATTTAATAACATTTCATTTTAATTTTCATCTTAGATGAAGACTCGAGAGAATATTTTAAAAGAATTGGATTCATATCAATTACTCATCATCGTGAGATTTCCTAGAGAACATGGCTTTGAACTTTGCACAGTGTTTACAGTTCTGACAAAATGGCGCCACATCCCTGAAGGACGTTTATTGGACTTGTTCTTAAGATATAGAGATTACAAAGACAATCAAGTGATAAGAACACTTCGTAGTCACTTTTTGTACCAACTCATAGGCTCAAAAGTCTTGAGCAGATTTAGTTTACAATGCAATTCAATAATCAGATCAAATGAAATACCCAACTATCAAATTTCTAGTTAGGTATGTACTGAAAAGCTTAACTTTCTAAAAAATGTTTTTAAAAAATGCTTTGTTAAATTAGGTAGGTAGGTACCAAGTGGAAACTATTTACAAACGAAGTTTGACAAACAATAAAAAAACAAACAAGTCACAAAAAAGTTCACTCAGTGAGACACCTGTTTATGCATAGAAAATATTCCGCACCTTTCCCTTCCATAAACAAAGCAGACTTATTTACATAAAAGAAGAAAAAAATTGTCGTTTGATCTCACTTCAATACTCCAAAAAATTCTGAGTTAACTTTGTTGTTGGAGTTTTATTTTTAGTATTTAAGTAAATGTAGATATCTGTAAAATAATTCACAGTGCATGTTATTGAACTCACATTCGAATTTCAAATTAAATTGTACATACTTTTTGGCCACGAGGGTTATGATTATTAGTTCGCTAGTCAAATCATTAGTCTTGGATTACAAATCAAAATCTTTTAAAGTACTGAGGTATTCCTACCTAGAGACTAACATAAACAATAAAAGACAGTTATTATAGTTTGAATGCATGTACCTAGTTACCTTCTTACAAACAATATAAGACAGCTTCCTAACTTCAAGTACCTAGATGCCTAATAAGTTGAACTTAAGAGGTAATAAAGGAAGAACAAAAAAGGACCTAAACAAACACACTTTTGGTACCTTTCTAATCCTCGCTCTTAACATTCAATTGTTAATATAGAAACCTTTTTTAAAAAAAGGTAAACACTTGAAAAAAAAAATTGAAGCACCTGCAGTTTTGATAACATCAAAGTACCAATACCTGCGTACTAACAAATGCTCCAAATTGAATCTATTTGCTTAATTTCGCATCCACAAACTTCTAAAATTCTACCCTTGATTTTTAAATCTTTTGACAAATTGCAGTCGTAAGTGTGTAGATAGTATGTTCGTAGGTTTTAAAAAAGGGGGAATATTCAACTTTAAAAATTGATTTTCTGCCAGTTTCAGGAGGGGTCGGTTGTTTCTATTTGGCATAGAGAAGTTGAAAACATCGGGGGTAGTGATTGATAAATGATTTCAATCGAAGAACAGGACTTCTATTTTTTGTTTGTTTGTACATATTTATTTATCAGCTGCGCTCCCCCTAGGATTTAGACTTTTACAGATATTAATCATTTCACCAACCAACTGGATTTCATAGACTTAAAACACAATGCCAATGAGCCACTCCCTGAATACTGCACATTTAAATCCTTCAAAAACGAGAATCAACACCGACCTCGACTCGACATCAGCATCCGCATCGACAGAGTGCACCCTTATGGAGAGAAGCAGCAGCATCGACTTCACACTCTACCCGCATTTTAATTCCACATTAAGAGTAAATTGTGAATGTCCCGGAGTTCTAGTTTTTTTTTTTTTTTTTCAAGTTAGGTTGGTAGGTACGAGTATTTATACCTATTCTTGTTTTTTTTTAGATTAAAGCCGAACCAAGTAATGTCTATGAAGTAAAACATGGTTTTCCCGGGGTTGAATTTAATTTTTAAATTACATTTTACAGACCAACTCACTAACTTGATTGTAAAGGGGATGAAGGATAACAGCTTTTCTGTTATAAATGTATCTAGTAAAGAAGATTCAAAAGGATAAACGATAAACCGTCGCATATCAGTTAAAACTTACCATACGACACCAAATGCACCATAACCAATTGGACGATCTGGCTGGACATCCAGTGGAACGGCTGGAGGTTGATAATATGGAGCTGCAGCGGCTAATATAGCACCCTGGGGTGCTCCACCGGCGGCGCCACCTTGAACCAATGACATTGAAACGCTCATCGAAACCCGGGATTGCTTAGCGGGGCCACCAACGGCCGCCATCAGCAATATTCCATAAAATTTTAAAAACGATTTGTTTTGAAAACACTCCCTTTGCTTTTCTTTTCTATTGCTCCTAGTGCTTTTCTAATCGACTTTTTCTTTTTATAATTTCACTGGCGATTGCACTTTTATATCACTCTTTTAATCGAATTTAATTTTCACTTAACACTCCCCAGAGACCTGCAGGCTTAGTGGATGCGCCGGATCGGATGGTGATGGATACCAAAACAACAAAGCTAATTGCACAAACTAAACAAAAAAAACTAAACTAAATTAAACGACAGGATATCGACCAAGAAACAAAAAAAAATTTAACACCGCAAGATTTTCGATAAGATTGGTATTTTATATTTTAATTTCAAAAAATTGCACAGACATCCAAATTTATTAATTAAGCATTAGCTCAAGGCTCGTCGAACACGCACCGGGCGAAGTTAAAGTGAGGGAAGCTAATTCACTAAAATTTAAATTCAAGCCAAATGAAAATACAATTTTTTTTTTTTTCTTCTTGTTCACCGGTAATTTAACGGTCAGTGTCCCGTAGCCGTACAACAGAAAACGCGTCTTCTTCGGTTCTAGATTCGGAGAGCGAATGATCCTGTTACAAGAAAATTTTCCCCGAGTTTCTCTCCCGAAAATGAATTTACACAAAATACACTTAGCAGAAGCTGCACAAAACGCACACACACTCACACGAGAAAATCAACATACGCGTACGCATCAAAATTTGTAACTGTTACAAAAAGTCGCAGGGGAAATCGAAACAGATGAGAGCTTCTGCACAAGTCCGGCGAACAGCTCCTGTTTTTGTTGGTGGAGATGGAGACTTTCTTTATTTTTATTTTGATTTTGATTTGAATTTGTTTTCACTGCGGAGAAAACTCTCTCTCTTTCTCTCACGGCTTTGCTTTTGTTGTTTGTTACCTACACAGAACAGATTTCAAACGGGATAAAAGCGATGCCAAAGGGATGGTGGACAATTTACTGATGCTGAAGTTGCATAAATTAAATTCGGCTACACCGTTAACAACTTTACCTGGGACAATCTCTCCCAAAGCCGTTTTCTTAGCGATACTTGTTTCTTTTTATTTTTCCCGCAATTTAGTGATTAGGAACATTAATTTTGAGAGGACATCAATGTTATTATCTTTGCATGTTGAACACAATCGAAATCGAGATTACACAGAAAATCCACGCTGCAAAGCTTCAAAAAAAGGACAATGACTTTTTCCCCAATCTGGAAATCTCAAATTGAACAGCGAAGCCGAAGGTGGTGAACTGGTGAACACAAACAAACCCAACACAACAATAATTTACTCTACTCTTTTGAAAGAGAATACAGAAAATAGGCGTTTTTGAGGGGAAAGTAATTACAAACGTCAAAATCAAAATAGAAGAGATAGACTCTCACTCTCTTTAATTATTTACATATATCATAGAAATGAAAAATTTTCTCCGATACCAACACAATCACTTGACATTTTTTCGTCTATTTTTTTTTTCTTTCTTTCACGAAAATTGATTTTGATGCTTTTCCCGGCGCTCGAGGTAATAAAACAAAACACACCTTAATCCCGACGGGGTCGTAAAACTACACAACAAATCCTTAAGCAATTTCCTTCGATTAATTATTGAAAAACTTATTTTCTTAAGAATGTTTCACTTATATTATGTGCAATTTTTTGTTTCCCTGTAGACAGAGCAGCGATGACATGAGACGCGAGACAATGGAAAGACTTGGATATTGAGTTTGAGTGGTGCAGTAGATGGCAAGAAACCCTGTTTGTTTTTATTTATTTCGTTAATTAGAATAACTGTAAATCAATCAAGTCTTTTAGGCGGAGAGTGCGAGATGGTCTTTAGTTAAATTTTACGGATTTATTCTTTTGGTTTCTTTTGAATAATTCTCGATTTTTAGTTCTGTCTATCAGCTGTTATTGCACTACTGCACACACGGTATGACACTCAACCACTGAAATCTGTAAGAAGAGAATTTTTCACAGGCGGACGAACAACGAACAGAGAAGGAAAATCTATTTCCAATTGTTGTTTCCTTTTTTTAAACAAATTTTGATGGTGGAAGGAGAGAGATACATAGATTGATTGTAGGTGGAATTGAAGTGGAGACATTTTAGTTCTGTTTGTTGTAGATTTGTTGAAAGATTGCTTTTCCTGGGTAGCTGTGTTCGATGTGACAGAGACGATAGTGTTTCTACCCAATTGTGTCATCTATTTATTTACTTTTATGAGACGTATACATTTTCTAGAGTGTAATTAAATTCTTTTTGCAGAGAATGCAGCAGACAAGAAACAATCATATCGTCACTATTCTATTAGAACTCCCTTAGTCCATTTTTGTGTTTTGAGATATTTGCATTTAAAGTTGGAAATCAATAATGTTTGGATTTCAGGAGTTTTAATTCTTTATAATTTAATAATAAAGAAATGTAGATTTTATGGTGTTTAAAAAAAATAAAGATTTTGTCATTTCGTATAATCTCATTTTTGTTTAAAATGGACTTTGAAGGATGATGACTATGAAGCTTTATCTGTCAAATTAGCTGTACCCTAGAAAAGGGCTAGTGACGTGACATATGGCTTAAAGTTGGCTCCTAGCAGTTGACCTCAATTCAACTTAATGAAATGCCCGGGTTAAATTTGCTGAACCGCGATTGTGCATCTGGAACTTGTAGAAAAGGTTAATATTACATTCGATTCCGAACCCTGGAACGTGCCATCTTCTCCAAATTGACCAAAACTGTTTGAGAGTAACTGAAAACTAAAGTCATCAGGAAAAATCCCGTTAAAAAATAGAAACAATAAACATCCGTTAGGTAGTGCTTTCATCTTGTTTATTTATTTTAAAGTTTAAATTACTCGCTTAGTGCTGAATTCGCATAGGAATGAGACTATAAACAAAATTTTATATTATTATTGTGTTGTTTAGAACGTGTTTTATATTAATAGAGTATATACCTAGAAAAAGCCACAAAAGACACTTGATAAAATACAGTTTTATATATCTAAAATTAATATGTTATTGTTTTGAACAAAACAAAATTTAATTGCAACCAACATTCATTGTGTTGTATTTGTATCTTATTTATTGCTGTTGCGTAGAATTACCATTCCAAGTGTTGTTCTCATCATCGGAATCCTTGCGCTGGTCTGATAAACGATGAATATTCGATCCACCAGCTCGTCGATATGCTCCGCCAGTTGAATTGGCCGATGCCATGGCATCTTTCGAGGTAGATGGACCGTCCTTGGTTAGGAGGAATCTATCGAGGTTTCGCTTCTTTGCCCTGCAATTGGAAAATTGAGTGAGTACATGCAATTTTGTTTAAATAAGTATTTTTTTTTAACTTACGAATCGTTTGCATCGATTCGCTCTTCGTTGGCGCGTTTTTGGGCTCCTGTGTTGGCAGGACGAGGTCCGTCATCATTGCGTCCAATGATGAAATTCCTTATATACCCAAAAGCAGACAAAACCGGTGACATTATGGCCCAGAAAACGGTATTGAAAACGTTTATAATTCCCCCCGAACGAGCCACAACAGCCGAAGGTCCACTGCTCGCTTTTCCAATAATCAAAATAACTGCACTGGGAGCCAGACCAAGATCCAAAAGTGTCTTTTTGTCATCTTCGTCGGTGAATTCGTGTTTGGGGAATGTTGTTGCTAATGTGAAGTCTTTAATTCCGGTGCCCTTGACAACGACTCCCTTAACGTAGGCGCGCACAGTGGCAAAAGTATCTGAACTCTCGAAACTCATTGTGTTGGTCTCACCATTCGGGATGCGAAACTGAATACGAGACATTTCTAAATTACTTGGGGGATTCACTGTGATTGGGGTTGTTGCTTGTGTCGGCGGATTGGGGGATGGAGGATTGAATTTGTTTGCTCGTTCTGCTCGATCACTGGCAATCTGTTCGAGAATGCGTTGACGAGCCGCCTGATCCTCCAAACGATCCCTCCTAATGCTTTCTTTTAGCTCTTTGAAGTCCTGCTCCTTCTGCCACTTTTGCACACCCTGTTGGGCTTTGCCCTCTTTTCGACGGTTAAGCTCGCGTTCGCGTGCCTGCCGTTCCTCCTCGGCCTGTTTGAGTTTTCTTCGTTCTTCGATTAGTTGCTTGGCTTGGTCAAGTTTCTCAATGGGTTCTGCAGGATTTCCTTCGACTAGGGGACGAGCAGGAGGATTGGAGGCAGTTGTGGGCGTGGAAACCGGGGTAGTTGGATTGGGATCAGGTGTGGATGCTTTAACTGCCGAAGTTTCAGATGCTTCGTTTGGTTCCGTTACTGAGGCAATGGGAACTGTCACAGATGGTGCTGGCACAGTATCCATAGAAATCGATTCGGCCAAAGATGAAGTGTTGTCAGAAGGTGGATCAACGGTATCCTGAGAGCTAATAACGTTCTTAGGCTTTCGGAAACATGTAGTATCGGTGCAATACAGGTCATTTGGTGGTGATACCGCCGACGATTCTGGTGCATCTGAAGATGTTGGTAGCTCAAAAGAAGATAGACTTGATTTCGACGAAGTTGTATCATCGACTGGCTTTGATTCGGTCATTGATTTTATTTCTGAAACTGATGACAAATCCTCTTGGGATGTTTGTTCTTTCTTTGCCCAAGCAGAGGTTGTTGCAGCAGATGCTGCTGGTGCAACTTGTTCCCTCTTTTGTTCCCCAGCAATGAAAGCAGCTGATGCAGAAGCAGCAGAACTGCTACCGACTTTTCCGGTTAACTTAAGAACATTATCAATTTTCTTTTCCAAATCATTACTGGATGCTATAATTCCAGTGGCGACTTCTAGAGGGACTCCATTTTTGCCAATAAAGAACAACGAGGGAACGGGAACAATTTGATCTGTCAAAAAAAATCGATATTAGTAAATGTTCAGTAGTTGATGATCATAAATTACTGATAGGGTTTGTTTTATATTAAAAATGTAAACAAAAGGTTCGTTGCAATCGTTCAAAAAACGATAAAAATCGAAACAAAGCTTCATAATTTTTTGTCAAAGTTTCTGGGGAAAATTATGTCCATGTCTGATCACTAATATTTCAAGTGAAAGAACAAAGAAGATATTTTTTAGAGCAAGAGTGTTTTCGCTTGAGAGCTTCATTTAAACATTTATCTTGTAATATTATATTAGAAAACATTATACCTATCTTATTATTAGTTCTTGATAAAGAATAAACGTTATCAACAACTGTTTAAATATCACACACAACATTCGGTATTAATATGATAAAAAGGGTTAACACAGCTTCAAGAAAAACTATACCCAAGAACAGGTTAAAGCGGCAATGTTTGATTATCGCTGAATGTGTTCATACGAGTATTAAATACATTTTCTGGTCATCAAAAGAACCTTTTGTCGTTTTTCTTCGTAGTTGTTGCTACATTACAAATGTCTATTGATTAATCTTCTAAAGAGTTATGACATCTGAGGAAGGTTCATCAAAATATGGTCAAGAAATGGAAAAGCATAATTTATTGAAGTCACTAACATACATATGTTAACCTAGACCTGCTGGACACTTAACCAGTGACTGTGACCAACCGAACGAATCTTTAATTACATGTTTATTCTATTTTGTCAACCATAAATAATTTTTCTTGACTCAAAAACAAGATATTGTACAATGTACATACATACATACGTTATTTCTTATAGACTTTTCATTATAACAAAAAAGAAACAAACATTGAAATTTAACATGTTTCTATACAGCAACTGAACAAACTTACATAAACTGGCAAATTGCATATAAGCCTCGGTTCCTCCTTCGATTTTAATTGCCACAAAATTGTCATCTTCCAGCTTAGCTTTGATTTCCGGCTGATTTAAGAATCCTGTCAATTTTACAGAGTTCTCGTCTTTTCCTATTAGATATTGAGAAAGAAAGAAATGTATGAATCAGCTGGTCACATATTCTATTTTCGGTACAAAATTATTTATTTAACATCATAAATGACGTGTTATCTTGGGTGCTCAAGTAGGATTCTCCGACATCCACGACGACGTTGTTTTTTTTTTTTTTTTTTCTTACCTTCGACATAAACAACGAAAGTTGCATTCTTTTGCTTTGAAAGAGTTACTGCCTCAGTAATACTTCCCTTGAACCAATTCATTTGAATGTTTTTGCCTTTTTTCCTAACCTTGCTCGATGTGTGAAAATTTCTTTTATTTGATTTATATTTTTTAATTATGTATTTTAGAATTTAAGAACCGTATTTGATTTTGATAGAGCGAAAGTGGAGGAAATTTTTATTTCACAAATTTGTATAGGTATTCGGTCTTTGGATTGTCTGCAATGACTTTTCAGCAATTTTGACAGGTATATATAGGAATGTATGTGTCAGTTTTAGATTATGTCAAACGATGACAGTTGCGATTGATAGATGGAGTCAGAGTCGATATTCTATGATAGATACCTACTAGTTTGTATTTTATTACTAATTTGGAAGAAAAATGGGACGTGAATTGTTTAGTTTTATAATTAATTTAATTTACTCGAGGCCATCTTCTTTGATTGGTGACGACTTATTTTTTAATTTCCGAACTTCTTTATTTGGTTTAAAGATATGTTAGGATAGCGTGCTGCCATCTATAATAGTTTAATGAAGTATTTTAAAATTTGCCATCAAGAAGTATCAAGAGGAAATATAATTTTTCTATGTGTATTTTCATCAGGGGATGTAGCTCAGATGGTAGAGCGCTCGCTTAGCATGTGAGAGGTACGGGGATCGATGCCCCGCATCTCCAACTTGAGATTCTTTTTTTCAATTGCCGTAAAAAATACTTTTTTTTTAACTTTACCTTCCAAGTACCAAGTGTTAAACGTGTGCATGTGCATATCTAGTTTTACTTTAGTCGTGTCTACTAGAATCAAGAAAATAACTTAATCCATACATATGATGCATTTTCAAAACGTTTACCTACATATGTACCTATAGGTACCTAGTTATTATAGAGATAAAGAAATTCATTATTAATTAATTAAAACTTATTGAAAACTAGGTATGAACCTAGCTAGCTATTTTTTGTTTTTTTATCTTTACCATTTCGCTTCTAGTTTAGGTAGTTTGCATTGGGTATTGTGAAAATATGTGATTTTCTTGTAATTTGTCCGTTCAAAAAATACTTCTACTCCACTCCAACAACTACCTATGTCACTGAAACTGAAGTTTTCTTCTTCTAAACATAAGAAATGCTTATTAACTAGTTAGGGATAAGTTGGTATGTACATTTATTTGCTTAAGTAAGTTTAAGGTTTTCACTTATATTATTTTATTTGACTATTATTTGTAATTGTAACAATGTAGACAACTATGTTTCTATCTAGGTAAGCTACTTCCTAGCCTAGCTTCCTAAGTACCTTGAACGTCGTACCTATGCCAATGAACTTGAATTCTCTATCCCCAACATAATTTCTTTTTTTTTGTCGCAGTCACAACTCAAAAACATTGCAAGTACAAAAACTACCCCCCAAATCACAAAATTAAATATAGACAGAGTTGGTAGGTATATCTAGGTACATACATTTTTAAAATTGTATGAAATATGAATCACTTTCATCGCTCGCCTTTTACTCATGCAATTTTGTGTTTTATTTTGTAACAGTTCACATTCAATGTTTCTTAGGAAATTATTAAGTAGAGGTAGAATTGGATGTGAAAGTTATCGCTTCTCGGCCTTATGGCTAAGATCAAAGTGTAGTATCTGTTCTTATCAGCTTAACATCTGATAGATCCCCCATCGGGGGACAACAAATGTTAAACTGATTTTTGGAAATAGACGGAGTGCTAGGGGCTTGCTCCACCTCTGTCGCGGGTTGGCCCGGTATTGCAGTACCGCCGGGATCGGCCCAAATAAATAACTAATTAAATTATTATTATCAACTATATCTAGTATTCTAGACGCATAGATTTTGAAATTAAAATTTTCTGATTTATTCAGATGAGAGTAGTTGGTTTGAATTTGAATGATAGATTGATATTTTTTAATTTCCTTCCTGTCCAGCGGAATATTTTCAACTTTAAAATTTTATTAAAGTAGTTTATTTTTTATTTATTAGTTTTATTTCAATTAAGCAGATTCTATTTTTTTTAAACGTATAAATATCTAAATCCAAAGATGGCATTTTTGTTCAATCTCGCAGCAGTTGGGTGCGGACCTTTACATTTGCGATTACGCGACGGCAAGTGTTATTAAATCTGCGTCTAATTTATTGATGGAACATTTGGACAAAGTACTTAAAATTAAGAATGAGATACAGTGGATAGGTATCTGTAATGTGTTAGTTCTAAGATAATATGGGACTGTATTGACACACTGAATAAACTCGGTAAGGAAAACACGGTCACACTCTATTGGGTATCTGGTCTGGATCTGGACATGTTCAGGGAAATGAAGAGGCAAACTCCTTAGTTAAGATAGGTGCCTCATCTCCATTTTTACGACCAGAACCTTACTGTGGATTAGGGGAAAATGTGATTAAAAACAAAATAAAAAACGATGAGGAAGAAAAAAGAGCAAAAATCTTTAAAGAACTTCCTAAAATGAGGCAGGCAAAAATGTATCTTGGTAACTACAAACAAAAACGTTTCACAGACTACATAAAATTAAGTAGGAACAAACCTAAGAATAGTGTAAAGCATACTCACTGGTCACTGTTAACTAAATAGGCACTTAAATATCCTTAGCCTAACAGACAATGCCCATTGTAGGTTTTGTCGCAACCATGAAGAAACACCTGACCACATTCTAAGGATGTGCGAAGTACTCATGCACCAAAGGAGAAAACACTTGCGAAATTACCAAGTAGAAGAACCAAACCTTCACTCTCTGACGGTACCCCAAATATGTACATAGGTACTCATTTTCCTAAGGAAAATTTAATTAGAAGAAAAACTGTAAAATGGAAATTTCCCCAGTCCTAGTAGTGGGCACAGTAGGGCTTTCAGGTCGCAGTGCACAAACCCGAAACTTATATTCAATCATTCAATACAGTGGATATGTCTGCACCAAAGAGAGCGGAAACGGAGACAGTCCTATACTCAGCCAGCAGAAGCGGATGCTCCCAGGGTATGCATGCACTTTCGAATTTTTGTATCTTGCCTTTCTAGCTTAATTCGCTGCAGAGCGTATAGGTATTAGGTAGGTACCTAATAATAATGTGTTGCGACTTGCGAGACATTCGAAAATGTTTAAATAAATCATTATTAATTTCAAACATTTCTTATTCCCAAAAAGTGCTTATGCATATGTAACTATGATCAAATTACACGGTTAAATTTTTGTTACTTTAATAAAATTAATTGAATCTCACACTTGTTCAGGTAAAGAAGATCTAGTAGGTAACTATTTATGTATGTACCTCTACCTATCTACTGAAGGTTCGATTTGTTTACGTTTGCAACAAACAAAAAAAAAAAGTAGAAAATCATGATAAAACTAAGATGAATAAAAATATCGCATAACAAGTTGAAACTAATTCCCAATTAGGTACCTACCTACTAATTGGGAATTAGTTTTAACTTTATCTTTACTTTAAAGCATTTTAAAACGAGAAAACATTTTTAATGAATAACTACAAATTGAAGTTTGACTTTAATGAAACAGTTAATAGCTATGTAATATTTTACACTAAACGAGATTAAAGCTCTTTAAACTCACCACACCGATGCCAACTTATAAAAGAGTTCTCCAACAACAAATTTCATATCTACGTTTATTTCATTGGCTATGCTACAAAAAACATTTACTTTTGTTTGTTTTCTTTTCATAGTTCACAGTTAGATTTGACAAAAATGTTGAGTTGTAGAAGTGATTTGCAACGGTAAAATTAAGACTATACTTCACAGGATCATTTCTGTAGTTCGTCTTCTCTTGCTTTTGAATAAGGCTTGAAACTGAATAACCTGCGATGAAGAGGTATATCGTTTTATCCACAGCGTGAGGTTTGACTGTTGTCCGGCAACTTGTTTGCATTGGATAGCATGTCGTCGATGATCGCTCGGTATAATGGATAAAACGACTTCTGAGTGGTTTTCCTTTTTAATAAATTTTCACTATTAGTTATAATTATTAGCTTAACGCTAAAATTAAAATAAAGTATATTTGATTTCGCTTTCGCTCATTATTAAGTTAGTATTTTTCATGATTAATCCGAATGCGATTGTAGACATGATTTATGCATTTATTTTGTCAATATCATTTTTGAATCAAAGAAGATATTTTTTTTTACATTTGAACATGATCAATTCTAAATATTTACTGGCTAAAAACAAACTGCATGTGCACTTCTGCAGTATAAACAGTATAAGTATTGTCCAAGTTGAAATTTGCGAGACAAAAATATTAAGTCGTAGTGTAATTTATCCTGGTTACGAGGAATAGAATTGACATGAAATCAAAATGACATTGTAGTTTTATTTGTGTGCGTACTGTGTGTACTCCTCAAGAAAGTAAAGTGGATTCAAACAATACAAAACAATGACGATAAATCAATAAGTTTTTCGAACATTTCAAAATCTTATTAGGACATGCAATTTAATACAAAAATATAAATAGCATGTTTTTTTTTTAATTCCATGACTTGAAATACGAATTAAAAAAATAAAACACCTACCAATGATAAACCATTAGAAAATAATCACGATAACATTTTTTTAAATTACCTTTTATTCACCCTTTTTGCATTTGTTACCTACTTTCAATCTGGTCTGAAGCCCTAGTTATCATACCTAAGTGTTTTTATTTGGGTTCTTTTAATCGCCACCTTTTCAGTACAAGTCAAATGGTTCTATTTTTTTATTTATTATAAAAGTTAAAAAAGAGGACTGTGTTCGCATTTAAACTAAAGTTTTACTTTAATTCCAAAATCTACCTTTTTCATTCAATACAAATTTTAATTTTTCTGTCAAATCTGTCAAACTGTTAAACGAGCCTAAAACACTGTGCATAATATTGTACATAGATAGTAATATAAATTTGTATCATTTATTAATTGTCTAAGTACCTACATATCTCAATACTATTGATTATCTGTGAACTAGTATACCTATTTACACATGTATGTACCTATATAGGTAAAATGCGCACACTTTTACGTTCTACACAAAACACGTGTATGTACCTACATCCATTGTTAAAAACGTCAAAAGTAGATACCTACCTACCTTAATATTTTTTTAAAATTTTATTAGATATTAAGTCTTATTAAGCAACCATTTAATGTTGCAAGGTTGCAACCTCAAGTAGGTAGATCCATATTTGCATCTGCCCCAGTATCTAAATTACAAATAGATAGTTAATAAGATTATTCTCAGGTACCTGTGGTACTTACATCGTTGTTCACTTTCGTTTTCTAGTTTAAATCAAATATAAAACAAATGAATGCCTACAAATACCTATTAAAAACTAAAAGTTAAATTGTTCTACGGCCTCTGATTACAAATATTACCTCTCCGACTTAATCGTAGACGTAGCCATGACTTGTTCTTTCAGATGCCTTAGGTTAATTTATTATTAAATATCTACTAAATAGCTACACACACACACACATTGACGCTTCTCGTTGAAATATAAATACAAATTATATGAACTCATAGATACAATATTTGAACCACAAATAGAAATTATGTAGATAGTGACACACCGTTGCGTTGCCACTAGAATGTACATTTTCTGAAGAAGATTTATGTTGTAGTTACTCAAGATTCGATATGTTCGCTTTTGCATTTTCTCAAAAAAAAATATACATATATGTAAATATCTTACACCAATGACCTAGACTAAGCAACATATTTAATTAAGTCTATTCTTTCTTTAAAACATTTCAAAACCAGAAAAATTAATGTCAATGAATACAGCTACAAAGGTTTACGCTCAACCTAATCGAAACAGTAAATAACTTTAATATTTTACACCAAACTAGATTTATTCTTTTGACTGACTCAGAAGTAATGATAATTATATTTCTCAAACAAATAATATTATACTAAGTAAATTTCAGTAAGATGGCAACGCTACAAAAAAACATACATTTCTGTTTTATTTTTTCTTCTTCATAGTTCACAGTTAGATTTGACAAAAATGTTGAGTTGTAGAAGTGATTTGCAACGGTAAAATTAAGACTATACTTCACAGGATCATTTCTGTAGTTCGTCTTCTCTTGCTTTTGAATAAGGCTTGAAACTGAATAACCTGCGATGAAGAGGTATATCGTTTTATCCACAGCGTGAGGTTTGACTGTTGTCCGGCAACTTGTTTGCATTGGATAGCATGTCGTCGATGATCGCTCGGTATAATGGATAAAACGACTTCTGAGTGGTTTTCCTTTTTAATAAATTTTCACTATTAGTTATTATTATTAGCTTAACGCTAAAACAAAGTACATTTGATTTCGCTTTCGGTCATTATTAAGTTAGTATTTTTCATGATTAATCCGAATGCGATTGCAGACATGATTTATGCATTTATTTTGTCAATATCATTTTTGAATCAAAGAAGATTTTTTTTTACATTTCATGACATGATCAATTCTAAATTCTTACTGGCTAAAAACAAACTGCATGTGCACTTCTGCAGTATAAACAGTATAAGTATTGTCCAAGTTGAAATTTGCGAGACAAAAATATTAAGTCGTAGTGTAATTTATCCTGGAATTGACATGAAATCAAAATGACATTGTAGTTTTATTTGTGTGCGTACTGTGTGTACTCCTCCAGAAAGTAAAGTGGTTCAAACAATACAAAACAATGACGATAAATCAATAAGTTTTTCGAACATTTCAAAATCTTATTTTTAGGACATGCAATTTAATACAAAAATATAAATAGCTTGTTTTTTTTTAATTCCATGACTTGAAATACGAATTAAAAAAATAAAACACCTACCAATGATAAACCATTAGAAAATAATCACGATAACATTTTTTTAAATTACGTTTTATTCACCCTTTTTGCACTTGTTACCTACTTTCAATCTGGTCTGAAGCCCTAGTTATCATACCTAAGTGTTTTTATTTGGGTTCTTTTAATCGCCACCTTTTCAGTACAAGTCAAATGGTTTTACCTATGTGTTTTTATTTATTATAAAAGTTAAAAAAAAAGGACTGTGTTCGCATTTAAACTAAAGTTTTACTTTAATTCAAAAATCTACCTTTTTTATTCAATACAAATTTTAATTTTCTGTCAAATCTGTCAAACTGTTGAACAAGCCTAAAACACAGTGCATAATATTGTACATGGATAGTAATATAAATTTGTATCATTTATTAATTGTCTAAGTACCTACAGATCTTAATACTATTGATTAGGTATCTGTGAACTAGTATCTACCTATTTACATATGTATATAGGTAAAATGCACACACTTTTACGTTCTACACAAAACACGTGTATGTACCTACATCCATTGTTAAAAACGTCAAAAGTAGATACCTACCTACCTTAATTTTTTTTTTTTTAAATTTAATAGATATTAAGTCTTATTAAGCAACCATTAATGTTGCAAGGTTGCAACCTCAAGTAGGTAGATCCATATTTGCATCTGCCCCAGTATCTAAATTACAAATAGATAGGTAATAAGATTATTCCTAGGTACCTACCTGTGGTACTTACATACATCGTTGTTCACTTTTGTTTTCTAGTTTAAAACAAATGAATGCCTACAAATATTAACAACTAAAAGTTAAATTGTTCTACGGCCTCTGATTACAAATATTACCTCTCCGACTTAATCGTAGACGTAGCCATGACGTGTTCTTTCAGATGCCTTAGGTTAATTTATTATTAAATATCTACTAAATAGCTACACACACACACACATTGACGCTTCTCGTTGAAATATAAATACAAATATATGAACTCATAGATACAATATTTTGAACCACAAATAGAAATTATGTAGATAGTGACACACCGTTGCGTTGCCACTAGAATGTACATTTTCTGAAGAAGATTTATGTTGTAGTTACTCAAGATTCGATATGTTCGCTTTTGCATTTTCTCAAAAAAAAAATATACATATATAGGCGCGTTTTATTGCTAAACTTAGGTTAGCTTAGTAATAGGAATCGTAATAAAACGCTATCCTTAGTTTTAAACTGACTTTCGTTTTATATTTAAAAGTTGGTTCCCCTTGAGCCAAACGTCAATACTTTTCAGAGAAAAAAAGAAAAACAAAATCAAATTAAACATCAACCTGTCAGAGAAATAAACAAAATATCGCTTTGAAATAAAAATAATAAAATGTGTCAAATAGCCGCAACATGTATCCTTAGTAAATTACTGAGCTCGATTACTAACTTGTTTCTCCTCAGTTTTCGCTTGTTGTTGTTTACTATGTAAAATTTTACTAACCTAAGGATAAAATGAACAACAAAACGCGACTTATGTAAATATCTTACACCAATGACCTAGACTAAGCAACATATTTAATTAAGTCTATTCTTTCTTTAAAACATTTCAAAACCAGACAAATTAATGTCAATGAATACAGCTACAAAGGTTTACGCTCAACCTAATCGAAACAGTAAATGGCTTTAATATTTTACCCCAAACTAGATTTATTCTTTTGACTGACTCAGAAGTAATGATATTTATATTTCTCAAACAAATAATATTATATCTAAGTAAATTTCAGTAAGATGGCAACGCTACAAAAAAACATACATTTCTGTTTTATTTTTTCTTCTTCATAGTTCACAGTTAGATTTGACAAAAATGTTGAGTTGTAGAAGTGATTTGCAACGGTAAAATTAAGACTATACTTCACAGGATCATTTCTGTAGTTCGTCTTCTCTTGCTTTTGAATAAGGCTTGAAACTGAATAACCTGCGATGAAGAGGTATATCGTTTTATCCACAGCGTGAGGTTTGACTGTTGTCCGGCAACTTGTTTGCATTGGACAGCATGTCGTCGATGATCGCTCGGTATAATGGATAAAACGACTTCTGAGTGGTTGTCCTATTTTAATAAATGTTCACTATCACACTACTAAGTTTTAAGTTAAATTATCTTTTTATTATACTTTAAAATAGCTAAAAATAATTTCGTGACTTGTTTAAAGATGGTATGTTTCAGAGCGCAGAAACGAATCGTAACACTTGCGTGTTGCTGCGTGTGAAGATTTGTATCTGATTTGTTGCTGTTTTTGTTAAGATTGGTGGAATGGGGAATTCCCAAAACATGAAATTGCAAAAAAGACGAGGGAAGAATTGAAGAGATATTATTATTGTAGATAGGTATACTCGACTCATACGACGTACATTATGTTTTTTTATTTTTACTTTGAATTTCAAGGTATTTATTGAATTTTATTTGTTCATGTTGAAAATAGCTCGTTGAGTTGTGTTAATCTGTTCCTATGGAAAAAAACGAGCGGTGTGGAAATTGACTTTAACAAGAACTAAAAAAAAGTAATTCATTTGTTATAAACTTATAAATATAACAATTATGGATCATAGGAACATAGTTGGTTTCCATGTATGAATATTTTAATTTTTTGTACTAAGTAGATTTTGAAACATTTGCTGAAAATTAATCCAATAAAAATTAAAATTGCTTTAAATGCACTAGGTAAATGATAAAACCCAAAAATAACTTTTGAATCGTTATAAATCTCAAAAACGGTTGCTCGTAGTAAAAAGGTATTGATACAGATTTTTTTGCAGATAATTGCATGGTGTACAATTTCTTCCTGAGTTATTTTATGATAATACTTATCGTTTTGCTAAAAATCGCTTAAAACTCATTTCGTTGAACATTGACCTTGAATAAAAATTTTTGCACACAGGGGAGGGTAGAGAACTTTCAAATTTTGTTTTTAACTAAAATTTTAAACAATCTTTCAGCTTGGTGGGGATTTATTTTTTAGTCTAATTTAAACCGGACTACTATACATACAATTTATTTATGTTGCGACTTGCAAGATAATACGATGGCTTATGGAAAAGGAATCAGCAGACTTGATAGCATAAAAGAACTGTACCAAAAAAAAAAAAAACATTTTGATCCGTTGATTGAAACGGCAATGACCAAATTGAAACTAAAATTGAAAATCGATGATATGAAAAAAAAAATCTTTCAACGTTTGCTGAAGAATGTGGAATAAGCACGGAGATACATGTTTTAAAATGGTACTTGTACAATGGAAAAGATGTAAAAGAAAATCGAAAGTGTAAACTCAATTCAGTCCATATAATAATATTGCCATCTTATAATTTGAGACTTGAACTCTGGATGCACCGTAGTCAGTTTCGATCTGGTAAAATTTAAGTGATTCGAGAGTAAGCCATTACCACGATAGCGAAGCGTAAAAATAATTATGTTATATATTCCAATACCTACCCTAAACGACATAAACACCCGATGTGTTTATGATAATCATTTCCCCCTATAATATAAATACAGCCCCTATCCATATTGAAATAAACAAAGTATCCCATTCTCATTTAGCGACTCATCATTTTTGTATTGTATTAAAATAGGACAACCACTCAGAAGTCGTTTTATCCATTATACCGAGCGATCATCGACGACATGCTGTCCAATGCAAACAAGTTGCCGGACAACAGTCAAACCTCACGCTGTGGATAAAACGATATACCTCTTCATCGCAGGTTATTCAGTTTCAAGCCTTATTCAAAAGCAAGAGAAGACGAACTACAGAAATGATCCTGTGAAGTATAGTCTTAATCTTACCGTTGCAAATCACTTCTATAAATCAAAAATTTTGTCAGATCCAACTGCGAATTATTAAAATGGAATGATAAAACTCAGCACAAAAAATAACCTATTCTTTTTTCTACTTCATTCCTTTCTTTATAGAAAAGTAGTCTTATCACGTGCGGTGCGTCTGATATCAATTAATTTTGATAGCTGAAAGCTGAGCTAGGTACCAAACAAATTCGGTTTCGTCACAATCTTATTTCATGCCCATTCCAAAAACCCAAAACAAAACCCAATTTTAATGCTTAGCAAAAGAAGTTCGTGAAAAAAGTTAAAAATGAAAGACCAAGAGGGTATAGAAAATTAGATATTAAAACTTAGGTCAGGCAAGTAATCAGAACTTAGAAATGTGTACGTTAACGTAGGTACATGCACTTATGCGTGAAATTTCATGGGATAAGAAATTTTGCGGACGACTTAGGGCGTTTATAACAATAAAAAGCATTACTCACTTTTTGCGGTACCTACTTTATAATTTTTTGCCGGAGGTCTGCGGAGTTCAGTTCAACATTCGGGAACGAAAGATTAGAAAAATAGAAAAAAAAGTGACTTCATTAGGTACCTTGTTAATCACTGACTGCTTCTACCGAAGTAAAGTTGAGATTTGAAATCATCTTTCGAAACCAGAATTTTCAAACTACATATTTATATTCTTATCTCTTTATTTAAGTAAATAAAAGCCACAGAAATGTTATTGTGTTTTGTTGTCCAGTTTTACTCCAGAAGTGAAGATAGTTTTTATATCTATGTCTGAAAATGTCATATTTTTTTATTCCATTAGAAAATAAAAACTTGTATCTCAAAATTTCAATTCGTCAGCGGTGTTAATTCGGAACAGTTGTACCTCACCCTTAACATTTAACTATTTGGCAATCCTTTCCAGTGCGAGTAGATCCTCAACTCAACTTTTCGAATTCGCAATCATTTCGAAAATGCCGTTGTTCGCGAAAAATGACAACCGAAAAAACTCTTGTCATCTGTCACAATTTTCTCTCATTCGGCTTTTTTCTTAAAAAAAAAAGAAACGAATTTAATTTGTTTTGTGTTTGTTTAAAGAACTAAAGCAACAACAAGACCTCATTTTTATAACAAGAACTTAAAAATTGTATTAAGTATGTCCGAAATTCAAACACTCGTCGATATGGGGTTTCCCAAGGAAAGAGCGTGAGTAAGGAGACAAAGTTTCTCAACCACAATTCTAATGAAAACTTCTTTATGATTCCTTGTATAGCGAGTATGCCATCAAAGCAACCAATTTCAAGGGCGTCGAACCAGCTATGGAATGGTTGTTAGCTCATGCGGACGAGGAAATCCCAGTCCAAAGCGGAGCTGAACCATCGGCCGGACAGACTCTGCAAGCCACCACATCCGCTGCCGGCTCGCCCAATGCAACTTCGGATGCCGAAGCTTCGTCCAGTACTCCAGCGACGGGAGCATCAGAAACTGCCAAGTCATTGAAATGCGACGACTGTGGAAAACTCTTCAAAGACCAATCGGAGGTGGAATTCCATGCCGCAAAAACTGGTCACAGTAATTTCTCTGAGTCCACTGAGGAGAAAAAACCTCTCACCGAAGAGGAAAAGAAAGCCCAACTTGCACTCATCGAGGAGAAATTAAAACAAAAGCGCATTGAACGGGATGAGCGCGAACGGGTTGAAGCCTTGGAGCGGGAAAAGAATCGCATTAAGTCTGGCAAAGACATGACAGAGGCGCGCCAGCGCATGGAAGAGATGGAAATGAAAAAGATCGTAGAACAGCGTAAAAGGGAGAAGGAAGAAGAAAAAGCCGCAAGAGAACGCGTAAGGGCACAGATTGAGGCTGATAAAGCTGCCCGTCGAGCTAGGTATGTCATGAGACACATTTCAATGTATAAATATCTACTTCACTAATTTTCCAACAATATTCTGATTTGGATCGCAGGGACCAAGGACCCACTTCTCCTCAGTCGGCAGTTAGTTCGACAACAACTTCTCCTGCACCTGCTGCTGTCACGTCACCCAAGCAACCACCCAAAGACTACACTAACACTAGAATCCAAATCCGTTTGCAGGATGGATCCACACTAACGGAGACCTTTGGTGTTAAGGAGCAATTGTCGGCAGTCCGAGTATTTATCCAGATGAAGCAAGGTGCGGATCTGCCATTCGGTTTGATGACGTCGTTCCCAAGAAAAGTCTTCTCCGACGATGACTTTGAGAAGCCATTGGAGGCATTGGGCCTAGTGCCATCGGCTGTACTTATTGTTACCAAAGCCTTGGTGTAAAATGTGTTTTGTTTCCTTTTCATTTTTTTATTTACTTTTTATTCTTATTTCATTGACTAAAGTCATTCGCAAAAAATATTTCCCTATGCGCCCAAAGGTAGTTATTTTTAGTTGACTATTTGTTCACTTCGCTTTCATATCATTATTATTTGCGAATTTGGGGAAAAGTAATTTTTAGAGATGGTCTCCTCATTTTTTGGTACTTTTGTTGGTTTTTGTAAAACGATGTGTGAATGACAGTTTTCTTTTGTTGCATAAATTTCAAAAAAAGGAGCAAAATGAAATCAAAAGATAAAAATGTAAACGTCAATTGAGAACTTATATTATATTGCTACTTTTAAATACAAAATAAAAACAAAAATAACTTTTTCATGGAGTTTACGGATTTCTCCTCTTTAACTTGATGAGATACCTATTTCTAATTAGAATTGTACGTACTACTTCTGTGTTCTCCAGCTCCTGGTAAAATTTTTAAACTCTTAATTCCAACAAATCTGCATCAATTTTTATGAAACGAAATGCACATAAGTAGTACTTTTCATTTTGGGAATTTTGATTTTGGTCCGAACCACTTTTGAAATCCAGATTCGAGATTTAGTTAAAGTTCCAAACCGCATTATGATGAAGTCTTTGTGTTTTCAAGAAAACAAAACCAAAACCTTGATTTAAAGCTATGAATTCTAAATTTGATAAAAGAAAAAACAAGAACTATTTGCTCCGTTTATCATAAGAAAAACAAATCAAACAAACCTGACCTGTTGTTGACATGTGATGTCAAAACCAACTGTCAGCTGTCACTAGACTTTGGTTTTTTTTTTGTCACTTAAGTCAGTTCAGTACCTTCTGCAAAAGTAAATCATAATTTAAAAAGAGTAAATTCAAATTATGGAATGTGTACGAAATTTTATTCATCAAAAGAAGAACGACAAGAATTTCTGTACAATATCAAAAACAATATCGATTATAATCATACTATACTGCCTGTGGCCAGGTCGATTTGCAACACGTTTCGAATACATAAGCAGTGATAACATCTTCGATAAACTAGTACCTGAAACCACTCGAAATATTTCCCTGCAAAAACTAGGCGAATGCAATAACGAACAAATCATCAAAGAAAATGAACATATAAAGAAAAAAGAAATAGACTCCACGAAAATCAACAACCAATACATCCTGCCTGGTGGTGAATTCTATCCGAAACATTGTCGCGCTCGTTTTAGCAGTGCAATAATAGTTCCCTATCGCCAAAGGCAATGGCAACTGAGTAAATTTTTGGTTTACATGCATAACTTCTTGGAACAACAACAGATTCACTACAGAATTTTCGTGGTGGAGCAGCATGACGACAAACCATTCAATCGAGCGAAATTGTTAAACATCGGTGCCGAAATTGCTCTCAACTATGAGTTCCCATGTTTGATCTTTCACGACGTTGATATACTGCCCTCAAATTTGGGCCAACTGTATGCATGTTCCAGTTCTCCTCGGCATATGTGTTCGAACTTGGATATCTTCAGGTATAATCTTCCTTATAGGGGACTTTTTGGTGGGGTTGTCAGCATTCGGACAGTTCAGTTTCAACATGTGAACGGGATGTCGAATCTATTCAGTGGCTGGGGTGGTGAGGATGATGATTTCTACGAACGTATAACGTCGAGAAATATGAAGATTGTCCGATTTGATCCTTCTTATAGTGAGTATATTATGATGGTGCATAAGAAAGAGAAGCCAAGCGAGGATAGGTTGAAATATCTGTACTCCGGTCCACTTCGTTACTATTCAGATGGTTTGAATTCGCTGAAATATAAAAGACTCCAAACAAAACCCCAGCATTTGTACACTCATATCTTAGTGGATACGTAGTTTTAGGAATCCTCATTCATCATTTACTTGGACGATATCAATTCGAAATACGAGTATAGGTATATCTTAATGAGCTATTGTGTTGATTAAGAAGTGTAAAGTATTATTAATAATATTGAAAACATAATTTATTTAAGAAAAGGAAAATAATTATTTAAATTCTAATATTTATGAAATAGATTTTTAAGTTTTTATTTTTATTATGAAAAAATAAATCAACTGGTACCTTTTTTGTATTTAAATTTATTTTCGTAAAGGTATTTGTGAAAAATAGACGTATTTTAGGAACAAAAGTGAAGAATGCATAAACTGACTTTATGATGGTTTAATTTAAGGAAGAAGTTAAAAACAAAAAGAAACAAAATTCTCAGTTTTTTTGCTTTTACTTTAATTGACTGCTGATCTTACTAGGTTCCTTCAACATCATATGTACTTTTCTTGAATTCATCGTTAACTCATTTTGTTTGCTTAAAAAGTAAAAACTTTAATTTATAGAAATGTGTCGTTCTCAGTTCTTTATTACTTCAACAATTACTTTAAAAAAATAAGCTTTTCTTCTGTTTTATGACAATTTTGCAAATTAACCAGAGTACGGATTCAGAATTCCTGAGTCAAATATGATTCTAATTTAAATTGACAATCAATATAAGTAATGCAATTCACGTTCTTCTTAAAAGTACCGTTACTTAACGAAGTTCTTAATATGTTTGGAATTTCAAAGTTTGTAAAAAAAAAAAATGGAAGCAATATCACTGATCGTTGAGCCGATGGCAATTCTTATATGTACTTACTTTTCTATATATGTATGTATATCATTAATTCCTTATCAGGAATATTTGTGAATATTGAATTTTAAAGTGAAAAATAAAAGGTGACTAACCTCTCAAAGAATAAATTATGTCCAACATGTGCCTCTTATCTAAATGTTGACAAATTATTCAGTCATGATCTAACTTAAATTCAATTGAAACGTGATGCAAAGTTGAACTTTTTTTTGACCCTCGAAAGACTTGATTTATTAATAACTACGTATTTTCCTATCAATAAGATATTTTCAAATATGGATTTAAATTATATAATTTTCTGTAGCCCAGAAGCAGGGTCATGATAACTTTTTGAATTTACTATACAATGAGAAAAATTTATCAGTTATCATAACTCCGTTGTCCACGACGTTTGAACAGTATAAGAACATAGCATTTAAACATTAAATTTCCATGTTTGTTTTGGAAACACTCAATTTATGAGTTCTTTTTTTAAAGCTATGATCGAGCTGCTGGAACAATACAATACCAACATTTTATAAATAAAAGCCATGTTCATTTGCATAAAAATACTTCTATATATTGTTCATAATTTTTACTTAAATTGATTAACATTATGTCTGCATGTTAGGTATAATTATTTTCTTACAATTTTTACTTAAAACTACAATTTAAAAAATAATAAAATTGAAAAAAAAAAAATGCAAAAAAATATTAAAATTAAAATTTTTTCCTAAATATAAATTAAAAGAAAAAATAATGTTTTTGTTGTAAATAAACATGGATATAAAAATAAAAACAATTAATGTAGTTTCTTATTTATCATTTTGCAAAGCTCGTGAATTTCTTTTTAACAAATAATCATAAGTGTATACTTTTTACTTTTGTTCTTTCTCACTCGATTCGATGTGTGTTATTTTTTTTATAATTATTTTTTCTTTTTGATTACCAATGTCAATGTCATCACTCACCTTTTGCTCATTTAAAGAGTACTCCATATCAAGAACTGTACCAATTTGTAAGCATTCACAAATGGAAATTTCCACGAATCCTTGCGTTTACGGTTTTGCTTCTCCATTGGCGGCACATTACTAGGATAGTAGATTAGCTTGGAGACATGACAATTAGTATTTATTTTTCCAATAGGATGTTCAATCGAAACCTGACTGAAGCGTATTTGATCGCAATCAACCAATTGTAGTTTCTTATCGAAGCAAATTCTGATTTCAGCCAAATAACTAACGTCCTTTTTGTTGTCATAGAGACAATGGATGGACGGATTCTTGCCTAAAGCCTTGACAACAGCTATGCTTAGATCAGCTACTGTATAATTGGAGTCTGGAAATATGCCAGACCTTTCAAGAATGTCTGACATAAAGTAACCTGAATGCCAATTCAGACCCTGATCGAAATACTTCAATTCATCATCTAGCTCCTCAATCTGAGCTGCACACGTTCCATGTTTGAGCCACTCGTGTTGCCACAACGAGTCATATTCCGTTCCGTTCTCAATGTTGGGCCAAAATAAATACATTTGATCAACAATGGGATCCAGTTTGTCTACATCGAACTTAGCACTGTTATTGCAAAAGCTTGGTCCAAAGCTGTCGAATTTGGTTGGCCAAATGCCATGAATAGTCCAGACTTCTTTCTTTGTTGGCAAATTACATTCATGATTTTTGTTTTCCTCTTTCCAATGGAAGCAAGTTGTCACTGGCCAACTCTGGGTGAAGATCAAAACGTCCCAATCATGAGACGCAGTCATATTGACATAGTCGTCGTCATCACCAACAAAATTAATGTATTCATCAGATTCATGAGCTCTGTTAAGTAATGATTCCAACTAAGTACTAATAATGAGGCAAACAAAAGACAACTCTTGATAACACTTACCTAATAACATCAACTAAACTGCTGACAATAAGTAAGCCAAAGACGCATAATAAAAATTGCTTTCGTCCCCAGGTTGGAGCGGCGACGTTAGTTTTTGATATTATTTTTATCATATTTCTAGTAGCTGAGAGTTGCGCTTCAAATTTCAACCCATAAACGTTCTGAGTTATCGGTTTATGTGCTGCTTTTATCCAATAAATTAAATTATTTTTCTCCGTTATAAAATTAGATAAATAAAATTAAAAAAAATAAATTTGCAAGCAGATATTATAACTGTGTATTATTATTATTATTAGATGAATGTCAAATGTTTTTCTTTTCACTATATTTTTCTTCTTTTTTTTGATTCTCTTTTGTTTGAAGTGTTTTCGTGTGGTGTGGCAGAAGTGGGGTGAAATTCGACCTTTACCTCTTCGCGTCTCTCATTTTTGTTTGGTTTCGTGTACCCCTTTTCTATTGTTTTTCGAGCTCACTCGTTTGGTTCTCTGTAGTGTATGGTGGCGGCATCTCCGGGTGGATATTTGAACTGTGTTAAATTTTCTCGGAAGTCTGTTGTAAGACATTTTGATTTATATTTGAATTTAAACAATGAATTCAATTTGTGTTTAATTTAAAACTGGTTGATATTTTAAATTGAATATAATGTAGAAGTAAAACCGTTATTAACCGTTATTTTAGTTATAAATTGCATCGATTTTGAATAATTCTACAAAGATTTAGATCCTATTTTTGTTTGTGGGCCTGAGCCAGCTAAGCTTGGATTGTAGGTAAGGAAAATAAAAACTTTGGAGAAGTATACAAATATTTAAAATAATGTTTTTATTTTTATTTAAGGCTTAACATTTATTAATAAGTCCAAATGAGCTTGGAACAAGCTGCAAAGGATAGATTCGTTATACGGGCAGAGTGCTGAGCGACCAAACATTTTGGAAATTGTAAAGAAATTTAAGCGAAAATTACTTAGAGAAAATGTACTGCATGAAAAAATATTATTATGTATGAACAACAAATTCTGTAATTTTTCGTATATTGTGGATTTTGAAATCGTTTTCTTTCTTTTGAGGCAGTAGGGAGCTATTTTCTAAGAAGTATTATAGAAAATAATAATTATTTACACACGATTTTTATTAAAAACCCAAAAAAAGTCAAGTAATGGTTAATGAATATAAAATATATGACAATGGTTGGTCTTTTTTTTATTGGGTGAATTTAATGAACTTTTTTTGGAAACTAAATTAGTTTTTAATTTAAAGCAAAAAAGTATACATTAGTAAATGCCAAATTTTTCCAACTCAAAAACATTAACGTTTAAGAAAATTTGCGGGGAGATTTTATGAGATGTCAACAACCAATGCCGTAGCCACAGCAATGTGGCTGGAGGACATGATAAAAAGAAATTACTTTTGAGTTCGATGATATCGAAAATATAATATAATATTAACAAACATTGTTTTTTCTTTAAGTGTTTTGTATATTAAGTGAGACAGGAATACAATAATGATGAGATAGATCTGTAGGAGCCTCGACATTCTTTTAATGCCGCATATGGTATATTTACGACTCAAAGCAGTCTTACTCATTGCAAAAACCCACATTAACTTAGCATGTGTTTGCATGTGCCCTTTTATGTCCTCTCGGAAAACGTCCAAATCTTATACCGAAGAGGCGACGCCGTCGACGTGAAAACTTTTAACCAACGTCCCTTCCCATCGATTCAATGTGATTTTAAATTCTTTTCTTGTGCAAACATTTTAATGAATCCGTAACGTTTTTGCTGTGCACTCAAATAAAAATTAAACTAAAATCACAGAAAAGACTGGAAATTCAACACAGAAATTATATACGCTAACGGTTATATAAATACACATTCATGTGTGTGTGTGTGTGTTTTTGTGGAGTACAGATGGATATATTTGTATGTAGATACTCTTAAAGGCGACATGAAAAACAATGTCAAAAATCTTCTACTGTTCCATGCCCTTTTCCTCTGTCCCATGTATCCGCAAATTACCCCAATGGCATATCCTATACTAGTAGATGGATCCTCTTTCTTTTCATCCTTCCATCTCCCTTTAGAGCTGCTTTCATTGTGGAGAATTTGTACAAAAAATGAAGCTCCTCTTCCTCCTTTATACTCGATTGTGCCACGTCTACACCTATATGTAGGTATACCCCCTCTGCCGCTCCCTCGAGGATTGTCTGTTAATTAGTCTCACTTAGAAAATAAACTGCAGTAATTAAGCGTATCATCTCGACGACTGTGCCACAAGCCTCCATCACCGTTACGCTGTGCCGTCAGAATGGTAAGGGTTAGGGTTGGGGCAAAGACCCGCTTGTGAGAGGGAAAGAGAGGCGGCATTGGCAATTTTGTGCTCACTTGGAATTCTAATTACGAAACAAATCCTAGATATAACTTATGGTCCCATGTTATCCTTATACACTCTCACACACACTCACACACAAACACACATACTCAGACTCAAGTGACTGAAAATCCTACTATGCTCAAGCAGCTTCCACTCTTCCATCCGATGTGTAGACAAAGTCCCGGTTGCCGTGCCGTTTTTATTCTGCAGCTGTATAGCGGAAACGGCAGCCCCGGAACACCCCGTCACGTCGCACACAAAGAAGAACGTAGTAGAGCGTAGAACGAAGAACGAAGAGCGATGTGTGTTTATAAATCCTTCGAATACCATTACAATAAGTGGATGGAGTGGAGGTCCTTTTAAATCCCACATCCTTGAAACTCATTATATCGCTCGACAAGAGTGATGATCCCCCAATTTGCTATTATAATTGCCTCAATTATCATTCCCCCGCTCGCCGTCAAATTCTTGCCAATTGGTGCATGTCCTGGCCAGGATGTCGGAGCGCGCGATGCAGTGCCAGGGGCTTAACGAGCAACCACAAGGATTTTTATTATAGCTCCTCCCAGTATTTTCTTTGGTGTATGAGTGCGCGTTTGGTTTCTGAATTTCTGATCTCATGTGATGCGGGGGTGTTTTTTTGCTCCAAAGCGCAGTCGCTGGTCCTCTGGCGCTGGCTGCTGGTACAAAGAGAGACAGAGAGCATTAACGAATAATCAAAGGTGCAAAAAGGGACATTCAGAGAGTCCTTTTGTTTTTTTGTTTTTTTTTTTTTTTTTGTAAATGGTGGAAAGTTTTTCGTTTCGTTACAATGGCGTGCATTATAGAGTAGTTTAGTTCTTGTACTTGTTTTCTTTTGCTGGTTGTTCGTCCTTTATACGGTTTGTTGTATGCTTTTTGTTGAACTTCCTGTTATAAAATGAAAATGGATGAAATGAAGCTAAATGGAGCCCCAGATGAGGATTAAATTGATTAGTAATGAAATTTCCCACTTTGCCAGACACATTTTGTTTGGAAGGAAGTGCTCCAGCTTTAGGATGATGATGATGATGATGACGATGGTGATGGTGATGGGGTGGAGTGTTAGAACCATGATGACGACAACGACGACGACAACAACGACGATGATGGCTGGCAAATGTGTATCCATGTACATGTATCTACTTTTAGGTCGTTCCTATATATGTACATATGTATGTACTTGTACTATAAACTTCTCTGGAATTCTCTGCAAATCGTCCTTTATAGATTGCTAATAAATGTTGTAAGTTTGTTGAAATTTATGTGAATTATTTTTCTTCCTTGTCAAGTGGTACGAACACGAACAACTGGCTTATTCGGGAGAAGGGTGTTGAATATGGGTGTGGGTGGTGTTGGTAGGGGATTATATTGTGCATTAGTGTAATAAAAATCACTTGGTGGATCGAGTTTTATGGTTGGAAGCTTCTGACGAGGGCGAGCGATGATGGAAACAGAGACGCCCGACCGACTACGCGATGAATGTAGTTCTACATATAGGACGTATTGGATTCGGCAGGTATACCTACATATGTACCTACAGATGTCCTTTTTTGGATCTGGCGAAGACGTTGGGAGGATTTTGTTGTAAAATTATTATTCATTTGTGCTTTTTTACCTCACTTTCTCATTGTTCTTTGTTATGTTGATTTTTATTACCTTTAGTATGTCTGAGATTATGGTGGCTTAACGGTTTTTATTTGCTACCTCTTCCTTTTCGCATGTAGTGTAGGTGGATACATATTTTGTATTATAATTGTTTTTTGTTTCTTTCGAATTTTTGTGATTATATAATTAGTTAACATTATTTAATAAGTTATGTTTTTATTTGCATTTCTAATGACAAAGAGTAAAAAAAGTGTACTAAAGGTAGAGTGTACAACGCTAAAAAATAAAGATAATAATTTTAGAAAGGTACCTACATTAAAACGTAATTTTTCATTATTAACCAATTTTTTTTTGTGGTTTCATACAAAAGGAACTAAGTTTTGTTTTAAACAAAAAGCATATTAAAATCCTAAAAAATTATTCATTAACTTAATTTGGGATATCATTTAGAATACCTATTAAATGATATTCAATAATAAATTCTATTATCATGTTAAGTGGCCCTTAAACGACTGCACCAATTACGCAAAAATAAAGCATTTTCAAACTCATCGCAATTTGTTTTCGTATTTCTAATCTTTTATGTTTTCTACTTAAATAATGTATATGTTCAATAAATTATCACACCAATTTGTCAAACTTATTTCTAAACATGTGAACAAACATATTTTACCATAAAAATAAAAATAAAAAAGAAGTAAAATCCCTTTACCTATCGATCATCCACTTAATATCAATTAAACTGCTATCTAAAAACCCTCGCAATCCATTCACGACACCTTCTGTTCCAATTTGAATCAATCTATATTTACAAACACATTAACACTCGTGTTTCTATAATGACAATGACAACCTCTGAATGCAAAAAAGAAATCAAACCTTTTATCGTCTAAATAAATCCAAGCAAACAAACGAAACAACAAAAAAAAACTAACTAAACGTTAAGAGCCATTTAATTTAGGTAAATAAACACGTAATTACACGTGGTACACGAGGGAGCCATTGCCATATTATGATAACCAAAAGCCCCGATATTGGAAAACTTCCTATAGGTACACCCACAATCCACATAGATGCCAAAACCGAGGGATTGGCACTAAAGTGATCCTTCATAATGGCTTCGCCATGGAACATTTAAACTAATTCCGCGATTTGTACTGCCACATCAAACAGGATTTGTTGTGTTATGTTATCTATCGGAAAAACAACCAACAATGATTCTGTCCAAAGCTGGAATTAGGGGGGGGGACTCCCAATTTACAAATTATATCAACTAACTGTACATGGGTAGTCTCCATCACCAACTCCATGCAAATTGGGGCGGGCGACAACGACAACAAAAGCTGAGAGCGATTCCATGACATGAACATTGAACACAACCCTTGAGAGTTAATGGGGCTTGAAAACGACCGACCAGAGATAAAATTAGCTAAATTATCTGCATCCACCAGAGCCTTGAGGGTGGAATGGAATATCTGCAGGGATAATTTCACTATCCATCCACCCTGACCCCCGATGTTGCCATCGATGTTAATAATCATTTAAATTGATTTTTGCTGCAATTCATTTCTTTGAGTGTTTTCCATTCTGTCCGATTTGATTCGATTCGAAAACACTCACAACCCAGAGTGGCTTCTTCTTTGTTTGACTTCAAATCAATCGATTTAAATGCGAGGAATTCATTAAGCTCTAATAAGCAATTCGATTAGATAATGACTTGGTGGTTTTGTTTTTAATATTGATCTAAAATTATCTGTTTATTAATTGTTTATGTATTCGAAATCCATTGTTGAAGAAGTACACCTTAAAATTGTTTAGTTTTGTTTTAGTAGATAAAATGAGCAATGAATCAATAATATAATTATTATTGTCAGGCTACATACTTAGATCAAGCCTACGTCATTGATACCTATAAGCACTTCTGTTTGGATTGATAACGTTGGGTTGCGTCATTCAAATTTAATTGTTAAAAAAAAGAACAATGTGTGATTCGTTTTATTGTTCATTAAAATCACGATGAATCAATTGAGTATAATGTGCGTGTGACTAAAAGGCACGATAAAATTAACGTTAGCAGAGTTCCAGTAATTATATCTGTATTTTGAAATTAAGGTTTTCAAAATAAATTTCAATTCGTGACAATACATTTTGATACCGTATATGTACCTATGAGTTATTTCAGGAAAACTATCTATAATTAGCTTTTAGAATCAGTATTAGTTAGAGACTTAACAAATTTCATCAGAAATCATCAGACAAGAAATTTATTTATTACAATTTTAACTCATACAAATTTATGTAGTAGAGACATTGCACCTTGGCGATTAAGGCTATCAGCAGATACAATATAAGGTATTAATAAAACAGAGTGAATGGACACGGGACAACAACCCATTCTTATAAATAAAGATGGTCCCCTGCCTTTCTTCTAACTTTAGTTAATGAGTCTGGATTTCTGTGATCGTTTAAACTTAGACTAAGATTTTAAAGTTGGATTTAGAAAAAAATTTATATTTTAACGCCTCGTGAACAGTTTGTAATTTAATTTAGAAGAACAGCTAAAGAAAGGTTTCGTCTTTTACTAATAAGCCTTTGGAAAAGCCTATGAATTTCCTAAAAGAACATTTGGATTGGAACGTTACAGGGACCATCAAAATTCTTTGGAATTCAATTCTTATCTATACCTAATAACTGTACTAAACTAAACGATCATTATGCTATTTAATGTAAAAAATTCTTTTATAAAAATAATTTATTCTATACTTTGTCTCCTAAAAATTGTCAGTACAGGGAAGATAGGATGTTTGCCTTTCATTCCCACTTTTTTCTTTTTTAATAAGTCTTTTTCATTTGAAAGCTCTTTCAAGCTCTTTCAGAGTTGACTACTGCGAACAATGAAATGGCAAACATTTAAAGAAAACGTGTTGAGGGTTACCTTGGTTTAATATTGAAATTCTTTTTTTATTTATAATAATGAAATATGTAATATTTATCTTTGCCACACCACTAAGACGTAAGATAAAAGGCGCGTTTTTGAAGGGTATCCCCAGTAGGCGTAATCCCTTTTAAATAAATAACAAGTGGAAAATAAACATGTATTCTTAAATATTAATGTAACAAAAAATAAAATTAACAATCATAACATAAAACAATATCACAAAATACACGAAGTATCAATAAACCTACCGCACGGTACGAAAATCTACGCAAATAGTCATTTTCTCTGCAGAAAAGAGCTTATCCTTTTATAACTGCATTTAAACGGATTTCCCGCACAGTGCAATGCAAAATGTTCAACACCAAGTAAACACTTTCTGCTTAAGAACTTTTTTAAAAGCCCTAAAAAGAAAAGCTCGTGAACAGCAACCATAGGAAGAACGACGATCAGCGTTACCACTTTTCAAAAAAAAAGTCGAAGTAGATTTAAGGAAAAAAGCGAAGTAGATTGGAAGTAGATTTCAAAAATGAACTTTTTTCTAAACTTAAACTAAAAACAATTCTTTTAGACTTCATTTCACATTTGTTTATTTCAATATTTATGTTGTTTAGTAACAGAATATTTTTGAAAATAAGTCAAAACATTTTTCGGTGGGTCATGTTTTATAAAATTCATTTCAGAGAAGATTCGATCAGCTGCTGCGGAACTGTGGGGCAAAACTGCTAAGTTGAGCATTAAGTCTGCGAGTTCTTGAAACATTGGCTCTTCGATGATATTTTTAATTTTATTGAAATCACTTTAAAACCCGACGACACCTGTTTCAGGCCTACATTTTTTTACGAAAATATTATTGACTCCAAAAACTAAACGCCACTGAAAATTCAATTCTCCCAAATCTGAATTTCCATGAAATGGATATGCTTTTACAATTTTTAGAATAGTTTTCATGTTACAAGTTTCAATATCATTATTTGTGCATTAGTATTGTGCCGAACGTTAATACCTTTTCTTTTATTTCTTATGGGAAAAGAGTGATATAGAGAAAAAAGAAGTAGATCTGGCCTTTTTTTATAAAATTGAAGTAGATTTAAACAGTGACTTTAAAAATGAAGTAGATTTCAATATTTTAGCGATGGTGCGAAGTAGGAAGTAGATTTGAGATTTTTTTGAAAAAAAGAAGTAGATCTACTTCAATTGAAGTAAAGTGGTAACGCTGACGACGATACAAGTTACTTACATTGGTAAGGCAACACTGCATATCATAAATATAAATATAACATGAGGGTTGAAATGCCATAGAGGCATAGAATATACTTAGTGATCTGATCAGTGATCAGTCCACACTCAGATGTGTGGCAGAATAGTCGTGTGGGAGCTGCGTCAGATTAAATGAGAAATTCAGTGGCGGGTAGTAACAATTTTGTTTCGATTTTTTTCAAGTCAGTATAGTGTGAAAATAGGGCGAGCTACTGCTTCAGAAAAAGCTCTCCCATAAGGCCTGTACTGACAATTTTTAGGAGACAAAGTATAGGACCTTTTTGCTCAACAGATTTTTATGGAGCGTTTAATTTTCGTCATAAATAATTCAAATCGCGAAAAAAAAAACCCAGGAAGAATGGAAATTGTCATTTGGTATTTTTGTGACTAGTTAATGAAATATTTTTCAAAAAGTATCACAAATAAAATTTATATTTGTTTCCACAGGACAAATTTTACTTGAAGGATTGAAAGAGGAGAAAATTTTAATTGATGAAGATAAAAGTCTTGACTTTTGGCAACCTGAAATGTAAAACGAGAATTATGGAAGGAAGTCCAATAATAGATTTTTTTTCAAGATTGAAATTGAAAAAAAAAAAAAACAAAAGAAGAATTTTCTACCTACAGAAGAGGTTCAGGAGCATCTGGAGGACTGGAGGTGACTTATTTCTTAACTCATGCAAACCAAATCCATTTGATTTTTTAAAGTATACTTTTTTAGATCAAAACACACAAGGGTTCGAACTGATAAAATTCATAGAAGCAAATTATATTGGAAATTCAATCCTCCTGTTGGCGAAATATTTGACATGTGATATCCTTTCCAGCGTGTTAGACAATTTAACCCCATAACTGTAGATAATAAGGATCCTTAAACGGCAATGACACCCCCGATCGATGTTTTGAATGTGTTGTGTGTAAGTTTGTTTAAGATCCGATAAACCGACCAACGAACTTCGAAGTTCCAACTTCGATGTCCATTTGAATTAAATTTCCTCATATCTACCTTGAAACTGGATGCTACTCGTAAAACAAAATACCACTTCATTTTTACGTTTATAGTCCTATTTAGTGGTGACGTTAAAAGCTAATCCGTGCTGCGCCGTCTTATACGACTTTAAGCTCCTCCACTACTGACGAGGTCACGTAAAAATACTTAGAATAAAATAAAATTGAGCAATTCTTGCGCCAAATATCCTGTCCTAAAAAAAGAACCATCCTCATACACACAAACGGATGCGAAACATTTACAAAATCATAAAACCTTTGAAACAATAAAAATCAATCAGCTATAAATATATGACCCCAAATTACATTACAACCTATAAAATATATCGATGAGCATTATTAACGCTATTGCTGCTCCTACGAACGACAGACGAACGTCTTGTCCCGCTCTGTGGTGTGCTTTAGATGGCTACTAATGGAATGGGTGGTGAGTTGGGATGGCTAGTACATCAAGATCAAGCACAAACCAACCCCAATCTAGCCGAAGCAATTTTCAAAATTGAATAATAACACATAAATTGTTGTTATTTTGTTTGTCTCTTTGTGTGTTGTGTTGGTGTTTCTTTTTTATGGTGGAAATCTGTCCGCCATCATCATCATCATCATCTACACAGAATCATCGGGAATGGGAATACAGCATCAGGAGCAGTCAGGAACAAATTTTGAGAGGGTGGTTTCTCAGACCAATCCTCCCCCTCATTTGTAACGTAATTTTGGTAAAACTACCTAAGTGCCTTTGTTGTGTTTTGATGTTCTGTTCTGATGTCGAAGCAACAAAATAAACAATTCTTCAATTTAGCCAGCGATTTTCTCCAATTTTTTTTTTTGTCTTTTTATTGTGTGTCGGTTGTTTACGCTGCCGACTCTTCTCCCATCTGTGGGTATAGGAATATCTCTACCTCGACGATTTATAAAAATAATCAAATAAAAAGAAACCAGGTTTGAATAATGGAGGTTCTGGCTCGTCCCTTAGACATGGGATACTCTTCCAAATCGAATAAAAACGAAAAAATAAACAAAAAGTTAACCTACTTTTTCTTCTTCCACCGCACCGTAAATGCCTATGCTGGACTGCTGAACGGGACTGCTGAGTCCCTGGAGTCCTTTTGACGGGGCCAGAAAAACTGTGTGTGTGCACTGCCCATCAGGCCATGAATAGTGGAGTGCTGTTGCTGGGCTGTGCTGTGCTGGAACTCGTTAAATTAACTTTTATCATTGCCAAAAAAGTTGTGTTATTTATGGCCGCTTCGGTATGGCTCCACTTTTGATAGAAATAAAAATAAACATACGGAGACATCGATGATGAGGTGAAATGGTGGAATTTATTTACTATCGGTTCGGGACCCATTAACTTGGCTATTAGTTGAAGAAAAGTTGTTGTTATTTGTTTTCACATTGCCTAAGGAAAAGTGTCTATTTTTCAAAACAGAATTTTATTTTTATGGTGCAATTAGAATCTGAGTTTAAGGGGGGAAATGGTGATCGTAAATGGGGCACCGGGCACCCCTGGAAGGGAGTTTAGACCATTCGATGTGAGCTACACAGAACAACAATTCCAATTACCCGACGAGCACTAAAACGAACAATTTGCTTTCCATGATAGCATGATATCCAGCTGATTTAAATTTAATCCGTGTTTAAATCATTTGTAAAGTAAACTAACTCTGCTCTAACTCATCGCATAAAGTCTATCCTGTGAAGGCGCCCTCTTTTGAATTGTGGCCAAAATGAAAATGATACAAAACAATAACAAGAACAGTATTTATTTATTTTTCAGTAAAAACATTTAAACCAGATTTTATTACAATCTTGGGAGCCATTTATATTTTAAGCATGTAAAAGTAACATTTCTCTCCAAGTTCCTTAATTTGATTTTCTTTTTGAAAATTTAAATAAACCACTTTATACAAATTGTCAACAACAACAACAACAAAAACAGAAATATTAGAGACCATCCAACCTCTTAAACAATGAAAATGAACCGACAAAAAACATACTCGTATCCATAACTCCCCCCCAATCCAAAAGCAATTCCATTTGCAAAAAAGCAAACAGTTTCATGAGAAGGCATCCAATCGTTACGATAAATTTGAATAAAACTCCTTTCATATTCGAAAGTAAAAAACACAACCAAAAAAAAAAAAACGATTCCAATTCCAGCCAGGACGACGAAGAAGTCTACAAAAACAAATACGAGTATACAACAAGGATGACGCCCCATTTTCGACAAAAACAGAGTGTCGATGATTTAACCACCAATAGACACAAGGGTTATGTGCTTAATGCTAAATATGCGAATCCTTACGCAAAACAAAACGATGATATCCCCCCAGTTATAAGTCCTTGCAAATAAAATCAGTTTATTCTCTTTATACATTTATTCGGGATTTTGAATATGAAAAATACAAACACACAAAAAACAGACTCCACCACACCACACCGCACCGCCCGACCGTTCGCCTAGACCCTTTTATAGAAATTTTCTATGATCCTTGGTTTTGCTATGAATCCTTGAAAGCACCCAATATTAGATTACAACACTGCTCCTGCTCATGCATAAATGTATGAATTGCTATACTGTTATTTAACTTAAAGGATGCTTCTGCGCTACACTCTCACCTACACCTACCACTGTGTTTTCATTTTTAGTCCTGATTCTGTTTCTATGGGGGATTTTGTTTATTTTTGACGTAAAAAGGATTCTTTTTGCAGTCACTAAACTAAATTTGTTGCTGTTGTTTTTCGGCATAAATCTTGTTTTCTAGCTTTAAGAGATTCTGTCTCGCATACCTACTTTTTTGTAGGATATAACAAATGAAGCTTATGAATTAACTTAATTAGTTCGTGATAAGGACAAAAACTATCATTTTAAAAATCTGTAAAAGGTACAGCTAGCGGCATCGGGATGGATTCCAAACATTTCTGCATACTCATGGTTTGACGTTTAAAAACGCTGCTTTAGCCCTGCAATGAGAAATGCACAGAAATGTCTTTCACTTTTCATTTTGTTGACATAAATTTGAGGAAAACTAAAGTTTTCAGTTCCCACCATCAATGTCACATCTAGTAGTATGTGTGTGTAGTTTGTTTAGAATGTATTAGTGTAGCAAGTGACAGACTGTATTTACATAGAAGAGAGGTCATTTATTAGGTTTTAGTTGGTTTGTTAAGTTTCAAGTTTTGTCAAAAGGACATTCAGAAGTTTACTTAAAAGTGGTTGGAGGAACTAAACTATGTACATAAGTTTATTTTGTTTATGGGTTTATTTTATTTCTTTTTTTTTTTTTGGGAAGATAAACGAAGTGCTCAAAAAGTTTAGTTTTTTTTTTTTTTATTTAACTAATTTCTTTTGGGATTTTGGACTAATTTGAATTTTTGTATACTTTATTTGTGTAAAATGGAAACTAGAAGGTGAGAAGTGTTGAACTACTTTTTTTACAAATATTTTCTGAAACTTGCGATTCCTTACACGAGCGAGTAATCCTGTAAAGCTTCCTGAATATAATTTATTTCCTTCTAGTCCGGAGTTATGACATTTGTATTTTACTGAAATGTAAGAATCTAAAGGCAGCCTCCAGCCCCCAAAGAACTTGAGATTTGCTAATTTTAAGATTTTGGCTGATCAAATGTGTCGAGCAAAAGATGAAATTGTCATTTTACAAATCTTCAAAAACCAAGACTGGAGGTTGTTTCTACTATACATTCTTTTATTACTTTTTGTCGCGATTTCAATATGACAGGTGACGTCATTTTCATTTAATAGATCGATCATTCATTAACGGCCCTGGTTGTACATTTCGGTAAGTGTTCATATTAAAATTCTTCTTCGCGAAGGAGGCGAATGGAGGAGAAGATACAATCGCGAACTCTATGAGGTGTACAAAGATGTGGAGGTTGTCAAAAAAGTTAAAACACGCCGACTTTATTGGCTCGGCCACATCGAGCAAATGGACAACAACGCTCCAGCTAAGATAATCTTCGAATCCCAACCAACTAGTTCGAGGCGGCAAGGAAGACCGAACCTCCGCTCTGGTTTAAAGACCAAGCCATGGCGGATGCCAGAACGCTTGGTCTGGATGACTGGAAGCAACGTGTTCGGGATCGCAGAGGATAGAAGGCCATCGCGTTTTGAGCAGAGATCGGGAGCCTGATAAGTAAGTAAGTAAATATGTAAGTTCATATTAAGTATTTTTTATCCACTAAGGATAGATTATATTAGTTGACTTTGAATTTGTGTAAGGTGATCTAATTTATTTTAATTTAATTTTGAATCGATTGAACGATTTCCAATGAAAATTAAAAATGTCATGATGACAATCGTTTTCACAAAATTGAATTTCGATTCAGTCGATTGCGATTACAATTTATCGCTGATCATTTAATATTGTATTATTCCAGGAAACAGTAATTCTTAAGTTAAAATACGGAAAATTGTTTTCTACTTCAATTTAAAAAATTAAAATCGAAAAACTAAAAAGGACATTTTTGCTCGTAAGAAACTATAAAATCAATATATACATAAATGACATTGCTCGTAGCTTTTTGTATCCTTATAAGAATCAGCATCAATTTTCTAAATCATTTTTCACTTCTATTCACAAAAGTTAATTTCTTAGCATCCCCCAAACCAAATTCAACTCCAGCCCAAGTTTTTTTTTTCAATTCTCGAGCTTCATAATTAAAAGGAAAGGTACTACCCAACTCCCTTACAGCGCGGTTATACTGAGGAATGAACAAAAAAAAAAAGAGAAAAGAAAAACCAAACCGGAAGCAACAACACTGTCAATGTTATACAATTCGTTCCGCCGAATATGGACGCCATTTTTAATGCCCCTGATTACCACTTCCCCACTCCCACCCACCCCACTCATTTCTTTTTTATACCGTTAATTTTGATCTAAGCTCTTTTTCCCCATAAACGAACAAAAACTTTTGTGAAATAGATTAAGGGTAACGGTAAGGTGGATGTTTCAACAGCAAGTTGATGTGTGGAAAATCGTCCTTCTTATGTCCTACTAATGGGGGTTGAATTGTTAACTGAGCGAATTGAGTGGGTGGATCACTTAAGTTCGAAATGTTGTTTGCCATTTCCTGCGACGCACATTCATTTTGTCAACTGGAGTTTAATGGCGCTCTCATCCGTAAATTGTGTTTGTTGTTTGGGTGGATGTGGATGTGGATGTTGATGGGTGTGTTGTGTTGTGTATGCTGGATGTATAGGGTTTCGAGTTCCCCATCACCACCGCCCGCCATTGCCATTGCCATCCGCATCATCGTTGTGCCTTTGTTCTCGCATCTTTCTTCATCATCATCATTACTATCATCATCATCTCCTGTGCTAATTATATGAAAGAGGCACTTAGTTCCTACTTTAGTTCAGATATTCTGTGTAAGTATGTCCTTTATGGCTCTTAATTAAGGCACTGAGGAGTGTTTAATATGTTTTTCGTAGTCGTTTTTCTGTCTTTCTGTTCTGTTCTGTTCGGTTCTGTTTTTTTCTTTTGTTTTTCTGTTTTTATGTTGTTGCTTTTTTTCCTTCCGCTATATCCTTGGTAAGTCGTGCCATTGCCATTTGATGTACCATGATTTTATACCGTTTGGAAGGGAGGAGGCTTGGTTATTTATAGTCTCAGCTCATGGTGCAATTAGGCTTGGGTAAATATGAAATATACAAAATGCTGACTCGAGGGGGACTCGTTATGATTTAAGTAATTAGAAGGAAATGGGAGCGTTTATATTCTTTATCTGCATTGTTTGGGTAAATTTTCGTTGTATGATAGAATAACGAGTAGGTACCTTCATATAATACATCAATATCAAGGTCTAAATAAGTTAAAATAAAAAAAGTGTAGTGACGCATGTAATTCGTATGAAAACATGAATTTAAAATTAACTTAGTGCTATTTTGAGCTTAAAATGGACTTGTTAACTTATTTGGAGTTAAATTAATTTTTTATTAATATGGGCTTATCCATTCTAAAAGTCCTGTTTTACACGACGTAAGTTTATTTATTTTAATTTTTTTATGAAAAGAAGTTTTTGACTTTTGACGTGTCTCAAATTTGATGTTTGGTTTGTTGATGTTCATAGCTGATTAATTATTATTTTATGAAAATCATGTGTTAAATAAATCTTACACGGGAACACATCCAAATCAAAATGTGAAACTCGCCAAGTTATGGTCTGTAAAAGGCCGAGTTCTCGTGAGTGACGTTAAATTGACTGACTCGAAATCTTCTGTCACATTGTCAATAATTTGCTTGGTAAAACGTTTATCTAAAATGTCATTTGTTCGATATGAAAAACAAGAGTTATTTCAAAATTTAAAAGCCTGGCAAATGCTTGTGGAATGAAATATTATTATTATTTAAGTTGAAATCAGAAGTTTTAACATTTTTTTTAAATTATCACTTCAGCAATTTATGTATATCTTTAAACCTATTTTGTTTTATTTCAAATATACAACTGGCTTTACCGGAACTTGATTGCTATAAATGTAATCAAACAATTTAATTGAAAACCTAAACAAAAGTCATCATATCCCAGTCCCCGTCTCCGTCACCGCTCTGTTGGCTACATCTCATACCAACATATTCGTTAACGTTCATCATCATCGTCGCGTCGCGTCGAGTCGTCATCGTTGCGTTGTTAACATCAAGAGAATTCCACCGAGTGTTGCCTTCCTCCTATTGATGCCACTGGCACCCATTGATGCTTCGGCTTCCTATAAAACACCATCATCGGCATCCACCATCATCATCATCATCGAGCAACCAAGGAAGGAGGCTGCAACTCCAACTCTAGCTCCAGCTACGGCTCCCTGTGCCATTCATTTTGTTTACTCTCATAATTTCAAAATCAATAGATAAAAGCTATGTGATGATATCCTTGTGCCAACAATTTGCGCAATTATTCAAATAAATTGATCTCACTGAAGCGGTGACGGGTTTAGCTTCGATGACAACGCCAACGATAACGACCGACTAGTGACGACGATGAATGTGGTGTGGTGAGAGGTGCAGGTGACTGGTGACATGGTGACTTGTGGGCGCTGAATTGGAATGGTAACGCTGATGCACAGCGATATTGGTGTAACATTTTCGAGGAATTCCAATTGCATTCCAAATCGAAAACTAATCAGGGAAACTATCCCTAGCCGACACGCCGACTCCGACACCAATACCGCCTCCGAACTGAAGCCTGAAAACTTTGTTAGCACTGACCGCTAGTTAAGCTGCAACTGTTGGTTGCAGTTGGCTGGTCATGATTCTCAACAATCACCGGAAAAGTTTTTTTTTTTCAAATGGCGGTGGAATGCGGTGATTCGAGCTTTAACCGGAGTCGGAGGTGGGTCTTGCTTGTGCTGCCGCCACCATATCGCCACCACCGACCGGTGCCGCCAGCCGCCGCATCATGAATGTGCATCATTCGTAGTGCATTTTGTTTGGATAATTTCCGAGAGTGGCAATTTATTCAATTGACGAGAGATTATTTGCCAATTGCAACATGGTCCCGCTTGGTCCGCTGATGCTGATGACGATGCCGATGTCCAATTGATATGAGTGCATTCAGTCGGTATGGATTGGATATGGATATGGTGGAGGAACAGTACCGGCCATTAGCGCAATCTGTGTTTATTTTTGTGCTTCCACGTACTCGTGCTTACGAACATACATATGTGTGAGTGTGTATAAACACTGCAAATATTTGCCTTCATTGATAGGAAATGTTCCCGCTTTTGAGGACGCGGCGAAGTTTTTAATCGCACCTATACATTTAGGCAGTAGGTGTATCCTTTAGATTATTTCAATATATGAAGAAGAATGTGGCTTGAAAAACAAAATCAATATGTGATAATTTTGTCGATGGCAGATAATTTGATGGATAATCGAGTTTATCATATAGTTTATTTATTTTTTGTATTTACATGTATTTCTTTTTATAAGTTGTGCATACATTCATGAGATCCTTTTTTTCCGAACAACTATAAATCCTGGTAAAAAAATTGGGATTGCCAAACTTTCACAGTTGATAGGGGCCATATTTTTGATCTGTCAAATGAATTGTCATCTATTCAGTCTGTCTCATGCCAACTCACCATTAGACTTTTTCTTGTGAAATTTTCAGAAGTCGCAGGCCTATCAGTCCTTAAAGCCAAAAATAACTTATGTATCTGTCAACAGAGTCCTGGGAAATGGACCATTCGGACATGCGCGCCTGCTAGAGAAGCTGCGGTGGAAATTTGAACTAAACTAAAAAAAAAACTTCATTTTCAAATCATCATTATACTCGTGCTTATTTCAACTTCTTAGTCAATTTGAAGATAACGATTTATGACCACCTACTGACCGACAAGTTTTCCAATAAAAAAAGAAAAGAAACGAAAACGAAAAGGAACAATGTCAAAAAGCCATCTATTTCAAATTGTAATCTTTCACATTTTCCATTTAAAAAATTGAACATGAACTCCTGCAAGCCAAAGAGAAGAGAAGGAGATTATCCTTGCGCTGAATATTCAGCAATTTTCCAAATTGTTTAGTGATTTACGACACACGAAAACGCAAAAAACAAAAAAAAACACGAACATTGTCGAAAATCGACATTCAGATCCTGTTACAAATTGGCCTCCATTACAGATTACAATTCGACTTGTTCGACCCCCGTCTTCATTGGCCACCAACAAACGCTCAAGTGTGTCTTACCCTCTCATCTCTACACTTACAACACTGTACTAGGTTCAGAGAATAAGGATCTTCTAAATTGATTTTAGGGCGATGCGATGCAATGGGTTGTCGGAGTTACAAACATTCCACATCCTCATACAAATGGGATGAAATCAAGGAAGGAAAAGAAAAAAAAAAAACACGACACCCTCTTCTTCTTCTTAACCATCAGATAACATAGAATATAAATGGAAGTGCTGAAATGGAGAGCGGAAACAAGGATACCCTTTTGAATGGCATTATAAGTGGGTGGGTGGTGGATGACAACCCTTAAAAGTATATTTTTTATTGCCAAAATATGTTAAGTGAGCCCTGAGCCCCTCTTGGAACAAAGGTTTACTTGTACAGTCAGAAGTGAATGCCGAATGAAATAAATGTCGAGATTTCTTGAAATCCTCTGACATCAATAGATTTCGCAACACATGAAAGGTAAATCCATTCTCTGGGTGATGTTCCCTGGATTTGATAAATTGAATTGGTCCTCCAGAGCTATTAGCACAGATTAGAAAAATTTGTTATGCATCATCACTTATGGAAATCAATTGTTGGTGAAATGAACTAAAAGATTTTTTCACTTGACTTGATTTTTTTTTCACTTGTGAAATTAATTACTATCGGCTTTCGCTGGCCTGCCTCCAAGCCCTTGCGTCGTCGTCCGTCGGCGTCGGTTGGTTGGTTGGTTGGTTGGATTCAAAAAGGCCAAAAGCCGTGCAGAAGCGGTTGTCCTAATCGCGCACCATGCGCTCCAATGGTCATAAATTTTCGTAATTATGCGAGCAATTTAATTATTTCCAAACGAAGGGGTAATTTGTGTCACTAATTGCGTTCAAATTGGAAATTCCTCGGGAGGTTATTATTTATATTACAGGTGGCTCTCTGTTTGGCTTATTGGCTTATAAAACACATCGGAGTCGGGGGCGCATTTCAATTGAGTATAATTACAGATTAATTCATATATACATATTTGTGTGTGTGTAATTTTGTGTAGGTATAAGTAAGGAGCCATAAAACGTTCTGTTGTTGTTGGTTTTATCTGTGCAAATAATATATGCAGTATTGGTGGTTTTAGGTGAAGTGAAGGGGCTTTGGGCAATAAAACCAGCAATGAACAGTGCACACTGAACAGGTTGTGGAGTTTTAATATGACAATATGATGGAGAGGCCATAAAATATATAAAATGGACTGAGTTGATATTGATAAACAATTAATTGTTAATAACCTACCTTAGCAGCGTATTGTCGCAATTTAATATTAATTGAACTTTAATCGAACTGATGAAACGTAATTAAATCGAAATTCTCAATAAGTACCTATATACCTATACCTATACCTATAGATTGGATGTATTGGGTTATTAAATTAAAATGAATGACAATGACAGTATTAATTGTGTTATGTATTTTTATTTCTTTGAAGAAGAACGTTGCGTTGGTAGGTATATTATTTGGAACTATATTAATAAATTAGAATTGAGTAATAAATAATTCTAATGTTTAATTACTATAAAAATATTTGACGTGTGGTATCGATAGTACTCGTATACCTATTTATTTTTGATAAGAATGGTGAAAGTACACAAAAAAAGTACACGGTCGTTTATTACTTGTGATTGGTAACGTTTTATCCACAAGAATATCAAAAACTATTTTTAGCCTAAGATTGAAATTGTGTATAAGATCAATTGATTTTTCAAATACTGCATTAATTGAGTTCGATTTGAAATTGTAATTTCAATTATTGCGAAAACGATAACCAGAAAATGAAAAGAATGTAAATAAATTTAAAAACCTTAAAATGAAGGATAAAGTCTCAAAAACTGCAAAGTTAAGAACTCTGTCTGAAAGTTAATGCAGCTTTTAAAAGGAATTTATGTAATTGCATTCGCAAGAGATTGTTTGCTTGAATCTTGATTCAAAATCTTGAAAAATTAAATTTTTTAAACTTCTTATTGGTGTTTAATAATTAATATCTGAAAAAGATAATGGCGCAAAATTTTAAACAACCTATTGTTAAGGACTTAACATTTTACTAACTAGCAATTTGCTAAATATTTAACAATTTACTGACGACTCCAAAATTTTAAACCCTTTTTTTCGTTTTGCTAAATAGTAAATTGCTAACTTTTTCTTATTAGAAAACAGGCATCCGAACATGTCCAAATAGTGACAGTTCATGAGAATTAGCAAAGCAAATATACTTAAACGGACCCATTAGTTGGAAAAGTCCCAACTGTGAACTGGACAATCCCATGTAATCCAATAAGATTAAAATACACATGAACACATGTTTATTCTCGTGTTCCATCATCCTGATGTAGATTTCTAACAAAAAAGCATTTTTCTGCACAGTCTTCAAATATTTCGAAATCTTCGTCGTATTCCGATAACATTTTATTTATTAAAATTTTTAGTTACCGAATTATGAAAAACACAGGAATCAACACTTTGAAGTGAAATTGGAAAGAAATATTTTTTAGGATAATGACAGATATCATATGGATTTAGCAAATTGCTAAAAGTTAAAGTAGGGTTTTCGGGATTTTAACTTTAGCAATATGTTAAGAGATAGTTAAATGTTAAAATCGTTTAAAATTAGCAAAACCATCTTTTTAGCTTATCAAATTGCTAAAAATGGGTTTAACAATTTGCTAAATCGTTTAAAATTTTGCGCCAACGTTTTCCAATGTATTGTTTAGAATCATTAAATTTTTGGTTGGGTTCGCAAAAATCAAAAAACAGTTTGCTTATTTTTCGAACACACCCCATGTAGAACAGCTATTGTTTTTTGTTTTCAAATTGAATACTAAACTAAAATGTAAAGAAGACATTTCCCTTTTATATTTGGTCAGTGATAGAAGATTTAGAAATTTTGACATCAATAATGTGTAAGTTCACAAACGTCAAATTTTGCTGCAGTGATTCGGCATCACTGCTTTTTTGCTGATGCAGCTGTTGCTGATGCGATGCCGACTAATCACGCTGTCGTAGTGATGCTTTTTTGTTTAGTTTTTGCGCATCAGTTTATGCAAGTTTGCAATAATGAACAGTTGACGAGAAAAATGATGCCAGAATCTGCGTTTGTGAACGTTTGACTTTGAACATTTGGGCATCATTACTGCAGTGATGCGTTTGTGAACTTACACAATTTGTCAAGTAAAGCAGGGATACCAACTTTGGGGAGGCAAATGAAGAGTTAAAAAGTTATTGGTACTCGTATTACTATGCTAGAGATAGAGTACCAATGAAACACGGCTAAATATTAGCTATTTTGATTGGTTTTGATTGTTATTCACTAATAACTCTTTTTTAAACTTTTAAATCATCAATTCTAATTAAAATTTTGTTTTTCTTGAAGCAATCCAATATTTCCCTTAAGTAAAGCAAGTATTATATTAAAAGAGGCAAACAAATGATGAATTACCATACCCTAAATAATGCTTTCCCTTTTTGTGGCTCTTAGATAATGTATGACTTAAATCTAATAACCCTTGGTAAACCTTCAACAAAAACAAAAACATATAAAAAAGCTATAAACCAAGAACATCAATCTAATCAACGCACTTGGTGCTCCTTGATATAACATACGAGTAAGATGTTTTCCAGAAATCTCAAAAACAAATAAAATATACTTTTAAGAAGTGACACTTATCATGCACGAAGACGCATGTCATAAAATATACTTTTATTCAAAAATATTTATGCTAAACAATCAAAAATATCAAGAGATGTCAAACAAATGTCATTATACCCACCTAAGCACATCATATACACACAACATACCCTCTTAACCTTCACACATCATGAAACATCTTGACACACCGTGTTTCTACTTGTGTTTTACATTACTCCCTTTGGAGCTCCTCACGCCTTACAGGCTAAGGAGATGAAATTTTAAGAGTCCTTTTGTGACAAATAATATCGCACATAAGCATAAAACAACAATCGATGACGAGTATGGAAAATTTTTGCACAAAATCCTGACAAATGACAGTGTATTTGTCTCGTTTTACCGACGACGAACGTCTTCGTCATTGTCGTTGTCATCGGTGGAGTGTACATATGTCTATCGGTTCTTGGTGTGATCCTTGCGAAAATCTTCTAAGCCCTAAGACAACAATCTTCGTGGAATGAAATGGAATTCCCTAAAAAGGATGTTTTATTTGTTTTGGCATCATTTAAGTCGTCTCTTCTCCTTTAGTGTACACTCTACCTTATCTTTCATCTTCCCTGTCTACATACTTTTCTATATTCTTGTATTCTTGTGGTTTTTATGATGACAAGGATGCGAAATTTAGTTTTTGAGTATGTGTGTTTCTTTCTGAAGAAACTGAATCTGAAGAAAATAGAAGAGATTTTTATTTGGCCACGTCCCATGTCACACACAAAGATTGATTGTCTGCATTATTTTCCCTGGCAGTGCGGGAAAGAAACCACCCACTCCACCATAAACAATTCATTGGGGATGATGTCCATCTGAGTGCTCATTATAGTGACATTGATTGTAGGACATACCATCAGCAAATACACATGTACCTTCTGAGAACAACGATCCAGCTCCAAGCCAGGGATATTTATATATTTTGTTGTTTTTATTTGTCAAGCTTTCAGACATCCAAGATAAAAGAACAAAAAAATATAAAAAAAAGACGACCACCCAATGGCTTGGAAATATTTCGATCCTAAGCAGAAAAAAAAAGAGAAGAAACGGAAATAATAATCCTGCTCAACCACAAGAATTATCCAGGATGGAGAACAAAAATTGCTAAACAAAATACTGAGCCAGACTAAATGAACCGTAGAATGGGACAAATCGAAGCCGAAGCCGAAGGATCATCATCATCAGCATCATTGGAGGTCGGTCGGTCGGTTTCTGTTTCGCCGAATGGGCTCCTAAATAAACAGAAATAACAATTTGTTTTTCTCCTTGTGGATTCTAGGGTACAGCGTTTATGGGCATTGATATTGGATTACGGGGGTAAATTTTAAGTAAATTTTGTGATTCAAATTGGATTACAAGGAACGGGAGCGAGGAAACACAGATGATGAAAAAAACAACTTGATTGCCTATTTGTCCTCCGTTTGACATTTTTTTTTTTTTTGTTGTGCTTTTGGGTAATTTTTGAGTCCTTAATTTCGTGGAAAGATAAAATGCTGATGTTTTATTGCTGCAATTATGGATAAATTTTGTGGATTCAAATATAAATTCTAAGTATCGATATTGGTTTTTGGTATAATTTTGTTATGACACAGATTTGTAAAAAAAAAAGAACATTGTTCCGATATCACAATTCTTATATGTCTATTTTGAACGAAACATTGTTTTTTAACTAAAAATTAAAATGTGTAAATTGAATATGTGCACCCAAAAATTAGTTATTACTCTGTTAATTATTTTTCTACTCTATTTTACATAGAATTGGTCATTGATGATGACTTTGTAGTATAACTTGTCAAATTAAAAAAATGACCATGTAAATCTATAATTGTGAAATATTAATATAATTCATAGCCTGAACTTCAACTTAATCAATCAATACTTCAGTTAACTTTAAATCCAAGAAAAAATAACATCCGTTTCAAGATGACACAGCAATTATATTTCCACTTTTCCATTAAGATTAAAAGATTTGACATTTGATTATCTTATATTTTCAAAACTACTTAAATTATCGTTTCGATCAAATCACATTTTCTTTAACGAGTTTTTACTACTCAAACAAATTGATATAGAATAATCTTACGAAAATTTAATGAACCTAAAACAGTTATCATTGCAATTAATTAATTATTTAGGTATACAACTACATAGATAAAAATAAATGTTCCAATTATATAGACAAACCAGACAAGTTAATTTAATCGATAGCGAATTATTTGTGCACGTAGTGACTTTGACTTTATTTTTTTATGTCTAAATAATTGTCAGTTTATTTTCTAATTATTGAATTTGTAAAAAAAAAAAAAACACAATTGATTATCTTTTTGCTTATCAACTTTGATTTCAATTAAATAAATGTTAATTTGTTAAACTTGTTAGATAAGAAAAGAATTTATATATTTTGAGCGAGGGCAAATTTGTTACCTTGATTTTTTTTTAACAAATAAAATATTCGATTGTCTTTTTATTTTATTTTTTAACATTAACTAGGACAGTGGAGGAATCTTAATTAATCAACGTTTTATAATGAAAATTGTTCTTCGTTACATGGTTACTACAATTTAGTGGATTATAATCAAGGCTCTATGTTATTATGTTATTTGATTAAAATTTTAAAAATTCATCATAATTAAATCTACATTTATTAAGATTCTAAGAATCCAAGTACAGTATACAGTATAGATCTAATAATAACAATTAATAATTTGATATCTTCTTATCATTTTGACAAAATAATTGATTCGATTTTAGAAACCTACAGACAAAAGCTTTAGTGGTAAAATGAATTCAAGGAAATTACAATGCCGATAACAGAACCCGATGAACGAATTGCGGATGGATTCGAGGTGATTTTTGACGCGGAAATATCAAATGTCATATTTACAATCTTGGAAATGTCAAAATTGGCACTTCATTCCTTCCGCTGCCTATTCATCGGATTCTTTAACTCATCAAGTTCAATGAGTTGTCCCCACGAGCTGTGACTGTGAGAAAAGTCTGTTAACCCTGAAGTACTTACTTACTTAACTGCTAAACTGTCTTCTTTCTTCTTCTTTATGTCTGTCCCTAAAGAAGAGTCAAAAATTTTATTTATTTTTGAATGTTGTACGTCAATTTCAATTTAGGTACATATTTCCTTTTTCTCATGGTTTTGTCTTCTGCCTCAAATATTTATGAGTCTTTCTACTTTCTCTTTATACCAAACAATGACAGATTCGATATTTTTTTCGAAATTGAAATCGATAATTTTGCAGCTTCGTTTGTGTGTCTTTTTTCAAAGAAAACTATTAGATTGGGATCAATTAATTTTGTGTCTCTCGATTTAAGTCAAAACTAACTTAAATACTTTGGAAAACAACAACTTCTATAAAAAATAGAACATGATAGCAGAAACTAGCAATAAACTAAACTGACAACTTCGATTTCGATAATTTTTTGGAAACTCAAATCTCAAATCGATAATTTGGCAGTGCTACCAAAATACAAGTTTTTTTTACTAATCGCAGTCATTTATTTACTGAAAAAACAAGAAATTCAGGTTTAATTCAGTTCTAACTCAACACTGAAAAACTGGACCTGAAACTGATCATGTTCCCCATTCATTATTCGAAGTTCATGGCAACCATATCGAATGCCTCTCAAAACATATCTAAATTCAACAATACACATGAATAAGTTCGACGTTTTTAGCAAAATTGCACACTAACATAAACATACGAGCATACAATTTGAATAACCCCAAGGTATGCTCGTAAACCATGTTAACATCAGCATTATTCCCTAATTTCGCACTATAAACCTTCGGGCTCTTTATCTTTATCCTTATCCCACACTCATTTCGTATTCATATATTGATGCGTGAAAATCATTCGAATGTGAAAATATATTTTATCATCAGCAAAACTTTTTAGAATCCTTTGTGTGTTGAAATTTTCTAGTCGAATAATTTGAATACCACAAAACAATAACAATAAACGAATTGTGAGATAAGGTATGTGTATGTATATGTTTATTTTCCAAACACGTCCAAGAGGCAAATACATGAATTGTTGATTGTTTAAAATACATATGTATCTATATTCAATTGTATCTAGATATAATGCACAAATGTATCTGATCCCATAATCTGATTTGTATGATGATTTATTAGACCCGCAGACACATTGAAAAAACAGCCAAAAAAGAGAAAGGATTTTTATAAAACTGTACAACATTTCCATTTCCACCACCCTCTCGATAAGTGTGGTAGGAAGTTAGAAAGGTATGCCACGAAAGGGGTGAAATCTTTGATGAGACACCTTTTTTTAAACAATAATTTCTTGTTGTTGTTGTTTTTATTGTTATTCAATTGCATTAGTTAACGGGATTATTTATTCAAAACAAATTCAATTGGATTAATACGCTCGATTGCACTTAATTTAGAAAAATTTCGTTTTGTGTTGTGGTGAATGTTTTTAACTAATACTTTTATTCTTTCTGATAACAAAAAAAAATAAAACGATGTTTTTTAAGAGTAGCTAAGGTATTAGGGGCGAAATGGGCAAAAAAAAAATAAGCGTTCATTAGGCGTTTTGAATATGCTGGAAACACAATGAATTCAAAGTTTGATTTAATTGGTTGATAAACAAAGAAATTGTAGCAAAATTTTTTTGCAATTAAATATTATTAAAATAAACTTAAACGACAAAAAAGATAGTATTAGGTAGGCAGGTACACATTAGGTCCAGTCAAGAGAAAAATCATTGCACTCTTTAGATAATGTTAAATATGTACTTACAATGTATTAGACATGTGAATATAAAAGTATTTTAATTAAAGTTTAATAAACAATATCTAGTTTTTCAACTTTCTTTTTTGTCGATGTTTTGTAGTCACAACTTTCAAGTTATTATTCTGTCATCAGAATTTTACATGGGGATGTAGCTCAGATGGTAGAGCGCTCGCTTAGCATGTGAGAGGTACGGGGATCGATGCCCCGCATCTCCAAGTTTTTTTTTTTTTTTTTTTTAAATACATGATAACATTGAAATTTGTAAAACTGGGAAAAACTTTTAACATCGAACCCATTTAAATCAAAATACCCTTAAACTAAATGTATTTTTTTTCAAGTGTACAAAATATTTTTTTCCAAAAGTTATTTTTATTTAACAAAAAGAAATATAAGTTCAATGAATGTTATTTATTTTAACCCTAGACACTGTTTCTCTCATATTTAATTTTGTGTACCTAAACTTTTCAAATAGTAATTCAAAATAAAAACAAAGTTTATTTCAAATTTCAAAGTGAATTTTAAAATATACATGCGTATGTAGTCAGAAAATGAATTGTGGAATTAGAAGATGGTAAGTTGTCCCTTGATGGAAGATCAAATAAATTTGAGTTTATATTAAAACCATAAGATTTAGTAGACGAATGTGTTATTTAATGAATTGTATGGCGCCCAACGAAAAACAATAACAAAGTTTTAAATACCCATTCAATCTTATTTGGTGTAAAATATTTTCTCAAAATGTATATTTCTTAAAAACCTAATCATACAAAAATCATTCCAATCTTATTTTTTTCATGACTAATTTGCGTATTACATAATACATAATGTATAATCAAAAAAGGGTTTTTCGTAAACTCAAACAAAACACCCTTTGGTGACTTTTAATTGTATTTACACATTTGTCATCATAATTGTACTAACACACATGAAAATAAAGTTTTCAAATTCAAAAACAAAAAAAAAAAAAAAAAATTAATTTTAACCGGAAACATTAAATTGTAATCCCTTTTGACAATTATAAATCTACACATTTACCTTTTTGTATATTTGTACGAGTTTATAGCTATAAAGGCAAGGCCCCTTTACCCTCCTTAATTCTTGAGTTGATGTTTAAGTGCGCATAAATTAGGCAATTATTTGCCCACATTTATCAAATAGAGGTTAGGGATGAACGCTTTGAGGAACTTCTCGTTCTCGTCCTCACACCTCACCTCATGATTCACTAATTCAATCGGATGTTAGATATATATTTCTAGGTATACGCCTGGATGAGATGATGCGTCTATGTGGAATGGGGTGAATTCAATATTTGAAGCGAACCCTGCGGCGGCAAACAAGTGCGTTGTGCAAAATTGATTCTTTACACCCTTCATAATGGGACGACTAATCAACCCCTAAAGGCAGGCAGCACAACCTTGCTTTGTATATTTGTATCTATTTGGGTTAACACCCGGACTGGGATCGGGATTTGCGACCGGCATGGCACTGAGACGGCAGAAGCAGCGTAGTAATATCTGTATCTCTGGAGACTTACCACACATTTAATTAGAAGAAACTCCTGCGGGCCGGAAGACTGGATGGAAACGAAGTCTTGGATTGGTTGTTTACAAACAAAATACAAAAAAAACAACCAAAAGAAAAAAGTTGAATAACTTTTCTCGCCAAAGCTGGGCAATTAGAAGATGATCCTTTTTTTCTTCGAAAAAAAAAAGGATATTCCATTGTTTATCCCGTAATGCATTCGAGAGGGTTGATTTTATGGCTGGTGTTTATTTCGTCTCGGAATCGAAGGGCGAATGGTGAATGTTGAATGGCTGAATGACTTTCACTCGTGCCCTAGGTGATGATTATTATCCGTGTCCACAACCGTACGCACCGCGTATAGTATTCCACACATTGGACATGGACATCAGGACAGCCAATTGTTTGGATTATTTTCTGGTAAATTATTGCGTGTTGACACATATGGTGTGAAATTCTTTGTGTCGCGACAGAACGTAATGCCTTCGGAATATGCTGCCACATGAACGGAATAAAATTCGCATTCTTATAATCTGATATTCTTTTATTATTTGGAATGGATGAAAAGACGAAAAGATCATGCAAAGCTGTTGGAACGATTAAATTGAAATCAGAAGTTGTGATAATGCGGCTCGATTTAAGCTGATGGATAATGGGGAATGTTAATTTTTGTCGTCCTTTGAACAAAATTTGCAACATATGGATAGAGTAAATATAGTTTCGGGCAAAAATCTTAATTGATCGGAGATATAATACTTTGATAAAACATAGATTAAGGTTATAGGGAAAGTTAAACCTATAGTGAGATGAAAATTGGTCAGGCTGCTGCGAACATTATTTTTAGTAAAAATATATAGAAAAATTTATATTATGAATTCAGTTTATTTAAGAGATTATACATTTACAATGGATTGGACATGGACATGTGATTCTATATCGATGTTAGCAGTTTGAAAAAATCATACAGCGGCCATGTAAGCCATTTACATGACTGTTTTTATTTTTGAATAGGTTTATAATAATTCCTCTTTTGACACATGAGTAATGCTGCTGAAGACATTTAATCGGTCTTTTTTATTGGAATACTGAAACTGGAACTTGTAATAATTGTACAGTGTTTTGCCCGCTCTTAAATTGACAATTTTGATTATTACACATTTTTTTAATTACACATCAGTAGCTTTAATATAAGGACTCGATCAAAAATTAACTTGAAAATGTGTTTCTTTGGGAGACACCAAAGGGCTTTTGTAAGTATGGACGTTATGCGTTTATTCCTCCTCTTTTACATATGAATTTGTAAGCTAGTTTAGAAGATATCGCCAGTTTCAATGGGTTTTTCGCTGTAGGTACCTACTTAAAAGCGTTCCTATGCCTCTTTTGTCCATCTATAACGTGCACTCCAAAGAAGTGTTTTTGTTAAACTTCTGAAAACCACCTTTTTAAAGTATCTACATATATATTTCAATGGAACACCTTTCCTCCATTCAACGCAATAACTGTCAAAAAGCACTCACAATTCATTAAATGTAAATTACTAAATTAATTTGCAACAACTGCTTGCTTTTGCCCATCCAAGAAGAACTCTATGATGTCTGATGCCCTGCGCGATGCTCTATGAATTTAAATCCATTGTAATCCATCTATCTTAAAACGTGCTGTGGCATTATGGCTCACCCCTCGAATTATCCCTTCAAATTAAGCAATAAACAGCAAATAAAGGATTTCAATTCCACATTCGTATCGTAGTCAGTTGTCGTGGCCTGGCATCATCTGTATAATTTCTATTTTGAACTAAATGCGAGTATATTCAAAAGCAACACCAAAAAAAAAAAAAACAAAAACGTTTTGAAAATATAATTCACGAAAATTTGATCATCTGTGTTGACACAGAGATCATCTTTTGTCGAATGTGTTTTCCTGGGGATGTCTATTTGTTACTTCCCTACTCTCGTCCCTGCTCCTGCCTTTGCCTTTGCCACTTACCTTCCTATTTGTCGTAGTCGTCCTTCTCTTCGTCATTGAATTCAAAAGCCAGTTATTGTATGAATTCAGTTTGTTGGTTAATCGTCGTCGTCGTCGTCGCTTCGGTCTTCGTTATCCAACGTGAGGACAATGTTTCAGATAAACAACCCGTAACCGTGCAACAATGAATACAAATCAACATCATAGTCGTCGAATTAGCCGGAGCCTTTACAACAGCGCTCAGCGTTTCCTAACAGGATCAACAATATAAATCCAATCCCTCTGGTGTTTGAAGTCATCGTCACTGCCTTACTGGTAACCGACAACGACCGGGCGCATGGTGCAGAAGGAAGGTGAGGACGAGGGGCAACAGTGATGACAAATAATATAATTTGCACCCTTAATTGCAGACATCAGAATCCAAGGGGTAAGTTACACTTACACGCTCTATTTCTACACCACAAAATACCGACGAAGAGGAGGACAAGGATGACTACGACGGACGACGACGATGATGAAAAGGTAGGAATAGGAAGGATGAGGCCAACATTTAAGCAATCATCTGTTAGGCATTAGCGTTGGTTGGTCTAGCTGGTGGATTTGGATTGTGAGTGCGAAGGGCTGGGGGAATGATGGTCGTCCTAGACCAAAGATGAACAGATGGGCTAAACGACTATGACGACGACGACAACGATGCCGCACAAGCACAACACAATCAAGTATCAACTGAAACTTTGAAGCGTTTTTGGAAGAGGACAATCATCGCCATGCATCGTGAGCCGATGGAACACACAAGAAGCAGGACAATTTGAAGCAAACATTGAATAGTTGCTCCGGCCGGATAAGGTGCATCTTGGGAGGGTGATTAGGTTAAAATGACTGATGCACTCTTACACGAATTGTGCGTATCCACTTGAACATGAACTACCAAACGAAGACTGACGACCGATGACCGACGGACAATGATGTTGTCGTCCACTATACAACTACGACTACGATGATGCAACAATGAGATGAGTTATAGACCTGAGCCTGTCTTTCTCCCGTCATATGTACCATCCAGAATATGCATCAGATGATGAGATAGAAATGGAATTTATGTTTGGACTAAATAAATGTTTTCCTTTGGACACCTTCACGGACAATAGAACACACTTGGAGTGGTTTGTAAGTGTCGAGAGAAGTTACGTGATGAAGTGGACAATTGCACCATGCAATGAACTGCGATCGAGTGGTAGTGGATTGGATATAAGCAAGTTGCTCTCTAAGGAGTCTTAAAGGTTGATTAGAATCATAATAAAGAGTTAATTGGGAATGGATAAGAGGAAGTGTTTTTGTTTGTACATTAAAACGGCATCCCTTTACAAACTTAGGCTATAATAATAGAGCAGGAACTAGAATTATTGATAGGTACTTCATTTTTGTTGTTGTATTGTAAAATAAACACAATTGAAAATTTGATATTTACATATGCATATGTACATATGAAGGTACACACATTTTCAAAGTCGTTAAAATTATCCTTTATTGATTGACATTATGATCTGTGTACATATTTTAATCCTTTGCAATCCCATCTATTTTGGGAATGAATTCCAAGGGAGCAATTTCTGTGAGACCTTTACCCTAGCGTCCCTCCATACTCATTAAAAGTTGTGAATTGCTGCATTGCGATGAAATTAATTTTAAATCTAGATTTTTACTTGACATTAGTTGCATATAGTTGCACTTTTGCTATACCTACCCTAATCCTATTTTTTCTTTAGAACAAGGTCCAGTGTAGGTAAAGCAATTTTTCCATTTATACTATTTTCACATTTTTAATCCCGGGTTGCTACGCATTTCAATTTTAACTTAACACAAAACGCGGTACCCAACATAATTTTAAACCAAGAAAATTGTAATAGAGATCGTCATAGTTAATCTAAACCTGTCTTGTCAAACTGGGTCTTTAAATGTCAGGTGTCAATTTAAAAGGGGTTTCGGTGATTCATTAATTTTTTTTTCTAATGTCATTGCATATTTCAAAAATACGTATCAGTCGTCTAAATCTGTAAAATAGAACAGTGCGTCCTCAAAAAAATGCAGAACGCATTTGACGGCTACGTCAAATTCCCATTGCTTTTAAAATGTTCAAATCAATTCAAACAACTTACTCTCGAGTCCAGAAACAGTATGAAGGAAGGCAATCCCTTGCAATGTGTTCACGCCTTCAATTACTTCAAAACCAGTCATTTGTCAAATTTATTATCACCCTCTTCACAATCAATATCGTTAATTTAATTTTCTTTAGTTTGGAAAAAAATAATAATTGTCGATAACTGAACTAATTTTTAAACCGTTTCTTGTCAAGTTTCTATTTTTTTGTATGAACTTTTAAAATTTCCATTGACGTACAAGTTGAGGATTTTTATTTAAAGAGACAACCGAAAAAAAAAACTAAGAATAAACCACTACAAGGTCCTCTTTTTCAAAATGTTTTTACAGTGTCATGAACTTATTTTATCTGCTGGGAAATTTAAACTTCATTATTTAACCCTTAATATATAAACGTAAACATCACATATAATTTTTTTTAACCTCATCTCGAATGAGTTAAAAATTGGGGTCTGTTCTGAAGCACACAAACAGTTACGGGTATCAATTTATTTAGTGTTGCAGTAAATGTTCTTATCATTTTAAAAGGAATAAATGACCCAGAGTTGTTGTTTCTTTTTATATTAAGAAATGAAACCCGTAGGTAATTTTGAGAAGGAGTTTAATTTAATATTCTACCAAAAAATTGTTTTTGAAGTTCTATTTTGTATTTTAGTGCTTCTTTTGACAAAAATCTATCACATCAACATTAAAAAGAAATGCAACTAAGTGCCGCTAAGTTCTAGAATCTGTCTCTTTTGATTAATCGATATACTCTCCCTCAATTAACACCTTCTTAGATAAAAAGAAAACCTCATCAATAAAACCAAAATTCGAAATTATGTATTATTTTAAAATTGTCTTTATTTAGATTTTGTCTTAGTTACCTTATTTAAATATTTACAATATCATTCATTTCTAAAATTATTATTATTATTATTTCTCACGTATCACACATAGCGGGTATCTTAATAATACATTTAATTAATTTTAAATATTTACAATAATTGTTATTATTAAGTTACCTACATTGAATTCTCTAAAACAGAACAAATAAAATGAAAAAAAAAAATGACTTTAACAAAAATATAATAGTTTTACAATTTAGGTATTTCGTAACATTCACGTTAAGAGAAAATTAATTAATTTATCAGCAAATGATTTTGTTCTTAAATTAAAATTAAGTATTTATTTTGTGTCACAAGCGTAAAATGTGACCTTAAAAAAGTCTGACTAGATTTGGGACCTAAACCCCGCGGTAACAGTTCTTTCCCTTTTTTAGCCGAACTAACTAGCGATGTTATTCGATGAAGCCTTTGAACGTTCCTTAGCCTCTTGTTGGGCCTTTTTTGAGCGTTTCCATTTCATTCGACGATTTTGGAACCAAATTTTAACCTGTGTCTCAGACAACATTAAGCCGCTGGCAACTTCAAAACGTTTCGGTCTTGAGAGATATTTGTTTTGTTTGAATTGTTTCTCCAGCTCGAGTAGTTGCTGGGAAGTGAATGCGGTTCGTGGTCTTCTTGTTTTACCCAAAATCGCGTGATGTGGATACGCGGCCAATTCTGGTATTCTATGGTGGAGCATACCGGCACGGGCAAGGAATTCGAATGGCAGGTGAGATTGTACAAAACTATGGCCCATTGGGAGCTGCAAGTTGAGCAGAGAGGATTGCCAATCGTCAGTCATATGAAATTGCTTGACTCTATCATCGTTGCAACTCACCGGAATGGGCTTACCAGATGGATCCAGGGGCCGGTGGAATGCGGAACCGCCTTGGGCTAGTAGCTGGTATGGATGGCCACCGGCATAGAGGGGGAAGTCTTGTGGTCTGATCGGACTGTGCGGGGGAATTGGTTTTTTGAATTCATCGTGGAAATCCATTCGCATGCCTATGTGGTGTTGATCTTCGCAACCCGGACTGATTGGCGGACTTGAGCGGTGCGATGAGGTTGGAGATTCTGATCTGTAATTGAAATAACAGTGGTTTAGTGAAAATTTTCATTGTGTTTAAAAATTATATATGTAACTGTCAAAAATTCATCTATTTGCAGAAGTTGAAGCGAAAACAACCAAAAGATATTTGAATAAAGCGAATAACTTGCATAGATTTTTTTAGGATTTTGCATAAACATATCATTTTTCACTAAAAGTGGATCGTGAACTTTATTTGACGGCCATGTTTTTTTTTTATAATTTGCTTTGTTTTACAACAAATGAGTGAATTTTTTGACAGCTCAATTTGTGTGACGGGACTCTTTTTGACGTTTGACTTTATCTCGCTGTAACATGGTTAAATAAAAATTAAATTCTGTCTTGCTCTTCCATCTCTTTATTGCAATTATTGTAAGAGAGATATAAAATGATGAAATGTCAAAATCTTATATGAACACCGTCTAAGAATTATACTTTTGTAAATATAAAATGGAGTAGATATCAGCTCGGGGAAATATTGTATTTTAAAATTAGGAATAAATATTTTAGATTTCCTTCATTCAATCAATTTGGTCTTTCACAGAGTGATAGTCTTAAGGCACTTTTCGAAAGTTATGTTTTTTTTATAATTCAAGTAAAAATAAAAACCTATTTTAAATTAATTTGTTCTTACGTCAAACATTTCAACTGTTTAAAGTCTAAATAAAGCAATTCAAACCAAAAATTACGAAATAACATAATTTAAAAAAAAAGAGGTCGATAAGAACAAATTAAAACAGTTAAGCTTCAATAAAAGCATTTGTCTTTCGTTAAAATCTCAGTCTAATCAAAATTGTAGCAATTTGTTTATAATAAAATTATTCATAACTAGGTACCTACAAAGATTAGTTTCGGGTGACTGATCGCAAAGTTTTTACCATTATCATTATAAAAACATTGATATCGCGTATTTAAATGATTAACGTCGATTTACTTATTGGTTGTACGTTAATTTTTAAATTTAAATAACATAATAAACCATTTTTGAGATTGATTAGATTGTAGAAAAAAGTGGAATTAAGAACATTTAAACTTCAATCTGCCCGTCAAAACAGCAAACTCATTCCAATTGACTTTTAAGATGGTGTAAATATTTTTATAAAAAAATTGTTTCAAGTTAAAGTAGTGGAAATTATAATTAACTTTTTAGGGATATTTTACAGTGGTTAAGGTATACAAAATGTTTTTTTTACCACAGTTACCCACTATATCACTTAACCCGCCAAAATTGGAATTTTAAAACTGCTAAACGAAGAGTTATATATTGAAACACGATTGTACAATATTGTCCTGAGCCCAAAAAAAAAATTCAAAAAAGAATTTATCATTTAAATCTGCTAATTTGAAAAAACTAGTAATTTACGAAAAATTTGTTGTTCCAAGTTTGTTCTTTGAACTTATAAATCACCTTTTGGTCGTTCTTAATCATTTTTTGTCAAATCTTAATTCACAAACTTAAAGCAAGCTACCTTGTTTATTTTTTTAAACCTTGAGTCTTCCTAAAATAAGGGTTGGGAAGATTTGAGCTCAAAAATTTTTTTGTCTGTAAAGGTAACTTTGAAACACGTGAAAGCAAAATTTATAACTAACTTGAAGGTTTTGCAAATAACACCTGTTATTTTGGAAATTTCAACAACACGATTCACTTCACAGATGTTTTTGAATTTGCGAACTGGAAAACCCATTTTTTTGACAATATTTGAGGTGGTCTGAAAAAACCTGGGCCGTGGGTAACGTTTAAATAAACTAGGTATGTATGGTATGTATGTATTAAAACTGTCAAAACTGTCTGTTCCTTTTACAGTAGATTCGTTGTTTTTCATGTTATTTTTGGTTTCTCTTTTTTGTTTTTCAAAAAAACGAATTGTTACAAGTGCTTATGACAGGCCTTTGACTAAAAATAGGTTCGAAAATGCTTTACCAATGCACTGAAAACAAAGTTGCAGTTATTAGTTTAAAAGTATTTTAGCTTGAATGGAATATGTACAATGTACGAGGTCTGTTCAAAAAACAAGATGAAATTTCAATTTTACGGGCTATTTACATTGCACATTCGATGTTCCATTTTTTTCCTATGTTGGCACGCTTGTCTTGAATTTATGGGTGCAGATAAAAAGTATTTTGCATATGTTAGTGATTCTTTTCTGCCAAAAAGAAAATATCAGAATATGCTTAGAATTTTGTGTAAAGAATAGAATAATGCAATTTTTCAAAAACACTTCAGCACTCTTGAAATCTGTAAAGAAGCATACTCATCGTATGCAAAGATAGAATCACAAACCGAAATAAGAAATGAAAATTTCTCTTTTTTTATATTCAGAAACAAATTTTCCAGTTTTAACGGATCTCTGATATTATTTGAAAAAATCAACCCAATTATCTAATGTCAAAAACTTAAGATTTTGATAGTTTTGGAGGTTGTTTTTGACATCATAAAATCAATCATCTTTTGGATCTGTTTGCAGTTGACGATTCTAAAAAATTAGCGTTCAGACAATTATTAGTTGACCGCCTGAAATAGAGATGGAAGGAACATCATGGAATCATTTTAAATTTATTACACAACCTACATACATATTGCAGATGTTATTTTCTACTCAGAATTTTTATCAGTCTCATATTTTATACTATCTAATGATTCTCCAAGTAACTATATTGATATATTTTTCTTGTTTGGACATTAAATTCAAAACATTTTACAAACAATTCCATTTCCGTTAGTCTCACCTTGACATTCCGTCGGGACTTGGCGTCCCATACTGATCTCGACTTTCGTGTATCCGTCTAAGAGCCTCCTGTTCGCTTAATTGCGCAACCGGTAGATCTCCATGGCCTCTTGCTGGTACCATCATCCTTGGATCCTTGCCGTTCTCAGCGTCACTCTGGTTTTTCGCCAAAAGTGCATCAATGCAAAATGACTTTTTGACAGTTGCAACTGGCGGCGGTGAAGATTGTGTAAATGGTCCTGTCATACGATTCATATAACCCGGATGATGGCTGTAATTATTTTCATAACCCGATTCGCACGCTTCCGACGGCAACGGAACCAGCGGCGGTGGGGGCAATACACCTCCAATCATCGATGCTGAAAGAGGCAGTTGTTGTGATGGGCGAAGTTGTGGCGTTTGTTGTTGGATAAGCGGCAGTGGCTGATTATTATCTACCGGTAAGGGACTAAGCGTGTAATTACTCCGTGGTGAATTCGCCGAATGTGGTGAGTTATTTTGACGCGGGGGCGATAACGATGCACTTGTATTATTATCACTTTGATATTCCTGTTTCAGAGGAATCGAATGGTTATTATTGTTGGTTAAAAACCGAGATATGTGCTGCTGCTGCTGCACTTGTACACTTGACATTTTTTTTAGCACTGCTACAATCAAGATTTTTTGTGTAGGTATGTTCACTGTCACTACTATTTTATTTTGTTCTTAGGTTATGTCACTCGATTCGAATAGCCGCATAGACGTCTGTTCCCGTTAACGGCGCGTTCGGAACTGTGAGAAATTTGAGGTTCTAATGTCGCATATATCCATATTATTTCACACCTCACATTAATTTGCCACACGCATGGGTAGTTATCGGTAAACGAAAACGACTGTCGTTGTACTCATCACAGCACAGCTTAGCACAGCGAAACCAGTTAGTTTCTTGCTACCAGTATCAGCTACCACCTCTCTCTCAGTTGAGATAAGATGGAGTCCTATCCTACCTATAACTGTGATATCGCACACCAACAACTGTTTTTCGAGAGAGAGAATCGGCTATAGTCGCCGGAGGAAGGCGTGGCTGTGGTGCAATTTAAAATGAAGATTGGATATCAAAAGTGGGAGTGGCAAGTTCTGCTTGGATGGAATGGTATTGAGGAAATCTCGTCAAACGAGATATTTAAGTGCTGTTCTGGGTTCTGCTATCTGGTGCTCTCCGGACCGGGGCTACTAATATTACGATAAAGTAGTGGCAGGGATAATTGGCGATTATCGGGTGAATACGACGCTGAACTCGAACTCGACCTACCACCCTCGCTGTCATCATCCGGCTCTGGCATCGTCATGTACTAGGTACGAGTACGTTACGTTGTACGTTGAATTGTCAACCTTCCCTCTGTTATTTGGCAGTTGGCACAGAGAGAGCGAGAGAGAGTGAGTGAGCGAGAGTTTTTTTGGGGGTTCTTTTTGGACTTCTTCTCTTTGCTTTTACCGTTTTACTATTGCAGCAATGCCACCGAGTGGGTGAGGGTGGAAATGGAAATTTGACTTTAAATGGCGTAAAGTTTCATTTCTCTCCTCTCCGTTTTGTAATGAATCTTCTTCGGTTTTGGCATCCAGATTCCAAATAGCGCTGAAGCTGGGGTGGTTGAGTAAGAAGTATTTAAGAAGAATGAGGATAAAGTAGGTATAACGGTTTTTGTTGACACTAATATATTTGTGTAATATTCATGTGTTAGTTTTGTCTTGAAAAAAGAAATGGACAAAGTCCATCTCATTATTGTCCATTCGTCTGATTGTTAGAACTTTTTTCTTTAAGCTTTTTATTTGGAATGCTTGTTTGTATGCTTGTTTTCTTCTTCCTCTCTTTTTTTTTTGAATATGGATAAAGTGAACAGGAGTGTGTGTGTTTATGTGTTTTTGAGGGTATAAATGCAAATTTTCTGGTAATATCAGTTTTTGGGGATGTTAAGTGGCAATCAATTTGTCGTAATGTCTACGATTTGAGGAATTTTATTTCATTTAGATTTTCGCTTTTATTTTTATTTTATTATTTTGATTGAGTGAAGAGTTATAATAGGGACTCCTATTCTAACTCTTAAGTCTCGATTTGGATCAAAGGGAAACTCCATTTTTATGTGTGATTTTCAATAAAATTACTTTTATTGATTTCTGTTTATAGGCGATTGAAGAGATTTTGATCTATTTTAAAGTATTTGTGTTCCAATGGATAAATGAAGGCGATATTTATTGTTTAATTGTAGGTAATCGATGTGTATATATCTACTTAGATACTTGTAATCATGGCTCGAATGTAGTGAAAAAGCAAGAAGAGTTCTTAGTCCGAGAAACACGTGGAGGAGAACAGTTGAGGAGGAATCTGCGAGATTAAGAAAGAGCTGGAGGGAGCTCAAATACATCGCTGGAAACCGCACACGATGCGCGTAGGAGTAGTTGAGGTCCTATGTCCCGCTAAGAACAACAACGGACTTCGTAGGTCTGAGGACCTAAGTAAATAAGTAAGTACGTCATCGTCATCAAGGAAAGCACCATTTGAAATCCGTTGTTAAAAAGGAAATGTTACACTATAGAAAACATTTAAATTATTCTTAAAAATAATAGGTAGGTACATATATCGTTCGTCATATTCGTATAATAGATTAGCTTCGAATTAACTCCCGAACGAATACACTCGCTGTAACTTCCGTTCGTTCGTATGAACGTAAGTACTTTTACTTATGTTAGGCTCTGGATGAAATAGATTGTTACTTTTTTTTTAAAAAGTTTTTATTAAAATTGGTAATCTATGAAAGATCTTCTTCCTACTTACTTAAATTGGAAATATAAATTCCTTTCTCACTTTTTTTTTACTTTCTAACTCAGTATCAGCATATAAATCAATTTATAAAAACGAATAGAATTGATAAATTGTTATTTTCATCCCATCCCCGTATATTAAAGCAATCTGCTCCTAATTGACAACATTTAAGCTAAATCACTCAGAAAATTTCCACAATTTGCAACAATAAACAGCGAAAAAACATCACATATGTTCCAACAATTACACCCCATCAGACACTATATACCACTGCTCGTTTATCGCCCGGCACTTTTATTGCACCAGCTTTTAACCGAGCACAATCGTCAATCAGCCACAATGAGTGCAAACAATACATCAGGATCGGCACAGCAGGTTCATCCAAACATCCCACCCGAGCAGTGTATTATCAAAACAACCTTACGCACCATCGGATTCATGGACGGGGTTGCATATTACAAAAGGGGTTGGAAGTTACTCGTATAATGTTTTGAATTTTTGGTAAACTATGTCCCTTTTTGATTGTAGTGTGTTAATTCATCTGATAAGTGAGCAATAATATTTTCATGCTCGTCTCGTGTGTCGTGTCTCGGTACTTGCATTTCCACCCCGAAAAAAAGCAAAACTATTGGCAACAATTTGAGATTATTAATTGAACAAATATTTAAGTCACTTAGGCAAATACAATTGTGCGCTCTTTGCTGTCAGCTTGACAGATACAGTTTCCTTACACCACCACACTTCTGCCATTGGGATATTTTTGTAATTCCACGTACAAATATGGTTTCTTATTAGTTTTATCTCTTAACATTCCTCGTTTCTAATGCTTTGGTGACTAATCAAGCGTATCTACCCTAGCCTTGTCATTTAATCATAATTCAGAATCCCTTGACAAATATAGCACACCAGTTTTTGATTAAATTCTGCCGCGTACATCCCTGTACAAAGTGTATTTAGATCCCTTTGTCTCCCCTTAATTGGTATTTAGGTTTCGATTTTTCAAAATCAAAATAAAATCACACAATAAATTTAAACATTTTAAATTCGTCTTGTTTTGACAGTGGGGATGGGTTTATGGAAGGTTTTCTTTTTTTTCGAAATAACATACTTAAGCACGATTCAGTGCTTTCTTCTTGATCTTTCAGTGCTGCATAGTTGAGAGAGCTAAATGTAAACAAACCATTAGACAATATTGGTTTGGGTTCTTAGTTAACATTCATTTATTGGACCAAAATTAACAATACCTAGGGTAGATGAACTGGACGTGGATATGGACTGGACATCCAAATCAGATATCAGACATCAGGTTTCATAGACAAAACGGAGAAAAACTTCAGACGTCTCATTAGTGAAGTTTGAAGGAAATTTTTTAAATGACTGTGGATACAGACAGAAGAAAAGGGTTCATCGTTTTCTTGTTAGGTGTATTTGATTTGGAAGGCTGCTGCATTGAAGTTTGAGTTACTCGTACTAAGTTAAAAAATATTATTTTACGAAATTGTTCTTATTTTTTTTTACAAAGGAACAAATGAAAATGATTATCTTATTAACTTTGCTTTATTTGCAAAAACTGTTAAGGAGTCGCGGATTTTGCGTTTCATAGACTAGACGTGGTTACGAGTATTATTGTCATTAATTGAACCGCTGATTAAAATGTTTCCACCACCACTCTGCGTATAGTACTTTCGTTTACATGACGTTCAAATTGGTTTGACAGAACAGACTTTATAAATGGCTGTCTATTTGATGTATGTTTTGTTTAGCTTCTATAATATGGCCGCCAAATTAAAAAAGCCGAGTGACAAATGTGATTATTCCAGTGCATTTGATTCGTTGTAATTAAAAAAATAGTACATAATGTTTTCAATGAAACAAAATTTAATAATGGAACTATCAATTTGCTGATTATCGCCAGTGAATGAATTCACTTAGCTCTAGGTAAATAATTTCATTAAAACAATAAGTCCCTTTTGATTTATACAAAATTTCCCAATCAAAAACGGCCTTGTTCAATATTCAAGACAAAAAATTATATTTAGAAAAATATCTGTATTTTAGTAACGCCTTTGCTGTAAAGGTGTTCTTTTTTCTTAAATATTTTTTGACGTATTAACAGACATCTGTTTTCCAGTACTTAGAGTCTGCAAATGTATATGTTTTTTTTTTTCTTCAAAATATATTCAAAATGTATATAAACATAATGGATAAAAATTTCCATTCTAATAAAATTACAATTACCAAATACATGCTATAAACAGGACTTTTATCATCAAGCCACTTATTAATTTTAGTGACAAAAAGTAAATTTGTAGTGCAACATTTAACACGAACTTACGTCGAAAGTGTACTTGAACTCCTCTCTTAATTGCTATTCGAAGTCCGATACGGATACAATAACTGATAAACTTTAACAACTTGCTCATTATTATCAATAGACTACTCGTACTACAAACTGACATGACAATTTTCGTGTCCCAAGATTGTGCTATTGACGGACGCCCGCTAGCAGATAGAAAATTGCATTATTCCATATAAAAGCCATATACCCAATACCCAATAACGAATACCCTTACCAAACGTCACACTGAACTGATATGACATTGTCACATTTAGTCACTGGGGACGGATGCGGGGGAAGGTGGTGGGAAGCTATCAGAAACATTATATCAATGCATTTTATGCGAATTTATTTGATTGGCAAATATTTGACAATCAATATAGCTACTATATGATATACATACATATGTAGATGTACATACATATCTAGATAGCTGCTGTTTTTCGAATGTGTCAATTCGAATGTAGGTGTGTATATATTTTTTTTATTGTATTGTTGTTTAATTTAATGTTTCTTTTTTTTTAATTTTAAATTCAGATATAATAAAGTTATGTTAGCAAATTGACATTTTACTGGTTTTATTGAATTAATTTATGTTCTCTTCGACAATCGATGGGCTTGAGAAGGAAGACGAGACGGTAAAACGCGGGGGCAGTGGGTTGGCGGGCAATATTGTTATATGACAATAACAGATGATATTGCAATGACAAAATAATAATTTTTATATTTGCCATACACTTGCCGTAAGTAGTTGAATTTTAATTAGGTAAACGATAAATTTGGACACAATTTATTTCGATTGGAAGTTTTTTTTTCTGTAATTTTTACTTTTTATTTTTATTTAATTATTGTGATAATTGTTAAATTAAATTTTGTTTACTCGGTCAGCTGCGGCAGCAAATATTTAAAAAAAAAAAAAAACAGATGCATGTAGTCCTTAACCAATTGCTAAATAATTGGGACAACAAATATTATTGAGTTGCTATTGGTATTGTCAATAATAATAGGTACATAATATGTAATAATAAAATTAATTTACTATTTTTGCAAGTTATCATACGAAATTAATTAATTGTTTTCTAACTTGTTTTATTGAAATAAAACTAGATAAGAGCAATGCAGGAAAAAGTTTGTGTTTGTTTTGACGTGATGAAATGATTTCATATAACAGAGGAAAAATATTGAATGACATTTATGTTAAGTGTCATCTTGCAGTGGGGAAAATATAAATAAATAATTCAATTTTAACAAAACAAGATATTGGTCCTTATGTTGACGACACTTTTTAGATGACATGCAGAGGCAGACTGCATTTAAGTGGTCTGCACTACAGTCAAGTTAACAAGGGACTCTGGGCCTTAAAAACGTTTGTTTTCAATGAAAGAACTCACTGGATATTGCATCACATCAGTGTGGTAGGTTCCTTAAGTTCGCTATTATGTTTGAAATTATGAAAATTTTGACAGAACAATGTGACAGATGTAAAAAAAACAAAAAAAACTACTTAATACGCGTTTTTCAATTTAAAAAAAACTAGGTAGTATTTTAAACAGAGTATTTTCTAAACAACTCAAAATTATGACAGAAAGTTGTTAAATGTATGCAACATGAAGCAAAACCCTCTCAATAAAAAACAAGTTTTCCATGTTTTCTTGGCAGATACAATTTTCGAAAGATCTGCCTCCTTCTGTTGCACATTGGTGCAATTGAAATAATTAAAAACTGTCGCTCGTTGGGAAAGATTTGTATTCTCGACACAAACACACCAACACCAGCCAAAAAAATATTCATGCTAACTTTATGAAATAATGTCAAACCACAATGACATACATACATAGATATTATACCTACTTTGCTTAATCAAAAAAGCGATCTTCATTTTTATCTGTGCATTAGGTATAATAATTTCAAAGTTACATTTAAGTTTTTTTTGGAACAGGAAAAAAACTATAAAACGTCAAAATGGGTCACCTAAAAATAGTACAATGTGAACGCTGCCTCATGTCTAAATTAAATTGTTTTTGACTTTTGACGCTTGACCAAGTGTTTTATTTGACATGTCTTGATACCAACAAAGGAAATTCGTAGTGGCTTTAATTTCATAATTTATTATTATTAAGGCAAATTACTGACATTTACTCTGTCTTGCCTGTGTAAACCTGCTGTCATAAATAATTATGCAAACATGTGTCATTATTTTCTTAAGGCAAAAAAAAAAAAATACTAATTTGCACATAATGTGTGTTTCCCCCGAATGTAAATCTTTAGCCATAAAACCAAACCAAACAAAAATACAACTGCTTTTTAAATAATTGTTTGTACCCATATCTTTTTTTTCATATATACATAGGTACAAAAAGTCAAAAAGATAAGCCCCAAATTCGAAATCAGTTCTCAAATAAACAAGCCCAAAGATGACATTTTTTTAAATTTTTGGTCTATAAATTAATTGCGTTTCTATCGCAATCTCGTGGTCATGGCCATAATTAAATCAGTCAAATCAAATCAGCAATCAGTTACAAATATAACGTTGGTAATTATTTTAATTAATAAATCTTAATAGCTCTACCCCTGCGGGTTGAGGTTGTACACACATAAGTGTAGATTATAATTTTAATTGTTATTGTTTTGACAACTCTCAAAACATTTGCTTTTTATCATTTTGACCTGATGATGATATCGATTAGGTGTGTTTCGCATTGACGGTAATTTGCACCGTTGCGTTGTCGTCGCGTCGCCGGCCGTCGCCCATTGTGGGTAATTTTGAAAATTTCAATTAGCCCCCTTTCACACCTAATTAATCTCAATAAAATCAGTAGCACATCAGTTATACGTGCATACTTAAATACAAATATATTTTATATGTATGTACATATTTATTTATGTAGGTTTATACCTACTCGTATTTAGTAACACGTAGATTTGTCGATTAGATTAGATTTTGAGTTTTAAATAAAATAAACCAATTTAGCCGATTTAATTATTTACTATATCTTATAGATACGGGTATACCTATAAGAAACAAAAACAATTTAATTTGACTGCGGTCGATGGTCAGGAAACCCTTCACCATACCCCTTACGAAGGTGGTTATTATTGTATCGAAAAACAAAACAAAAAACTAATTGAAAATTGATTGAAATTCATATCGGCCACTACGTATATATAGATCATTCGAAATTCCGTAATTGGAAATTAATCCATCTCAATAAAAAAAAAATAAATAAAAATATTGTTACCGATTGGGAATGGGTCACACACAGCTACTCAAAAAGATAACCAAGTGAAGAGGTGCGTTGCGTTGATGTTAGAAAAGCAAGCGACTTATCAACGCTTGTACATATTGAAGGAGCTTAACTGAGGCAATTGTGTCTTTGAATATTTGTTCTTGATTCCTAATCGCGATAGTGCACGACTATGGCGGCAGTGGTGGCGGTGCAGAAAAAGAACAGAACACGTTAACAACATAAAGGTACATTAAAGTAGATATAATTCTGAAGCAGGCTCGGCACACTCAGACAAATTTGAGGTGACCAACTTTTGTATTTAGCGGTTAAGTCAAAGAAAAATTCAAATTAATAATCCTTATTTTCGAGTTTTAAAAAATTTGCAATAGCGATCAACAGGACAGGAGGTAACTCGTAACTCGTGTTTAATAATGGACTACTCATTCATTTTGACGTTTCAGTATTTCACCTCACTCCAGTATTAAGAAATAGTCAAAAAGAGGTTATCCTTATTTTTTATCTCTTTTCAATAGTTTACTGTGAGGGAGACAAAATGGTAAGACGTCAAAATGTGAATTACCCCAGAATCTGTGAAATTTGTAAAAATTCTTTTTAATACAAAAATCTAAATAATTTTCGAATAAGAAAAAAGGTATTATCATTTTCTTTTAAAACATTTTGACAGTTTTGAAGAATATCGCAGCTGATGTAAGCTGCTTCATCAATATGTGGAAAAGGAAAACTCATCTTTGAAGTTTTGAAAAGATATAAGTGGACCATTTTCTTAAATTTTGAAATGAGTTTTAAGAAGCTTGGATTATGTTGTGGATTTCAGTTTTTTGGTATTCTAATTCTGTCAACTTGGTTTTTCAAGAAGTTTTAGACATGACATTTGTTTAAGGAAAAATTAAAAACAAAAGTCTGGTCACACCTTGAGTGATCAATTCGGTGTAATAGTCTTCAAGAAGAACACTGACTGGACAGTTCGACGACGCTCAATAAAGTTAGCTTCCTAAATCAAAAATTGATTTATACTATTTTTACCCTGGTAATTGAAAATAACAAATCGACTTTATAAGCGCTAAACGATCAACCATCAAGATTAAACGATTTAATCGAGCACAGAGGCAATTACTGGTAAGTAAACAAGCTTCTGTTTGTAAAATTTTATGACTAAATAAGTTGATTGATTGGAGGTTTAAATAAAATTTAACGGTAGCCGATTAGTTTTTTTTTTTTTTATTAGAAACCAAGTATTAAAGGTTCTATTTGATTAGTACCAGCATGTATGTTCAGTTCATACATTTAAAAGCAGGGCATAATATATCAGTGTTTTTATATCTAGTTTCTAGTTGTTTTTCTTTAATTTTTTTTTTATTTATAGTTGATTCTAAGCATTGAAAGTCAAGAAAAAAAAACCAATCGATTTATTATTGTAAGATATAATTAATGCAATGCAAGTAAACTTTAAACTTTATTTCTTGAATGATTAAATTCCTTAAGAGGATAGAAAATAATACTGATAAGGTGGCGTGCATTGATGCATGTGTTAGAACCTTTCGTAAATTTTAATAATTCATATTAATCAGCTATTGATTATATTTATGCGACTGACAAAATGTCATGAATAAGTGCCTTTTATATCTTGAACATTTTAGTTTTTATGTACATAGGCATTTCGACGAGTTGATAATTATATGAAATCAATGGTTTAAAAGAGTACAGAGAAATGAATGTAGCAGAAAGGGATTTGGAAGTCAAAGACGGAAGAATATCCAAAGGAATGGGTATGGATTGTCAGATGTTTTGCACTGTTATCCACTCCTGAAACGAATGCATCCATATTAAATAGTAAACTGACATAAGTCCTGTTTTCTTTTTTAGTAGAGATAGTGTCATAGTGAGCTGTCAGAATGAACTTTCAAAGTTCTCGACTTTCATTTCAACACACTCGATTGTCATGTAGGACGATCCTGCTGAAACTGGAAGCAGGAGTTAATAATCAACCACTTTGACGATACATCGAACTTTACTCTGTTCTCAAAGAAATATGGACAGACGAAGTCCACTGCTCAATTTCCCTTCGAATAGTGAATTTTTCCGGATGCATTGCATCTCATGTGGATATGATTTTCGCCAAAAAGAATGAATAATGATATACACGACAATTTTAAAGGTGTATCTCCAATATAATATGACTGCTATTCAGCTGTCAAAGTTGGGTGGCTCTTATTGGACGACCATTTAGAAAGACACTCTCAGGTGCAGATTAAGAGGAATATTTACTTTCTAAGAAACTCGATCTGTGTCCGTTCAAGTCTAGTCATTACGATGAACAAGTTTTACAAACTGGATTCTGGGAAATTTTAATTAACTTCAACTTATTTAAGAAGTGACAGATTGCAGGCTGTCATTTTTGAGTTTGTTTTTGGGTTTTTGCATCAAAATGTCGATTTTATTATAAATCTGTAAGAAATTTCATCAAAATCGTCTGATTTTTATCAACCATTTGTATATGTGCTTATTGATTTAACATTATTTCAATGTCATACTGACAATAATTATACCCGCACACATTCCTGCAGACATATGGTCTATATTTATATCACCAGACATTTCCAATCAAATTTCAATAACGAAAATAAACAAGAAAAAATGTTTTGAAACATGTGTGTTGCGTATACATATGTATAATCGATTTATCGTTTAAGTTCGTCAACAAAGATTTAGGTAGGTACGCAATCTGGTGACTATACGTGTATTGTACAAAACCCCTAAATTGCCAGACTGATACGAAAAGATACATACATACCGACATATATATAATATTGTATCCAAATAACTGAAAGTATCCCAAAATGCTTTCTGTCAACATTTGTACACATTTTTATGTAGATTATTTTTTTTTCTTTCGCTTGTTTGAAAATGGTTCTCTGCTGAGCAACCTTCTTATCCTGGCTGAAACGATAAAAATACCTGTTGGGAATCTATTTTCTTGTATTGTGGATATTCCCCGTCATCCAGTATCGATTTGTTTTCAAGAAGTCGATTCTGTCGTCCTAGAAATATCGCTTCGACTTCGAGTTCGACATAGCGAAGGTTATATGTATGTATGTTGTTGTTTACAGCAAATCAACAAAACTGAGAGCTATTACGGACACAATGATTGAATCCGAATTGGCGGTTTTCGACGAGGTTCATTAGGCCTAGAGTAAATAGAGAATGACAAATCATTGTGCAAACTGTGTTCCGGGTTCGGTTCGACTCGGGTTACTTTCCTCCGATATGACAGCGATGTAGCGTAGCCTGCTCTGCGCCGCTGCTGCTGCTGCTGCTGCTGCTATAGTAACGATAAGAAGGCACTGTTCCGTCTTGGTCTTGGTTGCGCGATAATGCTACGCGAAAATCGCATTTTGATTTGTGTTTGATCGCTGCTGCTCCTCTGCCTTGTTGTATGTATTTATTTTGTAAATTTGTTGATAATGATGTGTGTATTTATATAATCGATATAAGATAGTGGAGAATAAGATAGTAGATACAACAACACGTAGCTCCTTAAGACGAGCGTATCTCATGCGGTGTATAAATACGTACTTGAAAGGAAACAACAGAAATACCTGGGTACACGGTTCCAGTTCCAGTTAAAATTCGAGTTCGATAATTCCATATACATATGTTATAGGTACGTATGTAGGTTTTGCCTTTTTGGGTTATGGAAAGACGTCTTAAAAAGAGGTTAATTGAGTATCTGCACTTTAAGGTTCACATCTAGACATACAATATAATATATTATGTGAGTCGGTATGTATTTGCGGTTGGGATTATTATGGATTGCGGAAACATCATAATCAACGTGAAGACTTAATATTTGCTCAGCAAATGAGAAGCACTTTTTGAAAATATTCTATTAAACGATAATGAAAATATCATTTTAAGTACAAAGTACATACTCGTACATACATATATCTGCACGAGTACTTGTTAAGGTACTTTAGTTCGAAAAATCTTATTAACGAGATATTAGTTAACTTATAAGAGTTTATAATATTTACTTAATTAAAGTTGATTTTAATTTTTAGTGTCTTTTAAATAAAATGTAATTTGATATAAATTGAGTATTTGTTATGAATTATTATACACGTCTATAGCTTTGACGTAAGAGTTTTGTTCAATTTTTAATTTACAGATAAGCTTAATGGCGCCAGACACGGAAAATTGTTAATTTATAAGTAGGTACAGAGTGAGGAATATGTTCAATAAAATGTAGAAAATTAATATACATAGGTGATTGAAATGCAAAATTTTCCTAAAAGTATTGCAAATTAAAAAAAAAAATGTACTACCTATTGTTTAGACACATTTTAAATAATTGCGACATCATTGAACATAAGGTGTACCTATAGCTTTTATAAAATCTTCACTTGTTGTAGCTAACTTCAGGTGCATGTCATCCATTCCTCATTAGCCCTTTAGCATGTTTTAATTTCGGTGGGGCCAGCAACACTTTATTCAGCTTAATTCATACTTTAGATAACTTAATCTATGTAAACTTACAAACCAAGTAACTTATATCTAACGAAGAGGTTGGTTTGATGTTCACTGGAAAAGTGTCGTAAATTTAAGACTCTTGAGCAGTGCGTACTTATATACATGTCCTTTTTTTTCAGCCAAGTGACAAATATGGCGCTTTAACGAATTATATTTTTTCCCACCAGAGGGCAAAAATAGCTAAGAAGACCTATGAACAAATTAAGTCTGTTCAATGAAGCTGTTCCGAACAGTTTGGAACAGTTTAGAACAGATTAGAACAGCTTTTTGCTGTTCAATGAGGTTCTATTTTGCTGTTCAATGAGGCAATCTAGAACAGTTTGGAACACTTTAGAACAGCATTTTCTACACTTGCTTTTTAGGTAGAACAGAATTGTGAAAAGTGTCAAAATCATCTGTCTGTAATTTGGGATTGGTTTTCATTTCGTCTGTTGTGCTTTATATTTGTTTTGTGTGAGAATAAAGTAAACAAAATATTATATTTGGAACAGTTTAAATCAATTTTTATGTCGGAAACTAAATAATTGGTTTATTTATCAAAAATTGGTAATAAATTTTCATTAAACATTAGTCAAAGCAAAACAATTTTTTGTTTACAATTTCAGATGCCAGATATTTGACTGTTCTAAGTTGTCTGACGTTTATTGTTCTGTTCTATCCTATCCTACGCTGTTCTACTCTGTTCTATCCTACTCTAAAACTCAGTGAACAGACTTATTGTGATTGTCGTGCTGTTTGACATGTTTTCGTATGACGATGACGTTTAGTTTTCCAGTTTTCAGCCAACCAATGAACTAAGATCGACTGAGCGCTTGAGCGACGGAAACAAATTAAAACACATGAAATTGTATAGACGTGACCAGATAAACTCTGAGCGAATCGCTATGACTCATCGCTATTCGCTCACTGGATGGCCGAAGTCTAATTGTAATGACAAGACAGTCAGAAATATAGTGGGACACATTTTTAAAACAAGAGTCACCTACTTTTAGAGGATTTATAAATGGTTCGCAAGACTGATCTAGGCACATTCTTTATTAGGTACACATCAGAAGTTGGTTCTATTTTGCACTTACTTTCTAATAAGTTACTACTATTCATTCAAGAAAAAGATTCTTAAATAACTCTCTTTATTCCCTTCCTCTTGCAGAATTTTTATCCGTAACAAGATGACAAACTAAGAAAATACCATCCCAATTCATCATCATCTTAACCTCATCAGCCATCATTATAGGCAGGTCTAAACATATGTATATGTACCTATATTCAACATCCATATCGTAAGCATCTTCAAGCTATATAAGCAAACACATTAATGCGATGACATTTATTTCAAATGCCAAAAGCCGCAGTTGGTAGCCAAGTCAATCATTTCGAACGCAAATAACGCTCACCATCTTTAACGGAAGCCTGTTTTAGCTGGTGTAAGTAGTAGCAACATCAAAGATGCCGATAATCGATTAAACACGACAAACGATCACCGCACCGCCACACCCGTCAGCCGTTCGTTAGCCGTCAGCCATCATCACCGTCACAGTACCAACCGAACCGCACCGTTAAGCTGGTAGTTGAAGATTTCCAATTCCCGGTGTCACTTATTCCGATACTTCATCAGAACGGTCTCTGCGGTCTCCGCACATTAAGAGTCAATATAAAATCAGTTAAAACCCATCGAAGAGTAAATGAAGTGCGCGCTATTGGTACGCCAATGTCAACTTGACATCCTGAGAGTATCTTCACAGGTGTTTCACTGCAACGACCGACGAACGATGCGATGCGACGGGTGGCGGCGGGCGGCTGCGGCAGTGGAGACGGCACTGCATTCTCCTAAGGATTATACATATTATACACTCGTACACAAGGAATCCCAATGAGGAGGTATTAAAGCACTTTAGACCGTCATGTCACCGCCACACAAATTCTGTGGCAACATTAACAGAGCTCTGTGTGTTGACTTTTAGAAAAATATAGGAGGTAGCTTAGTGGTATGTTGGGCAACATCCATCCATATACTAGGTAGGTACTCATAGGCACCAGATATTTGCGGGAACTTAAAAGTTTTAGCTCGAGGAAGTTGAAAGACTTAGAATTAAGGTAGCACTGCACTGCAACAGCCAGCAGCAGTGTTGTCACAAGTGTTTACAGAACAAATATCATTGAGGGCATCCGCATCCGCGCTTTAAGCGAGGAAACGAAATGTGACAAATAAACAAAGGCCAGAAATGTTAGTTTTATTTCAAAGTGGTTAACGAAAACGGTTTAGACGATGATGCGGAGCTGCGGCGCGGCTTCTTTAAACTCTTTTTAACAAGCAATTATTGTTTAATTTGAGAAATAGTTTTGTGGTGTGTCAAAGACGATGGAAGTCTTAAAATCGTCAGTAAAATTTTGTTGTCTTGGATGAGTTTCAATCTTGAATTCTGACTCTTGTTGCATTTTTAATACAAAAGAAATTGATTGGCTGCAGTGCTTAAAGATTTAAGAGTCTTTGTCTTCTGCTTATTATCTTGCGATGAAAACATTATTAAGCAGACATCTTGTAATCTATATTAATAAAAATGTAAATGTATGTTTGTTCCTAATCGCTAATCTCAGAAAGTTCTTAAGCAATTGCTTTCAAATTTTGACAGAACATTGAATTCAAGTCCGTGAGTGTTTATATATACTTTAAACAAAAATAATACCTTATACTTAAACACAACACTACCTTTACTGCAATATAAGGGTTATAGCACCTTTACTTATCAAAAAATAAATTCTTAGTTTTTTTGTTTTGTCAAAAAATATAAATAAACAAAAATAGAAAAAATAAAATACCTATAATTCCTTTCAATTAATCAAATGTAACACATTACGCCCAAATCAAATTCGTGCATTGCTTTCCATTATGGACTTGGCTCATTGGCCCATTAAATTGCTATAAGCTCAAATACCAGGAAAATTTTAGCCCATCATCTGCCGATTTTTAGTCCAGAAAAAAGTGAGTAGAATTTCATACAATTTTAAAGAGTGTTAGTCAGATAAATATGTATGTTCGTGTATATGTATGTAAGCACATATATACTTCAACGTTCACATTTAAATCTGAACTTACATATATGTACAGTAAACCAAAAAAATAAAAACATGCACTTTTGGCTTACCTAAGACGGTCAAAATCGTTATACGATGGGCCAAAATTTTTCTGGGATCAACGTTAACGAGGAGTCAATGGACATCATAATGCAGGGTGATTTGCAGCTGTTTGATGCATCTTATGCAAATCACCCTGTATAGACCATAAACTTTATGATATTTAAAAAAAAAAATAGGGATCGGATAGGGACTAAAACAAAATATTTATGTATAGAAAAAAATTAATTCAAAGAATTTGAAAAAGTCGGGAAATTATTAAAATCAAAAAATGATTCTGTAAAAACACCAAAAATCGCATGATTTAATGATTTTCAACGACGACGTAAAGGTGAAAAATTCATTGTAAAGTTCTGAAAAATTCGGATAATTGTAAAATTCATTATAAAGCTTTGCATCCATTTTAAGTGCTCTTATTAAAATTTTAACTATCTAGGTTTAATAACTACTCTGGAGTTTATGTTAAGGCGAGACGAAGTTCGCCAGGTCAGCTAGTATACATATAAAAATTCAATGTCCGTGTGTATGTCTTGAATGAACTCAAAAACAACTCAACTGATATTCATGAAAGTTGGCATATAGGTACATATATGTAATTTGGTCCAACTTAGATGATAGGATAGTTATTATTTAAATTAACGGTCCCAATAATTAATAATAAATAATAAACTGATCAACAACGTTGATTGTTATTATTGATCGTAGTTTCCATATGTCTAGAACAGATGGCGCCTTAAGCGATTTTATTTACAGAGTAGCTTACATCTTAATTTATTATTTGACAGTCACAATTATCTGTTAGCTCCAAATGATTTTGAAAGATGGCGATATGTAATGGATTGAGTAAGTATTCAATAGATGGCGCTATGGTACGTTTCATGTAAGCTACAATATAATAGCACAGCTAAAGTACAAGTTAAATTTATTTTGAAGTAAGCTAAATACCCACTCACACAAGAAGGAAGAAGAGTTGATGGTAGACCAAGAAGCACATGGAGGAGAACAGTTGAGGAGGAATCTGCGAGATTGGGAAAGAGCTGGAGGTAGCTGAAATACATCGCTGGAAACCGCACACGATGGAGAGTATGAGTAGTTGAGGCCATATGTCTCGCTAGGGAACACCAACGGACTTCGTAGGTCTGAGGATCTAAGTAGTATCTAAGTAAATACAGTGAAATTCAATTGTTCGTACTTTTTCAATTTTTGGTGCTGGTACACAATTTGCATTGAGCGACTCACGTCTGTCAATTTTTTTCAATAAATATTTTTAAACAGGGTACTGTTCCCCTTAAATAGTTTACTACAATACAATTTAACAAAAATCTTAGCCACAGCAACGCGTGGGCGGGACTGCTAATTATTTATTTTTTTTTAAAGTTGAAGCACTTGAATAATTTGTGAAATTCCTGGAAGTAAAACCATAAAAAACTATTGTATTTCTTATTTTTAAATTTTAATTTAAGTCCATATAAAGTATTATTTGCAAAAAAATTAAAAAATTTGTTACAATTATTTGTTTTAAATACATATTATATGAACAAACAGAACATTAATTTATATTTATTTATTAATTTATACTTATATTTATATTTATATCGCGAGTCGAACATTCGCCTAAAGTCGAATGTTTTGGAGAATTAACAGTTTGGTGGTATTTCAAAGTCACCAAAAATTACAATTCGATCGATTCTGACAGATAAAGGCGAGTATTCGCCAAATGGTAATAGAACGATATTTCAATTAACCAAATTTTTGAAGTTTAAGGCGAACGTAAACTTGGCGAATCGCAAACACTAATGCGAAAAGGTCACATTCGCTTATTTTTTTAGACGATTGCGAGTAATAAAACGGCCCTTAAAGTACTACTACTACTACTTCAAGTCTTTTTTAAACTTTATCATAACTCTCATCTGTTAGTTTAAATTATCATATTACTACCATGTTTTTCAAAGCTTGTAAATTCCTGTATTATGTAGATTCTTTTAAGTAAAACATTTTAAGTGATATTTCCCAAGTTTCTGATAAAATTCTATTCCTTTAAGATTTTCTTATCACATCAACTAAAGTTATTTCGAAAAAATTATAAAATGGACTTAGTTTTATTTTGGATTATATCATTAAGTTGGATCAAACATTCAATTTCCTTTTCCTTCATATCTGAGATAAAAAAAAAATTCAAACGCCAGGCGTTTGATAGAATTAAAGAGAAATGCAATATAAAAAATCAGTATAGGTAATATCCGATAAATTTGTTTTTTTGGCCTTATGGTTTGAATCTAATTTTACAAAGATAATAATCATTAGTTCAAATAATCGATCTGTAATCATTTTTATTTGAGTCAAAACATAAAGGTTGCTGTTTAAATAGTAGTTTATTTGAACAACAAACCTTATCGGATAAGTTAAACATAGGTGTATATTTATTTATGACAACAACTGTCATGTATTTGTTCGTCCATCCGTTCATTAACATCTATGTATTTCTCGATTTTATGTATTTCAACTACTGATTTATAATTTGATTAGATGAAAAACATAATTTAACGCTACCTGAAATTGATGATTTGGGAATTGGAAAGTGTTAAAAAGCTAAATTACATAAAACTATTTAATTTTGATAACAGTATAATACATTTTTGATTTCTTATAGAACCAAACATATATATTGGTAAAATATCGTATTGCAGTCAGGATACCAAATTATTTGATAAGATAACATATTTACCAACCAGGGAACCATTTTTCAAAGTCTAAGCTGTCAAAAAGACAGTACAAGCTCAATCTTAGAAAGCGATTTCTAATCAATATTGGTTAAAAAAAATCCTCGGTTAGGAAAAATGTTCATGACAGGATGTTTATGAACATGTTTTCGTTAAAACAGTTAATAGAATCGGGATTTTACGGTACTCACCAATCACCAAACATATCTGTCAATTACATTATGTTCGCAGAGAATTTGCTGACCTGAGGTGAGTTATTCATTATGTTTAAAGCCCAACGAAAAAACTGTGGTACGTTCTTTTTGACAATAAAATTAAGATTAACTTATTGACTTTTATGATTGCAAAGTTTTAATTTTAATGTCAAAAGCTATTGAAACTTTTATTCAAAAAGTGCATTCATAATCGTTTCTTGATTATGCATTCTTTTTTCTTGACAGATCAACGGTTTCTTACATTAATCGTTCCTGTAAAAAATTTTGCAATGTCTGATTTGTTTTTGCTCTATTAAAACAGTAAAAAAAGCTTACGATATTTAAAGTCAAAGAACACAGAACAATGGTTGAACACTTGACAACAAACTAACCATTTTACGATCTTAAAGCAAAATTATTTTTTAACTAAAAATTACCAAATCCCTTTTCTTACAAAAAAAAAAGAAATCTTCGATATTGTACTTTACGACAACATTTTTGCGCCAGTCTCCTTCAATTAAGTCTAGTATTTTATTTGTGTTATCGAGTAAATTCCCTTGTTTGCCATTTGGTAGCTGAAAACAAGACAAAAAGATATTCCAGCATCATTAAGTGAGTTTTTAATCAACTATGGAATTATTAATGGTTTTGCTGGCCCAGATGCCAACGTTCATAATATTTTCAATCGGTAAAGTAAACACAAACAAGAATCTTAAATTACTTTTAAAATGCGGCACGACGACGACCGACCGACGACGTCTAATTTTGAATAAATACGATTATTAAATTGTAAAAATTGAATTACGTGATGACTTGTTTTGCTTTCTCACGGTGCTATAGGTGAATAATTATCATTGGTGAAATTGTCTATTTGGCGAATATTTTGAGAGAAAACAACAAAAAACATAAAAGGGTTCAAAGCTCAAAATGGTAGTTGTTGAAAATATTATGTTTGTAGGGAGATTGTTTTAAATTCTTGTAAGTACTTACTTATGATATGAAATACGAGTATGAGTACTCAGAAAAAGATTATGATATAGATTGATAACAATGGAAACACCTTTACTCGTTGTGTTTTGGAAAAACAAACAGAAGAAGAACATAATAATAAATTGATAGAAAATATCAAATATGCAGCCAGTTATGTATACAAAAATGTTTATTGGGTTTTAATTGTTCTGTGTCAAAAAAAATATATAAACAAAAGAACCAAATAAACGAATTGCAGCTGTTCGTGTTACTTTGCTATATAGAAATAGATAATCGATCTCAATTAGACAGATTATTATTTATATAGAACTAACAGTTAACGGTAATTATACACACACCAACATTTCATAAGAAAACAGTAACCTCATGTTCTGGGTTGTAGGTATGTACATATTTGAATTAATTTGAAATTGTGACTGATAAAGTTAAGGTTAAAAAATGATTGTATTCTTTTTTAATAATTTGATTAAAGCAAGTTAAGAAATGATTATTATAAATAGTTAGTGTTTAAAATGACTCCACTATTTATAGTTGAATTTATCTTGATTAAACTTTAAATTGTGTCAAAATAATTAATTGCGGAGATAAAAAAGATATGTTTTTTAATAAATAGGTACGCAGAGGTCATACACAAACAATGCTTTAGAAGTTGTAGGTCCTTATTCGTTGCTCTCTAAATGCTGTTCCCTATTTATTTATTTTTTACTATGAATGAATACTAGATGAAGTTTTATACATATTTTCAATAAATGTGTATACCTACATACTCTCATCAAAATAAATCATGTATTTTTGAGTCCATCTTACTTCCTGTTCTGCTAGCTTTCCACAAATTCTTTTAATCAATCAAATACATATGTATGTATGTACATATATGTATGTATGTGAAAATCACGAAGTGCATTAAATGTTTACATAAATTGATACAACACTATTTGTCCATTGATTTGTAAATATTTAAACTTAATTGGAATAAGACTTCCCCAATCTTTTTGTCAACAAAAACAAACAAATAAAAAACGCTGACTTACATAATATGTACATATGTTCATATGTGATTAAATTTGTATTTATTGAATATTGCACTAATCGACTTTAATTGGAAATTTGAATGAGTTTTCAATTCGATAAGCCAATGAAAGTTTATGTATGAATGTAGATACCGACATTTGTATATACATACATAGACTTCCAGGTAAAAGTAAACGCAAGCAAAATCTATGATAAGGACAGACCTCATCTATTACGCATCCACTTCCTTAAATTGTGGTCTTAATCATAAAATGATGCATAGTGTTTACGCAGTTATTTCCAGTATTTTTTTATTAAAGAAAATAGTTATTATTTTTAAGTTTGTGTCATACTATAAACAAAAAATAGGTTGATATTTAAAGTATACTTGAGTTATGCCTACAATTAAATTAATATAGATAGATCATCTTTTGATATATCCTTTAAAGAATATTGTAGTTAATTTAAACACGGATCTGTCAAAAATTCCGGACTAATAGATTTGATCCAGGAAATAAAACTCAGTGATTCTCACTAGGTTCGAGAGTTTAAATAGTTGAACTCGGTTTTTAATTATCTATTTTTTTTTTTAATTTTAGTGTCTAAATCTAGGATTTTGTTGTTGCATGACTACATAAGTTGAAATGGGCTAGGACTGTTAGTAATCTAGTAGTTGTTGATTTCTTATTCTATCCCAGACAACATTTTCAAATCTCGTGTTTTTCTTGTTGCAGCGATTTGTACCGTCAAAAAAGAAGATAAATCTGGATGCTCTTCAAATCCGTTACTCATCAAAGCTATCACTTTGTTGCACAGCAAATATTCCAAAACATAATAGAAATAATTTTGAAAAACTGCATATTATATAACTGTAATATCCTGTTTCAAGATGTCTTCTTTCCAAAATATTTTACAGTTTCTTGCAACTAGGTAGCGCTGTAATATGTTCAAAGAATCTCTTTCTTCCCTTTACCGTGAATTGACCACATTATTTTATATTCACCATTCCCCTTGACAGCTGTCACTTCACCATCATTTGTTGACATTTTATTCCAACTTGACACATGAACAGATTTTCCTTCTTGCATTATCGAATGTGTTGACCATTCACATTGATTGCCAAAAAAGTTTTCCTTTTATTTCCTCACAAATTACTAACTTAAAATGGTTTTTATAAAAGAATGGGAAGACTTTGAAATTGCTGTCGAAAATATGTACATGGCTGATCCGAAAAACTGCCGATACACAATGAAATACGTCCATTCAAAAGGCCACATCCTCCTCAAGATGACCGACAATGTTAAGGTAATATTCTAATTATATTTAAATTTATTTGAGATTGAATGAAAAGCAATGAACTTTATACCATTCTAGTGTATTCAATACAAAGCCGAAAATATGCCAGATCTGAAAAAAATAGAAAAACTAACTGGGAATCTTATGGGACACATGGCTTCGAAAGAATGAGGAAGAATCTTCTTCATTCGAAAAATATATAATAATGTGCATTTTAAGTATTTCTTCTTAGGTAATTATAATTATGAGGAAAAAAACAACAGAACAAAGCAAGGTAGTCAGATCTTTTCCTAAAACATTTCTATGAAATGAATTCTTTTTGTAAATTTGTTAATAAAAAGTTCGAAACGGAAAGTGGACACGAAGCGAAGTTTTATTTCTTTTTTTTGTTGAAGAAAGTGATGGGTGATGGCGTTGAACTGTTTGTTATAGTGATGTGCAAGTCGAATAGTAGTAAGTACTTTTTCTTAAGTATGTCAAAATGATTTCGCTGTTCTTGCGAATCACTTGTGTATTAATTTTTATTTATCAAAAAGAGATTTAGAAATCTCTTCCTGTTTAAATTTATCGAAACTGAAGAAGGGCTTAATCAATTCCACAGTCATTCTGGCAAAATATTTCACACTCGAAGCGGAAAAAGGTACACAAATTAAGGTTGAGACTTAGTTCTCCCATACATGACCTTTGTTTTAATAATTTTGACTCATTGATTAGATTAACTTTGATTTGAACATGGTTCAAGATTTGTGTAGTAAAAGCCAATTGTATGATTAAACTTCGAATGAGCCACAGCTAATGCATATATATCAGTGATCTAATATTGATAAACTACAAGTAATGTTTTGAACCACGGTTAAGTTACACAACTTACACTTAAAAAAACTGTATTTATAAAACGTTTAAAGTAATCGTCCTCTTTAAAAAAGAGTGTCTTTTAGAATTTTGTATAATTCAGAATAATACAATACAGTTAATACAAATAATAATAATAATAATAATACTTTTGTGTGACTATTACTAACAAAAAAAAGTGCTTTCAAGTTTTATCCGTGGCCAACAGATATAGAAAAAAGTCCACGTCATAAACAACATTACACCCACCAAACAATTCACTACTTACTGCACATCTCTATCAAATCGAGCAAATACAAAAACCAATTCGCCTCAGTCAAAAACCAGTTTAAAACTCACCACTTCTTCTGTCACCCATTTCGCCCGATGTCAAAAAAATCCCACATCACGGTCTTCACTTTTCAGACTTCGTCTGTTTCTCGGTGTGTGTATTTTTCGTGTTCGTTTTTCTGCGCTGTCGTGTTTCGTGCGGAAAATCTTGTGAAAAGTGATTTTCTCCCAAAATAATCCGAAAAAAACCCAAATTCCTTAAATTAAATTGCATTTTCCCGTTGAAACAAAAAAAAAAACATTACAATCGGGACGAACTCGGAGACGAATGGCATTTGCAAAAATGCCACACAAATAAAAAATAGAAGAAAAGTGAAAAATTACATTTTTCTAAAAGAATAAAAGAAGAAGAAAAAAAACATCTAACGTGTATGTGCGCCGTGTCGTCGTCGTCGTTGTCGTTGTCGTCTTCGTCGTTAGTCTATTTGTATGTGCAAGTGTCGTGTCGTAGTGAAAAATATTTGAAAATTAAAATAGAAAATTTTATACCAAAAGCGGAAAAGCTAAATAAAAAATTTCGATTGTAATGTGCACCCAAGCGAAGGCGAAGACGAATTTTCCACTTTAATTGGTCGGCCATAGCAAAAAAAGAACAACCAAAGCCAATTTTCCAATAAGCAAGTTAGAAGTGAGGAGTAAAAAGTGAGAACGAGTGAGGGCGGCGGTAACATACGTTCATACGTAACACACAAAGGAACCCCACCCCCCTCAACCACGCATAAGAGGAAACACAATTTGTGTCCTTGTGCTCCTGCGGCATATTATTAGATTCATATATCACGCAGCAGCAATCATGGACAACGACGGCATCAGTCGAGGTCCTCAGCCTGGAGCTGAGATTGTCTACGGCACGGAGGACAATAACATGGTCATGTCGGAGAAGGTATGGTCAAATCAGCCAATGACTCACATTTCATTCTTGTTTGCGTTTGTTTAACTTTGGCTCAGCACTGTTTAGCTTGACATTTCAGGGTCTTTCCTTCTCGTCATTTGTAGCCCACTTGGTTTCTGTGTAGTCAAACGCCCCCTCATTCATAACCCCGCGATCAGACTTAGCTATTCATGAACTGGTTTGTCCCGAAATGGAAAACAGCGGAAACGTGCTGTCGACATGCCTCGGATTCGTAATGCGACATCAAATAGGTACAAAAATACAAAAGAAAACGACTTACATCGAGGATTGTGACTGAAGAGTCTCCGGTTTGTCGTGTCGCGTTTTATTTCGAATCTGATGTAAAGCGAAAAAACAATAAAAATCAATATGTGTTGTATTCCTTCTGGTACGTTTCGCCGTCTGGCTTGGCTTATCTAATTGACGTTATGTTGTTCGTTTTAAGGAACTGAAGGTTTATGCTTTTTGAGTTTCTGAATTCCATAAAACCAGGCAAACGATCATAAATAAGGTTATCGACATTCACTAGATGGTGACGGGCGTTAAGTTGTTGCTAATTCTGCAGGCATTCTTTCCCGATTCAGTCGAAATCAAATGGGGTGAATCATACGGGTCTTCCGGTAAGATTGACTCTATAGAGATAGAAATTTTATCATTTCTAAAGTTCAAGAGAGTTCTGGCAATTAAGTGCTGAACTACAAAGTGATAAGGTTGTTATCTATTAGAGAGTTTGTCTTCTTCTTTCTCAGTAACTTTGATCAAACGAAGCATTCAGCTTTGTTTATTCATGCTGTGGAATCAATAACAATTATAATTGCTCCTCGGAGAGGCTTTGATGAGTGTTTGTTTTGATAAAAAAGGCACAAAAAACAGAGCTCACATGATTGTGTGTGCTGTGTGAATGATGATGACGAGATTATACATATATATTTTTTTTTTTTTTTTAATTTTTATTTGCGATTAGGTAATTTTTATTTTGATATCTTATCGGGTCTTTAGCACTGATGATTAGTTTTCTTGTTTTGTTTTTATATTAATTGATGATTGATCCGACAAAACACATGGTAGATTTGTCTATCTAAGGCTAACAAGTCAGATTCGAATCGATTAAAAACTGGTTACAATTAAATATGTTAAATAATTATTTATTCATTTTGCCTATAGCTAAGGATAAGCTTCAAAAAAATATGCTCTTATAATTTACGTATAATAAGGAGCAATCGTTCATAATTAGTTCCATAGTTTGGTCGGTCAAATTCCACGAGTTACTCTGGGGATCATTTAAGTTCATGGCTGATAGACTAACAAAAGATTCATAGCTCTCAAAACTCGGGATATCGATGAGTTTAAGTTTATATGGTGATAACGTGGATTATCGTTTAAATGATCCGATCCTAAAACTCTTAAACGTTATTATTAGGGATTTTTTTTTTTTTCTAATTACATCTAGTCTGACTTCTTGGCAGACAATTATAATGCACGTTAATCGATTCAAAATAAAAAGAAAGCGAAGACTCAAAAAGACTACCTTATGGAATTCCAGAATTAAATTGATAAATATACTTACTGAAATTAAAACTTTTTCGTATTTTAATGAAAGAATATTTGTGCGATCAGCATTTGCAAGTTGTAAGGTTTAGCCACCTCAATTTTGACATTCTGTATCTTTTGACCGTTTGATGATTTTACAAATCCAAATCTTGCCCTATAGTACACATACCACACAACTTAACAATACATAGAATGGCATCGTTTAACAACTAAAAATAAAATAAAATGTAGGTAACTATAAAAAACTGGCTTCGAAATAATTGCATAAAAACTACTTATTGTCAGTCGTGTTTTTTCTTCAGAATTGCATTTAAAAATATAATTATGTACATTTTTAAAATGATAAGTAGGTAAAATTTACTTTTAATACAGTTCACACAAACAAAAAATTGCCACAAAAACTTTACACCATATACTTAAAAATGTAAACATTACTCATACAAAAAAAATCACTTGAACACGTGCATTTAAAAACAATTCGTAAAAATAAACCATTCAGAGCTATGTACTCGTAGTTTGTATAAAGTAACCATTTATGATTTTGATGGCAATGGGCTTTAATGTTGTTAATGAATGGGAAAAATACACATTTATTTTTAACTTTGTTTGGTTTCTAACCTTCTCAAAGTAATGGAGCAAATAAAAACAAATTATTGCCAAATTTCTTAAGGACAAATAGGCTAAATTGTGTCTAAAAGGTCACCTCATATCAAAAGAATAACTAGCCATGGCAATTGGTAAAGAAATTTGAAACTCTAAAGGGCACTTATGCACTCATTTTGAAACAGCAAAAAAAAAAACCGACACCGATAAATTATAATTTATCGACAAAAAAATATTCGAATTGTTTGTTAATTTTTTGTATATTTTTTAAGGAAATATTATTTTTATAAACTGTCATTAAGGATCTTTCATTTTTTTAACTTAAACAATATTTTATTATTGCATTGAATTTGAATTTGAAGGTCTCTACAATACTTTTGGGTTCTTATCGTAATCTGTGTCTTAAGCCCAATTGAAATCCATTTTCTGACCTTAGTATTAGATTCATAGTTGGCTTAACGTCCTCGCCCAATGGCAATAGTTCATAATTCCTTAAAATCTTCATAATCACGCATTTCATTTGAAGCATAGCAAATTTTTGTCCAATACAATTTCTGGGACCAGCACTAAATGGTATAAAAGAAAAAGAACTCGCACGATCAGCCGACTCTAAGAAATGCCTTTCGGGACGGAATTCCTCTGGTTCGGGAAACAAATCTCCATCATGACCCATTAGCCAAATGCCAACAAGTATTTCACTCCCAGCTGGGAGGATTCCTCCATCTGAATAGAGTGAAAGTTATTTTAATTAAATTGATCTGATTGGGTTCAAATTAATGGTTACCATAACTCATGTCTTGTAATAGTTCCCTTCCAATCACTGGCACTGGTGGATAGAGTCGTAAAGTTTCCTTTATAACGCATTCGGTGTACTTCAATTCCTGTAAAACCTTATAGCTAATTCCCGGAGTTTGTTCTTTGTCCAGAACTTGGTTTATTTCTTCGATGAGTTTTTGTTGGACATTCGGATGTCGGGCAATCTGAGTGAGAGCAAAACTTAAAGCTGAAGTTGTTGTGTCATGGCCCTCAAACATAAATGTGTCGACCTCTTCTCGTATATCTTCATTTGTAAGTGGGTTCCCTTCGCATGTTGACTGTAGGAGCACATCCAAAAGAGCCATTCGTTTTTTTGAATCAACGTTACCAATACGAGCTGCTATTAAAAAAAAAAGATCATTCCACTAATTGAATTCTTAAATTACAATAATTTCAACTTACGAACTTGATTTCCATTTTCTTCAACCAATAATACCTCCTGCAATGCCTTTCGGTGCTCTTCAATGACTTTTATCGTAAAGCTGTGCATTGTTTTGATGCATTCCAGTTGGCGACGTTTGATTCTGGGACAGACGATACTAAAAATAGTCTCATTTGCAATTGGAACGTTTAGAAACCGCAAAGACATGATCCCAGTGATGCTGCATAGATATAATAGATTTATAAGATTTAAATTGCAATGGTGTGATTTTCTATAACTTACTCATTTACTGCTCGAGTGTATTCATTTGTGGGATCAGTCTGTGCATTGATCTTTGTACCCATGGCAGTCTCTGTAAATTTGCATTTAGTATCTAAGCTGTGTGCCTCCACTTGGTGTTTATTTTCATTCATCACCCACCTGTTATGATATCCAACGCTGCCAAGCCAATATACGGATGCACATCGAACTCTTTACCAGTCTGGCAGTGCTTCTGCAGTTGTTTGACCAAAACATCGCTCTGCTGTTCGAAGACCTCCACGAATCGTTCGAGTATTTGAAAATGGAAAGTCGGTGTTATGGTTTTCCGCCTTGAAAACCACTTGCGTCCATCGCTCATCAGTAGACCAACACCAAGCCATGGTCGAAGTAAATTATACAAATGATGCTTTTTGATGTGTGTCTGGCTGCTCAAAAGAACCTCTGCAATTTTGGGGTCTCCTATTGCGATGATCAATCGATTGAATATCCAAATTCGATAAGTTTTTCCCCATATTTTTCGAAAATATATGAGTCGCTCGAAAAAATCTTAAAAAAAAAAAATGTTTAACTTTGTAAGTACATAAATGGAAAATAAAACGTTTATTTTTACTTTGCGGTGTAAGACAGAACAATTTATGAACACTTCCAACCAAAATAAATGGATAGGGTCCCGACAGATTAGCCACGAGTTGATTTTTATGTTTATTAAGGAAGTATTGAACAACAGTTAGAGCGGTCAGAAATACTAAAATGCCCAACCACAGCACCATTATGTGGACTATACCTTCGATTGCACCTTTGGTTCTGAATTCTGATGGCTGAATGTTGGAAATATTCAAATTCCAGAGAGCCCCGGTGAGAACTTTGATAAACTTTTTTCCTTTGATTTTTTTTTTGAAAACGAAAAATATAATAAAATCGTTTCAGGTTTCAAAGTATGCTAAAGTAGTATGTTTATATAAATGCTGACATCTGAAGATTTTTATTGGTTTTCATTTATATAGATTCACAATTCGTGTAAATGAAGTTTTGTTTTTGACTCAAAAGAATAACGCCAAATGCTAAAGTTGTTTAATTTGTCATTGGTATAACTGAGCGAAAGGGTCTTAGTTGGAAATGGTATTGATACCAAAACGGATCGTTATTTTTTCTACGAAAAACTGTAGACTTTAAGTATGAACCGATGCATACAAAATAAAAAATGAGTTGTAAAACTTTAATTTAAGTGGAAAAGTCTGTAATTTTTCAATGATATCCCTTTTTTGAATTTTTAACTCCGGTTTAATTAGATTTGTTGTCGCAAGCAAAAATCTAGCTCCTATAAAGAAGATTCCAAAATCATACCAAAATGTTTGTCGTGTCTTAACCTTCGAAAATCTATCACATACAAATATTGTACACATTTTTAGTTGTTTTTGTGCAAATTGACTTCAGAAGTTTTTCACAAAAGACCACCTCTAAGTCTAGCTAACATCGTAACATAAGAACATGTTTGATGTGGAACTTAAATGTTAATATTTTGTATCTTAAAATTATAAATATAATTTCTAACCTAAGTTAAATTTTTCTTTTCCATATGTTTGCCATCTCTTAAACCTAACACCCAGATGCCAAAATTATTTATTCACCTTGTGGTTTGTGAATTTCATTTTTGAATCCAATGTAAATAAACTGTTCGAGCATAAAAGTGACCTGTTATGGTGGTGGCGGCAGTGCACGGCGCGACGGGCATCGAATTAAATATGACCTTCATTTTTAAATTGAAACTCATTCACTAAAATAGTCATTTAATAACGTCATGTCATTAGCTCGACGTCTAGTCTCATTTGTCTTTAAAAAAAAAAATACAAAAAAAAAGATTTAACTTTTAAAATATAGGAAATAAAATACTACCTGACAGTGAGGTGAATTTGGACCTGCTCAGCTAATGCTCAGTTAGGAAGTGAAAGTATTTTTGATTTTCTTTACTTTGCACCTGTTATTGTTGCTTAGTGCTGCTCTTCATACCCATAAATCTCCGCTATCAAGATTAAGTTAGGGATAAATTAATGAGTTGTGCTGTAAGAGACTGTTGCATCAATCTCGATGGCTTTTGTAATATGACGCTTAGCCTAGAGTCATTAAATCACATTATGAAATTATGCAATTCTTAAGGAAGGTAATTACCTTCGTAGAAATGAAAAAAAAAATATTTATCTATGGATTTGATCTTTGTTATAATTTTGCTGACCCATCGATCTGGATTGTTTCCAGGGGTGGACTAGGCCATTCGGTAACTGAAATTTCGGTCGAAGAGTTTATTTAGAATACTCTAACCTTTTCAGGTTCTAAGTAGGCTCCATAGCATTTGTTAAGGAAGCCCTCGTCAAACTTTATATTCCAACTGTTTTGAAGCAAGAACATTAAGACGACTCGCTTTAGTTGATTTGAACAAAAATAAAGTGAGTTTTCAAATGCTAATAATTTTTAAATAAATTATATTCTTCTGAGGCTTTTTTTCAAGAGTCCCTCATTCTTCATTGATTCCTAGTCCGCACATGATTATAATGGCTTTGGCTCAAATATAATTACGTTTAAAAAAAATTAAACAAAACAGGAATTTTTACTTATCGAATACCAGAATTGTTAATTTACATATAGTGTTATATTTAAGTGGATTATTAAAGAAAATTCTATTTTATCGTACACGGTGTTATGGCTGCATTAGTGTGTAAAAGCAATTTAACTTTTTGTTGAATATCAAGAGTTAAGAAATAGACAAAATAATTAAAATTTCTGTCTCCGCACCATATCCATATATATGTAGATATGGAAATTGTCATTCCGAAGGGGTCACATATGTATCTTAGTAGGGATTTGTAAACCAAATTTTATACAACACAGGAAATCACTTATGTAGATGACTTTTAATGGGATATGTAAACGAAATGTAATTCACCAACATTAGCATTTACAAATACATATTTTATTATTTCCATGTGTTTTATTTTACAAAATTTTTCTTCAGTTTTAATTAAAATTTTATTATTTATCTTTTTTATTTAATTTTGTTTTATTTTCTTTTTTATTTTTTTATTTCAGAATGAACAGGTTGTGAGCATCGTGAGTGTTTTAATTTAAATGTCCTCCTTTGTCTTGGTATTTTTGTTTGTTAAAATTCTAAATTTAATAATTACAAATTTTGTAACAAAAACAAATCTATAAATAAAAACGTTTTGAATGTATTCTATCTTGTAAAAATTAGTATGTTCCATGATTGTGTTTGTGTGTTTGTATAAATTTACATTTCTTAATTCTAATACCTACAGTTCTTGAATGTTTTGTTCGTTAAATATCAGTCACTATCTTTTACATATTTATAACAAATGGTTTGATGTACAGTTTAATAAAAAAAAAACATTCCTTATCAGAACCTGGACAAGAACAAAAAACAAACAACTTATCATCCTTCACTACACTTGACACATATTAACATTGACCTTGATTCCTGGGGGGAAATCATTGTTTGCTCCTGATTATCTACTCTCTTCTGCTACTTCTTATTCTCCGTTTTGTTAATATATTCTGGTATAAAGTTCATTATAAAATGATTTTTGTTATTGTTTGCTTAGCGCGAGATAGATGCAGATGTTTTTTTTTAAATTTTTTTTTTATTTACAATTAGCACTATAGCGAGTGGGGACTGGGGAGATGTTATGGTAGAAGCGTACGAGATGGGTACTCTTGTTGAAAGTGTATTGTTTGTTTTGAACACTGTCTCTTTGCATTACTTGGCTTAACACTAGGAAGAGTTATATATATTCTCAAGGTCAGAGCACTCATTCTTAGCTCATAGAACTTACATTCATCCGATGAAAAAATAGAAACAGAACATGAGTAAATATAGTTTTTTGTTTGTATTATACTTAAAAAGTTTTAAGATCACGTTTTCATTATTCTTTTTACAAACACTCAGAATATTAATGTCATTAAAGTATAAAATCATTAAACCAAGATAGGATCTAACTCTATGTTCAGAGTTATTAGAATAAGAAACAATCTAACACTGGAGCTTGACATGAAACTATACTTAAATTAGTTTCTCAAAAATGAGTTTTTAGCACATTTCGTTCTCACTATTGTACATACAGATTTCTTCATAGGCTATTTTATCTCAAATAAAAAACAAACGACATCAGACATTTACTAAGTACCCACCTAGTTTTTGCTCTTTTACAGTTTTTAATCCTTCTTGTCCTCTTCTGTCAAGCATACACTAACATATTTAACTTCTATTAACACTTCTTTTCTCATGTCTCTTGTCTCATCAATGATATCCACATATCTACACACGGAAGTTTATTAAATGAGTTCATCGTCTATCCACATCAACCATTAGTTCATCATCGACATAAATAACATTCATTCAATATTATAACAGGCCGACTCCACAGGACATAATTTATGTCATGCGGTCCGATCATGACATGAAATCTCCAATGGAGTCGCGATATCTCATCTTATGACATGATGTCAGCGATCTATGTCAGCAGTTTTGTCTTGATATAGATGTCTGACATGAGTTTGACAGATGTTTTGTTTTTGTTGCTTTTTTGTGTGCAGCTGACATTTCATCTCATTATTTTTTGATTCTCATGCCGGCAGGTTTTGTTTGGAGCCAAAACAATTTTTTTCGAGTACGAAATAAAAACAAATTTCAACTTTTTTAATAACAAAGAGGAGATAAAGGTTAAAAAAACAAAATTTATTCATAAAATTAATTTCTAATTTTTCATAACATAAACAATGCAAAATACGATATTCTCAAAAAAGCTTGACGAAGAAGTATCTACTATTTGACGTTTGCCAGAGATACTTCCAAGTCAGAGTCTTTTGCATGAATGAAATGTCAAGACATAAACTGCCCAGCAAAGAGAGAAGACATTTCACAGATATAGATGTCAGAGATTTAGTTGGCGATACAGATATCTAGTGGAGTCGGCCTGTTAAGAACCTTAGTTTTTCATCCCTACACTAACTTAACCCATTTATATACATATATATATATATATATATCCATCTATTCCCATTGAGAAATAAACAACCCACTCAACCCACTTACTAACCTATGTCATGAAAATAACGAAGGAAGACCACAGAAAAACAATTTGTATATTATATTGTTATCTTTTCTTTTTTCTCTCTCTCTCTCTCTCTCTACATTTATCTGTCTGACCAACAATTCTGACCGGGACAATGTATAGGTACAACAATTAGCCAGTAGTATCTACCAGGAATTCGAACGTATGATAAATCGTTACGACGAGGATGTCGTAAAGAATCTCATGCCACTTTTGGTAAATGTATTAGAGTGCTTAGATGCATCGTATAGAATTAATCAGGAGCAAGATGTCGAAGTGGAATTGCTTCGAGAGGATAATGAACAGCTAGTCACACAATATGAAAGGGAGAAGAGTGCAAGAAAACAATCAGAGCAAAAGGTTGGTATTCATTTGGTTTAAACAAAATAGTGAATTTTATAAATAAATCTTATTTTTCGTTCTATAGCTCTTGGAAGCCGAAGACTTAGCCGAAGCTGAAAACAAGGAACTAGCAAGTAGATTAGAGTCATTAGAAAGTATTGTTAGAATGCTAGAGTTGAAGCACAAGAATAGTTTGGAACATTCTAGTCGATTGGAGGAAAGAGAAGCTGATCTTAAAAAGGTGAGCATATGATTCAAGTCCTTCAAGTAATCCTAATCATGTTTTTTTTTTTCTTTCAAAGGAATACAATAAATTACATGAGCGTTATACGGAGCTTTTCAAAACACACGTGGATTACATGGAACGTACAAAAATGTTGATGGGATCAACTCATTCACAGATAAGCACGGCTTCAGAGAGGCAAGAAGCCAATAGAAATAGGCTTAATCCAATTGTTAGGTAATATTTTTTATCGCTTTCGAATTATTATTAAAAATTTCTAAACACAAAAATCTTATTAAAAAAAAAATAATAATAATTTTGAACTCGCTAATAAATTGATTATTGCTTGTTTATATGGACAATTAATTATATTGGAAGTATGATAAGAGGACTGAAGATAGTTTTCGAACGACTATTTCAAATTTTCCTATAAAGAAAAATTCTAGGACGGATTAAAACCCATCCTTAACTTAATACTAAAGTTTAAAAAAAATATTAAGATTCTCTGCCTTCATTATTACGAAAATTAAAATTAAAATAAATATGCCACAGGGAATGGTTTTTCAAAATTAAATTTAGTTTTATTGATATATATAGATCGACTGGACCGGTTTCATATGGTTTTACTTCTTTGGAGAATTCAACAATGTTGGACACTGAAACAATCTGCAGCGGAGGAAGTAACTCGGACGACTCTGGCCCACCATCACTTCAAAATGAAATGGAAAGTATTCAAACTATGGAACGTTCCGCCGAAACAGACACCCTTCATCACATCAATCAAGCAACTTCGCCGCAAAGCGATGAATGTCCACCAATTGTGCCAAATATTACATCTAATGGTAATATATTTCGAGACTTTTTGTATCTTATGTAAAATAACTTAACTAACTTAAGGGGTATTTCTTTTTATTTCTTTTTTATTCTCTTTTTCCCTGTCAAAAACAAACCAAAACTCCTCCAACTAATTAATATATATAAAAAACTTATTTCCTTGTGTTATTAACAACTTATCAAAAATTTTTAATTTAATATGAACACAAATTAATTAGTTGGTCGAACAACAACCAAAAAAGAACAACGCTCCGCAAACACACTCTATCAAGAGCTGTCATTTCAGGACAATGAAGAGAGTGAAGAGCACGAAGTTACAGGTGAGTTCGTATGTGCGCAAGTTATTCGTTGGTTATTGTTGCACTCTTATTTTTTGTTTTAATTGTGACGCTTAACTCAATTAACCGAGTTGCACGTTCAATATATCGATTTGAAATATTTATTATATTTATTTTTTTGTTAATTTATAATTTAATTTTAACCAGCATCTAACAATGATTTTTATTTTTGTTTCCCTTTCATTGTTATTTTTGTTATACAACAAAATATTAAAAAACAAAACAACAGGCAGCTGGGTGCATCCTGGGGAATACGCTTCTTCAGGTAGGTTCATTCGCATACGTTTCCTTGGAACTGTTTATATTATTTGTAAATATCTCAAATACAATTTTGGTGCTTGCATTTAACAAACAAACAAACAAACACAAAAAACTCCATCCAATTAAGCCTAATAAAACCATTCATTTATTTCATGAAAAATCTCTTATTTTTGTATATTATTTTAACAAAACCCAATAAAAATATCCCTCCAAAAAAAACAATAATATTTATTCCTTAATTATACTCCTCACACAACCGATCTTACCTTATCCTGGATCGCCCAATAGCTAATGATAATTATTTCGGTAAGTTTAATTTTCATACATAGTTTTTTTGTTATTTATAATTTGTAACAGAAATTGCGTTTGGTCTGTCGTAGAAAATTCAAACTTGACTTGTTCATTGGAATATTATTCTCTTGAGCCAGTTTTGTTGTACTCTTAGATGTTTTTTTGTTTTTAGTTGCATTCAATTTTTTTTGTATCTGTATTGATCAGTTTTCTTTCGGTGCTGGAGCTTTAGTTCAGATACTGGTTTAATTTTTTTTATTTTATTTAAAAGGTTCTGTTAGCCTTTTTAATATTATAAGAGAAAAAAATAGACGTATGTATGGATGTACATACATGAACATTTTATTCAAGACGAATTCATGGTCTTGAAACTTGTGTTTTTCAGATTAAGATTCCTTCCATTGATTTTGTTTCATGGAATTCGACAATAACGTAGAAATACTCATTGTCACAACATAAATATCGGTTAATATTTGAAACAATAGCAATGAATGTAGTTGTTGTGCAAAACCAACTTTGTGCAAAAAAACATTGTTTGCAAGATATCGTTTTTTCTCTCCGCTTTTTTTTTATTGATCAATAAACAGTCTAATAAATAATCTAACCTTAGAATTATCTGAAAATTCTTTAAGACTTTTAAAATTTAGCTATCCCATTACACACATATTAAAAAAATAAAAACCTGATTCATGATTCTCACAAGAATTACAAAAGTGCATGACACTTTTCAAATAAAATCGGAAAAACTTAATGTGACAAACGAGTTAGTAGACTCTTTGTTGGTTGTTCTTTTTATTAATTTTTTAAGAGTATTCATTTTTTTGAATAATATTTTTCTTTGGAACATATCGTTCTTTTATTATGAAAACTTGTTTTCTTTTAATCATTCCATCATTTTGTTTTAACTTTCATATGCTGCTTTTTCATTCATTCATTAGCATGTAGAATTATTAATTATTTTTGTTTGGCTCTATCAAAGTATTGTTATCATTGCAAGAATACAAATTACTTAAAAGACCTTTATAACAATTTTAGGTATGGGAAAAGAAGTCGAAAATCTCATCATGGAAAACAATGAACTTCTTGCAACCAAGTAAGATTTTTTTTTTTCAATATTGTGTAATTTTTAAATTTTTCATAACACGACTCTCTTTTTTCTCTTTTTACTTAGAAATGCTCTTAACATCGTAAAAGACGATTTAATCGTTAAAGTTGATGAACTCACCGGTGAAATAGAAATCCTTCGTGAGGAACTAAATGCGATGTCGCAATCGCGTAATAAACTGCGACAGAAAGTAGGCGAGTTGGAAGATGAGCTTAAGAAGACCAAAGAACAAGTCAAACAACAGAGTAAGAACATTTGCGAAATAAAATTTATAGTATTGAATGGAAACATGGTTTTCAGATGACACAGAACAAGAAGAAAGCGATGTTCCGATGGCTCAACGTAAGCGTTTCACTCGAGTGGAAATGGCTATGGTGCTTATGGAGAGAAATCAAGTAAATTCTATAAAATTTAAATTTAAATAGTGGTGTTTATTAGATGTTTTATTTTATTTAATTTTAGTACAAAGAACGGTTAATGGAACTTCAAGAAGCAGTCCGCTTAACTGAAATCATTCGTGCTACCAAAACCATTGAGAAACCCAAACAAGGAATTTGGAAGTATTTTAATAATCTTTTCACGTGAGTGTTCCTACCCGCGAGCGGGCTTGATTGAAATGACATTTTAATTCAGTGTTTCTTCGTCCACTTCTTTAGCTCTTCGAACCGACCCCAAGAACGGGACCCCGGGCAGGGAGGGGGGCCCATGTTTCGCTACAACAGCCCCTCTCACAGTCACGGATCCCCCAGTCGAAGTAGCGAGCATCGCCTTGCCATAACATCAGGCAATCATCCACCGGCTAGTGCCGGACTAGCGAATGCCCTGATCTTAGCAAAGGATTTTAGCGAAGAAGGAACATCAGAGCGTGCTAACGCTCGTCGAAAAGAACAATATCGACAATTGAGGGCACACGTCCAAAAAGAAGATGGTAGATTGCATGCATACGGCTGGAGTTTACCAATAAACAAATCGAGTCAAGAACCCCACAATCGGCATTCGGGTGCAGTACCAGTTCCGGTTTACTGTAATCCTCTGGCTGAAGCTAGACCGCACATGAAGGTGTTTTGCGCCGCTGGAGTCAATCTAAATGGGGGCTTCAATAAGGATGGTGGTTCTGTGATAGGAGCGACCATTTTCTATTCAAGACCTACCGCGAAGATAACAGAGATCACAAGTCCAACAGTGGAGCACAGTGGTCAGGAGTCATTGGAACGCCAGCTGAATATGTCTCTAGATGGAGAAGATCCAGAAGTTCAACTCAGTTCGTATGTTTGGGTGTGCACAAGCACAATTGCCACCAGCACAGTAACTGTAGTGGATGCTAATGAGCCAGCGAACGTGCTGGACGCGTTCCCGATTTGTGATTCCCATTTACTGTGCATTGCATCGGTGCCAGGTGCCATGGAGAAAGATTACGCGTTGCTAGAGAATTCAGAAGTAATAAAGGCTGGGGAGACGCTAGAAAAACCAGGTGAGGGACCAGAAATGCTGGGAAAGGTAGAATTCATTAGGGTCCGACCGAAACCGGATCAAAATCGAAACACGGAAACCAAAGAAGGTGAAGAAGCTCCCTTGAGTTCGACCAATGGAAGTGTTGAAGTGGAAGAGAAAGCCAAAGAGGCAGTAGAAAAATCAAATTCAAATGAAAGCGACGAAGCGGTGTCAGTAGAAGAGGCTAACATTCCCTATTCACCTCTGCTTAATTTGGTGGTAGCAGCAGACTTCATCGCGGCCAGAAACGGAGAAGCTGAAACGACTACAAATAACAACAATTCGAATTCTCCTTTAGCATTTTCGAGACCATTCACATCTGTTGGCCCGACAATGTGGCTAGGCGCCCAGCACGGTATGCTCTATGTGCACAGCAGCGTGGGTCAGTGGCATGACTGCCTGCATGAAGTGCTTCTGCCCGATGCTGTTTTGGGCATAGTGCACGTTGAATCTCGGGTGGTAGTTGCTCTGGCGAATGGACAGCTGGCTGTTTTTCGTCGACAGACCGATGGTCAATGGGACCTAAACAGCTATCACCTGGTAACGCTGGGTGACCAGCATCAGTCGATTCGGTGCTTGTGTGTAGTGGCCGATAAAATTTGGGCTGCACACCGTAATAAGATTCACATTGTGGATCCTATTTCGCTAAGTGTGATCCATACGTTGGAGGCTCACCCGAGAAAAGAGAGTCAAGTGCGACAGATGGCCGCTACCGGACTAGGAGTGTGGGTTTCAATCAGGTAAGATTCTCTTTCAGTTCTTAATAATTTAAAGGTATAAAAATCGAATTTCCTTGTAGATTGGACTCCACACTGCGGCTATATCATGCCCATACTTTCGAGCACATCCAAGATGTTGACATTGAACCGTACGTATCGAAAATGCTCGGCACAGGAAAATTGGGCTTTTCATTTGTAAGAATTACTGCGCTTATGGTGTCGTGCAATCGTCTGTGGATTGGAACAAGCAATGGAGTGATTATATCGGTACCGCTCACCGAAGGACCATTAAAACCATGTTAGTTTTTGTTCTTTGCAAAGTTTTTAAAGTATAAAAAAAAAATTTTTTGTTTTGTGGAATAGCGTCCAATGGAATGATCCCACGATGTGGTATGGCCAATGCTCAATTATCCTTCCATGGCCATCGGGATGCAGTTAAATTTTTCGTTTCGGTGCCGATGTCACAAGAGCCGTGTAATCAATTACAACAATTTACAAACAAACGGCCCGATATGCTGGTCATGTGTGGCGGAGAGGGATATATTGATTTTAGACAAGGTGAGTTTAAACTTCGATTGGGTAGTGTTTTAAGTACTTTTTGTAGACATGCCTTCGGCGAATGCTTTCTGTTTCTGTTGCAAACTTGAATGGGTGCTTTAATTTTTCTTGCTCTACTTTTATTTTAAACATGAGCATATACATATATTTATGTAAATTAAATTGATAAGCATTATATCGCTAGGTGTAGAAACGAACTAGTTTATTAGAGTATTGTTTAATATATAGCAACTGTTATTTATATCTTTCTGTTGCTTTATTTACTGATATTGATTTTAGTTTTAGTGTATATTGAACTTTGAACTGGTTCATGTTAATGTCTTGAACAGTTTATTACTTTCGGTTGGCTTATATGAGTCGGGTGATGACAATTCTTAAGAATGTTCGGAAAGTCCTACACTTATTTAAGCATGATTTAGGTTGGTTCTACAGTCCTATGTGGTTAGAACAAAAATCACCGGTTCCCAAATTAAAATATGTATTATTATTCAGATCGTTCTATATTTAAATAAGTTTTTAATCCAAATTGGTCTGAAAATAAAAGATCAATTAAAAATGTTAAATTATGCCTCACTATAAAAGTTTGCAACTGGAAAGCATTCGCTCCTCAATCAAACACTTGATTTTATATATATCTTTCAACACCGGTTCCTGGAATAAACGCTTCATTATATTTAGTATTTCATTTAAGAAAACTAGTAGAATAGTTCTCCTTGGTTACATTTTTCTTAATAGAAATGTTTTTTCTTTTTATTTTCATTAAAATCAAAAATTATTTACCAAAAAAAATATATCAGAAAAGCATGCTGAAGATGCAAGCGACAATGCGGCACATTTGATAGTTTGGCGAGTCTATACGTAAGAATTTATTTTTCTTTTTTTTTATTTATACCGTTGTTTTTTTTTTTTTTTCTTTCTTTTAATTAATTAATGAACAGGAATATTAAAATTATTGTTATTTTTTTTTAACTAATTTTATATGCTTTGTTTAATGTTATTTATTTGTTTTCTAATTTATAATTTTTGTTAAAAATATATTTTCTGTTTGCTTTTGTTTCTCTTCGAAAAAAAATTAGAATTTACAATTTATGAATCAGCTCTCTGATTTTTAAGAGTTAAAAAAGTGCGATACACACTAGAAATTAAGAATAAAAAGAGTGAGACAGAGAGAGAGAAAGATGAGACAAAAACAGCTTAATTTGTTGACATCGAAAGGATTTGAAGTAATACAAAAAAAGGTTTTTAAAATAGAAACAATTATTTCTTATTCTTTCTTTCTTTTTGGATTGTTAATTTTGCTTTAAATTGAAGCACTTTTTTGTACATGCAACGGCTTTTTTATTAATATATACAACAAAGAGCATTTTACTGTGTAATGTGGGAAAATACTGGGGTGGAAATGGTTAAGGTGATATGTGATAAGTTACACAGACAATCGATAACCGGCAAATGACATTGGGCTTGTTAAGTAGACACTGCATGTGGACTAAGCTGTGTTTTTTAAAAGAAATGTTTAGTTTTTCAGATTCCATCAATTCCAAGCTAGGAACCTCACAAACCTTTAGCTTAATTTTTGTTTGTGCGAGAATTTGTTATGATATTATGGTACAATGAAGTAGTTTTTCTATTCCTCCGATGCGACAAGAAATTTCTGGATACAAAACTTAAACTTTAAGGAGTTCAGTTTTGAATTGAGTTAAAAGAAAATCATCCGTTGATTATGTTGACACAAGAACATTTTGCCTCGAAAGTATTTACAGTTTTTCTTTCTGAACAATCTGAGACTAAAAACTTGTTACTTCTCTGAAGTATACAAATATTTACCGCCACGACCAGACCATGCATTGATTCATTGAATTAACTCGATTTATAACCGGTAATACGTTTTTATAAAAAGTTTGTTAGTCTATTGTCACCTTTTCCAATCTACCCTTTATTTCCAACATTTTTGTACATTTTATTTATTTGTTCAATTATATTTAACTTAGTTTTTATGTTGGTGATTTAATTTGTATGTATTTTTGTTGATTATATCCTTATTTTTATTATTTTAACAAAGGCTGATCAAGCCAAAATTTTTTCATAGACGCAATATACAAATTTGCCGTTAATTGCCGTAAAATATGTTTGCTTACCTACACATAGAATTTGTTCCTAATTGCACAACCAGAATAACTAGATAGAATTTATTTTAATAATTTTAAATAATTGCATGATGATTTAAATGTTTGCAAGATCCCAAACAAATTGAATTGGTGATTGAAAGAACCCTCGTTATCCAGTTCCTGTAAACAACAGACTGTGCGTCAAATACATTAGTTCTGATTTTATGCTTGGTGTTTAGAATTATACCTATATAATATTTTTAGCTCAAGTCAAAAAAAAACTATACAAAAATCGCAAAGTGGAAGTGACAATAAGTGTTATGGATTCAAAAATTCTATTTGAGATGCACGCCACTGTTTTTATAAAAATGGATCAATATCCGTTTTAAAACGACAAAAAAAAAATAAAACTTAAAAAGCATCATTAAATAGGTTATTTTCTTAAGCGCACCTAATTTAAATGTTACTTTAAACTGGTGTGAGAAATGTGGTTTGTTGGTTTAACAATAACTTAAGAAATCAAATAGCAAATTCGAACTAATGATTGTTTTTGTTTCGTTACCTTAAACTCTTTTTACCATTGTAGTTTTTGCTGCTTTTTAAATTTTTGATTTAAAATTGGCTTATTGGTAATCACCCCTTTTTTGTTAATTTTTGTTAAAACATAACAGCATCGGTGTGAAAGCTTTTCTTTTTTTCTAATTATTTTCCTTTAAAACGAATACCTTGTACATATTAAAAAGAAACCAAACCCTCTTTATAAAAATCTTCCAGGTGACAATGACATGGAGAGCAGTATTCACTTGGAACCCAATCAAACAATTGAAAACCGAGGTGATAAGAGCTACTTGATTGTGTGGCATGTACAGCGTTAGGCACGATATTTTCTACACAGCCCTGCCTCACCTTTTCCCATTTTGACAAAATAAAACAAAGAGGACGACCCTTTTAATCAACCATCATATTTTATTATTAACTATTTAATAACAAAAACAAAAAAAAAAACTGAGAAAATAAGTTTATAGTAACAAAGACCTAAGCAACTATAAAATAGAAATAGTTGTGTGGAAATTGCTTTAACATTTATTTATTTAAAAAAATCAATGCTGATAAAATTAAAAACAAAAATATTCGCAATAATAAAAAGAAGTAATGCAAAAACAAAAAATAACAAGAATAAATTAAATTGATTATTATACGCTCTTTATTTATCCCCTAAAAATATAATACAATTCACTTTTTGTAAAATATTTCTTTATTTGTAAAATTTGTTACTCTTCATTTTGATACACCAAAATAACTGAAACCAAAATTAATATTTTTTTAATTAGATAAATTATTTAAAAAAATGAAAACTAAAAGACATATAGAATATTTTTTCAGTTGTAAAATAAAACAAATAATTATCGGATTTTATATAAAACAAAAAAAAACAACATGAAATGCCAACGATTTCAATTCTCATTTTGTACAATTTTTTCTCTTTTGATCGATAAGTTTAAAAGAAATGGTTATATTATTTTGTTGTGTTATTTTTTAGTTATTGTTTATTTTTAAGATTATGCCCTAAGATATTTATTAAAATGAGTAAAAAAAAACAATTGTGAATTTCTTGTTATTTAAAGTGTATTATTGTCTTCAAGCTTAAGTTCTGTACAATATTTTTTTCCAACAAGCCAGCAATCCCAGAACATGACCACAATAATCATCCCCATTCTGCTATACAATTGGATGAAGCCTTCGATCACTTCTAGTACTTGAAATAGTGAATAACGACTACAACATTCCACATCTTTGTACATTTCAATAAAACCTTCAGATCTCCATACCTTTATTATTGTCCAAGTAGAAAATTTTTGTTAATATTTCCTACAACAAAAAAACAACAGTATTAGTTTACGAACGATTTATTGAACATTTAAATTATGACAGAGAGAATGCAAGAGAAGAACATAAATACACACAAAATATTAGCTAAAATATCGAATACAAACAATTAAAAAAAGTTATACGCTTAAAATAATTTCACAAAAAAGTCGATAATCCTCTCGTGGAGGGGTACAGCCGCTGGGACTGTGCTCTTTCCCGTGACCAAATTGTCCGGAAATTTATACGGCTCAGCTTTAGTAGGTTTGGAACTCTGTTGTAAGTCGTCGAATTTGACACGTTTTCTTGGAGATGCTCCGGACTCAGTGCATGACCGATTTTCTTTTCCCCGTCTAGTGGCCATCCATCCGGTGCTGCCACTTTTGTTGCTACCTCCACTCGATCGCAGAGGGAAGAGGATATCCTTCAAGTTGCCTTCGCCGTCTGCAGATGTCTCGTTAAAGAAGTCCTGGTGAGTCACTGTTGTTGGAATGGTGGAGTCCACTTTTTGCGCACGGAAATAGGAATCGGAATCGGTGAAATGAGTTGCAAATCCATAGGTCGGATCGTGTTCATCTTTTTTGATTACAATTGGTTTGGATTTCTTAAGAATACTTCGACGTCTTGGTGGACAGGCTGGAATTTTGTCAGTTACAAGGCTGTTTTTTGCTTTGGACAGAGAATTAGTGTAAACCGGGGGATTTGATTCGTCCTTGGATCTCTTGAAGTTATTGGTGACTTCTTTGAAGCGACCAAAGCACGAAGATTTCCCATCACTGTCATCCGAATCTGTGCTGCGTTTGTTGCGGAACACGGTTTCATAATCCTGAAATGAAGTTGATCTTAGATAAAGGTTACTCGTTTTCTCGATTACTTACACATTTGCGCTTGTTTGGGCTTGCGAGGAAGTCTGAGTCAAAGTATTTGATGTCTTTTTTTCTGAAATTACACCACTCAAAGACGAGTTCTAGCTTCTAGACTCAAATAAATCTCACCTGATTGGTGTCCTTTTGCTAGATTCCTTTCGCAGTGTCTTCCTGCATATGATGTGCAATTCGATGGCATCTTTAATAAACCCAACCCAGGTCCTACCTAGATTGAGATCACTTGTGCAGAGAATGATTCCATCTCCTTGGCAGGTAATTTTGAAGTTTCCTGGGAACATCTCATAGACCTTACACTTCTTCAATGGAAATATACAACAGCACTCAAGAGAGTTCTCCACTACGGTGTCCTTGGGGCGATCCTTTAGGATCTTACAGTACATGAAAATGTCCGACATCAGGACACAGTAGCGCTTGATTTCGTCTCCTTTCCGATTGACTTTGTTCAGGATTCCTTCCTTGATGACTTTTCGGCTCGGCTTGACTATATTCGGTGTGCGATTCACTAGGGAATTTTGAATATTCAACAGCCTCTGGGTTACCTCTTGGTCTTCAATGACCGAGTTGATGTGAGACACTGTGCTCTCGACCAATTTCACTGATTCTGAAAGATTTTCCAAATTTTGTTCCATATTCTAAAAAATTTTGCTACGGGTCTTACCTTTCAACAACTTGAAGTCAGCATCAGCTGGACTCGTGTAGAGTATGACCTGCTCCAAAAGCAACTTATAACGGGGAACCCTTTGGATTGGTGCAATCATAAGGGAATTCAGTTTCCTTTGAACCTCGGGACGGGTTTCGGCGCTTTCAAGGAACTTTCTGAATACCGGGTTCTTGCTAGTGAAATCCTGAAGAATCAACAAAGAGTTCTTGTAGTCGAAAGCGTACACAGAATAGAGCTTAAAGAAAGGTGCCATTTTGAGGAAAGCCTCAGCTACATTCTCCTGATTCGATTCAATTTCCTTCAAAAGTTCGCCGTTTAAATTGTAAATCATTTCGATTTGACCGAAGAGTGCTGTGTGACAACTATCGCTGAGGATTTCCTGAATCTTCAAAGGCACAACGAAGAACTCCATAAGTATTTCCAATTGCTTTAGATAGGCTTTCTCGGAGCTGATGATTTCTTGGATGGCTTGTTGCCGGAAACTTTGGCGGCGGTCGAAGCCATTGTTTTTATCTGGTGTTATGCGATCCAATAGGGAACAAACTATGAATAATTGGAAAATGAGGAAATGAGGAAATGAGAAAATGATGAAGGCCAGAATTTTCTTCTTGTTACGTACCTCTTTTTCTCGTCTTTGCCGTGAGAAGATTCCGTTCGTTGAGCACTTGTTTGAGTTCTTTGCTGAAAGTAAGAGGTGTGTGAAATTGATCGGGGGTGCTTGACGGACGTTTTGGAGGTGTATGGTACATTTTTTAAGATTTACAAGATTTTAACGTTAAATTGTGAAATATTCGACGAGAGATGCCGACTTAAGAGCAGATGAGACGAGAATTAAGCAAAAACCAAAAAGCAACCGACTCTGCACCTGTCTTGATTTTTAAAGTTCTGTTTTGAATTCAATGTGAGCAACATAACAAAATTAAAAACCGTACTGATGATGACACCCTTCAGAGCAAATACTGTTATGAATGCATGCAAAAACAAACACCTATACTAAAATACAAAACTGACACATTCACACAGTAAGTAATGCAAGCAAGTATTAAAAATATAAGAAATAAAAAAGAGAAAAATTGTCAATCAAAAAATAAATTTAACTTACATATGTACATATTTAGCTAATTTTACGAACCGAGTGATTTGTATAAAATGTTTTTTCATGATGCTTTGGTGCTTCAGTGAACTGACTTAGGTTGAAAAGAAGTTCAAAGATAAAAATTACATTTAAAACAAATACCTTACCCCTTGTGTGAGTTTAACCTAAGCTACCAAGATCAGTAACCTTCTTATCTTGAAGTAAGGTGAATGCTGTGTATTTTGTCGTCACATGTATGATATCGTGAAATTTATTGATCGAACCCCAATTTATAAATGTGCAGATATTTAAAATTAATAAACAATTGATATATGTACATATGTATGTACATATCTATGTTTGAATTTGTTATGGTGGATGTTGATTTTAACTTTATCAAATTCAAAAACAAAGTCGTTTCTCTAAAGGTAAGGCTTTTAAGCTATAGAAAATAGCTGAATGCATCCCTTTTAGTAGATAAGTACTGTGACAGCTGTCAATTCACATATCTTGTATTTGTAAACAAATCATCGAATCCTTTGCGTTTCTATGGGCAGGACAGGCCAGGCCATGAAGTTGGAAAAGAATCCTGCAAACTCCTTTGCCGAATTAGCATTCGAAAAATTCAATTCCCTACCAAAGACGGGCAAGCCAACAAAATCAGAATGGACTGTTCTATCAGCTATCATTAAAGTTGACAGTGTTTCGGGTGATTCAAAAGTCGTTGCTCTCGGATGTGGAACAAAATGCATTGGCAAATCCAAATTGTGCAGATTGGGTTTGATATTAAATGATTCCCATGCTGAAGTATTGGCTAGAAGGGGTTTCCTACGCTACATTTACCATCAACTTAAAACGAAAAGTAATATCTTCACTTATGATGAAAGTGCATGCATTTTTCGAAGAAATAAATCGATTAGTTTCCATTTCTTCAGCACGCAGGTGCCTTGTGGAGATGCTTGCATTGTTTCCGAGCCCATAACGAATCCTGAAGAGATCCCCACAAAACGGGTAAAGTTAGATATTGACACATGCGAAGCAGGAGAAGTCTTATCATCTGACAAAGTATTCACTGGTGCAAAGTTAATAGGGGAAAATACATCTGATCCTATGCATCAAGTTCAAGGGTCTCTACGGACAAAACCTGGACGTGGAGATCGGACACTTTCGATGTCGTGTAGTGACAAGCTTTCCAGGTGGAATATTCTTGGAATTCAAGGTGCTTTATTGGACTCGGTTCTAGAAAACCCAATTTATTTAGAATCACTGAATTTCTCCTGTGACTTCGATATGGACTCAATGAAAAGGGCCATCTATGGACGATGGAAAGAAAGGGAGTACAAAAGTGACAGGTTCATTGCACAGAAACCCCAAATACAGTTAGCTACGAAAATTAATTTTGAATTCTGTCAAAATGCAGACAAAAATGCTTCGCCTAACGGTTTGGTCTGGTGTGATGTCCCAGAAGAAAAAGTGTAAGCTCATTTAAGGTTAAACATTTTTCAGTATTCTTATATCACTTTCGTTTGCAGGCCTTATGAAATTTCAGTTAATGGAAAGAAACAGGGAATCACTAAGAAGTTTCTTAATTCAAAGAAATCATCACTCAAAATAAGCAAACTCCATTTTCTTGAAGAATTCTGCGAGTTACTAGGAGAGTATCCACATATAAAAACAAAATTGCTCATAAAAGACGACGAGTTACAAACTATAACTTATGGCGAGCTCAAGGCAAAGTGCCAAGAGTATCAAGAATTCTGGAAAACTCTGAAGGAATCCTACTTCGAACAATGGACAACAAAGCCCGATAGTCTTCTTAATTTTATCTTGTAATAAAGAAAGTTTATTATTTTTTTACGTCTCTTTTTATTTATTTCTCAATGTTTGAAGTTCTTCCATAAAACCACCAATAGCACGCTCACAAAGTGCATTAGTCCAATGTCCATCAATCTTAAAATGAGATCCGATGATGACAGCATTTGCTTTATCATAATAATCCTTCAGATTCTCTCTGGTCACACCCGACCCGATAATAAGGGGAACGTTAACTTTTCCGTGAAGAGCATTTAAGTCATCGGGGCTAGCAGCGTGACCGGTTGAAGTACCTATGGAAAAATTAATTTGCTAGTTTTTTTCTAAGCGGTGCGGTGTGTGGTTTCTTAACCTGTGACTATAATCCCATCGGTGAGAAAGAATTCTGCGGCTTTGGCTGTCTCCAAGAGGCTTGTATCGGCTGTAATCGAGTGTGAGCTGTGTTTCTTCTTTAGATCAGTAAAAACTAAAACGGACTCGGCATCTATCAAACGGCGATATCGTAAAATATTTCCTGCGCAAGCATCGGTATATCCCTCATCTGCAACATGACCGAAAACAAAACCTTCAGCACGAATGTAGTGAAGATCACAGGCTTTTGCAACAGCTAGTGCTTGTTTGTTGCCACAAGCTAGAACCTGGCGAAACTCACTTATCATATGCATACAATCTCTAGAAATGTTGTTGTTATCACCTGAATTCCACAAGGCATCGACTTGGGAATGATTTTCTTAATTTCAATCGCGATTCTAGACATACAAGAAACAGTTTCTGGTCCTAAAGCATTTTCTTGCACATAGGGAACATCGTGCATGTTTTCAATAAGAACAGAATCCTTAAAGGAAGAAAATATTTTCCTGGTTAGTTTTAATAATAAATTACAATCAAATAAAAATATCTTACAAGTTTATGCTTGGCATAGACATTCGCTTCATATTTGGCCTTTTCTATGATTTCACTGAAGTTGCTGGAATATTTTGGTGTGCCTTTCAAAGAACTTGATTTAATGTTCTATTTAATATTATAGAGAATTGTGACTTTATATTTACCTGGCAATGCATCCAAGTGGATCATGCCAATCACATTACATTTAGGATTTTGGAATACTTTTAAGAATCGCTTCATAACTAAAAAATGTTTTTGTTGATTCAATGAAAGAAATTTCAACTGTGCCGGAGTTAAATAACCTATTTCCACGTTTTACCATCTGGAATCAGCTGTTCAATGTTTACTTTCACAAATGTCAAATAAAAAAACGTTTTTCAACATACATATGTACAAAAATAATGGGTCATCTTCAAAACTAAATTTGAATTTAACGTTTTTCAACTTAGAAATGGATCTGTAAAATAAAATTCACAAACGGATAGTTTATACTTGTTCTTATGTTTCATGTAGGTTTAGAGTTAATATGTGTCTTTAAATCATATGTAAAGTATTTGATTACAATCGTCTTTCTAAAGTATAGGGACAGTTAAAAAACATTTATTTTAACGGTAATGGTTTTAACTGATTCTTATATCAAAAATCAAAGCATTATTTTAAGCTATTGATCAAAAATTAAAAAATTAAAATCTTATCTTAAATTTGTTCATTTAAATCATAATTGAACCTGGAGCATGTAGAAAAGTTTCGGATTCTTTGTCCAATCATCGTGGAAAGATGTTGAATTGTAGTTGGCTAAGAATTAGTATAAGATGAATCAATGGATTCCAACTAAAGAACAAAAGTTTACAAAAACGTGATATTTTTTAACCTATTCCTTTATCCAGCGTTAAAATCGGGCAGGAATTTAAAAACAACGGAGATACAGCTAGGAGAGCAGAGCGCTTCCATTTTAGATAAAAAAAGGACATACATACCTACTTGAATTTAAATCTGCTGTACAAAACTTGAGATTTATCCTCGAATCCACGATTTTCAATCACAAATTCACACCAAACAAAAAAAAACATCAATCATTCTTCTATATAACTTTAATCGTTTTTCTCCATTTATTCATTTATATTTTTTGTTGTTGCATTTTTGCTGTCCATTTATTGATTTTTAACTTTTTTTCACTCATCAATCATTTTTGTATATTTTTTTTCAATTATCATTCAATTTAACATTTAACTTACTACTAAACAAAGTTTTAATTTTGTAGTTTTAGTTTCTACATTTAAGATAATATATATAATAATACATTAATTTTTTTATTTGTTTTGTTCTCACATACATAATATGTTCAATTGTTCATCTTCTAAAGTCTAGGTCAAAATTATATTCAAGTTTTGTTTTTTTTTTTAGTATTTAAAGGATATTATTTGATGTATTTTGTTATGTTTATTGTTTTAAAGTGTTAAAAGTCTAAAACAATATAAATGTGTGCAACGAAATTTCTTCTTTAAGAAATCACAATAAATATTAACTTTATTTTTATGTCACAGAAAGAAGCACTTCATTATCATTTTTATTTATTAAATGAACAAAAAAACAAAATATGTTTATTATAATATAATTATGTAGTTGGATTTATTGCAATTTTTTATAATAATGGCCTATTTTTTAATAATGATAATTATTTTATTTTCAGGCAGTTTTTTTGTAATTTTAATATTTTTCTAATTAAAAGTAATATTGTAACGAACAATTTCTTAACTGATCACATGAGTGCTTTATGTTTGTTTATGTTTATGTTTAATTTTAATTTTAATTTTAGAAGAAATTTAAATATGTATAGGTAAATATATAATATATTTGTCGTTTAATAACTATTTATGCAATGATTGAAGAAGCTATTTTATTTAAAATGCTTTTACGTTTTTTGTTTTGTTTTTAAAATGATATGAACAAAACAAAAAAAAATAGAACAAATCTTATTTTTATCGCAATGCATATACAAACTTATTTAAAAAAACATTCGCAGATAAATTAAAAATAATAAAGTTAATTGTTTTAATTTTAAATTAAACTTATATAATGCCATTTGAGTTCTTAATTTTTATCAGAGTTTCAGGATAATGCTAAATGTGCTACAGGAGTGATCATTGTCTGACAAAGTTGCACCAATGCAGTACATAATATTAATTTAATTTGTTTATGTTTTTTTCCAGTAAAATGTAGGTATTTAAAAAATATTGCTCTTTTTCACTTTTTACAATTAAATATGTTTTAGAATTTTTTCGTTAAAACTCACACACTTAAATGTTTTTGTTTTTTGTTTTTACCCTTATGCTTAGTCCCATGTACAAAATTATCGTTTTAGTTTTGACTTCCAAAAGAGTTAATTATATTTTTTTATTAGTTTTACTTACAATGCACATTGCACACACAACACTAATCCTGATCGTCCTTAAGCACACGGTATAGAATCTTATTTGTTTAATTTTCCATCTAAGAAAATTACTTTAATATTTTAATAAGAGAGGATAATATTTTTCATGTTTTTCGTTTTGGTTTTTTAAATCATACAATGTTTTATTTTATTTTTCTCATTAATATTATTGTTTTTTCTTTCTCTTCTCTTGCACATTTTGCGCTCAACAATATCACAATTTATTTGTTTTTGTAAATTTTCTTTTAATTTGAATAAAAAATAGTTTTTTTTTTTACTTTTGATATAGATTTTAAAAGTGTGATACGTGACTATTGGTGTTTGAAGAGGGCGGGGATATGATTTTCAAGTGAGTGAAATTGAAACTATTTAACAATTAAATTTACACATAATTCAATTAAAATTATTGGAAAATTTAATTTAAATAACATATTTTACGTTTTTGTTTCTTTTTTGTCACATTAATTCATATTGTATGTGTAATTTTTAATTATTTTACTTAATCTATACATTTAAATGGATTTTTTTTTATTTTTTTATTAATTTAAGTTTTTAAGTTTTGTTTTTTGTTTTTTAGTTTATTTTGGGGGTGCGTTGTTGTTTTTAAAACACTTATGTTTTGATGTTCTGGTTGTCATTTATGTGGAGAGCAAATTTTGCATTCAACGACGATTAAAATTTGTTAGAATAAAAAACTATTTAAGTCGTTTAGCATTTGCGGTTGTTGTTAGCACCGCTGCTGATCTTGCTGTGTTGCAAGTCGGAGCGACGCTGGCGATTGCTCTTGCTGTTATATTCGCGAACTTTGTTGGAACGCTTGATAGCTCCACGACAGATAGTTTGGCGCTCTTTTTTGTCATGGACCTTTAAATTGAAATAAAATAAAAAGGAACAATTAAAAATGGTGCCCAACACAAGTTTAATGAATTTAATTATTCTGGGTTGGTCTTTAGAATTTGAATTTGAATATGATTTTAATTTGCAATTACCTTCTGTGCAGAGCGGGTTAGGTACTCCATTTTGCACTGTGTTGGGTTAAGGCGTTCAACACGGTTCCTTGCTACACGAGGGGCAACAGATTGGTTCTGAAAAATCAAAATATTGAAATAAGGTACAAATTAATACAAAAATAACGCCAAAATCTTACCCGTCCTGTTGGCTGCTCAACAACGGCCCTTGTTCCATTTTGAGATTCCTCCACCCCGAGATCAAGATTAATAAAACTTTCGGCAGCCTCCTGGGCTGACCTAATACTATGGTACACTGACATACTGAATAGAAGAATAGAACAGTTAAGTTTTAAGGAGTTAGAGAAATTTCGTGGGAGAACAAACCTCGGATGTTCAATCAGTAGATTTTCAAACGGAGAAGTCTCCATATTTACAGGTCCTGTAGAAGTAAAACATGGCGGCGGGGTCAGGAACCATGATTCTTCCATAGAAATGTGCGTAGGAAGATTAGTGATGACATTGCCGTTATTATAATCGGCGGATGATGGGACAACATAGAGAGACTGTGTGAGTCCGCCGCCGTCATAACGCAATGCTATTGTTCGCTGATGATATGCTGAAAGGGAATGGTGGTTGCTATTACGAGTTGGTCTTTGCTGAAAAGTTGGACTACGTTTGATCTCAACAAATGGCAGCTCCTCTTCGGAATCCGTCCGAGGGAGGCTGTCCTCCTCGTCTAAATATTTGAAAAAGATCCTAGTAAGCTACTTCAACGTTTACATTACATTACTATTACGAGTGTGCTTACCGTCTTCTCTGTTGACCAACAGCCAATCGTCGTCTAGTTCGTCGACGCTAGTGACGTCGTCGTCGTTGTTGTGATCGATTGAGATCAATTTTTTCAGCTGATCGTCAACCGATCTATTACTTACGTTTTGATTATTATTGTCAGTGCGTCCAATTGCAGTTGCTAGTGAGGAGGAATTAGAGGATGCTGTGGTGTTGTTGTCTCCTAAGGTTTGCTCAATTTGGTCAGTGCTCTCTGGGTTAGTAGGCGTATTAGTGTTCGATCCAAATAGTAGATTTGCAAGACTATTAAACATTATACGGTGAAAGTTGACCGGTGTGTTTAGGCTTAACACAAGGTTGTCCTTGGTGACCTTGTTTGTTTTTTGTTCGTTTTGCTTGGATTTTGTAAATGCTAAAAGCTTTCGGTTGGTGATGATTAGGAGGATTTATCGTTTCAGCTGAGATTTGTATAAATATATTTATGTAATTTCTCCCACACACGCCAAGTGTTTTTTCTTGCAGCAAATTTAAGATCACAGTCAAATTATGGAGTTACACTTTCCTTCACTTCGTTTTTTCTACGATTATGATTGTATGATTTTTGTAATTAAAATTTTCTTTGGTTCTTTTGAAAGGAGTTAGTTTGTTTGTTTGTTTATAGTCCTTTTTTTATTTTATTTATGAGATCAGTGTTAATGATTAAGTTTCCTTCTTCAGAGTTTATCTTTCAAAAAAACTTTTATTTTGTAATAATTATCTCAGTCTTGTGGAAAATTTGTAGCTTTTGTTACTTTATGTGTGTTAGTTTATGTACAAAGAAGGGAGTTGAATTTTGTCTGAAAAAAATAAAGGAAACAAATTAATATTGAAAATAAATATTTTTACGCAATGACATCAATGATTAAGGCGCCACCGCTTAAGCGTAGGCAGATAAATAAACCTTAATCAACTAATATAAAAGAGTGGCCTTTGAGGAACCCTATTTTTAGCAGTGAATACTATAGTTCTAGCAGTTTTGGGGTTCTGTAAAGTAATAAAAAATATATTTTTCGTCAGGAGGATATCGATTGCCATTTCATTTTATAGTTTTGGAAGTTTTTCTTGACTTATTTTATAGTCACTGCCTGTCAAATTTAAAAAAATCTAATCTGATTCCTTGAACCAAACGAGATTTATAGTTTCTCAAGAGCTTCTTATTCAATGCATAGAGTTGGAATTCTGGTTTTAATAAGTTAGTATTTTTTTTTTTAATTCACAAAATGTCAGTAGAGAACTGAATAAATCAAATTTGTGTACAAATATTTGCCTGAAATAGATTCATACAATATAGTATGGTATGTAGGTACAATTTATACAATGTACCTACAAACATTCCGAATATTTGCAACACTTCTCGTGAGACTGAATCCATCATAAAAACAATAAAAATTAATTTTATATTCGTGTAGAGCTATAAAAACAAACTACTTGCAATTAATTACCAATACACGTTTATGTTACTCGTAATGTCTTCGAAAATAGCTAGCTGATATTTTTAAATCTTTTTGTTTATTTATTTGTTTAAGAACTTTTGCCAAAGATGCACGCGCACCTTTAGCTTTTGCCACACGATCCGGTCCACTGTGGGCTGATTCTATTTATTTGTATCATCTCAGAACTCAGAGGAAAATGCTTGTAATTTTTCAATCTCCAATTTGCATCTTTTTTGACTTTGCCAATTTGGCAGACGAATATATAAAATGTATCTTGTTGACATTAAGTAACACCGAGATCGCAATCGCATGCAACTGCATTCAGTTGCAGTTCGGATGCTTGTGCTGTGTTTGGCTTTGGATGCTGATGCTGATGCAGTGATGCTAATGCATAATGGAAACTTCTGCATTTGTTATTCGGATCATTGCGCATATATGCACGAGTAACATTGCAATGGCATGTTTGGTTGGCGGATGCAATGAGTATTATGATAAAACTATTAATATTGATATAAAACTACTATACAAATAATATTTTATACCTATCCTAGCAACTGGTGAGGGAATATTCACTTGCTTACACATTTGGCGGATCATGCAATCACTTAAAACGCAATTCAAAATTCAAATGCTGTTCAGATAACATGCGATCGTTTGGGGTCGTCTAGTACTTAAGCGAAAACGAAATTGCCGCGACAGCTGCTACTGCTTCGATTTGGAGCCGCTCCTCGGTTTGTGGGTTATTGGTGGCAGATTATACGTATTTTATTTTTTATTTTTCTAGATGCAACTATGCATCTGCACTTGATTTTTTTATTAATGTATTTTTATGTAACTCTAGTAGGTTAGTAATGTTGATGGTAATAGATGATACGATAGCATTTTAATTTGAAACGAGTAATTGCAAACTTCAGCTGAATACGCGCCTCAGAATTTAATTTTTTGCAAAATATTGGTTCCAGAATTAAATGAAAAGTGGCTGAAAAACTAATGAACTGCGAGTGCGGTTTTCAGTGTATTGCGGGAGCTTAATTTGTGGTTAAATTGTTATGAGATCAGTTTTCTATCAACTTAAATAGATGAAAATGACTTGAAAGACAAATACATATGTTCAGAAGAAAGGGGTCGCATTTTCTGAATGCATGAATGCATATTTGAGATGCCCTTTTTCAAAAACTTAAACACAATTTTCATAATTTACTACCAATTTCAGTTTTTTTCTTCTTGAATGTTTACTATTTCCTACATACATATTTCAATTTCAAATTAAGTTAATTAAAAAGAAAGTGAAACAAACCAATTTGAGTAATCATTTCTTTACGACTTCACATCAATAGGTAATAAGTACATATACAAATTAAATTACACATCTAAATTTACCGTGTACACCTATGGCACTGCCATCATCGGAATATGGGTCAAGTGTAACAGAAGCATAATAAACAATGAAAATGTACAGTTTTTCTTCATCAAACAAGTAAACAAAAATGTAAGGCTTTGGTTACATTTGGATTTGGTTTGGTGCTGGAAAACAAAGAATCGACACTGTCATAAAAATGACTGGCTGGCGGTATGGCCTTTATAGTCGGTAAAAAGATGAAAAAGAAAACAAATATCTAATTCTGGAACAAAGAACTAAATTATTATTTCTCGACAAAATGGTTGTTTATAGCTAGATATGGTTGTAGCTTGTAGGAAAATAGTTGAGAATTGTTTTCTTTCATGAAAAAGTGAAGCTATTTGATAATCATTTGCGTTGCGCCATAATTGAGCCTCTCTTTGTCTGCATTTTGTTTGCATATAAAGAAATTACATACATGACAACAAAAAACAAAAAAGCAAGAACTTGAATTCGCTCTTTAAGATCTTGTAATTGTTTGCAAGAGGAGAAGGCTCTTCAAATATGTATGTACATATGTACATACTCGTACTTATTTAATAGTCGTACAAAATTGTATTCAGCGTCAGCGAATTTTATGGAAATGAAAGTAAACAATAAGAATCACACTTTGTTTAAGTGTTTGCATTACAAATATTTATGTATACATACATATATGCGCGAATATAAGATTGCACAAAGAATGCGCATTATTCAACGAATGGATACAAATTTATTATTCCTCATTAAATATTTGGACCTATGACTTCTGCATTTATCTGTGTAATAGTCGCAATTTTCTTTTGATTAAATACAAACATGCATCAAACATAAAATAAAAATAAGAAGGAACATATCTATCTAAAGCAAGCAGAGAAATGTTTGTTGTTAAAAACGTATTATTAACATTGCACTAATTTGACGTTCCATCAATTTATCTTGCTCATACCAAATGGTATAAAAAGGATACGGAAGTGATCACATTTTTTCATGAGTGAGAGTGAGATGAAATGATAAAACGTCAAAATGAGTCGCCCTAAAATTGTCAAATGATAAAATGACAGTAATATAATAATAATTTGGAATTCTGTTAGAAGTTTTTTTGTATACAAAATAATTAATTTGCTTGTACATTCTGCACTGGAATGTACTGATAATAATTATTATTAATTTGTCCACATAGTTTGGAAAAGTGATACCTAACGTAGACATGTAAAATATTTAAAAATACATTCAGTGAATGCAAACTTTTCAAGCATTTCCGTTCGTGTTAATTAATTTTCTTGTTGATATAAAATAAAATAGAATAACCGTTAAGCAAAATACCTTAGCCCATAATGTATAAAACCACCATTTAATCACCAGCTTTACGCAGTTGCCTTCATCTTGGAGCCACCACATGGTTCTCAAGACACGTCAGAATAAAAAGGCAGATCGATGACCGTGCTATTTTCATAGCAGCTTTACCTACATACATACATACTTTGTTTTAGAGTTTTATGAACGCATTAAAATAATTTCCATAACGATTTTTCCTTAAAACCCCCTTAACACAGCAACATTTCTGCTTCAAGTGTATAAAAGCATTGGAAAAGGTTTTCATTATTATTATCCCCTTCAAAAAAAAAAATAATAATAAAAAAACCAATGACGGTGCAGTGCAGTGGTATGATAATGATTTACATCTCGTTCTTGGGAAAAGTAACAAAAAAAAATTATAAAAAAGTTAAACGTAAAAAAATATTGTGTGATGTTGTTGTTTTGTTATGCTGGAATGATTTGGACACATTTATTTAGCAGCCATTCAGCGTCACTATGGACTTTAATATGAAAATTAGATTTACGCACGCGTGACGACACAAACACACCATAACAAGGGGCGAGCAACATTGGAAATGGAAGGAAAAGCAGGAACACTTATTTGATTGACAACAATCGAGTATACACAGCAACACGCTTTAGCAACACCGCAAAACAAACTTCCAGATACTAAAAATACGAGCATCCAACACCACACTTCAGTTAGATACTCGTTAACTTTGGTGTTTGGTCTAGGTCTATACTTGGTATGTTAAGTATCAATGTGAAAACAAATCCACCGCTAGAGCTGGCGCTGCTGGTTGATGATGGGTTGATGAGACAGGTTCAACAATGGTTCTTCGTTGAGGACAGCTAGCGCATCAACGTCAACAAAGGAACAAACATCACGGTCCAAAGATCGGTCATGTGATGGATTTGGAATCAATTGCTGCAACCCATCAGAGTCGAAACAGCACACCATACGACATCGACACATAGGAATAGGAGTAGGTGAAAGTTTTGCCATCATTATAAAATGAAACAAAAGAAAATATTGTGGGGAATCGTAATTACACGGTTTGGTTCTTCGAATGGGGCACATTTTGTGCAATACACAAACACACAAGCAACGTAACTCTTGACTTGCATCTGCATCTGCATCAAGCACCAAACATCAACCATCAACCATCAGCCATCAACATTGGAGGCCCTCATCTATTTTGATTGCAATTTGATTGCAAACTAATGGGAATTAAGGCTTTTTCAATTGTATGGCTTTTCTAAATCGAATTTGAGAAAGTGATAAATTTAATGGATTGGGCGGGAAAATTATATACTTGTGAAGGATTGATGATGTTTTTTTTTTTTAGAATCTAAAGTAGGTGTTTGATGGATGGAGTTTAGTAATGGAGGTTATCTAATGAACTTAAAGCAAGATACTTGAAACAACAAAGCAAAAAAAGGTTTAGATTAAGTTTAAACTTTCGTGAATATCCAGATAACTTTAAGTCAACTTAAAAGGTTTCGGAGTTTATTCACAATCCCAAATCGATATGAAAAACTATGAAAAAGAAACCTGGCCTTGCCTTACTGTCTATCTTTTTTGATTCTTTAAAATACGGATAGATGGTCTTGCAATATAGGGCCATCGGAAATTTTGACAGTTGATAGTGGCCATATTGTTGAACTTACATCTGTCAAATTTGTTGTCCTTTCCTTAGCATGTTTTGCAAAATCACCTTGGACAAATAAAATGTTCAATATAATCAAATTATAATTTTTTACTATTTAAATGTAATGATATCGATTTGCCTTTAAAACTAATTTAATATCGATTTAATATCGATTAGTCACTCTTTCTTTTTAATTTAAACTGAAAGGTAGGGGCCAATTAATTATAGAGCCTATACTTTCCCTGTTTATTCATTGAGAAAATTATATACCATATTATAAACTAATTTTCCTGAAATACATATAAGTGAAGTATAACAACTTAAGTGGGAAAACTGATAGGGAATAAAACCGTTTGTAGATATTTTTATGTAGTAGCATGTCCGTCCATTTTTTATCAAATAGTTTCATGGACATTCCTATAAATCTAAGACATTACTTGTTGTACATGCAATCACTGTCATACACATTAATATAGCAAGCTGATAGGTACTTTTCTCCCGTTACAATGTTTTCATATTATCACCCATTAATAACTTATAAGTTATTTTCTAACCGTGTCATGCTATATTGCGAATAACATCGTAACTGTTTAAATATAAATGAACTTCGATAAAGTCACGCGATGTTTCGATTTTTTTTTTTTTTTCATTGTTCGAGTGGTAATTTTTTGACAGCATGTAACGTATACATTCGTCTGTCATGGGTATAAAAGTAGAAATTTCTGAAAAACTGTTATTTTCCATGACCATTTGATCATTTATTAGACTTCTAATCTGCGTGCTTAGTTTTTACCATACAAAAGCGATAAGTAATGCCAAACTTTAGAGTTTGATATTTGCTTATAGAGATAAAGCGGAATCAGATAGTAAGTAGTAAGAATTGTTTAAAATGAAAAAAAAAAACGATCTCATATAATTAATTGTAGGTTTTATTCCGAAGCTAATTCCGACAATCATACTGGTCAAATTCAGCAAAACAAGTTTGTTATTATAGTAGCTTTATATCCGACTCGTTTAATCAGCTGAATAGAAAATTGCTGATCGAATCGATTGAAATAAACAATTTTACTCTATTAAATTTAATATTTGACGAAAGCCAAAGAAACCTTTTGTTTTTCCAAAGTCAGAAGCCTAATAGTCAGTCTTTAGATTGACCCTTATGATAAGTAGGACATACTCTGCTTGTGCTGCCAAGACATGTAACGAAAACGGGGCATTATGGTCTATCAAGGAGAAAAATCTTGTATCGAGACCACATGATGGTGTTTTTACCATTTTTAGCGATGTACCTCAGGGTATCACTCTTGCAACTGTACTATTATAAGTGCAACTACAACCTGAATTGTATATACAAACAAACAGAAAAGACGTACTTTGCAGTGTGCTTCTGATGCTTCTGTTATGCCATTATTCCTTATAGCAAAGAGATTATATTTAAGATATAGAACTTAAGTATCTTGTGGATATTTAATGCGATGATCTTCTATCCAACTTGTGGATACGAGTACTTCGTGTGCTCCAATCAGGAAGATACAAGCAGAATGTATCTGTATGGTGCTTGAATGTTACAACACATACTCGTATAAACAAAATATCCAAATAAATAATCTAGTTCAATGGCTTTGGTGTGTTCTTATGGCAATAGCAAGACCAAGTCATTACCTTAAGTGAAGAAAAGTTCATGTTTTGTTTTTATAATTTTGTTTAGGAAACAAAAATAAAAACATTTCATGGAATCCCCAATACACACTTCTCATGTCTCAGTTCAGTTCTCGATGAGAGATCTTAATTAAATTTTTATGTTTATAAGTAAGTAATTTTTGACAGCTAAAATAGTTCAAAAAAGATTCAAATTTGTAAACGTCAAAAGCCTCTTATCAAATTTGTCAAACCAATAAGTCATTAAAGTGTTTGCAGGTGTTCTGTCGTTTTCTTTTTGTTAAAATTGTGACATTTATTGCTTGGGTCGTGTTCCAAAAGTGGACTCCACTGAATACGTCAATCTTAAGTCAGACAAAATTAGCATCTTCCATATAAAGAGCGTTCAAATAAAAACTGGTAGATTGTGAATGAGTAATTAAGTAATTAATTTAATCCTAAAATGGAAAAGTTTAATTAAAATTGTTTATTTTTCTTGTTTGATATAATAATCTTCAACTTTCCATGTATAGCGTAAGAAATATTAATAGACTGAAAACAAAAACTATAATTAACAGGACAAATAATTGCCTATACATCAAGTACGAGTAGACAATGCCCCCAAAGAAATTGGAATCAATTTGATGATGTCAAAGGAAAATACTCGTACATAGCTTTAGCTATAGATAGTGACCGACTATCTATTTTATTTCTTTCTTTTTTTTCGAAGTACTCGTTCAACATGCCAATCATGCAATAATGTAAATTAGAATTCTAGAACAAGCTCTTAAATGATCGCCGAGTGATTGTTGATGTTAATACTGTGCGGAGCACTTTTGCAGCATCAGCTTGTACATTTATTGACCATCGCGTATAGTTGTGTCTTTGAGCGTATATTTATTTATATTTAGACGTGGTTGAGTGCTTCACAGATGATTAGGCCCGATGCATGACCTACTATCGAAGAAGACAGCTACGACGACGACGACGCACGGAGATGTACAGGACAGTGGTCTTGGTTGCACTGAGAGAGATCGTCATAATTCATATGAAATCGGAACAACTGCATCGATTTTGATGAAATTCGCATTTAATGTAGTTTGTCAGTTTATTTTGCTTTCTTTTTGATGTTTGATTTAAGTTTGCGATACAATTGAAGGCACTTACCGATTTTGATGAATATTTCAAAAATTGTGGCTAGATTTTTAGTGCAAGACTTCAAGGTTGAAAACATTATTCATTAGTAAAAAGCAAGCATTGACACAAGTATGTGGAATATATCACTTGACAGAATATTTGCAATAGTTTAAGTTGTGTTCTAATGTATTATTAAATGTATATTTTTTTTATTTTGTGTTATAAACGAAACCACTGTTTTGTTCGGAGTCCTCATTTGCGATCTATGTTATAAAATGTTGATGACTTGGATTGCATTGTACTTTTTTTATTTCCTCTATAATGTGCACGTGAGCTGCTGCTGATTTCATTATAAACATTTTGTTAAGCATCCCCGCGTCTTTCTTGAGACTTCTAAGGCTTATGCGTTGTTTTAAAGTACGTATAAAAGCGCACACGAAACAGAGGAAGCGTTAAAGCGTGATTTGTTTGATTAATTTTTAGAATATTCATAATATTCAGTAACTGAAGAATAGGGATGCCAAAGCACAGAATCAAAATTATCACAAAAGAGGAAGAATTTAACACTCCAGATCTGTATTCGTCAAAATGAAAAGTAATTGTAATAAATTTGGAAGACTACCTTTTGTTTCCAAAGATCCTAAAAATGTTTAGTTTTTAGGAAATAAATTACCAACAATTATGGTTGGCAACCCTAAACTAAAACAATGAGAAAAACATGCGCATTTGTTAAGCTCGAGGTTCTTTATTAATTTATTGTTTTTTTTTTTTTTATTGAATGCGAATTTTTATGCAAAGAAATCATTAGATATGCATTGAGGTAGGCCTCATTACGTGTGTGAGTTTTATGGTATATGTTATGGGGGTGTTACTCAAGGATGCTAATTCCTTAATGCATACATACGTATATACATACATACATAGTTTGAATTCAGTGTTCTAAACCATGTTGTTGATCATTGAAGAGTTATACATATGTATTTCAGTGCAATCAACTATAAGCATTTGAACTTCATAATATTTTAATTTTCAGTAACAAATAAATAGTAAATTATATTGTTTAATTTTCTATAACTCACTGTTGAATGTGTATTTTGAATTTGTTGCACATATATTAGACTCACCTGAAAGTAAAGAAAATGAGAAAAAATGTAAATAAGTGTGTATTTGTTTAATTAATCGTGTTTCTTATCAAAAACTTTTGACATAATTGCGATCAATTCGGATAAGAATCTACAAAAAAAAGAAATTATACAATATCATCAGGCATTATCGATAAAAATCACAAGATTATTTATAGATCAAGTAATTGACATTCAATGAAGATAATTCAACAATCATAGCTGCAATATTTAATCAGTATAATCAATAAAATCATCATAGATGCAAATTGATTTCACGAGCATTGTATTTCCAACAGCAGTTTATAAATTTTATATCCGATGCATACACACACCCAAACTTAAATATAATACAAAAGTATTAAAGTTTTTTATGTGAATTCACAGTTCTCATGGCAAAATAATTTAATTTCTAATCACAAAAATTCAAGTGTTTTTATTGTTGTTGTGTGTGTGAAATAAAAAACTGCCTTCAAACTACAATTATTTTACTTAATTTTTTTCTTCTGTTTCAGTTTTTTTTTGCATTTGTTTTTGCCAAGAGTTTCAAAGTTCATTCATTAAATTTATGGAAAGTCTTATCGCATATGTTAAATACATACATATGTAGGTACATATATAAACAGCTAAAATAGCAAAATGTTTAATTTCATGGAAGAACTATATGAATATAAAAAGGTAAACAACAAAAATCTAATAAAAAATGTGTTTTCATAATCAGCGCACATACTACACATGCGACTATAATCAGATTTTGTTGTGTCTGGCTTTTTTGCTTTTTGTTTTTTAGTTTCAGTTTTCAGACGATTATGAGTACTTAACAGTAAACATTGTATTTAAATCAAAACAAAATTTGAAAAATAAACACTTCCATCTGGCACATGATTCGCAAAATTTTACCTTCTCTATCTTTTTTTAACCATCTTGTATGAGAGAGATACTAAAAAATAATAAGATGTCAAAATGAGTGGTTTTCAAAGACTTAAGTTATTCATTAAAATGAAAAATTAGAAACAATCCATTTGCTCATGTAAATGACTTTGTCAACCACTAGTTATAGCTTGTCAATACATAAAAATGACAGTAAGTCATAGGTTCAATTAAAGAAACTACTATTTACGTCAAATCATTTTTATGGTCAAACAACTTCTTCATAGAACAGCATTCACAAGGAAGGAAATGAAGAGATGGCCTTAAGTTGCCAAAAATTCAAATCGATCTCAAAAGTCCGAACAGAAAAAAAAAAACAACAAGACCAATGACTTTAAAATTTAAATATCAACTGAAGATTTATTTTTCTCATTTTTTGTTGTTGTATTCGACTCAACACCAACAATGTAACTATACGACGCTATTAAATTTGTCATTTTAAAATGATTGTTTTTAATTTTATTGAATGCAAACAAGTTGCAGTAAATTTTCGGTTTTATTTTAGAGGAATGAAAATGTAAGAGGGGAAGAAACTTATTATTTGTATGACCTTCAAGCTTGGCCTGCCATCAATTAATTTATAAATTGTTGTTTAACACAATTTCAAATAATAATTTTTGAGACATTTAAACTGCGATGTGATTAATATATTGTTTTTGTTTTTTTTTTCTGGAACAATTATACATACTTATGTATGTACATATATATTGCAAATAAAAGATCAATGATTCATTAACAATTTTATTGTGTTTGTGCTTTTTATCAAACATTTGTGACTCCTTAGTATTTTACATTAATTTTATATATTTTCAACAAAAAAAAATTTGACAAAATTTGATTCATATTAGATAAGATAAAATACATAGTTGTATAAAACTTTAAAACAAAGACGATAACAAAATATTCCACATACGCCCCAATTACCCATCAATTTATTTTACAAAATTAGAAAAAAAAACCTAATTAAAATTTAATCAACTTAGTTTCATTTTTAAATTTTGACTTACAAATATCTAAAACACACGTACACAATACACATGTACTATAACTTAATGAGAACGGGCCCTTAGTCACCTAGACAAAGCAATTTAATTAGTAAAAAAAAAAAAAAACGAAACGAAACACAGGGAATAAATGACAAATACATTTATGTAGACATTCTGTCACCTATCCACCATTAAACTGTCGCTATCGTAAGTAAAATAAATTTAAAAAAAATAATAATACCAACGATTTGTCTATAAATGTATGTACATAGCTAAACAAACACACAACATGATGATGATAACAACACATCATTGAATGGCAACACCCTTGCAATAAATAAACCGTTACACCTTAGCAAAAAAACACACAGACAAACTACTACTATTATTATGATGACACTTTTTCGACCCTGAACTGTAATAATGCAGTTCAAAGTACGACACGTGTACCCACATATAAACGAGTATGTAGATACTACTATTTAAGCGAACATCATAATTATTTAAATCTTTTTACGACTTTCACAAAGAAAATGATTTGAATTGTTTTACGTCTTGAGAATTATTTATATAAACCTTAATCTATTTTGTCAAACATTCATAACTCCCAGAATTAAGTATGGAAATAATTTTAGGAAAAAAAAATTCAAAAACAATCAGCGTCACACTTTTTTTTCAGATAAAAATAATTTAAAAACAAAAAATAAAAGTACCACCTACGTGTATTGAGAAAAAAAAAACAACAAATAATAAAAACACGCACATAAAGAATCGGCACGCTTTCAATGAGTGATCAAACGAAAAAACTTTTACGATTCTATGTCGAACGAAATTGCTCTTTAAAATATATAATGTATTTAATCCAGTAGTTTTGAAGGACTAAAATAACTTCGAGAAAGTAAAGACAACTAAAGAAATATTGTTTTTGAGTTTCCAATAAGTCAACACAATTTGTGTTAAGTAAAATCTACCTTTCAGAATTATTTTCCATTGAAATAACTTGTTTAATTTTGAGATTTCAATTCGTACTTTGATTTTATAAAATTCATTTTATAACTTTTGGAATAAAACATGTTATGGATGTCAAAACATCGCAAGCGACATATTCCAAAAATAAATTATCAAATTTCCAAATTTCCAAACGAAGCAATAAAATTAACTAAATATCATGTCTAATGCAAAAGTAATATTAATACAATTCATTTCCTATTTTTAGGTACACGTTGTTTTAAAAACCAGCAAAAACATTTATTTGATTTAACGATGAAATGCAAACATTGCTTGCAATAATTTAGAAGAAAGGATTCTTCTTAACATATACCGAGGCAAGACTGACAGCGATTTTGACATTTCAAGTGCTGTGCTCTTGTGTGTTGAATAATCGGTACACTCGTATATTAGTGGTTCTAAAGTAAAGACTGTCAATTTTTGCCGCTGACTTAAAAGTTAAACCAGAGTTCGTTAGTCCTGAATTAACATTATATCTTAGCTATAAGCTGTCAAAAATGTCTTTTTACTTAGCACAGAATTTAATCGCCAAATTTTCTGGCATCTACATTGACTGAAAAGCTTATTTCAAGAACTTCAAAACCATATTGATCTTGCACTGAAGAACTGATTGTTAAATGGAAATAATTCACTTGATTTTAGTAGTAAAAATTACATTTTTGTTATATCAAAGAATTTAAACGTTAAAGTTTAAATTAGATTTTTGTCATATCGTAAGCTTATAAGAACGCTCAACTCTATATGTTTAGATTTTGTATATAAAATAAAAATCAGAAATTCAATCCTATTTCTATTTTTTTTATGAATCCGAAACCTGCCCATTAACAAAGGCGTTATAGACAAATCTAAACCAAAATTAGAAAAAAGAAGAAGAGAATGTTAAACAAAAAACGGAACTAGTTTACAAAGCAATTTCTTATTTTCTTATTTCTTTGCGTAAACAAACAAAAAATTATTATGCAATCAGAATCAAAAGAAACAAACAAACGAAAAAATCAAAAATGATACCTATAATTTAAATTCATTAAATTAACATCTCCATAAAATTAAACCGTCAATTCATACATATCTCCTGAGCATGTACGTAAATCGTGTTGATTTGATTATAATCCCTTCCCTACTATCAATGATAGATATTAATAACTATAATATATTGATAAAATATTTCACAATATATGTACATATGTATGCATTGATCGATTTGTGTACACACCAGGTATTTTTATTGTTTTGGTACAATTTAAAAATTAGGTTAATAATTTTAAAATTTTTAAATTTTTTCAAATGACATAAACAAGCAAATATTTTATTTGTTTTGTTTGTTATCGTTAAATTTGGCAAAAATCCAAACATTGAACCAAAATGTCTTTGTTCTTAAAAGTCATTGACGTAGAATTTAGGAAAAAAAGTATTTATTTGCATCCGAATATTTATAACAATATTCAAAATTTCACTGATAGTTTGACGTGGGTTAATCAAATTACAGAAAAACAAATGCTTTGTTTTATTTGTAATACAAACAATTAAATAAATTTAAGTAAACAGATTTTTTGAAGAAATAAAAAACAACAATTTTTAACTTCAAATTCAATTTTTTTAAAACAGAAAAACTGCAAAAATTGGAAGACAAAAAAAAAACTAGATTTTAAAATAAATATCCAAATTTTTAAAATGGTTAGATGAAAGTTAGGAAAATAAGTCAAAAAATTATTTTTTATTTTTGAAAGAATTCAAAACTCAAAAAATGTATTTCAAATTTTTCACTTTCACAATTTTTTTGTTTTTTTTTGGAAAAAAACTTAAATATTCTTGGCTTACCAATTTTCAAAAAAAAAATATATTTTAGAGCACAAAAGAGGTTAAGATATATTTTGTTTATATTCACAACAGAAATGGGGAAAACGTTGCAAGCCGACAAAACACTGCCAACTAAATTCTTAAATCACTTGAGACAAATTTCGAACCAAAATTTGGGCAAACAAAAACGAAAAAAAAAATAAAAAATATTAACTTGATTTTGGGGACGTTTTTTTTTTTTTTGTTCTTAGATTTTCTATTATTTTTTTTTTTGTATTCTCGTTCATTATACACACCTTGCAATAAATTATTATTTAATTTCTTTTTTTTTGTGGTTGTTGGTTTATTTTACATTTCTTCTATTTAAGAACACAAGAAAATTAAATATAAATAAACAGAAATATATCCTAAGTTCTGTGTTTTCAATTATTCTTCGCTTTGCCTGGTCTGGTTTGCGTGATGTGTTTTCTCTTTCAATGCACTTTTGTATTTGAATTTGTATTTTGGCCATCGTATAGTTGTTGGCTGTTTTTGTGGTATATTTTTCTATCTATCTATTTGATGCTTTTCGTATTCGCATTGTGTGTTTTGTGTTAATTTTCTTTTCCAGTTTAATTTTGTGGGTGTTTTAGTTTTATTTTTTTATTTTTATTTGCTCATTCTATGAAATCGCGCGCACACACAAATCGATGAATGTCAAGGCAAATACACCACCCATACACGTCTTAATTCTAAGTACATTATGTATTGAAAAAGATGATGAAATTTTTGTGTGCATGTGTTGTGTGTGTGATCGTGTTTTTGTTCGCTGTCTTCCAATTTCTTATTTTTCTATACAAAATTCTTGTCTACTACTATTCGTGTTATAGAAGAAAATTGTACAAAAGAAAGAGCTTTTGATTTTGATGAGATGATCGTGAATCGTGATGGTTTATGTATGGAGTCTTTGGCTGAGCTTTTGGCATCATTTGGCAAACAAAAAAAAACAAAAAAAAAAAACAAGAAAGAAAAGAAGAATTCAAACATGATAAAAGATAAACAAAGAGATTTTTTTTTAAATTAAATCACAGCCTCCAATTGATTTATAAACAACACAACAGAGAGTGCAAATTAAAATTTATGTAGGAAATATGAACAAACGAGTACGAGAGTTTATGTCAATCTGTGGTTGCCAATGGAATGGATTTAAATCAATATTCGATGACAGATGTCAGTTGAATCGAAGAACCTTGGTATCTATTTGTTTATAGGATTTCATTACAGCGATGTGATGTCAAATATGATAAAAGGACAAACTTCCATGAAGTGGCCGAATTTTTCTTTGATCTCGAAATCATCTAAGATTTATGTTCGCTGTTAATCTTTTCCAAAATTAAATGACAGAACCTAGACATAAATCCATTTTACAATTTATGTTTGTTGGGTAAATATTTTTTTTACATTTTTTTCAATTCCTATCAAATTAAATTATGCACATATGTATATGTATTTTTAAGTACAAAAGAAGAAAAAAAACAGTGTTTGTAAAAATAGATATCAATTTGACATTAGGGGACAAATATAATATTTCAAGAAACATTTAATTCAGGATACAATATAGGATGATTTTTGTTAACTTAAGTCTTACATAAGTTTATTTTTTGACATTGAATTGGCTATTCGAAATTGAAGCTTTGAAAGCGTTAAATTGCAACCGTGTTGTAAAATATGCCTTGACATAACGGTTTACATGAACAAACAAAAATGGAATGGAACATGGAATATTTAGTATTACTGGAAAATGATGCAATACAATAGAAAACTGCAATTGACAATAATTACAATGAGTATAGAAATTGACATCATGGATGTTGTATATTATATCTTTATGTATAAGTATTTATATTTTTTAATTTATTAAATTGAGATAGCTATTATGCTTTTTTAATATAATTCATTAGGAAACCTCATTAATTAATCTACAGAACAAGTTTTATACTCTCTGGTTGATAAAAAAGACAATGCATTTTAAATTATACTGAAAAAAGAGCATTGTTTTACATTTGTGTTTTAATAATTCAAGTCTTTAGGGATTTGTTAGAATTTTATATATTTAAAATGATTTTAATTACAAGGAACCATTGGAGCAGTTACATCATAGAGTGACGGATACATTTTTATTGAGAAGGCAAATAAACTTTTAGGATCAAGTTTGACCATCTCTGCTTCTTTTTACTACGGACATGGTTAGATCAATGTTGAAATTTCTTATATTAAAATAATATCGAATAATAAAGAAATTTACACAAAACAATTTTAAAACATTTTCTTAAAATAGTAGAAGTAATATCATTTAAGGTACCGGTGGCGTATGTGGAACTTTTTCACTACTAAAATGATAAAATTAGTTTTTATTTTATTTTATTTTATTTTATTTTATTTTATTTTATTTTATTTTATTTTACTTTATTAATCCATTAATTTAAATTTTTTAATTCTATCAAATATAACTTTGTGTAGTAAATGTTGTAGAAAGTTTTCACCACAACCGCCTGACGTTTGTTACCAGCTGGCTAGTCTAGTTTAATCTCATAGTCCATGATACCTGATCTTAGCCTACATACTAGAAAAGATTAAATGGATTATTCCCACTTTCTCTGTTCAATATAACAGTGTCTGGATTTATTATTATTTTTTTTCTTTTGCAAGAATAAAACAAAATAAATTGCATTATTCTTTATCATTTTATGTACGTATTTTTAATCGAAAGCAAACAACCTAAATTTATTTTTTATTTAATAAACTTTTTGTTTTGCATCTGTCAATCTTAATTAAAAAGAAAACTGGGTGAGTTTATGAGGTCAATGCTTTATTGTTGAAGAGATAAAGCCGTTATAATAATAATAATAATTTTTATAATGACAGCGAACAATTTCTCATCTGATGAACTCTATTAACTGTCATACCTTTTTGTTTGTTTAATAATAATGTTTGAAATTAAACCATTCACTTTAAGTAAGCGAGTAATTTGATAGGTACAGTAGTTTTAGGCATTAATGATTTCATCAGCAAAAATACTAAACAAAGATATGATAAACAGATAAAATGTCAACACAAACAAAAATTATGTAAAAGAGGCAGAGGCAGACACAACACTATAATTGATATCTCTCCATCTTAAGAGCAAAAGCGAGTCAGTCGTTATCGAGTAATAAAAGAAATTAGCGCAAGCGTGTGATAGGCCTTAAATGGCTCTCACACTTGACATAATGTAAGAAAAGAAATCACCACCAGCAGCACTGACTAGCTTGTCTACCGTAATATTAGTAGATATCTGTGTATATAAGCTAACTGTATGTACCTACTACATAATGCGTAGTTTAACTCCTGTCATTTCTTTCTGGTGATGAAGCTTTCCATTCCATTGGATAATTTTTATTTTGTAAACACGAAAAGAACTTGCGTCATCTTTTTTTGACGCTTTGCTTTTGGATAAAACGAAATTCCCCAATGCCAAGGAGAAAACAAAACAAAACAATGTTGTGTTTTTTTTTTCTCCCTTGCTTCGTCTTCTTTCTCGTAAAATCCCTTATTTTGTCTGAATTCCAACTAAGACCATACGAAGTTCAAAGTACACAAACCAACAAACATGTTTTTCCGACGGATAGGTTTTGTCGACACTTCGACAGAAGTAAACGCATAAAAGAGTGTGGAGAGTGTGGACGTGGAGTGGAGAAGATCAAAACGACCAAAACAAAACAAATCGATAAATCAAAATGACTTGTTTATTTTCACTTGGACTAACGGTTTTTCCATCGAAAAGAAGCACTTTTAATGTGTGTATATGTATTTTTGTATGTAATGTATACTGATGTTTTATTGAAGTTTGTTGTCTTAAAGCAATGTTGATATAGAACGTAGAATCCAATCCAATCTTCACATGCAGCTCCCATAATGACGTTTTGCAGACGATATCTATTGACGGATGTTTATGCATTGGAAGTTGGAGTTTACCAAACTTTTAAGGGAAATTTACCACTACGTCTAACAAATTGTGGAAAATATTTGTTTGACAGCAACTTGACATGATTACTCGTAAAGTCTGCTGTCAAAAGTGGGAAGCTGGAAATTTGGAAACAGTCTAATAATGTCTTCCTTATATCCATAAAAGATAAAAACTTAAATTTTTTTGTGACTTGTTGAACTTTTAAATGATTTATTTTAATATACTCCTGTAGCTTTTTGTTTTTGTCAAGTTGGGGGTCTTTTGATATTTTTAAGTTTGTCAACCTGTCTTAGATTAATTTAGATTTGTTAATAAAATGTCAAAATGAGTAGTATCAAAAGAGTTCCATGCGAATACAGTGATGGGCCAAAATAACTATCACAGTAAGATAATTAAAACGTCAATCATAAATTTAAGAAAATATTTTGGTATTTTTTTCTTCCGTATTACAAAGTCAAAAACGCAAATTAAAATTTAAATCACTTTGAAACTTTAATCTATCACTTTATAAAATTAAATAAAGAAACAGTAAGATAATATAAAATCTAAATAACTTTGCCCTCGTCCGAGCTATTTAACATTTTTAAAACAATGCATCCGCATAATTAATAATGACAGTTAAAAGTCCAGTTTTTAATCTCTTCTCTATATCATTTGATTGAATCTGCTAGTTTAGTTTACAATAATTTATGTTACTTAAACAGAATAACTCAGAATAAATGAACTTGATCAAAAGATTTAAAGTTAAATCATGTGTTCATAAACCCTTGAAGTAATAAATTAATGAAAAAAAATGAATGTTATAGTGTTTATACAAAAAAGCACTAAAGTGTAATGAATTTTTTTTTGCGTGTATTTTGTTCTATAAAAAACAACAGGGAACAAATTTTGTTTGCCTTTGGTGTTTGGCCCTTTTGTTTATAAGTAACGAAACGATTCACAAAACAAAGAATGGACACAACATAAAACAAATAAATGTCAACCAGCAAAAAGTTGCAGACATAACAGCGTCTCAAGTAGACCCTTAGACCTCGTTCACACGAGGAGATTTTTGTCTGCAACTTATTATGTAAGTATAGTTCGTAGAGAAGAGCAGACAGTTAAAGTGTGGTTGTTCATAAAGATAAAATAAAAGCATTACTAATTGTTTATAATTGCAATTTCATTGGATTGAATTAATTTTAACCAGGAAGTTTGACTTTTCATACGATTATTTTAAGTACCAAGTCTTCATATTTAGATATTGTATACATCATGTGAGTTAAGTACAATCTGATGCAATATAGTTTTTATTTCAAAAGCCTTGACAATAACCGCACTTTAAAACTGTGTTTACACTTTGTATACACAAATTACAGCAGTCATAATATTATTACTATTTTTTGATCAGATAACTTGAAAGTGCAATCTTCATTAATAAAACTGACCTCATCAATGTAAGTTGCAATATGTCGGTATATAAATTCTTATCATTGTTGCAATTCAATGCAAGTATAGAGGTGATTTTAAGTACCTACTCTACTCCTACATACTTAAATCATATTTGCTCTGTTATATTACTTACATACATTGTAGTTATAGTCCAACCACAAATGCAAAAAAAAAACACCAAGACGGAACTGCACTTTAAGGTGCAATTAAATATTTCCTATCTACCTACACAAAGACAAAAGAAGCCTCAGACAATGAGTAAACAATAACCACTTTTTTAAACTTTACATAAGTTTTAACACTACAGCTTATCTGAGTAGAATAATCACAAGTATTATTATCTTAAACTTAACCTTTGCGGTGAGTCTTAATTGTATTTTGACAAGGCAAGAACATTTAAGTAAGTGGACTAAAGTACTTATTATTAATTAATCTGTTTCAATTGAATGAAAATACATACATTTGTAAGTATTTAAACACAATGCTCATTGGTGCATATATACGTGTATGTATGTACATATATATATTTTTTAGAATGCACACAAAATTACCTATATATAGTGTAAACCGCATGAATTATTAAAAAGTCAAATCGAATGTCACATCTAACACACCTTGTTTTTTTTTGTTTAATATTTCCGATGCAACAACCACCTTAACCGCTATACCATTAGGTGCCATAGTAATTTTAATACAATGACATTTGACACAAATTGTATCCATCCAAATGCATACATACAACCTTGTGGTGTGGTGAATTTGTAAGCAATGCAACCACGGCGACGACGACGGGCACACCATAAATGTCACCAAAGTGCGCTTTGAGCAAAAAAAAAAAACAAGAAATTTTACATCAGCAGTGGATTAGATCGAATGAGGGCGTCTCACTAAGACTGCGTATGGTTTTTGACTATAAATGTTTACACAGTGGTGCAATCTTTATTGCAAGTTAAAAAAATATCCAAACTACTTGTTTGACTTTTACGAGACTCTCTCTTCTCTTTAATAACGAAAATATTTACAAGTTTTTAACCACACTGAGTTAGTTCGAAGGCAATTTTCTGACAGCTAAAACATTTATATATCATTTGAACGGACTCATTGTCAATGCCCGAATGCTGACAACTTATAATGGTCCAGTATAACCGTGTAAATGATCCAAGACCAGCCATGTGTTTTGATAGAATTGTGACACTTTGAGGAAAATGAAATTACGAAAAAACTAATCACTGATGTTGGGATAAAAACACGGTAGGATCAAGTGATCATTACAAAATTGACAGTTTGCGTAAACATACCATTGTTGTTTTCATCAAAAAAATGACAGCATCCAGTGAAGTGATGCTTTCATGTAATTTAGGGAGTGAACGTTACCTATTAATTTCATGTTTTTATAATTACCGTGAATTAAATACCATATTTGAAAATATTTTGTTCCAATGTGCGTGTTTTTTTTCGCGTCGTCGTCGTCATCGCCCTCGTAGGTAGACATGTTGGAACTTGTCTTATTGTGTAGTCCCAGTGTCTCTTGTTTGTCTATTGTAATTTCATATAGTTTCGTCAAATAAACATACATACATACATACATATGTATATTTTTTTAAACACTGCGCTCACGTATGTATATATCTTATCTATACAACACCATCACTTGACATTTAAAAATTTCATGCAAAATATACTTAAGTACCCACAATATGTATAAGCGCACAATAAGTACCTAAGTATGTTGGTGGTTTTTAATGACAATAATAATGATGGGCTAGCGCACCATCACCGATCAAAATCACCGTTGTGGAATAAAGTATGGTTTCCTTTCTTTTGCATTTGTGCTTGCGGTATGGAGGCAATTTAAATATTGGATGACGAATAATTTGCTTTGCTTGCCATCATACACATGGAAGTGTAGAACTTAGAATTGAAGGAGTAATGGCAAATAAAAGGTTTTTATTTGTTAAAAATTATTTATGCGTAGCTATGTACAATGACTTCGAGTAAGGGGTTAATGTGAATATAAAAGAGAAAGAAACCGCTAAATTAACTGTGGTCAGGGACAGAGCGTCATTGTTTTGCTAGAAGCGAATAACCTAATAAGGGATGATAAATAAATACATATACAAAGTTATAGATGTAGACTCGACCTAATCAAATGAACTTTCAACAATTCGGAAATCCCAATATCTATTAATCCAAAATTTTACGGGCGGCTTTTATTTTATGAGGCAATTTGTCTTAAGGAGCCATTTTATTCAGTCGTAATTCGTAAATACCTAGCCAGCTTATGAAATTTAAACTCATATCCTACGTCATTAACTTTTCAGTAGACAGAAGAGGATTCTTTCGTATCCAGTTTCATGAATGGTTTGATCCACTGTTGAAAATCTCAATACACCCATTTTACAGGAAACTGAGTTTAACCACGAATGTATGTTATTGGTTTTGATTAGAAAATAAAATAAAAATATGAACCTTTGTTAAACCACCATTAATCTACGATCTTGCGATCGTCGAAGTACGAGTGTTTGTTGACCCTTAGCTGGATCAGTGGAATATTATGTTGCGTATTATAACAAGCACATATGAATGCTTTTTCGAGTTTGAGTGCAACAAAATACCTTCGTGTGAAATGTACACTCAATTTTACAAATTTAATCATATCAAACGTTAAAATAAATCACCCACAACTTAGATGTTCCTATACCTGTACATACCTAATCAAAAAAAGCAACTTTGAATTGCATAATATCGCTGACTGACGCATTTCAAGTTCTTGATGTTGTTTGACAGCCAGCTGGATTTATTTTTCTTTCTGTAATATGACATAAGAACACACACCTACACTCATATTCTATATCCAATCAAACCGGTTGGTGTATTGACATCGACATCAAGTGCAAGTTTTTCTTAACCTTTCAACTAAATCGAAGGTCAATATTCATTAAGATTTAGATTGAGATTTAAACAAGAATTGCCTGCGAGAACCAATGAAGTGAAGGCTGTAAAATAAAAGCTCCTAAAAGCAAGTAAGTATAATAGACCAGTTGTGTCTGTGTTTGACATTAAGTTAATTGTCTGTGATTAATCTTAATCTTCTTTAACACGAGCTAAAAAAAAAAAACAATAAAATACTGCAAACTTCACTACAAAACGGGTTCTACACACTTGATTGAATACTGTTTTTGGATTAATTTACGTCAAGTGGTGATTTTCCTTAAATGGGGGTGCAAGATTATATTATAAAATAAAAATATTGTAGGTAGGTAGAAAGATTCGTAGAGCTAGCTGTCATTGCAATTCGCTACAAAAGTGTGGTAGATTATGAGAAAGAAGAAAATTTATTTCAACGGAAGATTTATTTGTTTCTCTGGAAGTCTGGAGTGGATAAAATTTTATTCTCATCAGAAATAGTGTTGCCAATTCACAATATCAACCTTTCAAGGACACATTGTATATAATGAACGTCATCTGCTACTGATTACACATGACGTTCAGTTTACAATATTAAGCAGAAATAAAAAAAAAATATTGAACTGCAAAACATATGCATACTGGATTTTTATTAAACTTTTTTTTGCTATAAAATTCAAATATAAACGAAAACAAAGAAGTTCCTTCAGTTGAGGGAACCTTTGAGTTGCTTATAGAAGCCAATTCATATTTCCAAGCGTTGCAGATTTGTTTAACATGAGTTGTACTTCCTATACGAGTTGGTATACCCAATACCGATTTCGTATTTCAATTGGTGAAACTAAAGAACACCATCAAAACAACAAAAAAAAAGTGTAACAAGTTTTTTTCTTCTTTGTTCATGTCTTTTTAGTTCTTTTTTTTTTAGATTTCGTATCATGTTGCACGAATCTAACCTTGAATTTTAGTGAATTGTTTTGTTAAAAAAGTGATACATAAAAAACGATGATACATATTATGTACATTGCAGGTAAGCAAAAACACTGTTAAATAAATAATATGAGTTTAGACTTTAGAGTATTGTTTAAAATAAGATTAAGATGGTTTTAAGAAGTCTGATAACAACAAAAGGGTAGTCTAACAATATTTTTTTTATAAACTGCAACTAAGCGCGCCTTAAACTGTTTATTTGTATTTTCCACAAATAATTAGCATTTTTTTTGGTATACCTACTTCTCAAAGAATACCATCAGAGAAATTAGAACATAAGTATTTTTAGCTGCTGAGGTCACTTTTACTAGCTGTGGGCGTTAAGTCCACTAAAAAAAAGTTGCATTGCAAATTCCAAGGCATTTGTTTATATAAATACCATTATGATATTTAGGTGCTCCCTGTATACATACTCTTATCTACATTTAAAAAATTTCATACATCATGTCAAATTTCATGTCATAATTCAAATCCCCCCGCATTGTGTACAGTCCATAACACTATGTTCTAATTGCGTGTTTGTAACTTCAAACTAATTGCGTCCTTTACAAAACCAAAAAATTGAAAAGCTAACCAACCACGTTTGTACCTATTTATACCTTTTTAATAAAAATAAGGTTCTTGGAACATTTACACCACGACCACATTAAAAAAAATAAAAGCAATAGAACCCTTCTGGAGGGAAAAGAAAAAATACGACAACAAAACGGAACTCGCAACAATATGCCATATCCTTTTTCTTTATGTCATTGTAATTTAATATGAACAAAATATTCATACATACATATATACATCTGTATGTATAACGTACTTTGCTCCCTCATCATTTAAGTCCACCACAAATGCAAACAATAGCCCAAGCTTTACTTCTCTTTTCCATCAAAGCACTATGCCATGAGGGACAAAGAAATACTGGTAAATGCAAAAACCCAGAGAAACGCTCGTAAAAGTAATTCCTTTTTTCCAATCTCCATCCATATACTCATTGACTTTGTTTACATTCATTCATCCATTGAAATGCTCCTTCCGTTTCCCATACACCCCCTCTAACCCCACCACCCCAACCCATCATCGACCTGACAACAACAACAACAACAAAAAAAAATAAAAACACAAAGGGAAATTATATTTATTCATACAAATCATCCCGCGTTTCTATACCAACAAGGGAGTAAATGTAAGCCGAGGAACGCGTAATAGGTCCATGACACGATACAGAACATCATCATCGCCTTTGCTGGCTGATGCCAAAGGAGCCAGGAGACAAGCCAGGACGAGGACATTAAGGACGAAAAATGCGTTTCTATTTCTATGATGATGTAACATTCAATTTGAGCACTCTTTGGCGCGGAAGCAGCAAGAGCGCCAATTCAAGAACCCTGGCCCTGCTCCTGCTCTAAGGATGTCTGTCAAATAGAGTGAGAAGCATGTGTACACATAAATTAGGAGAAAGAAAAAGACAAATACAAGTGCAGGTTTCCAAGGACTTTCCACAAAATTTCACAGCAAATAGAAATGAAAAAAAAAAAAAACAGAATTGATACTGCGCAGTTATCAGGGTTTCTGATTTATTTATTTTTTCCTTTTCTTAATTCTTAACTTTTCATTTGACTCTGGGTGTTAGTGACAGAAGTAGTATTAGTACATTTGGAGAAATGGTATTTAATTCAATACATACTTCCTTTGTAACTCTATGGACTTAGAAATTTAAAAAAAGTTGCAACAAATTTTACACAATCTGCAAGTAAAAGTTAGGTTAGATTTTAAATGTGTCTTTATAAACATCAATTGAACACAACTAAAACAGTTTATAAACGAGTCCTTTCCGTCATTTAAAAGTTTTAAATTGTCATATCGTGCAATTTCTAAAAATTAAAGAAGCCATTTTCTGATTTCAACTTTAGTAATAATGCCATAGAAATTGTTTTTTGTTTTACTAAAAGCAAATAAATGTTATTTACTAACTAAATAATATTATTTATGATGATTTTTTTGAAGTTAAAATCACACTTAATTATACTTTGACATTTAGAAACAGTTTCAGATATGTGTTGCTCGTTAAATACCGCTATTAATTAATCAGATATGTATGGAGGGTTAAGCAAAGAGAATTAATTGCTTTATACGCTATAACCTCCAGTTTCACAGTATTAGTTTAAACTCCAGTTTTAGTTTAAACTTCAGTTTAAGAATTTATTCGGTTTCACAGTTTTGTTTAAACTGTAAACTCATTTTATTTCGAAGTTCAAGTTAACCGAGGGTATTCTGCCGTTTAAACTCCAGTTCAGCAAACAAAATTGACATTTCAATTTAATTGAATGGGGTTTGTGGGGAAAAAGTTTTTAGACGTCGCGAAATATTAGTTTTTTTCAGAAAATATTATTTACATATGTATTTTAAATTAAATTGTGCATTAAAAATTTTATCGCATTGAAAGTGATTTTAAATGAACTAAAAAAAATCTCTCAAGATTATGAGCAAAAAAAAACATTTTTTATTTATCCTTATTTGTTTACCTCAGAGGAGGAAAGAATGATAAAAAAAACAAGGATAGATGGTTAAAAAACTTCATAAAAGTGATGTCTGAACACGTTATGTCACATTAGGCATTTGAACGAAGTTTAACTAAACTAAAGTTTAGGTTTGAATGTGAAACCGAGCGAGTTAAACTAAAAAACTTGAACGCCGTTTAAGGTTCAGCTGAACTGAAATTTAAACACCCACTGTGAAACTGGGGGTAAGTGTTTTTTTAATTAATACTTTTTGTAGTATAGTTAAATGAAAAAAATGATTTATTTAAAACCTTTTAAGACAAGATATTATCTACGAGTATTTAATGTATTGCATATTGCAACGACATCCCTGGCTTGTTGCACAACGCTGACGCAATAAATGCACTTGTCGAAATAGAATACCTACAGAAGAGAACGACAGCGAAAGAGAGGTGTTTTTCTTTGTTTTTGTCATATATTCTCTATTTTTATTTCTTTTCGTCAAGCAGGGATATCGCAATCGATCCTTTTGTCCTTGTATTCGAGAGCATTTACCTGTGAAATTAATGTTTATATTCATATACATACCTTACCTACGTAGTATACGTACACAGACAAGCACAAGGCAAGCCAGAGGGCAGAAAACACAGGACTTGAGATCCTATGGCGAGTGCACATTGTTTTGTTGCACCACATAGGCATATCGCCTTCCTTAGTTATTATAAAAAGCTTCATACTTGCATAAACACACACACACCTACACAACTTCTTCTAGAGGGTGCAATCAATTCATAGAAAAACCGCTCTAAACAAAAACAGAAATGAGACAAACTTCATAATCTAAGGATGGGAAAGGTTATCCGAATGACAAAGGATTTTGGAATGCACTTTGAACTGTCAAGTCTAATTAAACATCACTTTTTTTTATTGATCTCTTTTTTTGACGTCAATTTTATTGATTTTCTTCGGTCTTTGTACATAAATTTAGGGTTAAAAACAAGAAACTTTCAAGTACCTTCCTAAGTACCTAGTTGTTTTATTTATGCATGTTTTTTTTTTTTTTTGAGAAAATAAATTGCAAGTGTGAGCACGTTCCTTAGAACTAAATTTATTCACATATCACTGACGTATATGAAAGGTACGTACGTAGGTGGTTGAGTGCAACATTGCAATCAATGGGGTGATTTGTCTTTGTAGGGACGTACATACATACATAGTACTTACATAGTATATCTCGGGTTTTATTTACGTAGATATAGAATTTAATTGGCTTTCAAGTTTTGTCGAAATGGAAAAAGGTTTATCTTGCGTGTATTTGCGTAATACTGACTGAATGTTTTGTTTTTACATTATAGCTATGACAAATATTAGAAACAACCCCAAGTTAGAACAAACAGCAATTAGAAATTTCAAAGAAAGTCACATCAAAATTTTATAGTCTAGTTTATAAATCAGATTTTGAAATTATAAAGTGTCTGATTGAGCAACTGTCATTTAAAATTATGTAAGTGACTTAAAGTGATATTTAGTGACGTTTAACAAGTTTTTTATATGTTGGATGAGTTAAGACAACTAATTCGGTTACGTTAATGATGACGGATGCGAAGAGAACTGACAGCACAAATGACGTTATTTTTGTAAACACATTAATAAAGCTCTAAATTAATCCTTGGCATCCAGGTATTTAAATGTGAAGGATTGTAGGCATAAGTTAATTTGATTCATTCATGCATTTTATTAAAATTTTGCATTCGAAAAAGCTTTTTTTTAAGTTTTATTTTAAAAATACCTGCAAAAAGCTAATTTTTTTCTATATGCATCCATTTTAATGCAAAGGAAAAATTCGCCAAAGTCATTTTAAGCACAGGTGTTTTAAATTTTATGTGGACGATCACAAATTAAAAACGAAAACAAAACACAAATCTCTTAAAAATATATAAAAAGACATCTATGTAAGTAAGAATGTATAGGTACTTGTATCTACAATGTACACACTCGTACTCATATGTACTCAAGTCTTTTAAGGAGATGACCGCACTTATTTTAACGCCAACGCTTAGAAAAAAGAATGCATCTTTGTGTATATAGTAAAACATTCTTATATTTTGTTTATTAAAATATTTTTGGAGCTACTCCAATTTTGTTATTATTTTTATTTTTATTTTTCTCTGATTTTGGTTCAAAGTCTATAGATAAAATTTTGTAATTTTTCAAAAATGTTTTCTTGAGTAGGTACTTTTTTTTTGTTGTATTTTTGTTAATATCATTATTATAAGACGCTACTTGTGGCAAGAATTAAATTTAAAAATATAATTGTCGAATTTTCTTTTTTCAAGTTCGAGGTTGAAATGTTAGAAAAATTAGCTGTGTTCGTCAGGGTTATGCAATCTATACATTGAGAGGTTAAAGATGTTGAGTGTGGATGACCTTGAAAAAGAATGCTTTGTTTATTTTATTTGTAAAAACGGAGGAAACATTTAGCTATTATTTTAGTCAACAGCTTTTACTTTTATGTCCTATGTTTAGATAGAGTTTATTTTTAAAATATGTTTTTGAACATGATGAAACACTCTTGTAGAAAGTCTCAGGAGGGCAATTTTGTCTAGATAACCCTATTGTTGATAAACAAAATATTGATGACATACATAAATACTATTATATAACTCGTACTAAGAACCTGTGTCAAATTTCAAAAAGTGACATTTTCCAAACTGTAGTTTTCAGAATCTACAATTTGTTACCGAATTTTAACGACCTTTGAAGTTAAATTTTTTATGAAGAGTAACTTTTGGAGGATTAGTCAACTTCTCAAAGACATATGTTCCAATAAGAATAATCATATTAAACCATTAGTACAGGTTAAAGAGGCACATACATACCTACTTCCAATTTATTAAAAGTTTATTTTTATAAAGATAGTGCTAAAAACGTTGTCGAGGATTATAATGTAATTGTCATTTTTATTCCTATTAATAGCTATACCACAAGTATTGATTTATTTAGACGGGGTTGCCTGATGGCGAACTTATCACCAACCAACGAGCAACGGCTGATAGTATAAAATTGAGTGCAATGGCACTTGTGCAAACAGATAATAGAGTCATTTGTGGGGTGATATGAATATGATGAGAGAATGTAAATGCAAATTTTTTAAGGAAACATACCTTATGGCATATAGGCGTATACATACATACGTTATTAGAGTGGGGCTCATTTTTATTTATAGGGAAATACCTATGAGATACAAAAAAAAAGTTTCTTATCAGAATTTCACCAGATAAAACTATAGTCAATATTGCGGGACTGATAAGCAGAGAAAATTAATAACAAAGAGATTTACCTATTTCCAGAGACTTAGTTTGAATACCTATATATATAAAAAAAACATCCACTTAAACAAACAATCTGCCCCTAGAAACATTAAGTTGCCGGAAACTTAGTTATCTAGTGGGTGCTCTCCCATATAAATACATACATACATAAGCTAATGAAATTGAACTGTCACTTTAAGTTGTCCATCATTAGACCTAGAAATGTAATAAAAATAGAAAAGATATTCACTTTAAAGTGAAAAAAGCAATATGTTACGTGAGATTTTCTTTTTTTTTCTCTGAATTTCAAGTCGTCTTAATTAGAAGCCAACTATATTTGACAGCTGACCAATCAAAAACCAAAAACTTCTCACCTTTATGTCTCTTATGTCAACTGAACCTACTCAATTTTATATTTGATCTTCAGAATTTCACAATTTGTAAGTTTCAGTGCAAAATGTAAATGATCTGTTCGTTCCAGAAATCACGTGATGCTCCGATAATACACATACATGTAACAAAATTTAAACACAAACAACAAGACGCTTCATTTCAAAAATTCCTTAATAAATTGATTCACACACAAACACATATTGACATATTGAAAACAGCTGTTCAAGCGATCTGTGAAATGCTTTGTTTTCAACTTCAGTATTTAACCCCATTGTGTTTAATATGTCAAATTCACTTATTCGCAATGAATTTTTCGCTTGATATTGCACTTGGTTTCTAAGTAAGAGAAATCGAACAAATTTAAAATTAACTCCATTTTGGTAACAAAAAGAGAGTAGCAGTTTAATAAAAAGTTAGACTTTTCTAATTTTGAAAGCTCTTTCAGTGGTTGACTTTTAGGGATCTAGGTTTGCTTGCTTTGTTCTTCCAGCACTGAGTCATTACTTCACAACACAGAGGCAGCCATCATATGTATTTATATCAACTAATGCATCTTTCTTAAATGTCAGACCATAATACTATCATCGAACACCACACTACGATGAATTCAATGCCAATTTTTTTTTTTTTTTTTTTGAAGAAGAACCAAACAAAGACAAACTGATCCTCTTCGCCTTTGTTTGCTAAAACTATAAACAAAAAAAAAACGAGATTGTGTTTTGGTCGGTCGGTCGGGACCCGTATCAAAATTGCACACACAAAAACACAAAGAAAACCTGACAAGAAACTTCAAATACAAAAGTTCCCTTCCTCGTGCCTTAGTCATACCTATACTCGTATTCTAAGCATCAACAAAAAAATAAAAATCGAAAAGAGATCCCCTCCTCACGACATAATCACGACTTGCGAGACAATTTCGATCCGAACAGAAAATTTCAGACAAAAGTCTGAATAAAAAAAAAAAAAAAAATATAAAAAGAGAAACTTTGCACATGGCCAGTATAAATAAATAAATAAATGATTAAAAATAAACAAACAAATAAAAAAAAAACGAAGAAGTAGGTAATAGGTAATACACAAAACAAAACCGATATAAGACTACCATAGGATAGGTACCTCTACCTACCTACAAGCTTAAGGCAACTTTAGGTTCTTACGAGTAAATGCGAACTTGCATTAAATCGAACTGAAAAAAAAGACAAGATTTTCTAGTGAAAACTTCACCTGATCGCAGAAAAACTATGCTCGACACAGAAGAAGCGGAAAAACCACTTAACCTTCCATCAACAGAAGCTAAAGCTGACTCTACACTAGCTTGCTGCTTGATGTAGGTAGGTATACACCATCAGAAAAGGCTATCCATGCAAAGCTAACTAACAATGAGAAAGGTACATACCTCCATTGCTTGGGGCTTGGGATTGGGACTGACATCTCATAGCAGTAGAAGACAAAGAACCTGCACTGCACTTGTACTTGCATCAGCGAAGAAAGCAAAAAGTGCTCCAACTAGTTCTGTTTCTTTTTTCGTGGTTCATATACTCCTAATTCTTCATCACACTAGAGGGGCAAGGGGATATGTATATTGATAGACTTGGTTTAGTCGCGCCTAAGTAGTTCTTCGTCTAGAATTTAGAGTGGCTTTATAGCTACTGGTGTGGATGATTATATTCAATAATTCGCAAATGATATGAAAATGGATTAGAACGAGATTAGAAGAAGTAGGTAAGTACATGAAAATCCATTATTTCAGGTCAGATGAAGTAGGTACCTGCAAACAGGCAATATTTCTCGAATTGATCCGTATCGGGTTTTCTGCTCCTCTGAACCAGGGGCGTCAGCAAAGTTATTAGATGAAATTACCCTTTTTAATGATAGACCATAGTTATTTGAAAAATGGTTCGCTCATTTTACCCAAGAAAGGTGATTAAAAGTATATTAATGTGAATTTCTATGGCTGTGTTTGGGTTTAGGATTTAGGACTAAGGGATAAGAAGTTTTATTGAGCAAACAAAGTAAGTATTTTTCTTAAGAATGAATGATATTTCGTGTGATGTAATTAGAATACGTAACATTTTTCTTCGATAACTAGGTAACATGTTTTTTCAAGAAAGAAGACAGAAGAACATTAATAAATAAAATATGAACCCACTCCATTTCTGCAAACGCTACTGATTTTAGTTCTGGAATCATATCCCGAAACGCAAAGTTTTCAATTTTAAATGTTGAGACTTCAAAATGAATCGTCTCAGGAGATTACAATTCAATATTTTTGTTGTTAGTTATGTATCTTTATTTTAAATCTCAGAGCTGTTATTGAAAGATATCCTTTCCTTTTTCTTACTTAGTTTTTTTTTTTTTTTTTTTTAAATAAAGTTGAGTACTCATATAAAATTAAATGGACGTTGAATAGATACAAATACGAGCACAAAATACAATGTTATATTGGTAGGAAAGTAGGTACCTATATTTTCAATCATGAAAAAACCCTTTTTCTAATCCGCCTTCCTCTTCTCTTCCTTGTTGTCATAAACTCTGGTCACCCTTGTACCAATACCAAAGTATGTATATACAAATAGGCATGTATCTAGATACATTTTAATTCATATTTTTAAAACACCTAGCTTTTTCCTGGGTAAAATATAAACACACGCACATAATATCGATTTGGCTACACCAATATGAAAAGATGGAACAAAATTTATAACAAAATTATGTTCCTTTTGGTATACAAACATTTTATTTACATTCCTGATTTGACATGACGCAGGCTGGCAGGTAGAGGTTGAAGTTGGAGATTGGTTTGGTAGGTGTGGGTTCAGGGTTTTGGTATCTTCAAGAACTCTTATTTGCAACACCAGATGATAAAAGATACAGATACAGACGATAGGATGTTGGAACGAACGACGACGACGAAGACGAGCAGAGCCCGAGTATACACAACACAGATACCTACGCACACATAAAACAAGATGAACTTATAAAGATGGTAGTTGGTAGGTACGAGTAGGTAGGTGAATATTCCCATTCCTCCCCCTCGCAAACCAGAAATCAAATTGTATACAGAAATATACCCAAAACACCACAAAAAAGAAGGAAAATAGAAAAACAATTCGGGGATTGGTGTTTTGATATTTTTAAAACAACGACTCACCTTAAATGTTTGTTTGTTTGTAGTTTTTGTTGCTGCTGCTTAAAGAATGCAATTTATCCTTTTTTTCAGTTAAGATTCCATTAAAAATCCTTAAATAACAAAAAAAAACAAAAAATTTAAATCAATTTTCAACTTTTCCTTTATGCACTTTTAAATTTGATTATGGATTAATTTGTACTTATTTTTTTATTTTTAAGGATATTTCAAGGATTTCATTCACTAATGAATAAAATTAAATTAAACTTTTTTAACTTAAATAATATTTATATTTACTTTGATTTAAATGTCCTTGCACTTCAAGGATATTTTTTTTTCTTATATTGACGTTGTGTTTCTTTTGTTTCTAGTTGTTAATTGCAAAGAAGAAAAAAAAGTATGTGTATATATGTATGTATGTACAGTAACACTTTGTGTCTTGTGTATCTTTATTAATTTTAGTTGTGTTGTGTTCGACGAACTTGTTGTGGGACGCGCTCTCAGCTGACTAGTGTTTTGTACACAAAAATTCATGCAAAGAGCTCCGTTTTCTGTTTTCTATTCTGTTTTCTGTTCTGGTTGCTGAGAATGAAAAAAAAATGAATATAAACATAAAAGATGGAATGGAAGTGGAAGAGGAATTAAGACAAAATGAACCTTGCGCTGCGCACACAACATTTAACAGCTGAGTCTTAAAGGTGTATTAAAGAGTAACTTTATAGCTTATTTACATATGTACATGTATGGGAAGGTATGGCTGTGTGACCATCCAGAAAAGGATATGACGAAAATAATAAAGGTATAAGAAAAGAAGTAGGTACAAAACAGAAAAGGAAATTGATTAGGGGAAGATAGATATTCAGGTAGAGAAACTAGAAAGGATACAGCAGAGCTGTAGGAATTTTATGAGAAGTATAATAATTTTTAAACATTTTTCATACCATGGATTAAGTTCTATTTTTTCAATTGAGTTTTTTGGATAGGTCTAAAATTTTATTTAGATGAATAATATTGTTCATAAGTTGTTTTTGTGATTTCACAGATATTCATATTTCAAAAATAAACCAAAGTTCTCATAAAAATCCCTTGTTTTTCAATATAAAAAAAGTTAGAGAATACAATTTTTTGAATTCAATCTGTCTGTCTGTCTGTTACTCTTTCACGCCTAAACGGCTGAACGGATTTTGTTGAAATTTGGTATGGTGATAGATGATATAGGTTATCATGAAATGGTGATAGGCTATAAATAATCACGCCATCGTTTTTAGGGGGTAGGCAGATAACTAAATTGAGTTAGTGATTTTTAGTCGTTTATGTTGGGACTTTTGCTCTTCCACGTCTAAACGGCTGAACGAATTTTGATGAAATTTAGTATGGTAATAGATGGTACCCTAAAAACGGATATAAGATCAAAATGATCACGTCATCGTACTTAGGGGGTAGAAAGTAGGCAGAAAACTAAATTGAGTTACTGATTTTTTTATGGTTTTTGCTGGGAGTTTTGCTCTAAACTCTAAAACTGAACGAATTTTGATGAAATTTAGTTAGGATATAGATAGTAACCTAAAAAAGGATATGGGCTATTAATATTCATGCTATCGTACTTACGGCGTAGGCAGTAGGCATACAACTAATTAATTAATTAGTGATTTTTAATCGTTTGTTTTAAAAGATTAACTCATTCACGCCTTACAACAATAAATAAGACACAAAGTAAAAATCCTTAATTTTTTTTCGATTTAGGTGTAGCGAAGCGCACCGAGTAACAGCTAGTAGTCTATATAACATCACGCTGCGACCGATAATAGAGAAGAACCAGTGGAAAATGTTGCAAAAACGGCGAAAATTATTCATCTTTGAGGGCTTCCGTTATTCGTGTCAAGGCGCTGATCTCAAAAACTATGGTATCGAATTGAAACATTCCTTTTGCATTGTTTAGTTTATTTATCGAGGAAGAATTTAAGCTATACAAAATTACGCTACGACGAAATATAGGTCACTGGTCTTTATTGGTCTTTGGTCATAAATGGCTTTGGTCATAAATGGTCTTTGGTCATAAATGGTGTTTGGTCATAAATGGTCATTGGTCATAATAGGTCATTGGTCATTGTATCTTTGACCTCTGGCCATTGACATTTGACCTTTGACCTTCGACCTTTGACCTTTCACCAATGACGTGTACCTGTACAATGACCAATAACCTATAATGACCAATGACCTATATTGACCAATAACCATTTATGACCAAACACCATTTATGACCAAAGACTAATAATGACCAATGACCTATATTGACCAATGACCAAAGACCAAAGGATTCGGACGGTTTGGTCTGCGCCGCCGCCGCCGTCGTCCCTCCAAGTAAGTATGGTCTGCCACGCTGTCCCTACCATAAAATGTACTACATAGAACTTTCCGAGGTGGTTCCACTGCTTTCATGCAAGCTAGGTGACCTGCCCGACGGAATCTACCGAGTTTATTTTTTTTTCACGACACATCTGAATTCGAGGTAGATTGCGGAATCGTCCTTCCTTACATACGGGGTCATCAATTCTCCTTACGACTTGCTTTGCGCTTAAGAGGTCAAAGTTTGCTAATATTGACCCAAGGTATTGGGTCCATTACCTTAATTGTTTGACCAGTTGTTCCTCTCGCAGTCGAACGTCACCAAGCACTTTTTTTTCTTTCACTAAACAGCCAGCGGGATATCGTGTTAAAAAGAGAACAGAAGGCACGCATTGCATGGGATAGATTTTTGTTTTCAAACGAATCGTGCATTTTTTTTTTTGAGTATTATGAGTCATGACCATCACTTTCCAGTTTTGTAATTAAAAAACAATACATTTTAATTAAAATGTGTCGACTCCTTACTTATTAATTTTAATCTGTATTTAAAATACATATTCCTTCCGTTCCATTGTCAAAATCGGGTTGCAGAGAAAATCCGTATGTTCTTCAGCCATAATAAAATAAAACCTAAATATCCTTTACGAAGTACTTTAAAATATATATTTTTTAAAACTTAATCTTAATTGCTATAATAATAAATTGAGGCGGACGAAGTCGCGGGGAACAGCTAGTTATTATTATAAAATACAAAGCTTCTGGGCTTAGTTACTATTTGACTATACTGATCTGTCAAAAATTGTGAAAACATAAGCTGGATATTTTTTTCTTCTAAAAAAAACATTACAACTAATGAATAAATATGTTTTATTTATTATGTTTTGAAGAATCGATTAAAAATAATAATAATCAACATAGAAATCCATTTTGAGTCATTGAAGAAAATTTTAAACTCAGATAGTAAATTGTACTTTTTTTTAATTTCGTAGTATGTATCCTGTTTATACTTTAATCTGCCAAGTTATAATTTATATTTATATAAACTCAAATTCATATCGTCTACTTAAATTTGTTATTATTTGTACTCGTATCAAATACAAACAGGACAGGGAAGTTACCTGGCAATGCTCGTTTAAAATACTACAAGTGTGTGCACTACCTTAAATTAATTTTTTTTTAGTTTTGGCATCACTAATGGTACTTTGACAGTATAAAAATGACATTTATTTCTTTTACTTGTTGACGTTTGAATTTATCACACGTGTGTTTTTGCGCATCACAAAAATATTTTCTAAATAATTCATAATATTCTTGGGTTATTTCCTTTAAAAACAATTACAAATGGGACGAACAAATCGCTCACGTAAACGCCGCGATGAAATGAATAAAGTCAAAAAGGCACGCAACGCTGCAAAGGAGCTTGTACGTCTAAAGAAAACCCTTGGCCTTCTCGATGCCGATGGCAATGAAATTATGAAAAATGCCGAAGAGGTGGTGACAGTCAAAACGGCCAAAGAAATCAAAAAGGTAATTTCACTTTATTGTTAAAATTAAACAATATTAAAAATGTTTCTATTTGTTTGATTTTAAGGAAAAATTGGCTAAAGAAATGCAAGAAATCGAACATGAATTCGAAGAACAACGCGACAAGGGTGAAGATATCACCGTGGTTAATGAGAAAACTGGCAAAAAACACACGTACAACACAAAAACAATGCGAGACGAACACGGTTCCTACCCACCATGGTACAAACCAAAGAAAACACCCAGGAGAATCCGTAAGTTGGAGCACTCACGCAAAATGCGCTTCCGTCAAGCATGGACAACAATCAATGTTCCCTTGTAAGATGATGTGCTGCCTTTTAGTGTTAAGGATACCTATGTGTTAAGAAACTGCTTTTAATAAACAAATTAAATGAAAACTCGCAGAGTTTTGGTCTTAAATATAGAATACATTTATTTTACTTCTATTAGTTTAGATAAAAAATAAACAAATTGACTTTTAAACGAATTGGCGAGAAATAAAAAATAATATAACAAAACAGGACCTCAGGCAAATAAGCTATAGCCACATATTATCATGGGTGTGTGTTAAGCAGCTAGTAAAAACGATTTCGATTTCAATTTCAACATTCAGAGAGCAGGAAAACCAACAACAACGAAGCCGTCACCCCTTCGATCACTGCAACGTACAGACACGCCACCGCCTTCTACTGCCATCGTTCTCCTGAGGTCATTCATCCTTCTTATCGTCTGTCTGAGCTCCTGCGATGGCATTATTATTATTGAGTACTTGTCCGCCAGTGAATCCAAGAATACCACAGCCCACTGCAGCCAGTCCTCCAGCCTTTATACCTGCAAACAAACCAATGGGTCCTCCAACGCAAGATCCCAACAAAGCACCCATTACCGGATACATCGCTTTTTTATAGGCAAGCGCTTGTTGTAGGTGTGCTTCTCCCATTTGTACATTCTCGAGAGCTTCCTCGGCGTTATCCGCTATTACTTGAACGCTCTCTGCTTGATCCTGTACGAGGACTCTTACATCTTGGAACATGCTATGCAGATCTTGGACTTCTCTTTGTAAAGTTTCAAATTCCTTTAGACAAGCCTGTCGGGCTATGAGTTGGTGCTCTTGCAGTTGGAAATCCGCCTGAATGTGTGGTAGAGCATCATTGTCTTCCTGTAGGGGCGAGTTTTCGTCATTTTCGTCTGATTTTGTTGTGCTTGTGGGACTCTTCAGTTGAAGATCTGAAAGAAAAACAACATTAAAGTGCTTGACATAAATATAATACCTATTATAAAATCAAATTGTGAGGTAACCTATAATAATCTACTCCGTGAGAACTAAAAGAAACATCCCTTTCCCTTTTTTGGAAAAAATTGGGAAAGTCTATCAACTTAAGGCCTTTTGCAGCCAGTAAATGAGCTTGTTCTTTTATCACTTTATCAGGGAAAGAAGAGGAGTGTAGATTTTGCTCAATACTACAGAAGAATGGAAATATAATCAATGCGACTTTTAATATGGACAAATTGCTCTAAAACAATTAAAAGCTTGATTGTAAATATACAATAAACGCTTTATTGATTTTACTATGAATCATATGTTGCCGCATTTTTTTGAAACAGGTATGAGCTATGTCAATAGTCCATGTTTATACACGGAAAGAGAGCAAAAATCAATAAACAGAAAGATGCTTTTCAATTTTATTGCTTTGACCTAGTATCGTCCGACGGGGTGTGTGTATCCAACGCCCGCCAACCCATACCCCATTACAAAGTGAATATTTATTTACCCTTGTTCTAAATCATTTTGGAGTCTCTTCTACTCACCCAAATATTCTCGCATGCCTGCCATTGCTTTGTTCTTTCCTGGTGACATCATTTCGTCGAACTTTTCGCGATCTTCGTCGGATACTTTCTCTCTTAAGATATCCATCTCCAGCATCAGATTCCTCAGCTGTTTAATTACTCGCATCGCGTTGATTTCTTCCTTTTTGATTTTTGTCCAATCGCCCAGCGCTAGACATTTCTCGATGTTGGATTTGTGATTCTTCAGCAAACCCAGATGATGTGGAATTGCGAGGTCGTTGAATTTGCGTATTGAGATTTCAGCTTGTTTGAGAGTAATTTTTTCAACGTTTTCAATTTGGTCGAAACTCATTTTAATTATTTATTATTTAGTTTTCTGATTTTGCAAAAATTGTCTTTATTTTTAGTAAAATTGTGACACACAAATATGTAAAATAATTTTACATTTCTTAAATTATTGAAGTTGATAATTAGTATTCAATTTTATTATCAATTAAGAGGAAAACTTTTCCTACGACGACAAAGGAAAAGTTTGTAATTTATTTGAGTGCAAGGTTTGGTTCTGTGTTTTTCTTTCTACTGCTCTGTTTCTGTGGTCTTTGCGTATTTCTTTTTTTATTTTCACGAAGGGAACTTTTTGTTTTGTTTTTTGTTCGAGATTCGTATTTTGTTCAGCAATAATATGAATGAAGTTGGCTGTGGTTGTGCAATGGTTTGACAGTAGTATGCTGTTTACACTTAAACGAATTTAACACTTTGTTTTCATCGACTACAAACGAAATTTTATTGTTACACAAATTGTGGAAAAAAATCAATCCTTATTGGGTTAACTAATTGGACTTATTGAGGGATGTAAAGATAAGGCTTTTCAAGGTTGCCTGTCTAAGAATCAGACTTAGTTAATCTTATAAATTAAAATCATACCAACATTCAAGTACCAAAATACGAAATAAATCTTTTGAATCTTCATAGCGTCAGTATTTCCGTAACTGAACAGATTGACACAGCAACTTTGACAACCACAACCAGCAACATAGACATCAACAAACACTAAATTTTATATTACTGTGCAAATGCTGCCAACTTTTAGGCGTATTTTATTAGATTTATTAATACCTACACATGACTTTTAATGTCAAAGTTTTCTTGCTGTCGAAGTTGCTGTGTCAATTTGTTTCTCGCATAAGCTATCGAAATCGATTATCCTGTGTCAGGCAGTATAAAAACTCTCAATAAAAAACAGCAAAGAAAGAAATTACAATAAAAAATCACAAGAAGTGCAAAACTTCAGACATCAAACATAGAACGTCAAACAGTGATCTTCGAACATTATACTTCGAATTACCAATTTTTAACATAAACTACTAAGAAAAAATTCCTAAAATAGGCTAGGGCAAACTTATTTTTAATTTTATAACACTAAGCTAGGAATATAAAAATTCGAAAAGATTTCGTGTACAAAATTCGAACTAGTATTTTCCATATTTTGACATCATTAAAATATTACGAACCTGTAAGACCTGCAAATTTAATGAAAAAAAAACTCAAATATTTAGTTTTAAATTATATTTGTAACTTAAGCTTTATCTGTAGTTTTTGCAGTTTCATTTAATTTTTTTTTCTACAAACAAAAAATAAAACTCTCTTAAAAACTAAACTCTTAAGAATAAAAATAAATTACATACTAGATTTAATAATATTTATAATATTCTCTCAGTAATATCTAAAATTATATAAAATGAAAATATGAAAAATCTGGGAATGGAGTTTGGGATTTCATACATATTATATAAATCAAAATTATTATAGTCTCATTATTCTCCTGATGATAAACATAAATTATTTATTATATATTTTATGTCCTCCTTTTGGTTTTCTTGTATATAAAAACAAAAATAATGTAAATGAAATGAAAACAGAACTAAATAGGCAAGAATAAAAGTGAGTTCAAGAAAATTCATATAATTTATATATCACATTAAAATAAAATCAGGGATACACAACAACTATGCTTAAATATATGTCAATTTTTGTAAACTTATAATAAAATAAGGATTTTGTTTTGTATTTTTCTTAAACAAAAAATATTACAAAAAAAAAAAAAGTTAAAAATCCAAAATATCATTTGTTTTTATTTAATACTCCTAAGGGCAGTACGGTCCTGGTGAGTTGCGACACTTGAACAGCACACTTATCATATTTTCAAGCTTCCGTGTCCGGGTTTCCGTTGCAACGAGATTGCTATGGAGATGGTTCATGTCTTGTTGTTGCTTCTCCTGAAAATTAAAAATGACAAAATTCTATTAGTTTAGAAAAAAAACTGTGACTCAGATCAGTATATTATGCTCTATGCTCTAGTATTTTTTTTTTAATTCAAGAATGAGTAACTTAGGGTGCAGTTTTAGAGCCTTAAAAATTCCCAGCTCCCAGCATGGCTTATATGGAGACTGTCTGCCTGTAAAGTAACTATTCGCCGTTGCTATAAAGAGTATAGCCGATAATATTTCAAGTTTTTTATGTCTCCTGAGCGTTCCCGCTGTCAAATAATTGGTAACACTGGTTACTCTTTCAGTGAATGTGACATTTAAACAAAATTGGGCGTTTGATCGTTTGACTTTATAACAAACCCAGCCACGCCTCTGTAGGAGTTACACAAAACTTAATTATGACAGAATAATAATAATCTTAAAAAATCAATGCAAAGAAGAAAATAATCAGAACTTTCGGATTTGATACGGAGTCTGATATATACATAGGTAGGGCTGGCCACCAGAAAAGTCTTTGCCTCGTCTTGTAAAAAGAAGACGAGACTGACCTTTATTGATTTTGACAAGACTTAGATGAGACCAGCAAAAGTCTTATCTCGTAGCCTGCATAATGCACATAATGAAATGTTTGAGTTAGGACAATTACTACTATACTTATTGAAAAACCAGTAGTGTTGACAGCCAAAAAAAAACTCAAAAAGTTATCTAAGAATGTTTGATAGATTTTACCAATGTTATCAGCCGACTCTTCAAAGAATCCACGACAGAGTAAGTGGCGTCTAAAGACTTCTGCAGTTGATTTGTAGTGATGCGTTCATTTGCAAGTGATTTTTCGATTTTATGCAAACGTGCCGTCACTTCATTTGAGTCTATTTCATTTTCAAGATCACGGGCTTCGAAGGCATCATCATCGTTGTTATCTATAAAAAGTATGTACATATTATTTAGAAAATCAAAAGCTTAAGTAAACGAAGAAAAAGGTTGCTTGATTTCTTGTGAAGGCTTACCAATCTTTTTACAACTCTGTTTATCCGATTGAAGCACGAAACCCTCTCTGCATTGACAGTAGTATGATCCGTCAGTGTTGTAGCACAATTGATCGCATGGCTTCTCCTCATTGCATTCGTTGATGTCCTTCTCACAATATTTACCCCCATAGCCTGGAGGGCAACTACAAGCTTCTGGACCGATGCAAGTCCCACCATTGCGGCAAGTCGCACTGCAAATAGCTGCAAGAAGTAAAAAAAACAAAAAACAAAAACACAAAGTAGGAAAAACAAGATAAAAACGATCATGCAACATGCGAACATGCAGCAGTGAAAGTGACATTAATGATCTCAGGCTTACGTTTCATGCACGCATTTGAGCTCTTAGTGATCCGGCTCCAACCGGGACAACAGTCATAGACCATTTGCTTAGTGGTCTTGTGACGAACGATATCACGATACGCCGGCTCATGGACTAGCTGAACGCGTGTGCACATTTGATTCGATTGATTTGTCTGCGCCGGACATGGGTGGCTGATATGCTTCCACATTGGACGATTGTAAACTTCGACGGTTTTAACGGGCACCAACAGAGCCCGCTGCTGCACGCAGATGTGACGACTGTAATGAAATGCAGAATCAAATGAAATGAATCTATTTAGTTTAGAGCAAGTCCAATTCAATCGATATATTATTATTGATCAAAATAAAAACATTTAGACTGAAAAACTGGATTGTAATAGATGAAATAACTGTCGGAAATTATCAAGCCGAATTATGTTGTACAGAGAAATCATTGTGAGCCGAGAACCAGCTACATTATATAGACGCGGTTCGAAACATTTAATTTAACATGAAAATCGTTGGATGACATTAAGACCGATTCGGGTTAGCGGGGTTGGTAATGGCATGGAAACATGTAGACGTGTAGTTGTCATCAAGCGGCCGGCAGTTGTCTGAGAAGTTGCCAAGTTGGTCTTGTCGTCACTTTGTCTGTGGACGAATGGCGATGGCAGCCGGCGCTTAGGGCGAACTGTCTTCGAGTAAGTGCAACCTAATTATATATTTTATAATGAAATTAAATTTAAGTTTTTTTTTTCACATAATGCATCATTTTGTCATTGAGAGTGTCAGGCTTGAAAAAAAAAATAATTATGTCTCTGGGGTGTTGAAAAAGGGATGAGAAACGTGTATTCAGGTACTTAACCATCATCAGACGGATGCGGTACAAGGTTATTGAAATATTTTTTACTGACAGAACACAGAAATGAGTTATGCAACAACTTAATTGACAACTTAATTATATGGCAAACATGACAGAAGGATTGCAGAATTGTTCACGTGATAAATTTTTAATTTTTGACAGGTTTTTGGTTGAGAAAATTATATCGACATTTTGTACATGTAGGTTTCGGTCACTAACTATATCTTGAAAATAGTTTTTATGCTACTTTTTACACAAAGCATGTCATCTAAGAAACAAACTGGCTTAAAAATGCACTTAACTCTAAATTAAGGGTTATAGGGTTATTTTGGTTAAGTGACAATTAATTTATTTAGTTGTGATATTGATATTCATAAATTTGTATCTTATATTTTCACAAACAAATTTTCTCTTCAGTATCTAACATAAACAAACCTAGCTGTCAATTTCAACACCATAAAAATCACATTTTAATCACCTTTAATATCGACTTAGCTCTGCTTTATGGAAATTGTTTTTTTTCCATATTGTCTTTTTATACATCAGTTCCCATTCCCATTGAATTGATAAGCAGAAGTATACCACTTACAACCAACCATAAATCTCTAATCTTAAAATTCGATCAAAATATTTTTGCATTATCTAAAATCATATTTGACTTAAATTAGATATGCTCGAAATCTTTAGTTTGATTTGGTATGTCAAGCTTTAGATAACAGGCTTTACAGGTTTTAAAATACAATCCAAATGCAATTCTATTCAAATTTTTGAATATTTCTTTTTTTCTTTTGTTAGCAAATGCATCTCATTATATGAAATTTGACAAACAAAACTCAAGATCAAATCGATTAATTTATCATGAATAATATTACAGAAGAAACAAACAAGAGTTCACACGATATCTCTTTGAAAGATCTTATATGAGACAAAACAATAAAACAGAGACATTTTTATTTTGATTCAGGGAAACCCTCGTCCTCGGCCGCATTAAGAAACTTGACTTGAAATAAACAGTAAATGATATGCAAACTTAAATGATGCATCACTTTTGGCAATGCACTTAAATCGGTTTATTAATATCTATATTTGAAAACAAATAAATCACAATCAATCCATAAAGCAAACAAAACATTGACCCCGACGCTTTTTTTAACAAGGTGCATGAACCATAATTGGGCAAGTGCTGTTCTGACGTTAAAGTGACTTTTGACTTTTAAAAAATTTAACGTGCGCGATTCGAATTAATGGAGGCTGATGCCACTTGTTGCCTCGTGTTACATAATGCAACATACCGTGAATATTTTGATGTTTCACGTGATAAAGTTGCTTGTGTCTGATTCTGAGTAACGTAAATTTGTCTGTTCAAATGACTACATTCAAAGCCACAGTCAAATTCGGTTTCTCCGCTGAATGCGCTAGACGACTTTGTTGTTTTAAAGACTATTTTCATTGAGATGCTATTTCATTCCAGGAATATCAAATTAACCTTCCGAATTATGTGGGCATCATCCGTTTCGATTTGATTTATTGTTAATATACAACGATGATTTATCACTGGATTCTTTTAGTACACTCCAGGGTAGCATTCAGCGCCGAATAACTTGCAACCTGTTTTTATCGGAACATACTCGTGAGACATAACCTGTATCACGTATCAGGTACTTATCCGCATATGCATTCCTGAAAATGGTGTTCACAAACAATTCCACTTGCGCTCTTACATATGCAAAAAAGGTCGGCAATCATTTAATTAAAACACCCAACGCCCTCGCTATGTATAGGTACCACATTGATACGAGTATACTACCTTCGCTTATTCACATACTGACAGCTACCAGTACCGGTCCGGTATCCATTTATGCGGCCGACCACCTCACCGTACCACAATCGGGAACTCGTTTATGCAATGATATCATAAACATAGTGCCACTGGGCGAACGGTATGTGTGTCGTACTCGTACATAATAAAAGCAAAAAGTATGTATGTAGGTAATAAAAACATGAAGGCCATAAACAAATTACGAATCCTTACGCTGCGCTGCGCTGATGGTTGTACAGAGCAGCAGCGTCCAGCCAGCGTGCTGCTGGGAAACGTACTTTACTGGAATGCTGCCCATTTGAATATGGATGTTTTTTTTTTTACTCCGGATAACAACATGGACAGAGACGATGATGGCGAAAATGCCTAACGGCTAACAATAAGTCGACTTATGTATAGGGAGGTGATCATATCAAGGCTGTTTATGTGCTATCGCTTCCAAATGCCAGTGGCCTTAAACGCACAAGTCATCGCAGCTTAATGAACCGTTTAGCACACATTATCACATAAATATTTAAGAGATAAATAAAAAGGTGTAGAAGAATGTGTTGTCTAATGGCGGAATTTAAATTATCCAAAATTTTTATGTGTCAGAAAAAGGTAAGTGAAAAATGTTTTTAATAATATATCAGTGCCACATAATTGGAAAATGCTTTTTTAATGACATTTAATTGACAGACAATTCAATTGCAAATTTGCTTTTGGACTTGATGCGTTGTGCTTGCAGTGTCTTTGACGGAAGGGTAATGACGTTGAGTCTGCATTATTCCATTAATAACATTTAAAATAAAACTATTCGACACACGTAGTGAATAGTTCCAATAGTTCCGTGGGTCGAAAACAATATCCCCTTTTACAACAAGGACACGAAACAACGGACAAAATCAAACGTCAAAAATCAAAAGTCAAATTGTGTAATTTGGGGTTAAAGTGACATAAGATCTGTTCGTTTACTTTTAAAAACTTATCCACTTCATAAATTATAATAATAATTATTATAAAAACATTTTCTTAAATAGCTGTCATAAAGGTAAAATAATATTAAAATATTGTCAGTTATTTTTTGTTTATTGTATCATGATTTTAACTCAGTAATATTTTTTTTAAATAATAAAAGATAAGATCATTGATCATTATCTTCCAAAATACCTTCATATTTCTTTGGGACAATTTCAAAAACTTACAAAACAAATAAAATCCCAAAAATATACACTCCAAGTTTTATTATTTACTATTTACTACGGGAACCATTTTGATCATCATTTCGAAATTTTACCATAAATTTGTTTGTATTTATTAAAACAATCTATAAAATAGAGTTTTATTACAATATAAATGACAACATTATTTAACTTGTGTACATAAGTTATCAAATCGAATAGCTGTCATAATTGTATGTCCCTAGTCCCTTATCTTATAAGTCACAATATTAAACCTGAGATTTTAATTGAGTCATTTGATGAATATTATCTTGATGTCCCATAAACTTACAATGGGCCTGAATTCTCGTTAAAAACAACAGGGACCCCCAAACTGATTCCTCTAATCAGCCCATTTCCAATCAACATTAACTTTGGTTATTTTTTTTTTATAGCCCACAAAATGGCTTTCTAAATAAATGCCAAACATATTTGAAATCTCTGTCAACGTCTAATTTAAATGCCCACATACACCCACTGGTTGGTTAGTTAGTGCTTAGTGCGGTTTGATAGAGGCAACACGGCGGCGTCGACGGTCGTCGTCGGCGGCGCGGCGGTGGTGGGTTCCCCCAAACGAATTGGATCTCCGCATAAAACATCGGGCCAACAACATCAGTCTGCATGTCGTTGTCGTGCATCTTGTAATGGCTGTTGCAGCTGAAAGTAATGGGCTCACTTAACATCTCCTCCTATAGACTGTGTTGCAGTTGCAGGAGCAACTAGACATAAGTTCTGCTTCGAAAATTGCTCGCACACATTTCCCAGAGAGTTTCCTTGTCCGACAAAAAAGCCTCACCACAACGCAGAGCCACGCAAGTGCGGATGCCTCAAAGACTTGTGTCCCGTACAACAGTCCGTTCAATATGGCATCACCGCGTCTTAATTTCAATTACATTCGTGTTAATTATTCTTGCAGTCAGATGGAGTCAGAGACGGTCCTCGTTAAATCCACCGTAGACGTAGAGTACACGCGGAGCTAGTCTCGCTTTCAATGAAGTCGTATAGTAGTAAAGCGCTGTCTGCTGTTTTCCAAGATTTTAAATAGAACCGACACACAGAAAGGATGTTCGCATTAATCAAACCGTATGATTCATACAGCAGGCGTAACAGTTTTTTCGTCTGCCATTATGAATGCAGTTTGTATTATAATGACAGGCGATTTTTTCATACCAAAAGATGGCCTCATTCCGAATGAGAGAGCAAAAGTTGCACCGAACGGTATAATCAAACTGACACCTTTGTACCTAAGATGTCACAAGCTACAGTTAATTCTGAAGTGGAAATGGAATCGGTTGTTTATGTGGCCAAAATGGTCAGATGACAGGTACTAATCTTAACTTGGACAAGACTGTTATGGTTATGGCCTTTCCATGGCGATGGCGATGGCGAGGCCAAAATGTTGGGAATGTTCGGCATTTTCTCTTTATGTCATTTTAATATATTCAATGTGACAGATCTTATGGGATTTATTTTGTGTGCAGTCTAAAAATTTTGTTTGTGTCCTACCTGCCCGTTTAAGTCCCATTCACTCAGGTGGGTTTATTATTTCTTGTTTTATTTTTTTGTCGCTGTTGTTAAGCAAATTAAAGCAGAATTGAGAAAGCAATTTAAATTAATAAATGAGTCTATATGAATGTGGGACAAGCCTTCAACAGGAAAAGGCGAAATTAAGATGCTAATTGAATGTCAAAATGATAAATTCAAACAGAAAGAAAAGAAGGCTACGCTGCGCCTGGCCCGTGTCTTGTGCTTGTGCACGAGAGGAGTTTGTACCCGCCTTATGTTACTAGTTTCGATATATGTTAACTTTTATTTCAATTTATGTATTTTTAGCTTTCGTGACAAGTTAAAGTCGTGTTTAATTTGCTGGATAATCATTTTTGTATAAATTCAACTATGAGGATGAAATGTTTAGGTTTGATGTGATTTATTGAGGATTGAAGTCTCAAGCGATAGAGTGCATTAAATAGCAACAAGAATAAAAATTGAAAAGGAGTGTGTCATCATTAACATGTTTATAAAATTTAGAGATTGTCAAAAAACACTTTTTTATTTCATGTATAGATTGGGCAGACAAATCTTCGAAAATATTAACAACAATTACAACATCAAATGTCAAAATAAATTACATAGTTTAATTTTGGTAAAAAAACACTATTTTTTATCTCAGCAGCATCAAAGTCGTAAAAAACCAACCATACAAAACACGAAAAAACACTTCTATAACAACGCGATGAACTTTGTCTTTCATTTTTAAATTTGTTTGTATATTCATATTAGTTTTGTATACAAAAACCCGACAACATAATTTTCATATAAAACAAATTTTCTCACAATCTGTTGCTTGAATTTGAATGCATTTGTCATCTGCATCTGCATCTGCAATTTACCATCGAATCGTAGACAAAAGAATTTCAAATTCAAAAATTAAAAAAGCCAGCAGCGATTGTGCAACCAATATATATTGACAGGCACTCTATAACTTCATCACACAGCTGGACACTGTTCAGAAGATAAACGATAAACCGTTATAGGCATTAAATGCTAGCCTTAAGTCACCACATGAAACAATGCACTCGTAATCCAAAAAAAAAAAGAAAAAGACTAATCGCTTAATTAACATTTTTTGGAACGCTCCCATATGAAAAAACCTTTCAAATTTATCAACTAAAGTCGTCAATCAAAATTGACATACATACATGTATGTATGTATATGTAGAATGCGGTTCACTTAGTAAGAATTAATAAAGAAAAAAACTACGAAAACAAAAATGACATCCCCAAAATTAATGAATTTGGTTGCAATATAATCAACATCCAATTAACATAAATAAACATCAGATAAACGGCCCAGGTTAAGCAAACAATCGACATCAAGCTGACATTTTTGTGACAGTACAGTACACTCGTTAATGGAATCTGACAGCTTTGAGCACTGAGTCTACGTGATATGTGAACGCCCCTTAAACGGGCTGCATTCAGTGCACTTAAATGATAGCATGGAGGAGTTTAATGTAATTTAATCACCGATGATCTCGTGCGTGATCTTTTCCGTTATGTCATCACATTCGGTCGTTCGTTACCGTTGCAGCCGACTCGGCGGCGGCGGCGCGGCGGATTCGTTGTCTTCGAAGTAAACTGAATTTGTTTTACTAACCCAGTCCCAGTATACCAGTCTCAGTCCCAGACCCCATTGACATACTCAGCTTGTTGTTTTGTTGTATGCTTATTATGCTCCTTGGACTATATTGCGTGCCTCGAACAAGGAAATCAGATACTTGACTTTCTTCAGGCGAACTTGGGGCAGACTAAACATATTTTTTTTTTCGAATTGAAAATATTTGCATTACATCAGTTGCTTTGAGGAAAGAAGAAAACCTTTCCAATTTCTTGTTGTTATAAAATGTCCGTAGTTGAAAGAAAAAACGTAACTTTGCTGTCACCCGTGTTTATCATCTGAGGCCCGTCTTGAAACAACAAAAATATACATGCAACAGGCACCTAAACAGAAACATAGAGATAATGGTCAGATGAATGCCGAACGGATTATCATGACATGAAAAAAAAAAAAATGTTACAAAAAAGCCTCTTAGACAAAACGTGATTTCCGAATTAATGAGAAGTATTTTCTCTTTTTTTTTTTTTGTTGTATTTTCATTATGATTTTCATTTTAGATTTTTTAACATCTCGGTAATTGGTTTTCATCGTTCGATTTACAAGATGAAAAAATATGCTCAACGCAGTTATAATATCTATACACAAAAGCCAATCATATTGAATTTCTTTGACAACACTCGCGCTTGCGCAATAATAAGACAGTTTCTATAAGAATATAGTGACAGTGTGTTTGTGATTTACATTTTAATGCTGTTGGATAAATTACAAAATTAATTTTTATAACATGAGATTAAAGATGATAACGTTATATTTTTAAGTGTTGTATGTTTTTAAATGAGTCGACGTGTAATACATACTTTAAAAATGCAAATTATACCATTTCAAACTGATTCACACGTGCAACGTTGATAAAATTTTATATGACATATTTACATATTATACTCTCTTCTTCTGTCACAAAATCATAAAATCTAGATTCGAAAAATTGATCTAGATTAACAAATGAACACAATCGGAGATTTATAGCTCTGAGTTCCAATTTTGTCATTCTATACAACCTTTTCCCCAAAACATAATCAGCGACATTAGTGGAATACAAATTTGTTCTGAAAAGGTTCAATTTTAGAGTTTGACGTTTGAAAATAAGAATTGGAGAAATGTGAATAGGTATGGTTCGAAAGTTTGAGACTAGATTCAGTTACAAATGAACTACCAAATTTACCGCAAACAATTTTTTGACAGCCTTTCATTAATCTGACGTACCAAGTTCTGTTTGTTTCATAAATTTCTTTATTAAAGTGGATCTTCTAAAAAATCTTTCACTGTTTGAAAAAGAACCCACAACGCAAGTGAATTCTAAATTTGTCGGATAATTTTGATTCATTTTGTTTTATTTTTTAGTTTTTTTAGTTTGTTTAAAAAGAAAAAAAAAAAAACGCACCCGACGCGCGCCGTCTGTCGTCACATTCGCATCAAATACAAATATTTATTTTTACAGTCCTTATACAAACGCACTAGACTCGTTGCGTGTTTATTTTAGAAGAGAAACATCTTTTCTGCAACATTTGTGTTTTTAGCACCATAAGCTGCTTGGATATGTCTATGGATGTGCAATGCACCAAGCACCAAGCATTTTATAGGTAATAAAGTTCATGTTATAGGGATTTAAAAATAGTCGAATAAAACCGCCACTGAATACTGATGTTGTCAGTTGGCACTGTTCTGGGAGTAAGCAGAGGACAGAAGACCATAGGTTCCCGCAGAATCCATAGCACGAAATATGAAACAAACAACAACAACAACAGAGGAAAAAATTGTCCAAGGAAACTGTTCTATACTGAAAACAAATAGGTACCAGGAGATGGAAAACTGATGCTGGCTTGTCTTCATCTTCCCCGAGAATATTAGAAGCGCACACAAGCCAAAGTAACACGTTACTTTTTGTGGCTCCAAAGACGTAAAATATTCCACGTTATTATACCATGGGGGCCAACGACCGACCGACCGTCACGGAGCGGCGTCGACGACGACCGAAGACGTCTCTGGCTGGATATGAATGCATCTTCGTTCTTGTATCTTCTCTAACGTCTCTAATTTGAATCAGATTATTATTACCACTTTTATTGTGTGGTATTCTAATGGTTTGGCATGACTTCTTGACTACTCTGGTCTGGGTGCTCTTTAGATGAATGTCAGAGATAGACCAGACCGGAGACCGGAGACCAAGACTAGACTTTGGTTGTTCTATAAATGTGCTTTGCTAATCTATGAGGAAAACATTTAATGAAGTTTATGTACAAATATTTAATTTCTGAGGTTAATGCTAAAAATGTGTGAATAGCTTGGTTTTTGTGTTGTGCGATGCGGTGCGGTGATACGATCACGCATATTAAGATTAACAACTGTTTCTCGGTTCGTTGGACGGATGCGGACGATACGACTTATGGTTATAGAATTACATGGTATTAAGTATGGGCGTGCATATATTTTGAAGTGTTAACGGATATTATATGTCATTTTGATTATGAATTGTGGCGGATTAGCGATCCACGCTTATTCATTACACCGAACCTACACTAATCAACCTTATAACAAAAAAAGTAGGTATATAGTATATAGATACTCCAAAAAATAGTAAAAAAAAAAAATCTTATTAAATTAAGCTTCCTCAGCTAATGACCCTTCATTATTAAACCATTTAACAGCGAGAAAAACTGAGGAAAAAAGAAATCAAAAAGAAACGAAAGATTTCCATAAAAGGCTTCAGACTTAGGGTCATCGCGCAATTATCACAGATATTAGATAAAATAAATTTTATTTGAATAATGACGACACGCTTTATTAAGACCTTAATCTGACTTAAATGTATAGATGCAGGCCGGATCCACCATAACATACATATATACATATGTAAGAAGTACCTCCTCAAATGTATAATATAATTTGGAAGAGAAGAATTTTACTTTTATATTTATTTTAATGGAGAGTTGGATACACCCGATGGCAGTTAACATATCTACCCGTGAGTTCGTGAATGGCATCGTAACTCTGTGGTGCTGGTGATCTTGGTGAGATACAATAAAAGTGCTTAATATAAATTGGGTTTTAAATTTCAAAAAGAAATTGGAATGAATAAACAAATTGACATTAATGAGTTAAGGCTCAAAAGGAATTTTTTTTGTTGATGTCCAGATACATAATGCAGTCGATTTTGTATTTTACACAGCGACGCACGGTATACCTTGGTCAATAAACAAGTTTTTATTTTAAAGCAATAAAAAAAACATCCATTTTTTATGCAGTTATTTTAATATATTGATGTTTAAGTCAAGAAAAAGACTTTAACTTCGTAGACCCGATGAGATTGTATTACTTTTATCCTATGTTTGTAGCTGCAAATATCATAAGTCAACGAAAAGCCACGTTACATTTCATAATTTATTTCTGCCCAGTTTCGTTAACTTTTTCGAAATTAAGAAGAAGTCAATTAAATGGCTTCAAAAATACCCATTTCATCTCAACACAGATATTTGACAGTTGATAGTAGCGCTCGAACTGTTGAAATTACATCTGTCAAATTGACTATCCAATGATTCAGTCAGTTTTCAATTACATTTTCAAATAATAAAAATTGTCTTTTATTTGATCAGTATTTAAATCAACTTGTCAATTTACACACGTTATAAACACTATTCTACAAGAAATGGAAAGAAGTTTGAGTCGAATGTCAAGAAAACTCAAGTTTTGTGGAGAACATTGCTGTTTTAAGACAACCAATAGGTACATTTTGCGTCAATGCTTGGACCTACCCCCAAACAAAATTAAACCATAGAAATAAAAAATGGAACCATGTTCAATTTTACTTCAAAACTTAACGAAGAACAAAAATTCACTGCTATGTGGTTAGCTTGTTTGTTCAATGCCTCTCAGCTCTCACTGTCAGCAGATTTCAATGCCGATGCACGTGTATTCGAAACACTCAAACTGTCAAAATATTCAGCAACAAACCAAAGATTAAAAATCAAAATCCTTAACCTTATTAGTTTAACTTTTCTTGAAATCCAATATGTCATGCTGGTCCCATACTGTTGCCCTTTTAGAATGTTCCTATCCATTGTTATTTCCGTTTTATAAGCCGATTAAAGTTTATTTTTTTATTATATATTTTTTGTTCATTAATAAATCTGACGAAGAAGAAAAAGAATTACAAAAAAAAAAACACCTTTCATTGTTGGCTGTCAGTAGAACATCAGCCACACCCGCAGTCTAACTGACACTTTATTGCAACAAAACAGTGTGTAAAACACACCTTTAAGCTGTGCTGCTTGTTTTGTTGCAAGAGTTGCGCATGCGCAATGGATTAATCTTTGGGAAAATCTTTATTTATTCGTTGTCCAATTATTATGTTTTGTCTGAAAACCTCCAAACCTATCAGGTCGAAACATTCTTTTTTTTCCTTCTTACTTAAAATGAAATATGATATTTTAGAAACCTCATTTGTATTATGTCTTATCCGATGTTGTATAAGATCAACCTTAATGACGTAATAATTCTTTTCCGAAACGTCATTTCGCAAATCGTTTTATTCACCGCCACGGTATTTAAAGTTATGTTTGATTGTTTTTTTTTTTCGTGTGTATTCTTGAGGAATTCTGGGATTGAATTTGAATCAGACAAAGGCAAAGCGGTTTTCTTAGTCACGTTTCCTAAGAAGAATTTTATACAGTCAACATGAGCCATAGATACTGTTCTAAACTTCTTTGAAATTAACAAACCAAAAAAAATAAACATCACTATCGTGAATTTGCATGCAATGAACTAAGAATTTTTTTCCTATCATCGAGAGGTGTCTCATCTTCGATGTAATAAAAGGCATAAGAAGACAGGACCACACACAAATAAGGAAAAGTCCATGAAATGTGTCTCCAATAATATCTTTGCAGAACACACAAAAATAAAAATAAATAAAACACAAAAATCTAAAAGTTTTGCACAGAAATATTAATCGATCGTAACGTAGACGTAGACAGAAAGAGGAGCAGCCAGTAGAATGTGTTTCTGTTTCTGCACGATGATCAGTGAATCGGACAGATCCTAGCGTGAAAAGTCACTATAATTTATTGCTGTTGCTGCGTAGCCATGAAGGAATGCATTTTATACAGTCAACGAGATTGTCATTGAATCAGTATGCATTATAAAAGTGTTTATTTTTGTAGGATAAGTTGTCACCACCGATGAATTATTTCACAAGAAATTCGTTAGGAGTAAAACCATTAATGTCTAGTTGACGAGCTTACTTACATCAGAAATGTTGAAGTATAATTGACATTCAGCGCCATTTGTAAAAACGTTAACACGTTGCAGTACGTTGATTACTTTTGCTCCACCTGGTATCATAACTAAACCAAATTTCGTTTCAAGTGTAGACGTTGTGTCTTAACATTTTTTGACAGTTAATAGGCGTTAGTTTCCGGAATAGTCCTCAATTTTTTTTCTCGAATCTAGACGTGAGTATTGCCTTGATTAGAAACCTTTAGTTTCACCTTAAAAGTCATAAAAAGGTTTCGGAATTTGAGAAATGTGGACAAAAGTTAATTCTTACGTTATCAAAAGTTATTGTGAAAACAAACAATAATTGTTGCAAATTTGATATTTACGTCAATGCCAATCACAGGAAAGTTAACGAAACTTAACGAAGAAGAATAACTACCATTTATGGTTAATGGCATATAGAATACTGTGTGTGTACTTGGTCGATGACTTAAGCTGACATAATCTCAGTAAAGTCTATTTCCCTACGGAGTTGGAACTTTAAATTGTCAAAGTGTTACGTTATGGATTTAACACCCACACTAATCATCAGCTAAGCTCAACTTTGAATTAACGGTAGATAAGTCACAACATTTCCTCAAAGTTTCTAACTTTCTTGAAATCCTCTTACAAACTGTATAAAAACTGATTAATTAGTCCGCCAATTTAGTGCTTGTTTATTCCTGAAATTCACTTTCTCAATCAGCTAGTTCAGCAATCAAGGTCAGAAAAAAAAACATGAGCTCACTCCCCACTAACCTAAGTCAAGATCAACACAAAATAAAATATGACCACCGTCTGGGTGTTGGAAACCACAAAACGTGTGCAAAATTTAAATCCAAAGTGACTGCTGTACCTAAATCTACAATCCCATGTTCGCTTTACTTTTTCCATCAGCAAAATTAAATTAAAACTCCATTCATCTACTCGTGTTCCAGTAGCACTCGTTTGGATTCTGTTTATTAACGTCCGTCGGTCGGTCGTCGCAAAAGTGTTTGGGCGGGCAAAGTAGGGAATTTCGCTGATGGCAAATCCCGATGCCACCTTCACCTAAAAACTCGCTAAAAACCAAGTATCGGATACAACAGATTGAAGAAATATGATAATTTATTAGAATCAATGCGTCAAATTAATGTCATCGACGCGCGCAAAATCAATCGCATGTCATCATTGCCGGTGACACTCAAGACACAGCCAACAGTCAATGCCATTTATGGTTGCTGCTCCTCCCGTTCCGTTCCCAGTATCGTACGGCTTGTTAAGGCAAATCGTGATGATATCCATTAATTGACTGCTGGCCTGGCGATGGCGTCTACGGTTTAACGCTATAGAGCCAGAATCCAACACGATCTCTAATGATCAATGAAAGACGCTAAGAGCTAAGAGGCTTATATTATCATCGTTACTCCGCTACTGCCATTTTCTTCACACGTTTCCATGTTAGGTTTGTTTGCGTTGTGTATGTGTACTGTATGCCAGCTTGTCTACCTACTGAACGCTGATCATACCGGTGATAGATTGATCTGTTCGTCGATCATTCATCATTTGAATAACGAAAATTATTCCAATGTGCGCAGCTGGAGAGGATTTCCCGCTCTGAAGCAACCATGTGATCGTAGAAGCTAGCGGAGCAGATCGTCGTCATCGTCGGCGGTAATAGTGGCGGTGTCGGTGTGGCAGAAATGATCGAATGCAGCGAGTTGATTGCGCAATCGACTTTGTGCAGATGCAGATTGCCTGCTGTGGCAGGTTTCGGTGATCGTTTTCGCCATTTCGCAACGCAACGCTTGTCTCCACTCCTCTCACTAAATTATATATAAATTTTGCGTTTTCCTACGTACAGAGGCGTACATCATTTGTGTGTTAGTGTTTATTGTTTTTTTCGCTAGATTAAAGAAAATGTGTTTCCGTCTTGATTTTTATGGCCAATCAAGTGATCCTCGAGTTCGGCGAGCGCAAACTGGGTCATCTTGTTGGCCATAAAATTGATTTGAAGTGGTTTTCCCCCCAGAATAGATCTTTGATTTATGTTAATTTGATCGGCCAAGGCGTGAATGGAAATAGGACAACATTTTATACATTAGCGCAGCGGTCGGTGTATGGTGTGTTACAGCAAGGCGCTCAAGATCGTATAAAGAAGATCATGTCTCGTGTAAAGTCACACGATCAGATTTCTACAAATTGCCTGTCATCGATTCAAGGATAATTACTCGAGCATTAAACCCCTTTTCTGTAAACGATCCACACACAGTTCGTTTATCGGAGTTAAGTGATCACCTTGTTGTGCCCATTAGAATCTATGCGCCATCCAGCCACGTGAATCGCTGGATGATGCTCGAGGAGACTATACAATATCGACTGGAACAATCTTTCCTGCATTGACATGAGCTGAAGCTTGAGTTCTGTTTGCTTGGATCGCTGACGCTGGCTGGCGCTGGCTGGTTCGCTGATGTCTTTCCCATGATGATGATGATGATGGAGGGAAAATTTACAACAAATGAGTAATCTGAGACTTTGGCACGAACGTTATTTAATGGATGCAGATGCAGATGCAGACAGACAGACAGACGTTTGGTTATGTAAGCGTCAGGACTTATTGTTTGGTTCTGGATCTTTGGATTTTTACGCACAAGGCTAAACCGCAACTATGAACGGGGACTTGTGGTTTTGGTAACCTAGGACGAGAGTTCGAGTTCGAGTTCGCCCGTCATCGACGACGACTACGACGTCTTCGGTCGTCGTGATGCCTATTCAATTGTTTCCGGGATGACTTTATGGTTAGCTTGTTTTGGGATCTCTATCAAGATTGAAATGAGCTAACAGAAAAAGTGATGAGGGCACTAGCACTACAATATATACAATGTGCGGTAAGAAGACTCTTACAACAGTTCTTGATGGGTCTTTTGTTGGGATTCTTTATGCTCTTTTTGGTTTCTGTGGGCTGATCGTTGATTGAGTTGGCATTGGCATTCAATGAATATTTGAATGTTATTCTTGATGAATAATGAAGGAAGAAATTGCATGCTCGGAAATGGTAATAGCTTTCGAGAAGGTATACAGCTCCGAGGTGAATTTGAGTGGGTGGTATTTGGTTTTGGGGGGCGTTTTGGTATAGTTGAAATCTCTTTTGCAGCAGTCATTAGACTGAGAATTTAACATTGAAAAGGAGGCGTGCAAGAATGCAAATTTACGTCGAGGTCAAGTTTTAAGTGAATTAAATGCTACTATTACTCTAGAAGCGGAGGGGCGAAATTCTTTCCAAAAAAAAATCCTTGAAAAAGGCACAGCGATTTTGTAAAAAAATGCTGTGCTCAGTAAAAAAAAAAACATAGAAAAACATAGCATGTCAAAATTGACCTTTTTATACACATTCCAAGTTCTCATTACCAAAACAAACAGGAAACATAAAAACATAGAAAACACGGAATTACTTTGTGATCGACAAGCTCTGCTTCGCTAACTTGATATAGGTACTCAAATCTATAGTTCTCCAGCCATCACATCAGACTTATGTAAGTTTACAATTTGTACTACAAAAAAAAAAAAAAAAAAAAACCACTCACCTTTCCAAGACCTTCGGATCCACTCTGCCATCAAAGCCGTTCTTGCGGTTAAAGGATCCCGTCCCGTACGGTCCCTCCGTAGTGGTGCTCGTTGTAGTTGTCATCATAGTGGTTGTTGTTGTTGGCGGTGGCAGCGTTACAAATTCTGGTTCGGCCTTTGGCAGCCAGTCGTTGTTGTTCAAGTCGTTTTCATTAATGTGCTCCACGTCACGCATTATATCATCTTTTCCGACTGCTGATGATGCCACCGTTCCTGGCTGGCCATATCCGTTGTTGCTGTAGGTTCTAAAATTGTTGATGTTGTATCGCGATTGCCAACTTGGATTAGATGGCGATAGTGAAGCGCCACCACCAGCTCCACCACTACCGCCACTGATGCTTCTTCTACCTTCGAAATTCCTTCCCGTCCGATGGCTATTCCTCCGGTGATGGTGGTGCTGTCTGTTTTCATCATAACTCAATCGTCTCAACCTCAACGGTCGGCCACCGGTTGAGCTGCTGCTACCACCGCCATCTATTGTCCGTGAACTATCACCGGTATCTAGTTTGGTCGGAGCCTTTAGCTTCGTCGACGTCGTCGTTGCTGTCGTCGTCGTCGTGGCGTTCCTACTGTGCAACAACGCTGATTGTGATTTGCGATTATGAAGACCTCGCTGCTGCTGTGGCAGCTGATAATGATTGTTACTCTGGCTGCCGCGAGATCGTGTTGAAGCTGGTGGTGCATCTGATCGTGCGTCAAGGTGGCTTGTCGATGAAACCACGATGCATATCGATAGTGTGACTATTGCTAATAATTTATTCATATTCTTAAGTTAGATTTTGTTGTTCTTGTGGGTTGTGAGCTTATATGTTCTTTTTTTTTGTGGATATACCAAATTAATAATTCAAGTTGATTGTACTCTGATCACGCGTGGTTCAGCATCATTAAGGCTGCGGGATGGTCAGACTTGCCACTTGTGTACTTCAACAATTATTATCGACCGTGTACCTCTGTCTCTTCCTTTTGTACAAGCTGCAAGAAAAAAAAGAACGAAAACAAAATGAAATTCAAATTAATATTTATTTTCTTTTAAATTTTGTAGGACGTTCCATGCTTTCAACTCGGATTGACCTTCGAGCTCAACGAGGGCAGTCTGCCACAAATCAAAAACATTTCGACACAAAAGGTTGATGCTGATGCTTGTTCTCGTAAGCATCTGTGAAAGTGTGTTTGTGTTAGTATAATGAACCAAAAAGAAGGACAACAACAAAGTGCAATGGCAACCGAAAATGATCTTTTTTTTTTTTTGAAAAACTGCGAAAGTTTGCAAACATGGGAAGGTTTATTGGGCTTGGAGTTGGAGCTTTGTTTCGACTACGACTTCGGTTTCTTTGTTTTTTTTTTTGTGTTTATTTAAGTTTTGCTTTAAATTCTCTCGAGTCTTCCAGGAATTGGTTGGAGGTTTGATTCTTTTTTGAAGTCGCGGTTGGGCTTGCGGAAAGCGCGATAACTAAATGATTTATAACAATCGCTTTTAGATGACTGTATAAATTTTTAACTTGACCTTGGCAATAAATTATTCCAGGGCTATTCTGTGTTCTCCTGTGGCAAGATACATTACATTGTTTTGAATACACGAGTACTTATTGAGGTCGTATTGTAAATTATTTATCGTTCAATTTAAAAGGGAACAGTTAATTTACAAATTTTTTAGCGTTGACTTTGAACAAGTATCAGCTTAATAACTTACATGAAATGGAATTTTAGGTAGATAGTTTTTAAATACGTCTTTAAATAATTTTTATATGTTCACAAACGCATCACTGCAGTAATGATGCCCAAATGTTCAAAATCAAACGTTCACAAACGCAGATTCTGGCATCACTTTTCTCGTCAACTGTTCATTATTGCAAAACTTTCATAAACTGATGCGCAAAAACTAAACAAAAAAGCATCACTACGACAGCGTGATTAGTCGGCATCGCATCAGCAACAGCTGCATCAGCAAAAAAGCAGTGATGCCGAATCACTGCAGCAAAATTTGACGTTTGTGAACTTACACTATATTTGTTTAAGAACTTTTTATTTTTAATTAATTGACAGTTGATATAAAGTTGAATCAACATCTGTCAAATTGGACGTCATTTTACAGTCTGTTTTGTCAAATTACGAAATTTGGACGATTGTTTTAAGAATGTAGTTCAACAACTGTTTAATCGAAATGGGATTCCGGACAACGTTCCACAGCGTGCAAACAAATTCACTGACAGTATCTGAGATCGAGATTTTGACGTTTTCAAATCGTTATCAAAATATTGAAAACCTTAATAAGGAGGAAGGTTGATTTTTAGATCTGTGATAGATGAAATCTATTAAGTAAATTAAGGTCAAGAGTCCAAAATAAAAAAGCATAGCTGCATAATTAAGAAAACCTCTAAGTTTCCATATACATACATTTCCTAGGTATTTCATCAATCACCCTAATTAGAAATAAAATTCGACTTAAACTTTCTCTCAAATTTATTTGAAAATGCACATGATCACCAGCCACTGTGTCGTGTCGTCGTCGTCGTCGCTTTGAAAAAAGCAGCAGTTAATATCAATAAATCAAATCAAACAGCAAAATCAATCTCCATACTAAAATTTTATATGAATCAAACCTCTCAAACCAAATCTTATCTCACGATCACTTTTATTATCATACATAGAATAATCTTACATAGATTTTCATTATGGGTACCGTGTTGTATGTCAGCAGCCAAATAGAAAATATCAACTTTCTTTTCTATCAATCATGCTGTCATTTAAGAATACCTTTAGTTTAGTTTAAAGCCATAGTTACATGCTCCAAGATGCAGTTGACTGATCTTGATCTACTTTCCTCCCAAAAAAGGTGTTAATCCCATGAAATATCATTCTTCGTTTCTGTCCAAAAATGGTGTGAAATTGAACATTGTACATTTATTAAACTCTCGCGTTCCTCGCTTGCTTTTCGGTGTAAAAAATAATATGACTTGACTACAACAAAAACATATGAATTATTCATAAGGCCCCCATATCACATCAACCAGATGTGTGTATTTAAAGATTATATCAATAAATACCAGAGTATCCATATGGATTTTTTTTCTAAGAGTAGATTCCCTTCCCGCCGTCGCCGATGACGATGAAATATTGTTGCTTGACAAACGTTTAGCTTCTTGTTAATAAAATAATTCCTCATAGCTACAAAAAAAATAAAAATAATAATAATCATTTTTGTAAGAAAAGGAAAAGATCTCGAAGTCGTCGGGCCATAAATAACTGTAAACATTTTCATGAGTTGAATATTTATTATTTATGATGAATGAATCCATTATTCATTGACATCTATTATAGCGAATGCGATATCGATATGTGAGTGATCATGATGCTAAAACTCAAGCGCCATCTTGTGACTTTTCCAATTTTCCACAGAATTTCCAAAGATCAAGTCTGTGTTGATGCTGATGTAAGAGAAATATTTATTTAGAAAGGCTAGAAAATAAACTTTCCGCAATTGATCGCTTCCACATGTGTGTCTATGGATTTGATGCTGATCTTGATCATGATCATGACTGCAATTTGCAACGATCAATCGATATCATACCATGCATGAATCACACTCTGACTCTCTAATGATGACGGTTAATTTCCCTTAACGTATTTTCTAAGAAAAAAAATATGAGATTCTAAAAAAAAAAAAAAAAAATGTCTTCCACGATCTCTGTAAATTGTCTGCAATACAAATTAATGACAATGTGACATCATTCGTTCAATTAATTCTAGACAAATATTATTTTGTTTATTTGTCTCATATGTCTTCACTGAAAAGTCAATATGATGGCAATGATGGGGTCGGTCGCTCGCCACCAAAAGTTCAACAATTGGAGATCAAGATGGCAGCACTTTTTCTTCAATTGACTTCTCAAACAACTACATACGAGTATAACAAATGTTTTCATTGACTTATGTAAGTCACAATTTATTTTATTTCTATATTAATTTGAAAAATGAAAACTTTTGCCCAAATGTCATCATGATCGATCAATTTGAACTGGAATCAGAATGTGGCAGCTCAAAACAATTGTTAAAAATTATATTTTCCAATTACTAGTATTGAACGAATGCTTGGATGGAATACCTTCGTTAAGTTCGATTAATTTATTGATTTTATTTTGAATTCATATTCAAATGTCACGGCGTATGTTTGATCTATTTGCTTTTAGTCTCAGGTTTCAACACAATGCACTATCAAAAACAAGATAATGGAATGGCTTTTTAATTCAATACAAAATTAACACATTTTATCCTCATCGCTTAAGAAAATGTTGGTCATATTTCAAGACAGACATTTCCACCCACGCCCACGTTATTTTTCAAAGATAACATGTCACATTATGTATATGTATATAGGGGGCTCATCATTGGATCTTGATGTGTTGATGTTGACTATCGATGTTGGGCCAGAAGCCAATGAGCGGCAGAAATGCCATGTTTGGACTTATTATACGATGCCGTACGATACAACCCACGCACGTTCATTGTGCAGAGTGAAGGGTATATCATTTAAAGTGTAAAAGTATTTATTAAGAAACAAATAATAAATATACTTTGGGCTACCATTTGGTTAATTTAATTACGATATTTAGTTAAATTTGAGAAAAGTTGAAAGGTGATAAGAGGTCGAAAATACTCGTATAGATACATAAATCAAAAAACTTTTCAAAACAGCCTAACTTCTGCGAAAGTTAACCAATCAGTAAACCATGTGTCAAATTAAGTGATTTAGTCTTAAATATTACTTGTGTATGGAGTTTGTGGTAGATTATGTAAATTGACAACGAGTGACAGTTTCATAAATTTATTACACTCAGCTGAAAAACTTTTTTATTCATATGTGAGTGATATTTTAGCCCTATCATCTGGTGGCATAATTGCCTTAATGGTTTAAAAACACTTAAATTAATGTTAACATTCAAAAACTTACATAACTTTCATAATGTAGACATATAAATATGACATTGGTTTATTTATTATTAATAAAATGTCAGTTATGAGGAGTGTGAAAAATTGAAAATGACGTGAGAGAACGATGTATTCTTTTTTTATTGTTCATACAAAAATAAGGGACTTTCTTATTGAGAAACTTCACAATTTTCATATGTTACTGTGAATGCACCCTTAAAACCTTAAACTTATGACTTTACCAAATTGTCAATCATTAGTAAAAATTACATTTTCGCATCTATGCTTCAAAAATGTACTAGATTCTTAATTTTTGTATATTAAAGTTTTAGTCAAATCTTAGCTCTAGTAAAATTTATTTTCATAATTTTTTGTGTTAAATTTAAGTATGGACATTTTCTTTTCAACATCCAATGAAAATCTTCTTTTTTTCCTCGAAATCATAAACCTTAATCAAAAATTTAACTACCTTAAATAAATTGTCTTCCTCCTAAAATAAAAAAAAAAATACCAAAAACTAAACAAAAGTCAACCATTAAAATTCCTTTCTCTGACGCTCTTTGCATCATCATTCACAAACAAATAATGACTCTTTCTCCCGGAAAACAATTTATTTATCCTTTTTATCGATTGCAAAACAACCAAATTATAAAACCAGCAATAAGAAAATGTATTTTTTAATAAACAAAATATACAGTTGATGAGAAAATTCCCATTGATGAACATTAAACATTAGTCATTCATCATTAATGTGAATATTAGTATACAAAGTATACAGACTCTACGGAGAGTATTTTTAATAATAATTTTTAATTTCGACCCACAGGGGGCGCTTACAACTGCAACTCTGATTGCACAATAAGAAATCGGCAGTAAATCTAACCGTAAATACATACACCAAAAACCCATAAATTACCAGGCAGGAACATTAAAAAAACATCCATGTTGTGTCTGTTAATTTATCCGATCCGTTCAAACTAAACACTTTTAATGTACTAAAATAAACAAAGACGCCTTTAATTAGTTGAACACTGAACAAACGGCCGTTGTATATTTTTGATTTCGACATTTCGAATTGCTCATTGTTAACGACTCTATTGCATTGCAACTGCAGCGCCATCGCCATGTTGAATTGCTGTCGTTCTTGACGTTTGCTTAAAAAAGAAATACAAAATATTGTACATTCAATGAGTTTTTGTTTCCCGACACATAAACTGACTTTGACTATAAAAACGTACACAACATACTTAGGTAAATGTCCAGCGTTCAGTCCCAGTGTCCACTTGTCATTTGAACTCTAAGATAGTTTTGTAATTAAATATACACAAATCTGATAGATTCCGGCACGATTTTCCTGCTAAAGCGGCCGAAGCGTGAACTATTGACAACGTCAAGTCGCTAACCCTCTATATAAACTTACTACACTTGTGTAATGTGTATGCGCCTTAACCTCATGTTTGACTTTCTATTTTAAGAATTTTTTATATGCAATTGTTTGGATTGATTTTTTTTTGTATGTTCATTTATTTATCACAAGATCAATTGATCGCAATTCGCAATTTGGTGTTACGAGTATATTGTTAAAGTGCAATTCATAGAGTCATAGACCCTAATCTAAAATTTGCAACAGAAGAAATAATATAAGAAACCCTGCAAGCAAACAATTCAATTGAGTTTTAAATTGATTTCGACATCAATGATTACTTTCGATTAAAATGATGTGATAATTACTCGCACTATAGGCAAGGCGCACATTTTTATTTTGTATTTTTTGTGTTGCTCTTTGATTTTGTGATATAATCAACGATCGAGGACAGAGGACAGGACATTTTGTGCAATCGGGAATCGGGCAATTTGCATTTGCGCAATAGTTTGGTTTAATTAACAACTATACATACATATCTTGTTGCCTACTTAATCAACGTAGGTACATATTTGTTAAGTGATCACTGATCAATATAAAAATGTTGACGTTTAGAGTGTAGACAGATGTGCGTAGCGTACCCGTACAGCGGTTGTATTTTATAAAATTAAAAGGAGCCGACAACCGCTAGACGCAACGCCTTTGCTGTTAATTGAAATGTAGTTATAAATAATTTATAATCGTTAATCCAAGTGATTAATTAAGACTCCTGTATACGTTCACGAGGGGATGGATTTTATTTTGAAAAAGATTTTTTGATAAAAAAGTTAGTAAAAGTATTATACACACGTGATAAATCAATTGAACCGAACACCGAAAATTAGAGTGTCAGTGATAGATGTATTTATTGTAGTTGACAACTAAAGTATTTGACAGATTGCACGATTTATTGTCAGATCAAGATAATAGCAGTTGTTGTTAGTCTTAAAAACTTAGGGTACGGCTGCAAGGAATGAGTTGCATATTCAATCTTAAGGCTCCTTTAACATTGTGGCATATCACGATCAATCGTTTGGTACTTAAGTTCTTAAGCTAAGTACTAAATATTACAAACAAAATGAAATCATATTCAAATCCAAATGAACTCAAAACAAAAATATCCAATAGGACATTTGTCGAATCTGTCAATGTCATAAATGATAACAATGACAGGCTTTGAAATGGAAAATTTAGTACAAAATACATGTTATTAAAATGTGCATCAGATGATATTTGTTCCTAAATAATTTGGAGAGCAACGAAAAAACGTGAATATTTTGACATTTGTTACAATCGAAGATTGATATTTTGTATGGTCTTAAATCAAAGCTTTATTTCAGTGAATTCATTGACTTCATTTCACTTTTGAGAATTTTTTAAATGTGAGAATGATAAAAGGACCAAATTAATCATCTAATATCTTTTTATTTTGACATTCTGCATTAGTCAGATATATGCTACTAATGTGCATTCTTTTCACATTGGATGCCATTGAGTTTTGATTTATGAGGATTCAAACAGAAAGTGACATATGAAGCCTGTTTTACTTAAGTCAAACAATTTGTATCATAATAACATTTGAGACGAAAATTCCTCAAAAAAAAAAAAATAAAATATTTATCACAATGACAGATCAACAAGTTTGAAAAAAATCTTCTAAATTCCGACATTTGCTTATTTCTTAAACACAATACTATTTTAAAAATTTGTTATACTTTAACACGAACAAAAATTGAAATCATGCTTAGGAATTCAGTCATAGAATTCTTTAAAGAGTTCTGCTGGATGCACCCCAGAAAAGAACAAGGAATCACAAAACGTATGCGAAGTTTCTCCTATAGCCAGGTAATTTCGGTCACTTCAGTGCCAGAAACAAAAGCGGATAGTGAATAGCGGATGGTAGTTCATAATATCAACATTTTATGTTCTACTTATTGGAACTCTTAACATTCCAAGGTTAGCTCTTCGAGTTTATAGAGTCTGGAGGAAATTAAAATCCGGTTATGTGTGTTCTCAGAAACTATTTGCAAAAATGCTTTTTAAACAAGCATCAGATATTCATAAACCGTTAGATTTTTTTTTTTAATTTTTCCTCTTTGGTCCTCATTTTGAATCTACCTCAAAATCAAATCTAAAATGACATGAAAAAGAAACTACAACTAAAACTGACGGATTTGATTTAAGAGGAGGAAGGTATCTTATATAGATATTAAATTCGAAAATTAACATTTTTGTCATGTTTTGACGATCAGATATAATAAGGTTGTTCGTTTGTTGTGTTGTGACTTGTGAGCTGTGCTTTTTTTTGGCGATTTCAATCAAAAAGATATATTTTTTGCAGACACAACATTTAAATGATTTTTATTTTGAGATGGGTTTTAAATTTGCAAATGCAAAATCGTCTCTAGAGTCTAGATGAATCATATTTCTTATATTTCTTTTTTTTTTGTTTCTTGTTTGTCAGTCTAAATTAATTGAGAGTTAAGTTTGCTTTTTGATCGAATTCAATTAAGTAAACTTCCTGTTGAAGATGTTTGAATATGGAAATGGAACCATTGAGGCTATTTAAATTAAAAATTAGTCTTGGGGATATTTTCTCATAAATCCTATTTTATTGTATTTTAATGGGTACTTTGCAGTTAATAATAAGACACTACATAAAGTAAAAATTATAAGGATTTGAAATTTAAGACGTTTTTTTCGAGATTTTTTAAGCTCGAGAATATCATTTTTTGTTCATAATCATAACATGTTTACTTTCCGAGAAGAATATTGACAGTTTATTCCGAAAAATGCAAGTTTTTAATTTTAGAGTGACAAGAATGTCAATTCATTTTTTTTAATTAGAAAAATCAGAATTTTTTTGTTCAAGCAAATAGGATTTTATTTTCAAGCAAAACTAAGATATCAACTAGTCTCTATGGCAAAACTTAAACCCTTTTTTTTCTTTAATTTGTAATTCTGTAAATTAAAAAAAATAATGATACCTTGCCTATACAAAAAACACAATAGCTGACTCCAAATTTTCAACGGAACGAAAGGCTTAAAGAACCAAATCCCATATGTAACTCCAGGTTATCTACATCTTTATTGACCAAACACAATAATACTCGTATAAAGAAGGTAGGTATCCCATTTATAGACACTCGATTGTCTTCCAAGACTCTCAATCAAAATAAAATACATCATATACATGTCCTTATTTGTATTAAACTTAGGTAAGTAAGTATACCTTCGTTCTTATCTGATTTAAAAACTAACAAACTACTTTTAACATCATGCAAACAATATTACCCGTATTTCATTTTTTTCCTCCCTTACATGGATCATATCCCACTCAACTTTTTCAATAAACCTAAAAACGCCTCCAGAGCAAAGATAACTATTTCACTCACAGAATATAAATCCTTTTTCACTCTCATTCTCAGAAGAAAAGAAAACAAAACAAAAGCAAAATATTAAATGTACACTCAAATATATAATCACATCATAAATAAAATCTCGCCTATCGAAATCCATGTCCATAACCCCCTGGACTTGTGATCTCCCAAGGCAAGGCAAGTCGAAGTCTTTATTCCCTACGATCAGCGCACTACAGAAAGAAGTTCGCAATAATCCATTCATAACCTCAAGACACCTTCCCGCTGACGCTGCTGTATGACTTGACTATGGAATATGGATACGATCGTGCGTGTCTGTCTGTTTGTCTAGCCCATTCAACTGGAAGACTTTGCGAAGCGATACGCCTGCACGGCACAAGGTGATCTTGCCATGACGCTTGAGCCCAATAAAACACCACCCATCCCTCTTAACAATCTCAGCAACCACAAAACCATAAACGTTCGGTGGGAAGATCGATGTACAACTCGCGCCGCAATCAATTTTATCAAAATAAACAAACCAAGATGAAGAGTAAAGTGGTGGATCACATTTTGAGTTAAGCTGCAAAATGCGTGTGATCGTGCCTTAGTTTTGTTTACAATTTTCTCGATTGTAAGACAAGCAGACAAATTATATGCATCAGCATCAACATCAACAACATAACTCACATCAATTCAATTAAACTGCAGTTCCCGGATAATTGATTGCGTTCCTCGATTAATCCACAAAATAACTCCGAAAGATCGTTTTTTTTTTTGGCGGTCTCGGGGGCGAATGTTTGATTAATTTATTTGACCCACTCTCAGATCTAAACACTAACGAACATGTACACGTACATATATTTCCTGATCGTTTTCGAAAAGGCTTCGAATTCAAGAATAAGTAATTGTATTTCAAAATACGTTCGATGAAATATATTTGTATCTATTTATTTTCTGCTTCGACAGAAAAAAGATCGTTCTATAGTTCTCTTGAGATACGAGTATTTTTTTAATTTTAATTTGTATGCGCGCACCGACGACAACCGCTTGCACGCTTTGTCCCGAATCAACTGAATCTGAATCTGAATCCGAAGTCGATTGACTGAAACTGAAAGTCAATTAGCTAACAGAATCAGAAGACCAAGGCAGCCAGATGCCAGACCCAGGCCAGAACTGCACTGCAATCCAACAGTTCGCTTGACGCGACGACTACAACGATGACGACCGCGACGCTGCGTTCGTTTCGTTCATTGGCTTTGTGTTTTGCTGTGAGCGAACAATTGTGAGTGATCTTTCTGTTGATGCGGCGGCGGCGGCGGAGGCCCGGACGGTTACAGTGTACGGTATTAAGTCGACGCCAACGACAACGACAAAGACTACGGCAATGTCGCAATGACAAGCATCGTACATAGAGCACGCATCTTATACTAGATGCGAGTACTTTCGTTCGGTGAGTACTTTTTTATTGCAACAAGATCGAAGCCGGAGGTACCGAGACAAAGTGATCAACATGCTTGCTTCTTGGATGGACAATTGAGCTGAGCTGGAGCTCTGAGGCTAGGAGCTGGCAGATGATGGGGCCATGGGGCCTCTTATTCTGTTGGTTTGTTTTGACCGGTTTTTTGGTCTTCTGCCTGTGGAACAGGTTGGATTGCATTCATCGAACTTTTTCTCATCAAATCACAATGTGAGAGGAATCTCTTTAAATTCGAACTCGAACATCACTTTGAGTTCTTTTATTAAAATGTTTCTGTAGTTTGTTCGAAAATGAAATCAATTTCACTCAAAGTCGAACAGTGCTGTGCAAAATTATTTTTGAATTGTTTTTAATTTTAAATTAATGAATGAAAAACTACTCGTTATAAAGGGTAAAGCTAAGCTGACAGTTGTCAAATTTATTTACAAATCCATGACCAACTGGTGTCTGTCACTTTTCACTTTCAATTCTGAATTATGAAATTAAAATCGATTTTTAAAAAAGATCTGTTCACGATGAATAAAATGTCTTCACAAGAACTACCGATTTCTAGTCACAGAACACAGATCAAAAAACGACTATATTTTTTGTGTTTTCGTTTCCGTTAGATTGTCTTCGAGACTCATCTTGAGCTTTTGAACATTAAACTTAAATGTCTAATTTTGCTTCAAAATGTCACCTAGAATCTCTAGAATCACTCTCTTTTCTAAAGTAAACATTCTGTCAGAGTCAAGTGTCATCTTTGCTTTCACTTTTATGTCAGTTTAATAAGCTGTCAAAATCCATTGTGTACATAGCCTTAAATTTAAAATTAACTATGAACAGTAGTGTTATGATAAATCAATGACACTCGTAAATTGTTTCACTATAAGAAAATTACTCATTTTTAATTTGAACTCAACTATTTTGAGTGCTTTAAAATAAAAACAAAATAAGTTCGAGTTGTTTTCAATAAAGAGAGAAATATTTGGGGTGTTCTTGTCATTGTACATTATTATGATTTATTTGCTACCGATTCGGTCTAATAATTTTGGTGTTTAATATGCTTTTGTGTTTTGTAGTCCTTTTCCTTAAGTGAGTAATCACTGCGAAAAATATTGATAGCAACAAAGACTTTTATAATTGAAACAAGAACAATAAAACAATAGTTATGTCTGCAGTTTAATTTTTGACAAAGTTTAGTCAATGTAGGTTAGGGTGGTCATTAAATAAAGATCACATTTTGCATTTTGGGGAGATATTATTTTGAAATTTGTTTTGACATTTAAAAAATTGCTATTCTCTTATAAAGTAGTACCTGTGGAATGATGGTACGAATGTCATACCAAAGGTCTGGGTTCGCCAACTGAAAGTTTTTACGGGTGCTGCCTCTTGACAAATCATCCAAGAGTAATAATTCTTGTAATGAAGAGTGCTTTCTTAAAAATTGAGGAGTTTGGCATAAAAACTATTAAAACCATCCCTGACATTACCCGCACACAGGAATGGTTGAGAGTTGTAAGTCACTAGATCCTGGTTCTCTACGAGCTGTAGCGCCCTCTATTATTTATGTATTTATTTATTTTTTTTGGAAAAGTCTTCCGCAGCCCTTATTTTTTCTCTCTAAAATGTATGAGGGTCATCCATAAAATCCAATCGAATCAAATTGTTTTATGTAGATCAATGCCTTCTTCAGTCTTCTATTCCAGACCAAGTGCAATCACTCACCATGCTTTTCTGTAAAGGTTAAAAAGTACAACTATGTAAATGTTTTTCCTCCTAATTCATCCACAAGAGCAACATCAATCCAAACAAACAAAAATAAAGGCACATTCCATACAAATTGAGTAATCCATTGCCAAGAGGCAAGAGCATACTTGATAATGGCCCCATCAACCATTTACAAATGGGCATTTCTATTGTCTAAACCGCTTAGCTTAGAAGAAGAATAACCTCACACCATTTCAATGACCCTTGGAGGCATCAACTTCTACTATATACGAGTATATTTCCCTGCACATTGAAAACTTTGACAGCAATGCCAACTTAAAACTGCAATTTACCATCAGCAGCAGGCAGTAGGAGCACGGAGCACCACCAAAGGTTCCACACCGCAAAGGTGTCTTGTCCAATGCTCTTGTCTATGCCTTATCCCAACCCATATGTACGCTGAACAAAACGAAACTGGTTTCCGATTTGTGTTAAGGAATCCACAACTCCCGAGTTGCTGCTTCTGAGTAAAAGGGACAGTGGTGATGGTGGCACAGCTCATTTCGCGGAAGATGAATTTTCCAGCTTCACGAATACGAGCATCCTCCGAATCCGAAGCAGTCAGGAACCGGGGTATCTCTCTATTTATCTGCAAAACAAATGCACACAACAAATAATGTTGACTTTGTTCGATGATCATATTCTGGAAGTGCTGCAGCTCCGTTTGCCATGGTCGGCTTTGGCTTCGGCTTCATCATCACCGTGTATGCCATCAACAGTCTCACAGTCACAATCAGCAACAGCAGCAGCAGCAGTTCCAGCACCAATACTGGACGCAGCTTGTGGACTTCCCCCCGTTCCTTGAATCTCTATTTGCAGATAGATCTTTGTCTTTTTGCGGATTTAGTGAGTTTTCCATGCGGAGGCACGTCAGCGATGCGACGAGACGCAACTTGGACTTAACTCGTTCATATCTGTCCACTTGTTGTACACGCGGTCAAGTCAGGTCGTGGTTTTATTTGCTTCTATCATCCTGGCGAAGTGGTTTATCCTTTATATGGCACCTACTTCAGGTGCAGCTTGCCGTAGGTTGATTCAGCCTGGGTCTGGGAGTCTGGAGTCTGGAGTCTGGACTGGCACTGAACGGAGATATTTACCCATGCGTATGCAGGTCTTTACTTTATGAGTGTTCCTACTTGAGATCCACATACTCGTTGTTGGTTGGCTTTGGTTTGTGTTTGGATTCGGATTCGGATACGGGTTCGGGTTCGGGAAGCGCTCAGTTCAAGTTGTTCGGTCGACAAGTTCACCATTAACGTGGGCTGAACCCACGGTGATAAAATGTATGATGAACTAGCGTGCCGAGAGCAATGTCTATCTGCAGAAGTGGAAGAAGTTTGTCATTGTCTCTGCGGTCTGTATACTCGTATAGTCGTAGATGGGTCGGTCGGTCGGTGGTGGAGTGGAGTGGAGATATAGACAAGATAGACAATTGGATAGGTACTTGCGGGCTGAAAGTAATTATTTAGAATGCACTTGAATGGAGGTAGATATAAATCAGTGTGATGTTGGGTAAAGTATACGAGTATGCGGTGTGAGTGATTGCTATATATTGCTTGGATTTGCCCTTGAAATAGATTCCAAGAAGAGGGTTTGTGTTCCAAGAACTGGCTGTATGATTAGATTATAGTTGAGATTATAAGATTTACACAGCATATTAACAGGAATGCTAAAGAATCAGCTGGAATTCTGGCTTCTAAAGTCTATGGGTATATGAAACTGACAATAGCATATTTTTAGGTATGGGAGTTTGTGGAAGTTTTGTAATCAAAAATGGATACATCTTCATCACATATGTATAAAACTGTGCTTTTTTGTAATAAATTTTACAACTACTTAAAGCTGAGAAATTCACTGTCATAAGACATTGTCATTTATAATTTTGATGTTTTGATGTCTGACGACAAACCGGCAGTCATATTTCACTACGTTCAAGTTTAATGGGTGTTCGTACAGTTTTTTAAGTTTGAAGTTTATAAAACCACCAAACTAAATCTTTTTTACTTTTAAACAAAAAAAAAATTAAATAATAACACCGGATTGGATTTTAATGATTTTTGAACTAAACAAACATGTGCTCAGAAATATGCTTGGAAGACAGCACTGTCATTTTACATATTTTCCTTTTTTTCAATTCAAAAATGTCATGAAGCCAAAATGTCATAAGCCCTAGTAAAATTTGCTACAGTTTTTAAAAGAATGTCATTATTTAATTTTAATTTTTAAATTTTGTATTATACTAAAAGCAATTTTCTTAATAAATTATTATTAAAAACAGAAAGTTTCTAATTCTAACTTCTTAAGCAAATATTTTTCGCCATTTTTAAATGTCAAAGTTTTGAAATTACTTGTGGCGTGATATTCATAATAAAAGTAGCCATTTTGAGATTTTAACTATACAGTGTTTAAAAATAATAAGATATCGAAATTCCAAGTGACTTTAGTATTTGAAGTGGGACTTCTATACTTTTTGGTTGTCAAAAGCTAACTTTTTTGATAGTTTGTGTTTTTGAAGCTTCCAAAAAATCCTAACCAACTCAACTTACTTCAGATTACTCCAAATAGTAGCAATTTCGACATATCTGCTACTGATCCCGTGTCAAAAAAGTACATAAATGAAAAAAAAGCAAAATCTGTCTGTCTCACTTTCCGGTTTCTGAAAAACAAAACACAAAATAAAAAAAATAAAAGCGTATGAATGTCCTCATTCCAAACATAATGTAAATACATATATGTAGACAATCTCATTGAAATACCTCAACTATAAATACTTTATTTCATTAAAATTTGTATGCCTATACAATCCGACAGATACGAGTATGTGAATGTCAATAACTTCCACATCATCAGATAAGATTAACCTGTTGACCATGCAAAGTCACTCGAACTCAACTCGCATCACAACTCGCACAACATGTCTCTCTCTCTCTCGCTTCTCGCTTCTGGCTTCTGGGGCTTCTCGCATCGATAAAACCGATTGCACCATAAAATTCTTTCCATCTGAAAAGTTCAACGATCTTCAGTTTCACATCATCAGGTAGTAGATACTTAATTCCTGTCAAATGTTTACAAATGATTCACCCAGAACAACATACCGTTGCTTTTTTAATGGCGATGGCTCGGCGCGGCGGTTGGGTTAGCGAAGGTGCATGGCTGGCATGCGCCTGCACCACAACGAAACGCAGACCCACCGCGCCACCCGACCCGAGCCGCCAGAACGTTAATCACCCGAAAGGAAGTCGAAAACCCATCAGATTCGTAACGAACAAAAAAAAAAAAACAAATCGCTATACGGGAACGGGAAGGGGAACTGGATGTATGTACAGAGGAGGTACAAGTATATGAACGAACCTACATAGCGCGCCTTGGTTACGAGCAAACATATAAAATGCAGCTACTCTGTAGGTAGGTCGTGATCATGTGTTATCTCCAAGAGTAGGTCCACGTATGGCTCCAATATGGAGTCTTTTTTTTTAAGTTTGATTCCAGGAAAAGTAAGTCCGAACAATATTTTATGCGCTTGGCCCAAAAAATTCTACAGAGACCCAGCATGCTTTTCGGCACATGTGTGCACTCACCGGGACACCCACCACAATGGAGTTTTGCCGTGTTGCAGCGGCCGGCATAGTGCGCATAACAATGTACCTATACCTACTCGTATCTTGACTAATCAATCTTTTAAACGCGTTCTTTGCTTATTACTCTATTAATAATGCAGGAAGATAAATAGACCCAGATACGTGTGCTGGAGATGGAGCCATGGAGCAGACTCAGAGTATGGAGATTCCCTTCCCTGTAGGAAGACAATTTGTATCCAATTTGGCTGATGCAGCTGAAACTGATGGGATGATGAACCTCCCCTGACTAATTGTACAGATTATAATGCATCACCTTCGCCAAGTCGGTACGTCGATTGAGACTGCTGAGGCATCGCGTGCGTGATGGCATGCTGCTGATGCTGATGCTGACGCTGAAGCTTGCCAAGCCTGCCCCCTCTTAGTCTTATAAGGTTGCATACCCGAAGAGTGATGAAAGACGGATATTGCTATAAAGTTTGAAGCAAGGAGATGAGGCTTCCAGAAGAAAAAAAAACGTTTTGTCCGTATTTATGTTTTGTGATTACAGTTATCTGTTAAATTAGCTGATTGATTGTTGTCTAATTGGTTGGCGAAGTTAAATGGAAGGTTTAAGTGGAAAATATTGTTTGTTTTAAGACAACGTTAAGGATTTAATATCAAATGGAAGAAGTAGGCTGATGTATCATCATCATCACCATCAATATTCGTAGATACTTATAAGGTTGAAAATAATCAACCGACGAAGCTCGTATAGATCTTGGTTTTGGAGTTGAAGAGGTCTTCTAATGGAATGGGATGGGATTTGATAAGGTTTGATGGAATCCAAGCAATTATTATTTATCAATGCTTACTTACGTTGATGATTATGAATAAATCAACTTTAAACTAAGGCTTGGGCTTTTAAAGAGTAAACACAACATTGTAGCAAAAAGGAGATTTATTGTTGCAGGTTATGATAATGATTTTAGCTTTGACTTGATTTCCTAAACTTAAGCTTAAATAATGAACAGTAAGCGAAAAAGTTTTCACAAATGATCCTAATCGTTGAATATGATTTTCTCTGAAAATTGAGCTCAGTTTTCAACTGGTATTGAAAAAGTGCACTGGGGCGTATACTTACTTTTCTTACTTTTGCAATGTATTGAATTTTAAATACGTGTTTTCATTTCTACTGTTCTGGCAATAACGTCTATTTGACAGCTAGTTAAGATTCCAAGTAAACTGTCCTTAGTCCCTAGTTATAGACCAACTCCTCGATCAAGGTTTTTTTTAGAATAAATTTCGACTTAACCTCACTTCTCGAGGACAATTGATAAAATTCAAATCGATGTAGATTTTCATGTAAACAGAAAAATAATCATTCAAAATGTGAACAGACCATTAAACTTGAATATGAGTAACAATTTGAACATTAAAGCTTATAGATGATTGAGTTCTAAGCTCACATGTAGACAGATCAAATTTATTATGAAATTAAATTCGTACTGAGATTAAATCTGAATCGGAGACAAGTTATTGGTAAAGCGCCACATGTTCCAACCTCCTCCACAAACAAGAACTTATGTAGTTCAACCAGTTGTTAAGTACTCGAAATAACATTTCCATTGATTTATTTTTGAATATGAAATAAAAAGACAAAAAAAATAAAAAACGGACAAAAAGCACGTTACTTTTATTTGACGCGTCAGAATTTACAATTCGACCTTATTACGACAAATGGGCTTGGCGGTCGGCAAGCTTCACGACATCTAGTTTTGAGTGTCAGCTAAATTATTGCCGCTGCACGATATACGAGTACGAGTGCATTCCAGGTTTGAAGTCAAAATTGTATGCACAAAAATATATACAAACGTAGTTAGACTAAAATACGAAAACGTCGATACTTGAACTGGACAAGCACTCCAGCAGCAGCCAGCAGCAACAATAGTCAAAGCAGCAGCAGCTAGGAATATACCACCTAAGCTCGTATTTGGTACCAGGCTATACATCGCTTTGGATTACATGACTTAGTCATGTTATGCATGATGCTGGTGCCTTGTATACAATTCAGATCATTTCCAAGTGCTCCATGGCACCTTTTTCCATATACCTTCTATAGTATAAACATACGTACGTTATATGTGCTGTGCATATATGTGTGTATGTATCTCGTCTCGAAGGTGGATGTCATGCACGACAAAGCTTACAGCATACAGGAGATATCAATCGAGTGCAACACAGTACAAGAAGTCCACAAAAAAAAAGAAAAAAAGAAGGATGCAGGTTTCTGGAATCAATATTTAGGGCGATTATCGTCAGACAGGCGATTTTGGTGTCTTTTTTTTGTTTGTCCTGGTGTTGCATTTTATTTGTCAAAGTCTTAAGTGATCCGAGATAAGGTTAGGTTGGTTGGGGATTTTTTTTTTGGGTCACTTCATATGGTGGAGTACTCGTATATAGACATACAAAGTGTGATGTGTGTAAAGTAAACCAAAAACCAACCAACCAACTGTATGCATCGGACGGAGACTAAAACTGTCACAAGTGGTGCCACTGACAGATAAAAGGATTTATGTTTGCATGATTTTTGGGTTAAGTTTCGAGAATTTGATGGAAGTAAATTGAGGAATGTATGTTGTTATTAGGGGAAGAAGATTTTACTACGTGTACGTATCATTACCAAGTTTGTAGGTTTAATGATAAAAAATCCTGATTAATGGAAAAACCTTTATTTTGGATTTAATATATTTTTAGCAATAAGGTTTATATGTCATCGTTGATGGTAAATGTTCAATAGTGACTGAAATCCAGCATCAATGAGAACGGTCAGTAGAATGATCAGACGTAATTGTTTTCTTCTTTCTGTCAATCAGTCTTGTATAAATATCTTATGTGGTATCATCTGATAGTCTTTGCTGCTAAGGTGCAGTGACTCTTCTTCTTAGATTTGTATTTAATATAATATATCCATCGATATATTGTCTCCTGACACTATAGTAACCAACGAGACTTTTTTTTCTCAAATATTTAGTCCCAGCAGGGTAGGCTTAAATTTTTAAGGGATTGAAGGTTGTATTATATCCATTTGGCTCTAGTATTTTCTAGTTTCGTATAGCCCTTCCAATTATGAAACGTTTTTACTACCCCTAACAGAGTTTAAACAGTATAGTGCACTCAGGCGTATACGTACTTTTATTAAAAGTCTTATTAAATTTGTAGCAATTTAGTCTATTCTCTTTAGTATCTACCAACATTGTATTTCTATGAAACATTTTTTAATGATGTGTTCGGAATACTGCAAAGAATAAAAATATGCCTTCAATTAGATATACATATGTATCTAATCTACATAATATAGATTAATCCCCATTCAGATAGAATGATTTAGAATTTTCTTGTGACGCCTTAAAACAAAATCTCACGAACTTAAATTGTTTCAATAAAGAAATGTCATAGGCAAAACTATTCTGCAAAAATAATGTACATATGTATGTATGTATGTATTTTACTATCCTTGCGTGTAGTACTCGTGCTAAGAACGCCAAACCAGGAAACTAAACATAGATAAAAATAAAAAAACGCGAACATAAATATTTTCAGCTGAAAAAAAATTATCTAGTTCATAAACATGGAAAAAAAAACCAAAGCAGGAAATTCTTACACGCATGTAATACAAAAATGATTTATTGTTTTTATGCTTTGAGTTACAAAAAGAAAAAAGAGGCTGGGTGCGACCCACACTGATAACTTCCCATTTTGTATTTATTGTACAAAACTGTCAATTTAATATTTGCCAATATTTTACCTTTTTTTAGGTATTAACAAATGCATTATGTTGAAAATAAAATACATTTGAAGTCAATTGCTTGTTGTGATGATATTTAAGTCGAAAAACGATTTTTGTCACTTTTCTGTAAATTTCGGTTTTAGTTTTTTATTTTTCGCAAAAAAACTGTCAATTCGACATTTGTCAAAATTGTAGCATATATTCATAATTGTATTTTGTATAAACTTAAATAAATATGAAGTCAATATCGGTGATCATTCTCGAGATAATCAAGTCAGATCACACTTTTTACCAACTTTTCATAGAATTTTTTGGACTTATTTATTTTTTGTAAAAAAAGTGTCAATTGAATTTTTTTGAAAATTTTACCAGATGTTAAGGACAGTATTTTCTATAGTAAAAAATTATTTTGAAGATGATATCATTTTTCCTTCATTGTATATTTGCACTCCAAAAATTTTTTTTTTAGTTTTTACTTTTTTAAAAAATAACGGTATGTTGAACTATTTCCAAATTTATACCAAACCTGTATTATATTGTTATCTACACAATAAAATTTATTTGAAGTCAATAGCATCATCCGTTCTTGAGATATTTGCAACAAACTAAAATTTTCACTTTTTTTTTAAACTGCTATGGTGAAAAAACCGTTCGACAAATTTTTATAAAAGTCCTTTCTGCATCTTTCGAAGTTATAACCTATTGAACAAAATTTAATTCGATTCGATACCTCTATTCATTCTCGAGATATCGTTAACGAAAAAAGGGTCTCGAACGTACGAACGTACGAACGTACGAACGTACGAACGTACGAACGTACGAACGTACGAACGTACGTACACACACACACACAGACATCTCTCTACAAATGACGAATTTAGATTCTAGGAACCATAAAACGTCCAGATTTGTCAAAAATTTCAATTTGACAAATCGGACCGATTACAATAACTCCCTATGGGAAGTTAAAAAAAGAGGCTGGGTGCGACCCACACTGATAACTTCCCATTTTGTATTTATTGTACAAAACTGTCAATTTAATATTTGCCAATATTTTACCTTTTTTTAGGTATTAACAAATGCATTATGTTGAAAATAAAATACATTTGAAGTCAATTGCTTGTTGTGATGATATTTAAGTCGAAAAACGATTTTTGTCACTTTTCTGTAAATTTCGGTTTTAGTTTTTTATTTTTCGCAAAAAAACTGTCAATTCGACATTTGTCAAAATTGTAGCATATATTCATAATTGTATTTTGTATAAACTTAAATAAATATGAAGTCAATATCGGTGATCATTCTCGAGATAATCAAGTCAGATCACACTTTTTACCAACTTTTCATAGAATTTTTTGGACTTATTTATTTTTTGTAAAAAAAGTGTCAATTGAATTTTTTTGAAAATTTTACCAGATGTTAAGGACAGTATTTTCTATAGTAAAAAATTATTTTGAAGATGATATCATTTTTCCTTCATTGTATATTTGCACTCCAAAAATTTTTTTTTTAGTTTTTACTTTTTTAAAAAATAACGGTATGTTGAACTATTTCCAAATTTATACCAAACCTGTATTATATTGTTATCTACACAATAAAATTTATTTGAAGTCAATAGCATCATCCGTTCTTGAGATATTTGCAACAAACTAAAATTTTCACTTTTTTTTTAAACTGCTATGGTGAAAAAACCGTTCGACAAATTTTTATAAAAGTCCTTTCTGCATCTTTCGAAGTTATAACCTATTGAACAAAATTTAATTCGATTCGATACCTCTATTCATTCTCGAGATATCGTTAACGAAAAAAGGGTCTCGAACGTACGAACGTACGAACGTACGAACGTACGAACGTACGAACGTACGAACGTACGTACACACACACACACAGACATCTCTCTACAAATGACGAATTTAGATTCTAGGAACCATAAAACGTCCAGATTTGTCAAAAATTTCAATTTGACAAATCGGACCGATTACAATAACTCCCTATGGGAAGTTAAAAAAGTCGGATAAAAATAATAACTACCACTTTCATAAGAATTTTCTATATTATAAAATCTTTAGTTGCTAAGAATCATTGTATTCTAATCTCTATATGTTATAAATATTCTACCATGTAACACGAATTCATTGAAGAAGAAATAAATTTGAATTTGAATTTGAAGTTGATTTTTTTTTGTCTTACATTACAATAAAGTCTCATGCAACTTTATTCATACAATCGAATAAATAATACAAAATAAAAACAAATCATTAGTAATGAAATGGATATTCATTTTGTTTCCCGATATTGAGCTAAAAGTTCTGGAAATAAAAGGGGTCAGTCCACAAAGCTACAATAATGGGATGAAACTTTATGAGGATCATGCAACTTAAGGGAGCCAAAACATAACACAATTAAGTTTCTTACAATCTACATATTTGTAAATTCATTAAAAAAATTAATTAGAAAATTGTTACAGCATTCACAGCATAAGTAAATTAAGTAAAAAGAAGTGGCCCTAAATGACTACCCTCGGGAACCTCGAATTTTGCAATGAAACCTATTAAGGAAGAGCTTTTAAATTTAATCTAGTAAGACTTATTTTGAAGAGATAAAATTCAAGTAATGAAAAAAAGAAGGCAATCTTAAAGACTTAAAGAGTTGGAACATGTTTATGAAGCTCTTCTCCATGGTTCGAGGGCAGTTAACATAAAAAAATTAAAAATCGACTGAACTGAACCCATTAACCAATTCATTTGCTATCAAGTATGTATTTCCTTCCATAATTGTTATGATCTTTTATTCTGTATCAAAAATTGCCTTCAATAATAATTAACTAATGTTGTGGCTCACCACACTGAAAAACTAGGCCTTAAAAAACATCATTAAGATGTCATCAACCGGCTTCAAGTATGTACCTACTAAATTTTATTTGTATTTTTAATTTGTTAACACCATCAAAAAATTATTAATTTTTTTTTCCTTAAACGTAATCATGTACGGGTTTGACCTGATGCACTTTAAATTGATTTATTGGTGATGTTTACAGGGCAAACTCTCTCGACATAAAATTTAAAAAAAAAAAATCCACCAAAGTCAAATTAATTATATGATAATGTTCTCATAATAAAGTGTCATTAAGCATTCCATTCAACTCAAAAGCAAAAATACTCTTGATAATTTTATGAGATTAGTAAAAAAGATTCGAGTTTATCAAGAAATGCGCATCTAGTCCCTCAAAAACTCACCAACAACACCAAACGAAAAAAAAAATAATAATGGAAGAATTAAAGTTACGTAGGCGCGATTTCATGATCCCAAAGAGCTTGTAATGAAATGCAAAGCCTTCAATTCCAGTAAGATGAGATTGAGCCTCTTCGAATTACATATTTACATTTTTAAGATTGTGTCTTCTTTGAATATATCAATCGCATTATATGAACCATACATTTACCGCATCTGGATTCAAAAAAACAGATCGTTACTTTTCATAAGACCATAAGGTGTCCATCATTTGTCTTTTATGTTTTGTTCTTTGATCTTAATCTACAACTTAAATCTCTGAAGTGAAGTTTCCAGTTGGAACGATCTTTTGACATAATGATATGCTTTGACAGTAGGACTGTGGGCGGAGAAACTGCTTCTTAAAATCATATTTCAACACTCATTTTCAGTATTATTATATCGTGATTTGTAGTTTTTGAAGAGTTTATTAATTAGAAGGTTGATTTTGTTTGAGTTAAACTTGAATTAAATTAGAGCTTACATAGATAAATTATTAAAATTATAATAAAAGTGATGTTTAAGAGTTCATACAGTGGGAAAGTGGTTGATTAAAAAAAAAGAAACTTGAAAAACTCGTAGGAGCAAGGCCGTTGATAAAGAAATATTTTGGGGGATATGTGATTCTTGAAGAAATGTTAACTTTTTAGTTTGAAATAAATTAAAGAGTTTATAGAATAAAAAATCAACACATTTTGGAAACTTACAAAAAGAACATTTCTTTGACACTTAGTTATTGAAATTTTTAATTAATTTTTTTGAGTGTTCCCATTTTACTCTTTTGAGGCAACTCATTTTGACGTTTCATCAGTTTATCTCGCTCATACTAGTTTTTAATAAATTTGATAAAACGTCAAAATAAGTTCCAACAAAAAAGTCCATTGTGTACATTGTACCTTTACTGTATAAAAATAATCTGTCCACTTCGAGACTCCCCCTTAATTACGGCCATGCGAAGGAGTGACATTTGTTAACATCAATCAAAAGTCAGAGATGATGAGAATGTCATACATTTTTGTCTTTGTGTAGTTGCAGAACTTTAAACGTCATAATGTTTATTTTTAGAGTTTTGAAGCTTTTAATTTTACTGCCCAACCTCACGTCAAAACAAACAAATCAAAATATGTCAAAATTTGGCAGATTTAATGAACACACTTAACTTCCTGGAGCATTCAGATTAAAAAATATAAAAAATATACACAACAAATAACAGCCTTTGGGAAAGGGGGGGGGGTATGGAGGAGGTGTGGCATATAATCAGCACATTTCTGTTCAATGTGGAAACAAATTATATTATTTTAGGAAATAAAATCGAGCAAAATATGAATCACAGACTGCGCATTAAAAATAACTTCCATTAATTATATTGAACAAGTCGTGATTTTTGTAAACCCCAAAAACAAGAATAAAATGTTTTTTTTTTTTAAATGTTTATCAAAAAAAACACTTGATTTACATACTTTGAATTTCATTCGTCGTAAATTTAATTTCATCAAATTTTGAAACAATAATGAATAAGTTTTCATTTGTCATTTGAAAAAAAAAATTCTAAATCAATTCGTTTTGGAGCAAATTTTTGGACTTATGTAAATTTTAATTATTTTTTTTTTGTAATTTTAAAATGGAGTCTATTCTACAATTTTTAAAACACATCTTCCGCAAAGAGAAAAAATTACAAGTTAATGGAAATGGGATATTTGGCAAGGCCAATAATATTTTCAAAAGGTTAGTTTTTAAATACTATTTTTTTTAAATCCTCTAAATTTGATGGTATTTTTAGTGCAATTTCGGGAACGAGTTGGTGTCTTTATGTGATAGCGATACTCCTGATTGCATCCTGTTTGTCTTATTTATATTTTGAAAGGAAAAGAAGGCGGAAAAATCAACAACGTTTGAGAGGAATTCAGCAGCTAATAGAGAAGTAACAAATTTAATCAAAACTTAACATTTTGTTTCTGCTTTTTTAACAATTTTTTTTGTTAAAGACCACCACCAAAAAGAAGACCCGGAGCTGTAGCTCGGGAACGTGAAGTTTTTCAAAATGTTTTAAAAACTGCCCACACTTATATTTACCCAAATGATGAGAGTAAAAAGGTTGTGGTTCGTCAGACAAGAAGTGGCACTATTTATGGGAAGTTTCTAGATACGAAAGACAAGAAAACTGAAAAATAACCATTTTATAAAGAAATTAAATTTTTAGGGAAATATACATTTTTATTTAAGAATTTCTTGGTAACAATTTTTCATTTTTTGTTTACTTTTATAAGCTTGATTATGATGCTGCATTTACAATATATCAGTCATCATTCAAAACTGTCAGTCAAATTCTTTAAATTGGCTTAAAACGAAAAACTTTAACTTTTGCTAGATGTAGATTTGAATAAAAAATAAAAAAGAAAAAGTTTTGACTTTTATAAAAATTGGGGGCGTTGGCGTCGCGGTCGAGACAAGACAACACTATCTTCAAAACAGTCTTTTACTGATTTGTTGTCTAAAAATCAAACATTTTCCCAAATTATTATTATTTTTTTTTTCATCAAAGGACAATTTTATAGTTTTAGAATGACGTTTATTACATAAAATTAAAAGTCATAAGCTGTCAAATTTCATTTAAAGATAGCTTCAAATTTGATGGTTGACATATTTGACAAACAAAAGGAATATGGATTAGTCAAATATTTATTTTTTTTTTTTCAATAATTATTTGATAAGGAATGCATTTAGTTAATAAAAATTGCCAAAACATTTTAAGCTGCCAATTATTCAATTTTAAGATTTAAGAATCTTGGAATAAACTTGTATACATTACCTATTTGTATATCTAAAATACAAAATAATGTTGTTAAAATTGTTAACGACCTTCAAACAACCAAATGAGAGATTTCATTCATCAAATTCTTATAATTTGATAAAAAGTATTATAAAGACCAATCACTTTTGAACAAATTAATTTATGACCCAATTAAAAGAGTTGTTAATTAAGTTTTAATAGGATATAGAAGTCATAAAGTCAGTTGTTGTGTGAAATCATAAATTTATTTTAAAATAGTTGAAATTTTTTTTGTCGTTTCTTTTAAATTTAGAAAGTAAAAATACAACTACAAGAAGGAACATGCATTTTGTATAAAAGCGAGTAGTTTCTTGACCAAATCATCAAGTACTGATCTACTTTTCTTTAAGTCAACAGTCAACCCAAACCACAAACCAAACAATTATGTTCCGTTTTGTAAGGACTTTTATTAAAAATTTTTATTTTTTTTTAAAGTTCATATTAACAAATCCTTGTTTCTTGAATAGGTTTTCTTCTTCAGCATCACTATCCTAGCTTGTACTCAGTACACCTTGGGAAGCAACCTGCATTCATCTCTACACGCACCATCAACTACATCGGTAATCTCATCAGGTTATGGAAGTGGCTATGGATATCAAGGACATGGAATTCTTTCCAATGCTGCAATTAATTCGGGAAACCATCATGGAGTTCCAGCACATTCTACCATATCATCCTATAGCTCAACAGTAGTCCATCCCGATTCTTCTGTTTCACATTCAAATCTAGGCAATTCCTATTCATTGGGTCATTATGGCGATAACCATCAGCAATACATTTCTGCTCCATCATCATCACTGGGATATCAAACCTATTCAACTCCATTGGTTTCTGGACGAGTTTATGGACATAGCGGATCACATGACAATTCTTATGCTGTCCAAAGGTCTTACACTGGTCCATTGGCTGCATCGGGTTATTCGGGATATGGAATTAATTCGGGAGTACTTGGTGTTGGCGGTTATGGTGCACAACTTGGTCAAGTTCATCAAACTGGATATGGACTTAATTCAGGAATACTTGGTGTTAACGGTTATGGTGCACAACTTGGTCAAGTTCATCAAACTGGATATGGACTTAATTCAGGACTACTTGGTGTTAATAACGGTTATGGTGCACAACTTGGTCAAACTTATCAGGGTGGAATTAGTGGTCATCTGTCGGGATGGTAATACTAAAGGAAATATGTAAATGGTCATAATGTTGGATGACTTTCCTTTTGTTTAATATATGCAAATAAAAATAACATTTAAATGACGCATACTTAAACTTCATTTTATTATTTTAATTTTTACTAAAGACCATAATAATATCTAAGTTTTTTCAACATAGAAATTTAACGTTTTTTTTTCAGAAATATTATTAAAGTTTTAATTCCGTACCGAAGCATAAAATTCTAAAAAGAATAATTTTGGGAGGACATAAAACATTAAAAAAAAATTTGATTCCGATCTGTCAAAATGCTTATTCTCCAATTCCATTAGTTACAATAATTTAGAATTTTGCATTTAAAATTTAATTTAACTACTGTAAGCTGTCACCAGTCAAAATTTTTGACACGAAGCAGAAAGCAATTTGTTCCATAAGTCTGCTATTACACGTTGACTCATGCGTCGTGACTCATCTTCGAATTATCTTTTGAAATTTCATCCTTTGAGTCGAACACTATTACACCTTGACTCTTAAGTCATGACTCTAACTTGACAGCTCTCTTTAGTTCAAATTTCGTTGTTTAGGAAATCATATATTCTGTCTCGCTTTTTCAACTATAAGGGTATACATATGAACTCGAGCACGAGGTATTTAAATAAAGAGGAAAAGCACAATAATGAACGAATGAAAAAGAAATCTCAAAAATGAGTCGTGCAAAATTTGCCCGCTACTCACAGGGCAGTTTATTTTCTGTTTCATCTTTTCGATTCTTGTATCTCTCTTGCACCAGCGTAGTTCGAAAAGAGTCACGACTCATGAGTCATCGTGTAATAGTAATCTGAAGTCACTGGAATGACTGAATTCAGTGAAACATTTAATTTTATTTGACAGCTTGGTGCTGAAATCTTAAGGAATGTAAATTTTTATGTGTGAATTATTTCAACTGTCAAAATTTCATTTCAACATATGTAAATGTATAAAATGTTATTTAAGAATGTTAAAAATAATGTCTTAAACTCACAAAACATCCATGTTAGTAGTTGACAGTAAACAGCTAAAATGTGGGTTCCATTGAACACGTAAATGACGTAAATGACAGTGTTCACATTTGACTCTTTTGACGTTTCATCATCTTGCTGTCTTGCCTGTCTCACTTTCCGTTCTTTTTTTTTACCATCAAATGGAATTGAGACCTATGAGACATCAAAATGAGTTACATGCATCAAATCAGCCCGAATTTTAGTACCAAACGTCAAAAAGTCAAAAACTGAGTAAGCAGCGAATTTTAAGAAATGTTCTCACTTAAAATGTATTAAATCAAAAAGTTAAGTAAAAAAAGACTTTTTAGCATCAGATCTGTCAAAATGTCAATTCTGACATTATTGACTTTCCAGGGGACAACATAAGTTTTGTCATAAGATTGATTGACATACCTTACTCTATATATAAAATTTGGCAAGATTCATATTCAAAGATACGTTTCGAAAATAATTATTTTTCAGATCAAAATTTAAACCTGATTTGACTGCGATGAAGTGACGGAGACCACTGACATGATACGATAGAACACAAAAATTAGACGACAAAGTGATTTTTTTTTTTCAACAACAATTTTATTTACGAAGAAGTATGAGAGGTTTTGTTTCCTTTTTATTACCATCCTGAGATGCCGTTATAAGCAGCATGTGGAACAGAGTAAATTCCATGAGTTGCCAATGGAACATTGTATGAACTTTGAATTCCATAGGAGTTGGAATGGTATGCATTCGAATGTCGTGAAATCAATGGGGAGGGAACAGAATAATGATGCGTCACTGGAGAAAGTACATGTTGCTGCTGATGACGATGAGAATTGTAGCCAAAATGATTTCCAGTTGGATGTAAGACGACAGAATTAGGATGAACAATTGAGGTGCTATAGGATGAAATTATCGGAGTAGATACAACTTTTTGAGCGCTGACTGCATTAGCCAGGCTAAAATGTCCTTGATGTCCATGACCATGTCCACTAATGGATGATATGATAGACGATGGAACTCCCTGATGGTGGTGAATGTTGCTACCTGCAACAAATTGACTGCAGGCAATCATGACAACAAAAACTAAAACCTGGGGAAGGACTAAACATCAAAAAAACAAAACAAAAATGTTTCAAAGGTCCTTACAAAACGAAACATATTCCTGAAAATAATACAAACTGGTGCTGTTACTGTTAGTCTTGTTAAGAGTACTTCTACTGTGATAATCAAAGTTCATTTCACTGCTGCTTTTATACAAGTTTAATTAGTAAAGTACAATTCAAGTAGGAGTACTGATTTGTATGATCATTAAATTTAATATCAAATACTTTCCTAAGACAATTGAGATAATTTTAACTGCATACATAAATCAAACCTTCATCCGATTTGATTTAATAACAACTAATTAGTTTGTTTTTTATTACTTTTCACAATCTAAATAAAATGTATGGTTTTAATTTAAATTTTTGGAAGTATAAAACTAGTTTTCCGAATTTTGATATAAAATGTTCCTTTCGAAAAAAAAAATAAAATAAAAACAGAACTAAATAAGTTATAAACTTGAGATTAACTATAGATACATATTTGTTATACCTACTATAGAACGGACATGAAGCTTACTAAATTTCATGTCTATAAAGTAAGTAGTTCCTGAGATAGCATCACTTCGAAAAAAAACAAAAATTGCAGCTATTGGATATCTCCATAATTTTAAAATATAATAGTTACCAATAAAAGTACACCTTTCTGTTGCTCTTACTAACTTAAAACTGACAGCTGTCAAAATATTTTAGAATGTCAAGACTTTATATCACAAAAATGGTGGATAATTAAAATCTTACTATTATTTGGACAAAGCTCTTTAGGTGACAGAAAATACAGCTTTTTTTCAGTGAAGGTATTACCTTAGATTAAAGAACTATTTGTTTGCACATTTCCATCACAGTTCCAATGATTTCAAGTGGTGATTATATCGTTCTTCTATTTCTTCCTTTGAAATAAAATTATTCCAATGCTATCTATATTCACCCACCTGTTATCATCCGCATAACTTTAAACTTGCAATGAATTCAATGGAAATTGAAATGGAAAATGGAAATAGTAGGTACATACCTTTAGCCTTGAATATTTGCCGTCATTGAACGGTCTCATGAAACACCCAAATTAAAGGAGTCTCCACTTCACTGATTTTTAGAGTAGTGACAGAGGTATATAAATTAATTTATTCAACGTGTCCTTCAGGTGAAAAGGACGAAAGTAGAAACAGAGAGAGAGAAAAAAAAACTAATTTGACAGCACAAATCATGCACTCGGGTTTATATGGGTTTAAAATTGGGTCAGAACAAAAGTTTGATCGAATTGAATACTGATGACGATGACAGTGACGGTTTGGTGGTGGGGAACGTGTTGTATTTGTGTGTTATGATGATATACAAGTAATAAAACGACATTACCTATTTTCAGGATTCAGGACATTTTTATCGATTTCAGTCAGTCTCAGCACAGTACCTACAAAAAGACACACAGACAATGCGTCTTTTGATTAGATGCTCCCTGTGTCACCTTTTGTCTGAGGCATCTGCTACACTGATTAGTTGCCCTGGCACGTCACGTCAAGGTGATAACTGACAACAGATAAGATAACTTTTTTGAAACCAGTCCGCACTCCGCACTGCGATGGAATATGAAGTGTGATGAAGAACTGACAGAGCAGAAGCACATTTCGCTACTGTCTTTGAACCCGTGTGGTGGTGTGCTGATAAGAGGAGCGAAATGCCTCATAAATTTACATCAGTGACGCAATTACTTCAACCACATACGTCACTGTGTCGTATTTGCTTTTTAGATGCTTCCAGTTCCAGTAACACCGATGATGATGCTTTCTATGTCACATGCCCTTCAGCGAGGTGCGGTGTGGGCTAGGCATGGGGATGAATTGGATATGCTATCGAAGGTACACGATGCATATGCCATGCCATCAAAATAATGAGGTCACCTGCGCTCCAATCCGCTCCAAGCTATATAATACTACCATGTCATACTTCTGCCATACAGTGTAGTGGAATCCGAATGACGATGCTGATGGCATGGAATAGATCTCTCAATGATGCCGAGGAAAAGGCATTTTTTTTTTTATTTTGGTCGATATTCCCATTTTATAGGCTTCTGCTTCAGCTACGACTTCGACTTTGGCTTCAGTTTTGTTGAAGAAGATTGATGAATGCAAAAATTTTACCACCACAAAACGTGGAGTACTATAACCTATAATTTGATGCGATGGAAGTTGCTCGGTTAGTTAATGTCATAAGTGCTCTTGAAGTATGAATCGATATTGAATACCATTCGCACGATATTATTTCAAAATTCCATTAAATCATCGCATCGCTGGAAAATTGTGTTTTCTATCGGAAGAGCTATAAGGTTTCCAGGAATAAAAAAATATATGATATAATTAAAATAAAAAGAAAAAGAAAAAACAACTTCGTAATTTATGAGATGACATTGAGAATTAATTGAATTATCCAATCTTTAGAATAGATCCAGGGTTAAGTCTTAAAATAGAGATTTTTAGATTGAGTTTATTCCTGTTGTGAGTTGGGTTATAGTATAGAAATGACGAATTTTAAGTCTTTGGAGGTAAAATTGTGTTAATAGATATTTCAAATAGTTTTCGGAGAAATATTCGTTTTGATTTATATTTTAAAAGACGAGCGCAAGTTCGAAATTAGCAAAGTAAAGAAATTTACCACGAACCAAAAAGTTTGAACGTGAAGACATTCTTTTGGACATTACAATAGAAATTTTTGTCACAGGGTCTAATTTTCTTATTTCAAAATAAATTTAGACATGTTCTAAGGACTGGGCAAAAAACGAGAAAAGTCTCGCAGTCTTATATTGCAATTGTCAATTGATAGTTGATAAATATCAAACTAAATAAGTTAATTGATAAAATGTTTGATGATTGTGAATGATCCAGGTCAAGTTCTATGTACGATCTGAAGTCTAAATGACTTTACTAACTTTATAAATACAACTATCACCTTTGAAAATACAAAATCGATAATTTTCTCTCATCATGTAACAACTTTCCGTGTCTAATATATTTTTACATTGTCGTGCTTTTCTTATGTTCATCGGAAGTTGTTTAAAAATAACTTAATTTTGCCACAGTTTCTTACCATCACGATAAATTATATTGCTTATCTCTAACCCACTTAATTTATTAATTATCAATTTATTTCTTATTTATAAAGTTAATACATAATCATCATCGATCTATTTTCAATGTGTGAGGTTGAAGCCTCCTTTTTCATGAATACTCCCGTAAACATTATGCTCAAAATTTGTTATCGTTTTTCATATTTTCACAGTCGATCGAACTTCCTTCGAAACACTCGTCTCATTTAAACTTACACACATGGGGGTTCTATAAAATGGGTTAGATAATAAAAATGCAATTTTAAACGTTTCTAGTTAGCCGACAACCAACACTACAATTTGTGTCCAATTAAAATTTACACTTTGGTGTGATACACATCACCTTTTTCCAGCCAGCCAGTCAGCCAGCCAGTCCAGACACCTAGACCTCCGTCGAAGTGGTGGGCCTTTCCCATTCAATCTTGGGCTCTTAAAAGACTATCATAGAAAATTTAGATTCAATATCTAACCGAAGCGAAGGATTCCGGACATCGCAAGTTCACGGATATGAACGTCTGCCTCATCGTATGCACATATACAATATACATACATACATACGAAGACCCTGATGATATATATATACGTCAATTCGACTACCCATAGTTTTTCACTAAAGACACGCTTTAAAGACGAAACAGGCGAACTGTCATGAATCACACGGTCGCGGTAGGTCGGTAAATAGTATACAAACATGCATCCGGCCATGCCACAGGTGGCGTTATTTGTGTCAGAATTTTATGGCGAAACAAAAACATTGTATGCATACATATAGTATATTTTTTGATATCCATTAATTAAGCAAATTGCTATAATTGTCCCGGGATTATTATGACCGGTTGAGTTGCAAAAACGTTTAACAAAAAGATTCTCGATATAAAACAAAGCGCGTTGTGAACTGACGTTTAATTTTATTCTACACCTGGCCACTGGTGGCGCTGATACTCACAGCGAGGCTATAAATCATGACACAAAATTGAATCTTGCTCGAGTCGAGTCCCACATGACATTGTAATTACTATTTCGGTCGAGAATTTTTCACGCCTTTAGGAGTATTTTTTCACTAGCGTGTGAGACTTCCTGATGTGGCAGACGCTACGCGATTCTTTGTTTGTTTCTATGATATTTGTTGTTGTTTTATTGTCAAGTCATCACCACTCACTAAACTGAGGACCATCTTTGGAGAACTCTAATGTCAGATGAGTTTCAACTTTAATCGTAAACTTGAACTTGACAGCGAATAAGGAAAATAGCTAAGTCTCGCGTAATTGTGTTTTGTTTTTGGGGAGGATTGATGGAGGGTAATACAATGTTTGTTAATTAATTCCATTGATGGTTTGTAAATACTTTAGACATAAAGGTTAGGGCGCCATTTATGAAAAACAAGCACGCAAAGTATTTTCACTTTGGCATTTTATGTTTGTACATGACAAACGGAAGATATAGGAAAACATTATGTACAAACATAAAAGGAAGAATATAATGTATAAAAGTGACAACTGATTTCTTACATCATTTTTGGAAAGTTCTTGCGTTATTTTTGCGTACCTCTTCGTATAAACCTTCATTAAACTGCAAGTTTAATTAATTCAAAAGTATGTACAAAATTCATTAGAAGAATATTCATGATGTTGTCGTGACTTTGTGCTATGATTTTGATGTCTGAGTTTGAGGACACGATGCGGTATTCAATTACTAAAAAGTAGAGTAATTATGTACAAATTTGTTTGTGGTAGTTAACTAAAGTATTTGTGTATAAGTTTTGTTTCCGGAAAGGCGGGTTTAAGGAACTTTTTGTTATCTTTTACATTTAAAACTGTGATTGTTGTCATTTTTAGATCTTGAATTTTGAAGCTTTTCTTTGACAAATAAAAAAATGTATTTCTTAAATATTCTCTATTTCACAGAGAGAGGGTGTTATGGTCTGTATTAACTGCAATATGCAAATTTTTTATTTTGAAGGTCTGAATCAAACAAAAATATTGATTTCTTACAATAAGAAACTTTAAATTTAAAATACAATAAAGAATGCATTTGTTGATAAGGAAGAGCAATTTAAATTTATATTGAATAATATGCAGATTCGTTTTTATTTCATCTTGCGAAAATAAAAGATCATATAAATGTTCATATTAAAGATACAAACAAAGATATTCATACTAAATTAAATTGACAAAATTGAATAATAATGGAATTTTTAAAATAATAATAATAATAAAATTAATTAAAAAAAAAACAAGTTCATTATCATATTCCTTGGGAACGTTTATTTATTGAATTTCCGGTTTCATACGTGAGATATTTAAGTTTATCACTTTTTTATTACGGATATTAATTAAGATTTTGTAAAAAAAATAAAATATTTAAATTTAACTCAAATAAAAAAAGTGAACAAAGAAGATTACATTTTTTACAAAGATTAATTGAAATGTTTTCATGTTATGTAAATTAATCGGTGCTTTTTTTAATTTTAATTTTTTATTTTTGTAGAGGATCTTAAAAATGTACTGTATAGTGTACATTTATAAAGAAGAACTTCAAATTTTATGTTTCTGACTTAAAAATGTTCGATACAACATTATGAATGTTTTTTGTAGGTACTTCAAGTCTTGGCACAAAATGTTCAAGTTTCTGTTTTCAATATTCTGAGGTCAAATTTCCATGACGGAGTTCACAGTGGGCTGTTTTGAGGTGGCTCATTTTGAAATCTCATTAGTATAACTAGCTCTCATTACAATTAAACAAAATTTGAAAATTCTTGTTTCACTAACCTGTCTCTTTCTAATCATGAAAACAGAATGAGATAAATATTGAAACGTCAAACGTTATTTGCCTCAACAGAGTCCAACATGAATATTATCTGAGAGTCCATTTTGAATATCATGTTTGTTTGACAGTTCAGTTTCTCCTATCCAAAAGACTGACTGTGGCGTATACTTAATATTTTTTTCATTTTAAAATTTTAATTTTTTATTGTATTTCATTTTATTGAAGAATGGTAACCCTTTCTATTTGAAACAAAAATAATATTCTTGTGAGCTTTTACAAATATTTAACGAATCTCCTAACAATATAGTCTAAAACTCAATTTGACGAAAGTGTCAAATCAATGCTCCATGCTATGCTCATTGATAAATAAAGACAACATTTCCCATGTGCGAAAGTTCTCACAACAAAACTAAAATTTTGTTGTCACTTTACATATACATAATATTGTATGTATGTATGTATACATATGTACGTTATTTTGTTTTCATGAAAACACACAAATTTTCCACAAATACACTCACACAAAAATACATATCTGAGGAAAATTTAGGAATATGCGTATTTTCTTTCAGAGAGACAAACCGAGAAAGATAGAGAGAGGGAGCACTGTTTACTATGTACGTATTTCTGGTGACTTTCTCTTCTCTGCCACCTCCCATAATCTGGGAGAGAGATTGACCGAAAGCTCGACAAAAGTTCCACAAACATTTTTTAAATATATGTATACATTTTCCTGCATATACAAAAAAAAAAAAAAAAACAACCAAAAACGAAAACCAAAAAACCCTAAAGAAAATTCCCATCGACCAAGCAATCTCTCAGTTTGTGTCGAGAGTTAAAACGGATCTGTTGCAAAAGAAAAACTTGAAAATACCCGAAACGGATGTGTTGATATTTTGGAAAGAAAAAATAGAATATACAAAAAAATTTGTCTCTTCATTATATTAGTTTTTCAAAACACCACAATTCAATGCAAGGACATTTCCAAAGCATGTTAAAGAAAAGTGTAAAAATCCTGATTAAAATTGTTTAAAATAACAACAACAACAAATAAAAATGTAAGAATTCATAACGGAAAAGTGTAAAATCTAAAAAATAAGAAGGAAATAAAACTCCTTGAAAAAGAAAAAGAAAATCTTGTCCCTGTTTTTATGTGTGTATATCTTTGGTTTATATCAATATAACGCTCTGTGCTTATAGATTCTCCCTTCGCTTCGTTAGCAATCCTCCCCTGAACATCTTCGGTACACATAAACCCAAACGAAAGGAAAAAGAAACAAGAAACCATCAGCCAGGAACCCCGAAAAAAAACACACACACCAAAAAGTATGTAAACGAAAATGAAGAAAAAAAAACTTATAATTTTTGTCCATTTTTATATTTTTTCTACAATTTTTAAGTTTTTTTTTGGGGGACGTAAACAAAATTAGAAAATCCCCAACACTCCTAAGGATCCCTTTCGAGATTTCTGCAAACGCAGGAATTCCTTTGAAAATCACTCCGGATTCCCACGGGTACACCAGAACTTGGCCCCGGATTTTCTATTTCTAACGAAGCACTCGCGCGGAGTAAAAAAAAAGAAAAACTGAAGCAACAACAATTTTGAATATTTTTATGTGTGTACCTTCTAGGATTCGAGTGCACGAGTATCTGCTTCTGTATCTGTGCCAAAACCAAGTCGAGTTCCTCCTTTCTCTATTCGTTATTCTCACGTCCATTCAGAATCAATTAGCCAGGCTTTAATCCTTCTCAGGAATAAAAATAAAAAATAAAAAACAAAATGCAGTTCATAATGAAATCCTTTTATTGTCAAAACGTGACGCCAAGTTTGAGTGCTTCGCGTCCGTCGTCGTCGTCGATTTCGTCGAAATATGGGATAGGAAGAGGTGTGTAGAGGTACCGAGACTGAGACCGAGACCGAGAACGAAGAGGATTGAGTGTTTGTTGTTTTTTATGAGGCTTCCTGTTTACCACATTCTGACACATGTTGTTTATGGTCAGTCGTTGGTGGATTTTGTTGCACATCCGCATTGTGAAAAAGGACGACGACGATGACGCGACGACGCGGGTCCGAACTCGGAATATGGAAAATTGTTAAATTTTATAGAACCCAGATACTCGTATCCACCAAGCAAGTTATGGAGTCCCATTTCCGGTCGATTTGAAGATGAGAATAACAGTAACTTAATTAACACACAACACAGCACACTTTCTAATTTATTATTCGTTATTTCTATGTACAGTATTTTTGTTTCGTAGAGTGAATATTTTTTGACTGACTGTTGAGTTTGTGTGACAGACGACCTACGACGACGACGACGGACATGTGTATCGTGTGTGTGTGTACTGTGTGTGTATGATCGATTCAAGGCTACACCTTCAAAATAACGGTAGAACATGAATTTTATAGCCTTAACTTATGTGAAGGCTTCCGTTTCCTTCTCAAATTAAAGGTGAGCTGTATTTCATTCGATGTATGCATACATAAATAAATAAGCAAAAAAGTCACACATGTATGTTTGTATGGCGTGTATTTCGAATAAGAAAAATCGATTTATAACCTGGATTGTTTTTTTTTTTATTTATTTATTTTTTTTTTTTTTTTTTTTTTGGTTTTTGAGGGATTCACTGGAAAGTTAGAAGGTGTAAAAGATATCAACATGTAGGCAGGTGTTTTTTTTTTCAATTTTATTTTAAATTATTTTCAAAACTTCAAAAATTCATTCATTCGCAAATCAAGATCAAGTTGTTTTTTTTTCTAAAAATGATTTATCGAAGTTTAAAAATAGAATATAAAATTTATTTTTTATTTGCGAAATTTTTGAGTTCCCCCAAAAAAAAAAAATATTTACCTCCGACTTTATCTGCGTACAGAAATTTATGGACCATAAAACAAAAACCCGAATGTCGACATTTATTGAGTTTCTTAGCCACTGAAATGAAATATATATACTTTTTTTTGGGGCGAAGGAAGTTTAAATGAAATACAACCTAAACGCATTATCATATAGAAAAAAAGATTTTCGTAAAACCATTAAATTGTCTTTATGAATTTGATATGCGTATGTTAGTGATATTTAGACAAACATAAGTTATTAGAGTGTCAAATCAAAAAACTTGTAATATTTTCATTTAATCAGAAACAATTTTTAAGCAACAAAAACCTTAAGAGCTGAATTTTTTCAGATTTTACAGTCTTTATTGAGAATTTTGGTTTATCTATAATATAGAAAGACATATTTTAAAATTCAATCCAATATCACTGTACGTTCGCCAGTCCAAAAAAGAATTTAATTTTTTTTTTATTAGTAAAAGGTGTCAATTGGATTTTTCAAAAATTCTATACACACTGAGGCGTATGAGTAACATTTCCTAAATATAAATAAAAACATTTCTGAAGATTGTCTTCATTTTAAAACTCGAATCCTATGTTCTTATTTTCAGTTTTTTTTCAAATTTCAAAATTTTGACAGTCAAAAATTCACCAACAAGTTTTTTTCCAAAATAAAGAAGTTATAAACAACCATTCCAAGCTAACAGAAGTATAATAAATTTTTCGAAAAATTCAAACAGAGTTTAAACAGTCGAGTTATATTTCTGAATACAAAGTATTGAGGTGCCTGTTAAAATTTTCAGCAAAAGTCAATTTGGATGGCGCTTTAAAACTTGTGACTCGAAAAAAATGAAAATGTGAAGTTTTTTTTTTAAACGTTGTATTTAAAAAAATGTATGTTTTTGATTATGACTAGAATTCAGAGACTTTGGAATTATCATTCAAAATTAAGATTCAATATTCCAAATATAATTATACATATATATAAGTTATTTAAATAGTGGAATAAAAAAATTTAACATATTATTTTCTAAAATACCTACTTTTTGTGACTTACTTACGAACAAACTTACTTTTGCAACAATTTTCACGTATACTTAAGTCTTTTTTTATATCAAAACGTTAGACTACCCCTTTATAGTAGAATCCAGTGAAACACTGAAGAATCGATCTCTTAAAAAGTCCTTTTTCAAAAAATAACACTCATTCGCCCAGTAAGCATCTATAAAAATACCTTGGAATTACAAGATAGATAATATAAAAATTATTTAAGGTTGCAAAGTTCTATTTGAAATCATTTTTTTGTTTTTGAATAAAATTAAAAGTACATAAATATTCCTATTCAACATTGATAAAAGTGTCTGCAGGCAGATCGTAAAAATAGTTTAAATAGTTCTACTGTAAAGTTCCAAAAGTTCCAATTTAAAAATAATTCTTCAAAGTCAGTTTGACTTGTCTTGAAGTTTCTGTGTATTTACTGTCCAAAAGAAATACCAACTTATGCATGCATGTACCTTGACAAAACCAAGTTAGCAATAACAGTTAACCTAATATTTTCCATTAGCTCATAATACCATAACATATAATATATTCCCGTTATAAGAGCGTAGCAAAAATGTTTATTTGTTTAATTTTGCCTGCATTAAAATACCTGCCATATAAAGTATAGGAAATCATGAAATGTCAAATTAAGCAGTGTCACGAATTAACTATACGAGTATTTGTTAGTGGTGGCGCTAAAAACGTAAAAAAGAAAGAACGACAAACAAAAAACGTGACAAAGGTGAATGCCGTCACCTTATTTTACACTGACACACACGATTTGTGACATTCGGGGTAACCTTAAGATAATAATTAATTAAATTTCCTTCTTTTTTTTCCGTTTTTGTCTCTTTGCCTTGAAAATTCTTCAAAATAATCTACTTTACTTTTGCATTATATGACTACAACTATACCTATACAGACATACCTACCTCCTGGAAATGCCGCAAGTTCTTGACATTTTGTAATTTTTCTGCATTGATAAAAAACGCTGAAAAACTGAACGATGGATTTCTTGGAACTCTGCCATTTTAATATATACTACTACAAGTATGACAATTTGACACTTCTACGAAGACAATTGAAAAATATGAATAATGTCATAAAACAAAATACGGTACAATGAACCCATAGACATGATAGGAGAACCGTTCTTTAATGCATATGCGATGTCATATCGATTATACTTATGTCAATTAGGTGTATTATATTACAGCCTTTTGTCATTCTATGCAGTTTCCATATATGTATGTATGTACCTACTCAACGCGTAAACAAGTCCAAATCAATATCAATTATCTACTTATGACCCGTTTGTTTCTGCCACCCCCACCTTCACCATTTCCACCAGTTCCAGTTTCCAACAGCCACTATGCCTCCAAGATCCTTCCTTTGAAAGACGCCATTGATTGTGGTTCCAATGTCATCACCACCATCACAATTGACAGTGGCACGTCTTCTTCTCCGCTTGCATAACTAATATAATGCAATTTGCACTGAAATTAAGTACTTCATTTCTGTGTGTGTGTGTGTGTGTGTTTTTGAGTCTTTTCTCATTTCAGAAGTAGATAAATACAGAACCGTTATACGGCTGCAGACAATGATAAATCAATAAATCACATGTACCTTCTACCAATTTTTGCCAATAAACGCGACAACCCACTAAACGAGTCCAAAGGACACCCGCATTAAGCCCAAAATTCTATCCCCACCCCCCGCCCTCCACTTCCCGCACAGTACCTACCTCAAGTCTTCTGGATCAGAAGTGAGATGTCGATGTCACCCCCGAAAAAAAAAGTTGTCAAAAAGAGCAACATAGTTCCTGTGCTATAGCTTAACAATTAAGGACACTCAGAGGAAGTTTTTTACGCTGACGACACGATACGGTGAAAGTGTTGGCCCGAGACCGAGCGAGAGGCAAAAAAGCTCTCAAAATCGAAAAGCTCAATTTGTTCCGTTTACCTATTTATTTTTTTGAGCTGAGTACTCTCGAGTTTTTCGTTGTCATTGTGGTTGGCGTTGAGTAGTGTCGCGTGCGTCGTGCGTTGGAGGATTTTTCGGGACCAACGACACACTCTTGTGTTGTTTTGATATTTTTTTTTCCTTCGCTCCTTTTTTGATGAGGATATACAATACAATACACGAACACGAGTATGAATTTAGTATTTTGTTTTGCTCCTTTGTAGAGAATTGGAGAAGTCAAGGAGGTGGGATGCGCGAAGTTTCAGCTATCCCTGCGTGGGAATTTGTCTCTCTTGACAATACTGTCGTATCCGTGGACTGGATGCTGGAGAGAGTATTGATCCTTGTTTTGACACACACACTTCTCGCTTTTGGCCGGGTTCGGGTATGACGGTGGTGTTTGGAAGCGTAATAGTTATCCTTGATACACAGCCACCTCTCTCTCTCTCTCTCTCTCTCTCTCTCTCTCTCTCTCTCTCTCTTTCTCTGACAGACCATTCGCAACCCAGCTCCAGCTCCAGGAGTAGCAGAGCAGCAGCTATAACGTGCTCACATCTGTGTGGATAATGAATTGGCAATTTCTTTTCTTTTGGTCCATTTTCGCTTGGGTCTTTTGTTTTTTTTTCTGTGTACTTTGCCTTTTGGACAGTTTTTCCTGTTTTATTTTCCACAGGCGAGAGACTTTTAGGCGACATTTATATCCTTTGGGGAGTTTTTAAGGCACACTTTGTGAGGACGAAGTGGGGGGGTCAAAGGATATGGTGGGTGGGTGATAGAGGGAGCTACGACGAACGTTGTATACAAATGAATTTAAAATTGTTGTGAGCTGCTTTGGCGTCCGTCGTCGTCGTCAATTGTTGTTGCTGCATAAACTACGACGACGACGAACGTTTTTTCTTCTCTTTTTTTCTCATAAATATTTTGTATCCTTTTTACTTTTTGTTTTCCCGTAGCAGAGGACTTGTTTTCTGCACGTACCCGCATAATTCTTGGTTAGTTATGTAAGGTAAAGGATATGTTGATGTTGATGTTGAATTTAGATTTATACCACAGCGCCCCTTGTGGCGGGCGGGAGTAGAATACAAAAAATAGTTTTATGACAGTTTCTTTTTTTTGACGTTCATTTACATAAATATAACCAGAACCCAAGAGACATATTTTGACTTATATGGAGACGGTGGCGGTTGGGGGGAAAAAACAATTGACCAGAGTTGAATAAAAATTACAAAATTTTCTTCAAGGTCGTAATCAAAATTGATTATTTTCTTTTCTCGAAGAAGATGACAGCGTAAAAGGAAAAAAAGAATTTCTTCTTTAGAACGTCCGTTGTCGTCGTCGCAATATCGAGAATGGGGCAAAAATAACTTTTTTTTTGACATTTTATGACACCAATCGATACATTTGCATTTTTATTACAAACAGTTATAACTTTTTGAAGATGAATAAATGTTATCTACATCTAAAGCTGTCTATGATGCATAAATGCGCGAGGATAATGTGAAGCGAAGCTGTTCGATTTTAATTTTAATTTTAAGAGCTGAAAGGTCATTATTTTGTAATGACTTTTGCAGATGTTTTATTTTGTTTTCTGATGGTTATAAAATCGAAAAGATATTATTTAGATACTAATGCATGTTTTAGTAACCCAATAAAATATGCAGAGGGCGTGTAGAGTACTTTGAAAATAATAATCTATACAGAAGAGGTTTTATGTTGTTGACCTTATTTGTTTCATAAAAATGGTAAATTTATTTTGTGGAGGTTTCTGTTTAATTTGATTTAAACCAATTTGTCCTTCTTCCATTAACTATATATTTTTCTATTTAAAACAGAGTATTCGATGTATTTTAAGTAAAATAGGGAGTGAAAAAATTGGGTCGTAGGTTAATTTGGATGAATTTAAAAATTCAACAACCAGCAGATCATTTTTTAATTGATATAATTTACAAAAAAACTTAAAATTTAGTACAAAGCAGATTTTAACAAATAACCAAAAAAAAAACGAACACTGTCTTTGACAGCAACATCTGAGTTGACAGTAAGAGAGACAAACTTCGCAACCATCTGTCATCACGAAAGTCAATTCTTAAATTAAATTGTGTTTCTTTTAATACACAATCAAATTGAAAAATTACTTTAATTAAAAAATAAATGAACTGTCAAAACTACCTAGTTCCTATATTGACTTCTCAGCTAAAAATCTAAACTTTTTTAGGAGCTTTTTCCGTAATTTTTGGTTTCCTAAGCTTTGTCTTTCGTTAATTTTATTATTTGAACTTTTTGTTTTTAATTTTTATTTTGCAGACCTCTGACAGATTCCCTAACCACATTATTACATTAAACATATCAAATACATTATTCACAATAAGAAATTGAGTTGAAAGAAAACGTGTCGTGAACATGATAGAGAATTCTAAAATTTCCGTTGAAATGTTTCCACTGTCTTAATTTGTTTGAATCTTCCGTTCTGAAATGTCAAATATGGAATTGATGACAAATGACAGCAATGTGATTCTTAACTTGACGTTTTTGCTGTGTTATGAATATAATTTACCGATCTGACACTTAAGTGCTCTTATGAATCTGCAGAAACGGATCTATTGTCTGGTCGTAATTCTTAAAATATACAATAATGAATTCTAAAATATCAAAATCTAACAACAATATAATAATATCTAAGAACACACCACTCAAATCAATATGTATTTTTTTTATGTCAGATTTAATGTAAAATATGTAGACGTATGCAAAGTAATCCACTTGCAATTTATGTACTTTGTATATATACTCTTGTCAAGTCTTAATGCGGCTTAAGACCACTCCTTTTCTAGGTGCAATAAAGCCGGTATATTGCTTTTGATCGAAAAAAATAAACAAAAATAAAAACAAATATATGCAAATCCTATTCTGTCAGTAAGATTTTAATGCTTGATTTGTTTATTCTTTCTCCAAGTTTGTATATTTTTACACTTGCTTCCATTGACATAGTATTTTATTTAAATTTTAAACTAATCTGAAATGCATCATAAAATAATTCATATTAGATGTCTTATCATAAAATTGATCTGAATTCGATTTATGCGTCAAATTCCATTGACTTATTTTTTGATCTTTTTTTTTAATAAAAGTGCGAATAGAATTTCTTAAATGCCCTTGCCCGCATGACCAGGATCGAACCACGACCACATGACTACAGACCATAATCAAATAGGTACACTAACCTGTTGCTGACATTTGGTAATAAATTATAGACCTCTCAGTTCAACAGTGAGTCAGTAAATTTTTTTTAAATAAAAGAACTCTTGCGCCATACCGCATTTGGCACATACTCAACCTCAATACAACTTATTCAGTAAAGTGCACAGCTGGGGAGTGTAGCTACTTGTTTCTTTTGGCTATGGCTATATATTGTCTTACCAATTCAAGTCTGGCTCTAAGTAAGAGGTCAAGCACTTGCTGGTTTATGTAGATCTTGATCCAAGATGGAAAAAAAAACACACTTCATGAATGACGGATAATTTTCAATTGAATTTTGAGTTCTTTTTTATTTCGTAACTTATTGCACGTCAAATTGCTATGACATTTATACTGGCAATGGAATTATGACAGTTGAATATTCTTGCACATATTTTTTAATTTATTCCAAATCCTTTTAAAACGATGTCCACTATTGGCTTCGGAGGTTTCCTTGAGATATCATTTAATTTTTTTTTTTTATGTAGTTGCTTATAGATTACGTATGAAACAATTAAACACAATTTACATGTTAAACAAAAAGCAATTAATTACTCATTTAGCATTTTAATGGTCATCATTAATTTTTTAATGACAGTCGTGTTTATGGTCACCAGATCTTTACGTTTCCTTAGCTTCTTGGACAGTTTTTCGGACCAGAAGGTAAGATCGCGGCAAGAGTACGAGTAGTTTCAATATCATGGTCGTGATTTATTGATTTCTGTGCATCTGCGTTTTCTATTTTCCGGATGTTTTAAATAAATTCAATCTTTTGATTTGTTATTTTAACCAGTTGAATTGCCAAATAAAACTGCAGTAAGTAAATTTGTTGAATATTGTTGAACTTTTAACAATATAACAATTCTTCTTGTTGTTTCGATAAGATTTATGTTTTGTTTTGAATGCGAGGGTGATGAAAATTTGTTTTCGTACAGACTTTTTGGCAAACTTACCACAATATTAAATAAATAAACAAAAAAAAATACTTGCAATGTAGAATAATTCTAATGAGAAAATTCAAATATATTTTTTTGAGGTAGTTTCATTTTGTGTGAGTTTAAGTGAATCGGATAATATGATTTCAATTTGATTGTAAATTATTACCTTAAGTTAAGTTGTACATGACTTACGTTTGGTTTCATAAATATTTCATAAGATTTTAAAGTTCTAAATGACAGCTGTCATGATATATTCATAATGGTTAAAAGCACCAAGTTCACGATAACATCAATCAATTTCAATTCATCAAATTCAATTCGACAATTCTTAGTCTTAAGATGTTAAATTTTTTCTTAGAAATACAGATGACTTAGACTTCTGAAAACTTTCCACTGATGCTCTTGAAACAATATTTTTTTTGTAGTTTTTGAAACTTCAACAATTTTCTAAAATTTTGTTTAGAAAAACGTTATTTTTACGGTCTCAAAAGAATTTTTAAAATAAGAACTACTAAACATTAATAAATATTTAAAATAAATTCAAAACAACGCTTTTTTGATCGGGTAGGCAAAATTGATGAAGTTTACTTTTTTGGCAATTTTTTTTTTAATTTTTATTTTAAACCCCAAACTTGTGACCTTTAAAAAATTTTATAAAGAATTTTCAAGAAAATTTACATTTCAAAGAATTATCTTTAAAATAAACAGTTTTTGACGTTCGGTTTTCGACAAACTTGACTTCATAAATATAAAATATCGAAACAAATTTTGAACAAAGATCAAATTCACCCGACTCGACATCAACTCGTGTATTTTAATTTTGTCAAGATATTGAAATCTGCAATTAAACATAAAATATCTTAAAATTAATTTTTAATAAGATTTATTAAAAATTTGACAAAAACATCAAACGCAAACACCTTCTAATGTCAAATGCTTCGTTAAGTTCTGTCATGTAAAATTTAATGTTAAACATATCAACCTACACCAAACAAAACAAAACAAAATAAAACAAAAAAATTAATGTTTACATTAATCGTTTTCTTTTAACAAACAAATATTTTTGTTTTTGTAACAATTAGTCACTTAACCGATAGAATAAACAATAAAATACTTTTGTAAAAAAAAAACATACACATAAACATTTAGCTTCTCTTGCCGGTGGTGCTGGTGGAGACTGCGGGTAATTTAACGACCGACAACGAAAACTGGCGTGGCCGGTGGCGGCACGGTGAAGCGGTATAACGAAGCGGTCGTGCTCATGATCTTGATCTCCGACTTGATTTATACCCGATCATTTACGCAATACATACTTTTGTCTATTCATGGCACACATTACCATAATTGCCGGCGCAATACCGTAGGACTATAGGTAATCAAACAATGGCACCCCTCACATCCCCCTCTGTCACAACAAAAACAATATACCTAACAATGCTAAATATAATAAGATTGTTTTGTTTAAAAATACATTTATTAATAGACTTTATTTGTCTAGTTCTCTGCTCTCAATTTAAACCAAAAAAAAAAATGATTTCGCCTTGAACACACGAATCGAATGAAAACAAGAAAATCGAAAGCATAAAAGTTTTCCGCATCAAACATACAGACACACTGATATATACATGTACAAAGATATGGTACAGCATCACTTTGAGTCCTTAAAGGTCAGCAGAATATATAGAACTCATCCGGATACCCGTTACAAGTTGCACATTCATTAAATGGGAATTTCTAGTCTCTGCTCGGGCCTTAACTTCTTTTTTTTTCTCACTAAAGTCGACTCGTATACTCGTACATCTCCGCCTTCTCCACCCCCTCACCCTTTGGATTCATTCAACTTTGCTGCTGGGCAGAGTGGCATTGGGTGGCAAATCGTAAAAAGGCCAGTAAAACAGTTAACCACCCCCATGCGCCCCATCCTGGCCATATCGGGTTAACAAAAGGCAACAAACAAAACGAGTTAACTAGCTGTTTGCATGCAAATTAGCGCACAACCCACCGAGACCGAAAAACCCGGCAAGGAGTCGCCTGCGATTGTGCATTGGCTTTGGCAGCACTATACCAGGCTTTTCTGTTGGGGATGTTTGATGTAGTGTGGTTGGGTGGTTAGGTGGTTAGGTGGGTTAAGAGATTGGGAGGTGACGATGGTGGGCGCTGACGCTGCTGGGGATATAATGGGGGGTCTGTACTTGTGATTATGATGAAAGGAAAAGTCCTTACCTTGCTTGGTGGCGCGTCGAAGTCTTGGTCGTTTGTTCGCGTCAAACTTACTCGTGTAGGGAACGCGCGCTCCACTCGGCGCGAGTACATATTTGAGAGCAATCAGAGAGTGAGAGTGTACGAGTATATGTTGTAGTTGCCTTGAGTAGATGCGATGGAGAAGAATAAACGCTTAGCACGTGATCTATTTTTATCCGCAGGGGGTGTGGGTTATATTGTTTTATTTTTTTTTTTATTATTTTGTTTAATATAATAATAAGAGCATTTCTTTTTGCCGAGAATATGTTTTTTTAACGCTTGCATGGCATAAGTTTTTTTTTGTGGATTTGTGTGTGTGTTTTTTTTGTGACGAATTGACATGAAATTAACGATCAAACAAAGTCAAGGCGAGAGGGAGAAGAATAAGAATGGTTTATTATATGGCAAAAAGTATGTGGGTTTTTTGTCGGGGTTTATTGCATTTCATGGGGTTTTACTATTTTTTTGTATATAGTCCTCAAATTAACCTATAAATTATGATAAGTATACCTACTTAGTGTTTTATGTGAATTTACTTCTACGAAATCAATTGTTTTTTAAGTAAATATGTTTCGGATATTAGGGGAATTATATTTTGTCAAATCATTTATGCATATTACCATCGCGAAGTTTTTTATTGTCATATTTAAATAAAACCAAAAACAATCAAAAAAAAAAAATAAATAAAAATGTCAGTGTCATCTGTCACTTTTGAAAAATCTCATAGCAATCTTAATATTGGTGTGAAAAAAACTTATTGTGAAAGTATCTGTCAAATCTGGCACCTTAGAAAACAGACAACAAGAAGATTAGGCTTTGGAAAATTTTAAATTTATTGTTGAGAGCCTATAAATGTAATATCGTTTGTCAAAAAGCCAAATTGACGACATTTATTTCAGGGACTTGTGTTGAATTTTGTAATAATTCTTATATTTGGACAAAAATTCTTTTTTCTTTAAAAAAATAAGATCAATATCTCTTGGTAACCATAACAGGAATTTGTGCCATTAATTATTAACTGTTAATAGCAAAAAAACACAATGGGTCACTCAGGCGTATACGCAATTAAACACCATTGATTTTTGTTTGTGTTACCAGTTACTTTATCTATTATAGTTCATTTACTTAACATACAATTTTCATAATGGTTCGTGTGACTTTATTTCTGAGATGTCAAAAATTTGACTAGAAACCATGTGTCAGCTGTCAATTCTACAAAACACATCCAGTAAAATATTACCTATTTAGTTCACAAACAAGAAATTGTAATAAAAAAACGTTACATGAGTACAAAATTCGAAGTGTCTTATATTTTATTTTTATTTTATTTATGAAAATGTACTAATAACAATATTAAATAATATTTATAGATACTAAAAAAATGAAAACAAAATCCATTAATCTTCAGAGTGTAAATATTATTTCCGTTCTTGTAAACAGCAACTTTTAAAATTTTAAACTGATTCCGAAAGTTCTTAGTTTTTATTTTAATAATATCGATGACGACCTTAAAGACGTTTGAAATTTGGATTTTTATTACTTTGGATCAAATTAACTGATGATAAAATTTAATGTGTGACGAACATGAAATTAACAATTTAACAAAAATCTACAAATGATATACACAACTCATTAAAAAAAAAACTCACAAAAAAAATTCATAATAATTTTGACGATTAATTTTTAAGAAAAGTTTCACTCAAATATTAAAAACAAAAACTAACGTATCTTAGTTCTTATAATTTATTTTATGAATACGATTCATTGACCCGAAAACCATGCGCAAGTAAGTGCTAACAACAATACAAAATTTAAATAATCTTGATGGCTTACTTTAGTCTTTATAGGTTAGGTAGAAAAGTTTTAACATCAATAACTTTTGATCAACCCCAAAGGAACTGTTAACAGTGCATTGGACTCATTTACGAGTGTAACATTGATGAACTTTCTCATGGCACACTCGTAATGTTTGTGTAATAAAATGCCCCACGGGGGAATTTTTAATGAAACAAAAAAAGAGATTTTATTATTTTAATTAATTTTCTGTTAATTATATAACTTTTTTTTATCAGACAGACATACAGACAGACAGACAAAGTTCTTTAGCATGGTATTTTGAATTCCATCATGGACTTAAGAACCACAGAACTTCAATTATGTTGCGTGATGGATTGCATACAAAATAATGATGCACGCCATTTGCCAGTAAGAATGTAATATTTTTAATTATTTCTTATGGTATTTAATTTTTTAAATCATATTCAAAATTATTATGATTTAATGAAATTTAATACTACAATGGTTTGATTGGCAGTTTTTTTTTTAACAATAAATGGGTGTGCATTTCCGACATCTTAGATAAAACAGAATGCTGCTGATGCATCATGAATTTATTAATATCCTTTCGTCCTCGTTTGAGTTTGAGTTTTCCACATGAACACGTTTCCATTTACCTATACCCACAAAGTCACAAACCGAATCAGAAAACTCTTTGACTGTAAATGTCAGTGCAAGATATTGTAATGTCGGTTGCATCCTTTTTCAGCTTCCTACCGCATCGTTGTCGTCGTTATCATCGTTCATCGTAGTCGTCCTGGATGTGAATTAGTTCAGTTTTGAATAGATACTGCAAGTACAATGCATTTGCTGAATCTATGCAATGATACACCTTTCAATACATACACATACTTGCATATACAAGTCCTGCTGCATCCAACATTCTACCTTAAGGCTTGATAAACATCATCAGGAGAAAAAAAAAACGATGAGGAAGTTCTATGAAAACATTATTCCAAAGTTTTGACCTAGATTCATTGTTAGAAGAGATTTGTTTTTGTGTTTTTTTTTTTTTTAATATTTGTATGAAATGCAATGAACTGAAATGCACAAAAACTGTAATCATATACATACACACATATACAACACACTCAAACACATCCTTGCTTCTATGGTGTGATGCTGTACATTTGACTATGTGTGCAGATATAATAATACTGAGTGTAAATTTTGCAGAAATATGCTGATTAGAAAATTTCTAACTTCAGGCGTTTCAAAAAAAAAATGATTATGTTATGAAAAAAAAATGTGACACTATTCACAGAATATTTTTCCATCTACATGTTCTTAAATTAGAAAAATGTACAACGTTCGCTGGGGAATATGCGAATAAGCCGCTTTTCTCAGCAATTAGATTTATTACAGCAGCAAGGCAGAAAAATATCGAAGAAGTTTCGATGAGTTGCTAAAGTTTACAAAATCTATCCATTTCATCAGCAAAATGTAAACTATATTATTAAAATTGTTGAATTTAGCTTATAGAAGTCAAAGTATGTAGATTCGTTAAGTTTCTCAGTTTCAGTAGTTTAAAAATTTCATAATTGTTTTTAAACTACTTATTCTTTTTAACCAAACTTTTAGTTTTTGTATCATTATTTTTGAATATATTTTAAATAAATCTACAGAATTATTCCCATTTCGATAAGTTTTGCAAAATTTAGAGTTTCGATGAGTTTCAATAGTTTTTTCGAAGCTTCTTATTTTTAGTAAAACTAAAAGTCTTATGGAAGAAAAACAAGAAACAAATCTAAAAATAGGTTCGTTAAGTTTTGCAACTTCGGAATTTTGCAAACTTCATCATTTTGTTTTTAAATTACATTGGTTTTTACCGAAAATTTTTACGTATTTGTATAATTTATCATTGAATTTGGTTTAAATAAATAAAATAAACGTTTGTTCAAAATAATTGTTAAAGTAGCAGAGAAGAAGAGTCTCAACATGGTTTCGATGATTTTTGCAGACAAAATTTACCAATTTTAAGGTTAAGTTGCACTATTTTAAAAATATACGGTGTTTTTTCATATTTTCTTTTGAGAGGAAAAAAATACATATATAATAATTTCCAATAAATATTTAAATGAGACCATTGCAGTCAGCTCGTTAAGTTCGGTTTATGAAAGCTAGTTTAATAGTGTTGTCATAATGGATGGAAGATTTTCTCGCATGGATTTTTTTATTTCTGTCAATCAATTATGTGTCACTGTTTTTATAAATTTTCAATTTATATGCGAATTTAAAATTCTTACTGTTGCTGTTAAAATATAAAGTCAAGTTGAATTTTTTTTTTAAGAAATATGTAAGTAGTTAGAAAATTGGATGAATATTTGTACACAATATTAAATTATAATTGAATTTGTCTGTCATTTGTTAAGTCATGCTGCTTTTCTGATAATTTTTTTAAAATTTTTCTTTCTTTAATCTTCAAATTAAATTGTCTTAACTTAATTGAAGTTTAAAAGAATTTTAGATCAATCGCATCCCTCTGGCGGATAGTAGAATAAGCATTTTATATTGTAATGTTTAGTAAAATAGGATTGTGTATTTTTTCTATCAAAATAAATGTGAAATTAATCAAAAAGACGTCAAAATAAAAAAACAACTACAACTCAAATGTCATTCGACAACATTTCTACTCATCCTCTGTCAGTTTATCAAGATGTTGGCTATTAATTTTGTCACTGACGAATTAATAAAGTACATTATATTAAATGATCATCTCTAATTTAAAGATAGTTAAGTTTATTTCACTGTAAAAATAAAAGCTGACCACGATGACGTAAACCAAACGGACACAAGGACATTTTAAAACAAAATTACAAGTTCAAAACTTGTCCTGAATTTTTACTTTACTCCAACAAGACTCTTCTCTTAAAATGTCCTTGTATATTATATGTAATAAAATATACACACACACACATATATATGTGATTCCATTTGACATAAAAATGCGACTGTTAATGCTTTATATGTCACTTTAACTTGACCTCACTTGGTAGAGCGAGTCGCTGCTCGCTGGTCGCTATACCCTTACCAAACGTCACCATACATCATCATTATCCTAGTTTGCTTGTGCATGGCTATGACGTTTTTATGCCCATAACACATTGTAGGGTAGGGTAGGTACATAATATACTCTCGTACACATAATCAACCAGAGTATCCTCGAAAAAAGTTGACACACTTTTTATTTGTTTTTATTTTTATTTTTATTTTTATTTTGTTTGCTTCTGTACAAAACGCTAGATAAACTTTGTTTTCCAGTTTGTCCTCATCACTATGTCGAATCCTTGTCACGACTCACGAACAGGATTATCTGAGTTCCTTGCTGCTGCTACTCTATATACCCATACTCTGTGTTGCACTGAAATTGGTGCCAGGTATACAAAAGTGGTGGTGTATTTTTCAAGAAAAATGATTATATGGTACGAGAATATCCTGCCTCCTGCCTGGCCTGACTCGTCCACGTCCCGTCCAATGCCAATGGCAAGCAGAACTTTAAATTTTCATGAATTCCAAAAGGTCGAGGCTTATAAAAGCAAACTATAAACATGCATAGTAATATAGTATTTGTGGGTTTGCTAGTTAGATGCACGAGTATTGGTTGGTTGTAAAAGAGTCACTGTTCCTTTAAACAACTACGTATATGTAGGTACAACTTCTGCCATCAAGGCTACAATAAGAATCCACTTGGCAAAGTTTCAAAATTCGAAAATGGCCTCAAATGGCTGTGTTATTGATAGATGATGGACTACTATAACTTCGTCTAAGTCGAGTTCTTCCCACCACCGCCTTCCACTCCCTCCAACCCCTTCTGAATTCAAAGTTTGAGTGATATTTTTTTTATTTTTCTAAAAGGGACTTAGTTTAGCTCCTTGGAAACTTAAGATCATACCCCAGAAACTGGGACTTGAAAAGTGAGGTAACATTATTATAGAGACAATACAATTTTTTATTTTGTTTTTTGAAAAGTTTATACTTATGCGACTTTAATTACAGAGGGATTTTTGTTTGTGAGTTGAAGGTCGACCTAAAAGTTTATATTATTTTCTTTTTGCAAAATCCTGCAGGATAAAAATAGATTTTGAAGGATTCCTCTAGCCTACTTTTTATTTAGTTTTTGTAAAAATAACGAGTATGCCAAATTGAATACAACTGATGTTAAGAATGAAGCAGAAAAGGGAAAGAAAACTTTTTTCTTTTATTTAAGAATATGACGTAGATGTCACTAAAAAGCCTGACACGAGGGGACACACGCACAGGGTGTTTATGTCGAAAAACTTGTAACTTTAAGGATTTTTTACTTTACCATTATTAATGCTTTCATTTGGGTCTATATCCTTAAACTTTCTAATTTATTTAAGCCTTTAAGTTGATTTAATTTAATTTCATTATTCATTTCAAATGTATTCCTTTTTAAAAAAATGTTTGAAATGTTAAATTCCTTACCACCCTGTATTGTATACAGTAATTTATACAAAACACGAGTATGCCGCTGCTAAATATACCTACACTTCATATAGTACATAAATAAAACAAGAAAATGTACACGTTTCGTCTTTTGAATGCAAAAGTCCTTTTGAAACACATTCAAGAATGGTTTATCCTCAATTAAGGATTCTGTGTTCTAACAAGATGTTTTTGCATGTATACTTGTATTTTTATGTAGCAGTTACATGAGCATTATGAATTATAAATAAAGGAAGAGTGGGGTTGTGGTATACATATATAATTGTAAAATGAAGGCAGTGGCGTTTATAATGGTTTGTCCTTGCAAAAACACTGTTATAGGAAATTTTTGAATTTATTTTTGGAAAAAAGTGTGAAAATAAAGTTTTAAAATAAAAAATCAATCACGTGACACAAGATTTGCTTTGGTAATGTGGATAGTCAGTGACTTTGACATTTAATTCAATTATTGCTTCATATTTGACATTTGAGGTTAAATTTTATAAAGGTTGGTTTATAGTTGTGAATTAATTTCAAAATCTAAACTTAAAATTGTCTGAAAGCACTTCGGTGGCTTAGGGGGATTTATTTTGTAAAATAAGTAAATTAAGGTACTTTTACACTTCACCATCATTAAGTGATGAATTCAGAGTAATCTTCCTGGGTTAATATGTACACAAGGTTGTGATTTTTTAAATTCTAATACGGCGTGAGTTTTACATTAAACCTCATTCCCATTTCTGATATCTGTTTCATACATAACCTTAAAATACCTACAACTCACGATTTCCATTGCACATGAATTTATACATAAAAAAAAAACAGCAAAAGAATGGCCTTTAATTATGTAGATTGCATACGCCAAATGCCTGGAAAATGTCTATCTTTTTTTTTATTTTAGTCGCGACTCAAAAGATGAGCATTAAAAGCTTATACCTATACAAAGTAGATTTTATTTGTGTATATAGCAGACAACTTGGCGCTAGTCACCAAAACAATGAATTTAAGGTTTCATGGCTGACAGTGACAGTGACACTTTGACATTTTTCTCCTTCCACATCACCCTTGACAGCAACTAGATTGTTTGTTATTTTATTGAACTCTAAACAAAAATACGTATATGTACATAGTCTAGACCGGGGACAACCTGCCCCACACAGTTGGTATTGGTATATGACATATAGATGTGTGTTATTCATTTATAACGTTGCATTGAGGCTCACAACTTGTCCAACACGATACACATAAGTTCAATGTAGAATAGGATATTGTGTATAACCCCTAAAAGAATATAGTACATATGTATACCCACCTTTAAAAGCATTATAGGAGTCTAAAACATGGCTACCCTTCACTGACAGGTATAATACTTCCGTATCCACTCGTAACGGGTTATATAAAAAAAAAATTCTTGTACTGTATCGATGTCGATGTCATGGCGGCATTGGTGGGAAATGATAAGGGCCCTACCCTACCACAAACAGTCTCAAAAGGTATTTTAATTTTCAATCAATTTTGTTTTTTCATTGGAATTTCATGCTTTTTTAACTATGCACCAATACCAATCTACTTATATACCTAAATTGATTGTGTGTGTTTGTGTGAATCTATTTTAAAAGGATTATGAAATTTGATCCAATGGTCTCAAGGATGTCAATAAAAAGAAGAAAGAAAGAATAAGCTTTGTTTGACATTTCTACATGCATATATACCTACCGTAGATATTGGTGGTTTGTGGTTAAACTGAAAAGTATACTCAATTCATAGATCACGGGCGAGGTTCTTGGGAATATTGGCAGTTGTTGTTTTGTTAGAAAATTGTTTTTGTTTTTTTTTTGTCTTTATTTTGTATTTAAAGTAAAATACCTATATCTGAGTATACCTAACCTATATGTATGTATATTTGATATTGTGGTATTCTTTTCTTTATTATTGGCCTTGACTTTGTTGGCATGCCGTTGCCTACTTCCTTATGTGGCATTAGTTTATGTAGAAAAAAGGAATAAAACAAAAGGACTTTCACAAGGTTTTGTTTCTTTTGTTTATTACAAGCTGTAGTCGGAAACTTTAAGTTTTTTTTATAAAATTTTGAATTTACATACACTGCTGTGTTTATAAAAATACCAGTGCTTATACAACTTTAATAAATATCAAAACATTTTAAAGAAATTTCTTTTTACCAACCAGTATAAGGATTTGTTGCATCTTACGTCACTTCAATAATCATGACAGAAGTGAATTAACCGCTATTGTGCAAATTTCGCTTAGATTAAGGTTGCATTCACATTCACATTGTACTCTTTTAAAGCACCTCATTTTGATGTGACATTATTTTAACTCTAGCCCCAGTTGATGATGATGATGATGACACGTCAAAGTGAGTTGCCTTTTGATTGAAACCTGTTCATGGAAATACCAGTGTTTTTCCATATTTCTATCAAAAGCTGTCAAAAACAATTTTTTTACTGTGAGTGAATTTCAGTTTCTTGTGTACAAAATTGTACCTATTGTTAAATTAGAGAAATGGTTCGGTCGAAAAACTTGTAACGAATAAATATGTAACGTCTCAGAAAGAATTACGTCTGTGAAAAAAGCTTTTAAAATTCTTTTAACAAAATTCCACTTTCACTGATGGAAGAAATATGAATTTTAAATGACAGATGACATTTCAAATTTTATACTTTAATATTTTTTTTTTGTCTTTGGCTTCAAATGTCACATTAATAATAATGTGCAATAACTTTCTTGAGCAGACAGTTTTATATTAAGTCTTTTCAAACGTAAGGTGCCTTTAAGATTCTTTCTAAAATTCTCATTTCTTCTGTTTTCAATAAAAAAAAATATATCAATGCCCTCTTAACACCGTTAAAACTTGATTAACAAACTTCTAACCAAAAAAAATAAGTTGCCACGTGAAAATGTCGTAAGGAAACAAATAACAATAAGTATAAACTTCCAACAAGGACATCAGCTGATCTTAAAACCCTTTAACTTTTATAGGTGTCTGTCTATGTATTTATATTAAGTATACCTAGTCTAAATTAAAACCCCAATTAAATTGGTTAACATTTTCTTAAACAAACCCCGACATCATGTATTAGTTGTAGGTAATGTCGTGATAAGTAAGATTGATTTCCGTCGCGGAAATAACTGCCAATTTACACGCACATTTTTCGATATTGACAGTTAGTCGTCTAGCATTCAGCCCTCATGAATGACGTAAACATTACCTGATGTCCGTCAACATAATATAACACTATACGTTACGTATACGTACTTTAACTCGAATAAAAATAAGGACAGGTGTTTATAATTGTTAATAAATGTTTGTGGGTTTTTTAGGTGAATTACCGACAGAAAAAAGGTTGACGGCAGCGGATATCGCAGCTATTTCATATTTAAAACTTAATTTCCCCAGACTAAAGTATACTTAAGTGAGGTTGTTTATTTTGTGTCGTTCTGTAACGTCAAATCCTCGGAAACATACTCTGTATATTTTGCTGGGTACGTACCGTACATATATGGATTCTTCCATCACACATAAAGTTAATGTCAGACACTCATGTCCAAGTCCATGTAATCATTTAGTTGAACATTTCGCCTCCAGAGGGACTAACTTTTATTCAATGTAATTTAATTTTTTTTTTTTGGGGGATATTTTCATAATTTATTGTAAACGATTTGTTTTCAGCTTGCGGTTAGTTATTAATTACTTTCTGTGATAGAATTTACAAAAAAAATCCAATTAATGTTTGAAAACTTTATATACATGTTGGCGTTTCAAAAATAAACATATGTACGTTACGTGTCTGAGTGGTTAAAAATTTAGAAATTAATTTGGTAGATTGAAAATCTAAATTATTTCTGTTTCTCCACCGTTAATATAATTAGTTCATGAGAGCAATTTGGCCCCTTAATACTTAATCTCTTTGTATTTGGAAATATTCATTCATCAACATTTAAAATGACAGAAATTAAAATGGCTGTTTGTGTGATTTCATCTTTATATGTCATTTTGTAAATTTTTTCTGTGATCAACGTTGAAATTTAATTCTCCTGCTCAATTAGTCTGACTGACAAAATTTACACACATTTTCTAATAATAAACTGGCCTGATAATAGATATGTTAATACCAACAACAACAGTTAAAATGACAGAACAATGTCAAGTCAAGTCACGCGTGTCATTCTGTAACAGGAGGCATTAGACATATGCATTGCGTATTTTTGGACGTTTCCTAAACAAAAGTGTATTTTTTTTTTTATGATTTTGCAACTTTTAACTTTTTAAATGAAATAACATAAAATCGAAATAAACATTACAAATATTTCTTTTCTATTTTTCCAGAATGCTGTTATGTTTACAATTATTATCAATCAGAAAACTGTGAGTAATGTTATTTGTTATTATATTACATTATTAAAGTATTGGTTTTAAAAAACAATTCACCATTTGAAGGTTTCTGTTCTGTCTGTCATTCAAAATCTCTTTGGTTAATTAAATAATAACAGTAATAAGCCCATGACCCATCTTACATATACCTAGTTTAAGTTAATCATCCTCCATATTAATAACTCAAAGCATAACCTTCGGTAGAATAGTACACACGGTGTTTGATATAAGCTTTTATATTCAAGAACTAAAATTCAAATTGGCTAATGAGACTATAATAACATACAACAATCTAGTAATTTGGCAGTTTTTTTTTTTGTTCTGCCTCTCACGAACTAGTGGCATAATCACCATTTGTTTTAGTCCGACATCTTCAACATGGTTCCATTCTAACTAAACATTTACATGGGCATGGGTTGAGGCTATTTTGCATAGGCAACCCATATAACTCCTAACTAAATGAACAATATTTTAACTTAACCATAACCACTTTAGACCCGCCCACTTTTTGAAACGTACTTAACTAATAAATAGACGAATATACACACATTCAACCCAACCTTCCTTTTATTGCCATTTATACTTACTCTGGTATAGGTACTATTGAAAAAAATGGCAGAGGAGAAGTTATTTTGGCATTTGCCCAAATGAATTATGTCCCCCGGAAGTTGCTAATTTGCCGCACAGAAATTTCCACAACTATACGAAATGAGCTAGAAAACTTATAGCTAACGGTATACAAGAACGAATAAAACACACGGACAAAAATTGTGGGCATTTTATCGAGGCGAGAAGAAAAATTGATTGTACATGCAATTCCTAACATATCGTAAGGGACATTTTAAGTTTGGTGTAAAGCTCAAGGACGATAATATTGAGCTCTTTATGGGCTACAAGTTACGTTTTCCTTGATATTTCATTAGGTTTAGGAAACAATAAGAAAAATTAAGTGCATGCATTGCATGACAAAGAAAATGTCATTCTAAAACTGGACGATGGAAGGGTTAAATGGCAAGGTTTTAATTGAGATTTTGAAAGCAAAGCAGTTTGAAGATTTAAGTCATTATCGATTTTAAGAATTAATTTTCTTAAGTCAGTGTTTCAAATGTCTTAGCATTAAACGCTTTTAATAAAACATACTTAGAGACAAAAGTCACACCTAATTTTTTGTCTATAGTACAAATTGTTTCAGAGACATTTAAAAAACTGACTGACAGTCAGACTGAGAGATTGATTGATTGCCACATCATCAGAATAATGAATGTATACTTTCCATTATCGTAGAATTTTTGAAGAGTTCAAAAAAGTTTTGTTTTTAATTTAGAGGGCGTGGTATACGTACACGTCCACCCATAATTTGTATCAATCAAAATGAGTTTTTCCAATTCTTGTAAAGTAGTTTGGTAGGTATTTTGTAAAAAATGAAAATTTTAGATTTTTAATTATTGGGGTGTTGATATCTACCCAATTTATTATTAGTTTTATGGTACACACTTTTCAAAAGAAAGAAATTGACAGACTCTTGTCTTTACTAAGAAAACATTCGAAAACTTCATATTTCATAACACTATTCTGATAAATCTAGGTTGGCAACCAGGACATGGCCAAACATTAACTTGTTATTTGGCTTACTTTTCTAAACCCGGCCTTGCTAAAAGGCTATATCGTTGCAAATTCATTAAAATAGCTTTATGAACTTTCGAAACGCTGTATGCATTAACTGAGCTGCTATTACCATCAGCTTCAGCTAACACCTTTAGGCAAATGAAGACGACCGACACCGACACCGATACACAGACAATTTATTCTGATGACAAAAGAGTTTATAATTATCTAAATGATTCATTATCAAAGTGCTTAACTGCTGCAACAAAATCAAGGAGGGGGATAATCATAAGCACATAACTGTCATTGGTGTTGTTCTTCGTCGTCGTCGGTCGGTCGGTCGTAGGTATGCGACTATAAAGTAATTAACTCAGAAACAGGAAATTAGGTACGCACGGACATCGTTTTCATACACAAGTTGACACACTTGTTGTATTTCTTGAACCCCTTCAACAAATTTGATCAAAAACAACAGGAACTGGACACTATAAACGAGTGTTATATATAGGAGTGCATACAATTACACACAAATCTAATTACGTTTATTTGATTAGTATTCGCGACAGTTGAATAACGCACAACGGTCTTTATGACAAATGATGATGATTTCGTGATGTTAATGTTAACTTATATGAATTAACGTACCTGCGGTTATAAAAGGGATTTATATTTTTATGCAAAAACTTACCTGAAGGGTTTCGATGGGACAGAGAACCATTTTTATTATAACCATACTTCAGAACTATAAATGAGAAAATGGTAATTTGCGAAAATTATGGTATTGGTTTGTGTTGTACTTTTCAAAAAAACAATCCAATCAAGAGGTTACACGAGATATGACCAAAGTGTTGATTTAACGATCCAATAATAATTACTCAATCAATTTTACGCAGATATTTATATCGTCAGTTGATGGTAGTTAATCTGATTTTATTAATAAGGCCTATTTGTAACACAGCATAAGTCATAAAGTTCTTATTTTTATTAGTTGAAATAGAAAATAATTTTAATTTGTTATAAATAGTATTTATTTTTATGGCTGGATATTTTTTTCTACATTAATTTCAACTCAAATCAGAGGAGATTCAGGTGCTTTGCAGTAGATGGCGTAAATCAACCGAAGTTGATTAACTACTTTAATAGGTTATTTGCAAATCGAATGTTACATAGATTTCTTTATAATATTTATCAATAATAACTTAAAATATGACTGTTCAGCGAAATGCAAATATTTCAATGTCATGCTTCAAGGTTAAACACTTTTTATTATTTGTATTAAGAACTCGGTTAATTTGTTGTCTAACTTAACGAAGGAAATGTGTGCAGTTTGGATTATTTTTTTAAAATGCTTTTTAAGAAGTTTCGTCAAGTTTTTACTTTGACAGCTTGTAAAGAAAAAATTAATCGAAGATAGTTTGGTGCCAAATTGTATTCATATCGCTCAGGTGGCGATGATCCTATGTACTTGAAGTTTTCAAAAGTTAAAAACACTAAAAACACATTTTCTCTAGTTAAATAATGCACTTTAACTAACACTAAGCCACCAACTGTCAAATTGCATTTTAGTGTTAGAATTTCCAGATGCCTAAAAATTTGAATCTATAGTTCATTTTGAGACACCCTTTATGCGAATACACTTGACAAATTATACAAATATGTAGGTACATAGTTGTTTTAGATGTCTCTGTGCATAAATGTATTATGTGTTCTAATTTTATAATCGATTTTTAGTACTTAACTACATAATTTTTTAATGACCTTTAAACTTAACTTATGCTTCTCAAGTTTCTTCGACTAATTGATTGATTTGAAAACTACTTGTCCTCTTAAATTTCAATTTGACAAACTTAACACATTTGTGCATTATTCCATCGTCGTACGTTCTTCTTCGGTCGTTTTCATGAAAGTTCAAAGTTGGTTGAAAGTTTTGAATTGATTGACATTTTGTAAAAGTCATTCAAAATTTATTACAGCGCGTAATATTATATTTCGCTATATTATGGTATAGTTAAGTGAAAATCAATGTGAGCTGACATGGAAATTTTCGATATCAACACTGAAATAAAATCACATATAAAAACACAAAATCAATTTGCCGCAGAACCAAAACCTCTTATGGATAACATGTATAACAATCTACATATATGTATAAAATACATTATACATATGTATGTTATATTAATTAATTCATATTCACATAAACCGATGATTGATGGAACATAATCTAAACATAAAGCAACATATGTGCAAACGTACGTATTACAAATCGGATACTGACTATAGTGTTTTTTTTTTATTTCTACTTTACAGTACAGACAGGTTAATTGATTTAATGAATATTTAAAAAAAGCATGGCAGTTAAAAGTTCGATGTGCAATCGACTTAAGACCCTGTGCTTAACTAATTTATCAGTTTTGTTCAAAAAATATATTTATAAATTTATAATGTATCCTAAATTAACATTTTTTGGAAAATTGCATTAAGTCAAAGTATCAAAACAAAACTCACTTTAATCCCCTATGACACTAAGTTTATGAATATTTTGACATTGAAAAGAAAATCCCAAGATACATAATATTGTATGAAATTTTTATTTTAGTATTAAATTAAAATCCGTTTACAAGAAAATTAAATTGCTTTAAATGTCACTTTGACAATTTTTTCGGTGACTTAATACGTCCCAGCAGGAGATCTTGAGCTTTCTTAAGGTCAGTTTAGACCAGGTCAAAAAAAAACGATAATACCAAGATGGGTTTATAACTAGAGTTTTAGATTTGTCATTTTTGCTTATTGTATATTTGACATTAGTTGAGAGAAGTTGCAAAGATGCAAGGAAAATATTTTATATAATTATGGTCGCTTACACTGGTTTGTGTGAAATGACAGTTCAGTGCTTGTTTGTTTCTGCTAACAGATCTGCTCTGATTGTTCAGCTAATACTCTGTGGATCAGGATCAGGATTGGTTTGAGGTGGCTTAAGGACAGAATAATTTCTTTAAAACACATTTTGGAAATTGCAAATAACGCACCATTACTGTAGTGCACTTGCACTCTCTGTTGTTGGGTGCATTCCCACCCGCCATTTTGTTCGGAGAAAGGTAGTTCGTACTTTGAGTCCCTTGTTTTTTTTTTATTTTTGTTGTGAAACATAAAACGTCACACATATAGGCTCACATCAGGTTATGTCCTTTCCGTGGTAGTAGCATCATGTTACTCAATTCATGTCAACTATCTGCATCCGGTGTGGTCAGTAAACCACACATCCTCCATCGCCACCCACATTTTTGTTTCAATTCAGCACAAGCACAAGTACTAATTCTATATAAAATCAATCAAAATCATCCTCCCTCCCCCTCATCGTATCGTCCTCATCGGTCGGTTCTAAGGTCCCTGATGAGATGAGAGGCCGACGACGAGGATGCAAGGATACTCGTTATTCCGTTAAGTCTTCTGCTAATACACAAAAGCCAGAGAAGGGAGCCCGAGAGTAGTTTGTTCGATTAGGAGATAAAAGTGTTATTTCCTTGTTTTGTGTGTTACAAATATAGATACATGTATCCATATCCATCCATGTGTTGTGTATGCACTTTGTATACTTGTATTGGAAAAAGTCATGCTCGTATCGGTAATGTGCATTTGATTGAAAACTGGACTTTTATAAAAAGATACACGAATATAGAAGCCAGGTCAGAGTCAGGATAGGATACATCATCAGGAGATGAGGCTAAGGAGATAAGTTTAAAATTAGAAATAGAGATGAAAACTAAACGAGTACCTACTCGTAGTTCGGATATTTATATTGAATCAAACCAAGAACAAGATTTCGTTCGAGATGATTTTCTATTTTATCAAATTGAGGAAGGTTCTTAGCTCACATCGAGATCCAATTGTAAATATTATGTATTTATATCTTCTCCTGATGTAAGTTTGAGTATTGAAAATGAAGGATTTATTTTATAAAAGATTTAAACGCGGGTAGGTGTGTAACTTACAAGCACATAGACATGTATATAATTGGTTTTTGTGGAATATAGAATATGTTACCTGTTATGGAAGCGGTTTGAAATTCGATTACAGAGAATATCTTTTTTAATATTTTATTATTCAGTTATATTCAACATTTTTGTAGGATGCATTGATTTGAGGAAAATAATTCTAAATAAGCAATTTTTTCTTTTATGTAGAATTCCTTTGATTTATTTGTGTGTGATTTATTTTTGACTGACTTACAGTGGAATTCTAAGGACATACATATAAAGGATTAAGTAAGGAAGTTAGGGGCAAACTCATTCAAGTAGTTATACCAAAGAAGATAATGTGTATGAATTTCTATTTTGAGAATAGATAAATCGATTAGGATTTATTCGTAAAGATTATCTTAGATACTTTTATAGTATCTTCTTTAGATCAAATAAAAAATATTATAAAATTTCCAAGTTAAGTCTAATTTGAAACATGCTTTCACTTAGAATAAAGATCCTTGGAGTAATGACAACACTCCATCCAAGTCTTTGAAATTACTGAACTTCTTTGGCCCTAGATGTTTTTGTTTCCATTTGTATTTCAATTCATAAACTAATTTTATCCCTAAAGAACTACTTAGTTACATTTTTTATTTATAATAAAGTTTTTCTAATAAATTTTGTTTACTTTCAGGTGCTAATGACAATTCAATCATCTCAAAATGAACGCAATGTGCAAAAAATAACATTAATATCTTTATAAATCAATTAAACAAAACAAAAAAACACTCACATCCTTTCCTTACAGAAACACTCATAAAACTTAAAAAACAATAACAAAAACATAACACTTCCTCTCTATTTACTTACCAGCATAAGAACTCAAAAAAAAAAACAGGAAATTTAAATAAAAATTGTTAATAATCGAGGCCTTAGAAAAGTTTGCTTTAGACGCACATTATAAAATTATAAACAAAAAAAATACTTAAAATATTAAACAAATAATTAAAAAACATATATATAGAAAAAAGAAGATACTTACCTATATATAAATTTAAAAATTAGAATATAATCTTACATCTTCCATTAGAATTTTTAAATTAATTAATATTTAAAATAATATTTAACAACAATAAGTTGAAAACAAAGGCACTCCTCTGAATCCCCTTCTCTTAATCTCAAATCGTGTTGTGAAACTCTTTGAGACGTATTTTCAATTAAAAAACAAAAATACAATTTTAGAAAAACAACAAAAAATTAATCGAGCTTTTTAAAGACACATAAACCACAAGGAAAGTAAAGAGAAACAATCAATCACTCAGATAAACCACATTAGCACTCACAATTCACGAGTCACGAGTTACAAGTCACAACAACAAAAACACTCACTCACTTAAAAATTCACTGCATCCTTAACCCGTTACAAGGATAATTCAGCAAACAAGCTAAACGACGACGTCAAAGCCCAACACAATACTTTCCACGTTGTCGTCGTCCTTCTCGTCGACGTTGTCTTTATCGTCATCGAGTCAACCTTGTACCTTGCTCCACTTCTCTCGCATAAAGACTGCAACCGTAACGTGGTCTTGAATTTGGCCCGAGTCCAGCTGCATCACAGCCACAGTTCTCCTTTGGCATTCAGTGCTCGGTGTTCGACGGGGCACTTAGCAATAGGGTTGTCCTTCAGGCGAGGGCGTCTATAGGTACAACTTAAATATTTGGAAGCAAAACATCAATTCGGGGCATATTTAACAAATCTCAGCGAATGTGCACGGTCCCACTTGGAAACATGGTTCTTCCCAACTAAGGATGGACGCCGGAGTATAAGCACATAAATAACAAAAGCGTCATGACCGGATGTGAGGTGAGTGTTGGGACAGGACATGCCAGTCAGGTTAGCCTGCCGCCACATATCAGCATTCCGATCTGACTGTGTGCTAATTTTTCAAACCACACCATCAAGGAGTTACGATGCAGGGTATGAGTTACCTGCAGGACGACTCTAAACTGGAGGCTTTAACGCAAGCGGCATTAATATGCATCCTAGGCATAGCAATAGTGTTTTCAAATTTATTAATTATAGCCACGTATGCTAATTTTAAGGGTAAGCTTGACGACGTTTTTAAACTAAGGGTGTTCCTACACTCTGCATCTAACACTGTCTGTCTGCATTTTCGTTTGTGTGTGTATTACAGGTCCTACGGAGGTCATCAATTATTATCTACTATCGTTAGCCGTAGCGGATTTACTATGCGGTCTTATGGTGGTACCGTTCTCGGTGTATCCAGCACTGTTGGGCGAATGGATGTACGGCGACATTTTGTGCCGATTCACCGGATATCTCGAAGTGACCCTTTGGGCGGTGTCAGTTTATACGTTTATGTGGATATCGGTCGATAGATATTTAGCTGTAAGAAAACCTCTCCGATATGAGACGGTGCAAACGAAAACAAGGTGAGTTGGTGGGGGCCGGTTTTGTTTGAAATGGTTTCCAACAAAGGGCACACTACTTTCTTTCCCGCACCCTTTTTTCTATAAATCTTTCATCAATAATAAGCGGCCGAGGAACGGTAATGATATGTTGATTTGTAGAGTAGCAATCATTTTTATAATTTTTTTTTTTCCTTTAAAAACAAAAAAATAAAAAATATCTTAAATTAATTTGCTATACAAAATTTAGGACAAACATAGACCTACATACATACGTCACAAATCGTCAAGTTGACATTTAGCGCTGTCTCGCTTTTTTAAAAACGAGTTTGGGGTTGCATTTTGGTTTATAAATATTTTTCCATGAAAACTTCCTCTAGCAATAGAGTGCTTCTGAAATTAGGCGGAATATAATTTTTAATCCCTTCAAACCTTACATAACATGCAAAAGCCACTAGACTTTGAACTCGTGTGTGATACTCTGTTTTCTGAAGCTTATGCAATGCACTCTATTACAACTTACAACATACGTCAGTTCAACAAGCTGCTAACTACAAACTGTCACATAGATGTTGACAGATTCTTTTAGCACTCTATGTTAAGTCACATTTGACATAAAATGTCATCGTTGTTAACTTTGAACTATGTCACATTACACACTGACAGTTTCGTTCAGCACTCAATCGATATTTAAATTTTACATGAAATTTGATTGTTGTTTACTTTAAGCATAAGATGCTGACATATTCGTTTAGCATTACATCGAAAGTTACGTTTTACATGAAATGTCATCGTTGTTAATTTTGAATTATGTCATATTGGCAGATTCGTTTAGTTCTCCATTTAAGGGTACACTTGACATGAATGAATCTCGTTTAGTTAAACAATGATTCAATTTTCAACTATGGGATTTAATGACAGCTTTGATAGTGAATAAGATAATTTTGAAGAACTGTTCTGTAAAGACAGATTATTTGATAGGACCATGGGTAATTAACTTCACCAACATTATAGGATGTGGACATTTGAGACATGAGTTTAAAAGATGTCGTTGACAGTTTTATTAAAAATTGAATTTTTATTTGCTTTTTTTTATTTGGCTTCATTCTTACTTATAATTCATTGTATTTTTTGTTTAACGTATTAAATAATAAGAAATATTATGATTTTGGACAAAATTAGTAGTGGTCGCTATATTTTAGTTTCATTCACGATTAAATTTTATATGAGATAAAAATGTAAAATTCAATAATCTGGTTTTATTACTGTGTCATTAATGTCAAAATTGACAGTCGACATTCCCTTCACAACACAGGTACTCATCGGACTCTACAAACGGTTTGAACATTTTGACGTTTCTACACATAGATAGATAGTGTCAAAAAGTAAACTTGGAAATTTAACACAATTCCACTCCAACTCACACACAGCCTTACCAGAGTTTCTCACAAAAGATTTCCAAAATTATAATTTAATAATTTCCTTTCAATTAAATTCACACATAAAACAAAATTATATGCAAATTATATTAATGCGATTTTTTTTATTTTCGAAAATTTTCCAAAACAGATGCCAATGCTGGATGGCGTTCACATGGATATCAGCAGCGTTGTTATGTTGTCCGCCAATACTTGGCTACAACACACCAATATTCCATCCCGACTCACACATTTGCATGCTCGATTGGGGCAACATGGCCGCCTACAGCGTCACCCTATCGATTTTAATTTTAGGCCCTAGTGTTATATCAATTGTACACAATTACGGTTATATATTCGTTATGATGCGTAAATTACGTTCCGGTGAGCCAATACACGATAAAGAATACGCAACCGCTTTAGCTGAAAATTTATCGAATCCTAGTCATATGATGTCATTCGCATTAGTGTTTGCATTCTGGATATCATGGTTGCCGCTAATATCGGTTCGCATATACGAGGTGGTAACCGGTCAAGTTGTTCAAAATACTCTCTTGAACTTCGGCCTCGTCTGGATCGGTGTGTTGAATTCCTTTTGGAAGATCATCATCATGACCGGAATGTCGCCGCAATTTCGCATCGCATTGAGAGTATTTTGTTTAACAATCTGCTGTAAGACTAAGGGCCGTTTGCAAGCTGAACTAATCGGGTTGGACCCAGATGACTAGAGTCGCTAGATTTTCCCTTTTAATTACCCTAACTGACAAGCCCCTCCTCCGGAATTGTCCCATAACTGAAATTTGATACAAAACATTGGAAACAATCCTAATTGGCTGACTTAGAATCTTCGGATTCTAATTTGTTACTAAAAAAAATGACTTTAGCGAAATTGGCTAAATTTAAACTTAAAAAAAAAACACAAAATTTTGCAAAAAAAAAAGTAACTCAAAAGCTAAGTTGATACAAAGGTGAGTTGAAGTAGTTGCGATTCTTTGAAATTATTTCCATAATTCTTAAGTTCTCCATCGATAAGAAGAATTTCTCTTTCAATTTTTGTATAAGAAATCGATGCCAAAAAAGTCAGTTAAATATAAATTTAAAAGTAGTTGTAAGTTTTATTATTTTCGCTAATTAAATTTTAAAAAAATAATAATTATTGTGAACAATAAGAAAATCTAAACTACAAAATCTATTTTGATTTTATAAGGAAATAAATTATATTCGATTTCGTTAAGTTTAAATTATAGAGAAAAAAAGGAAAACCTTAGACTTAATTTTAAATTAAATAAAAATCATAAGAAAAACAAGCTTTGAGACTTAAGTATTATAAAAAAACTAAACACTTTAACTACAACATCTAAATTTTTAAACAAAAAAACACTGAATTACGAAAAACAAAAGCTATTTAAATGAAATATAAAACAAAAACTCTCAATATATATATTTATAAAAAATGAAAAACAAACTAAATTTTAAAACAAAAACAAAATATTAATCTACTATTTGTTCAATTTCAATGAAATGCAATTTAGAAATGTAAACTATTACTATATAACTTCATAAGAAACAAATTCAAATAAATTTAATAAGATAAATAAAAATTGTATAGTGCATTTAATGTTCAAATTTTTAAAATATAAAATATAAAAAACAAAACATAAAACCTATATAAAATAAAAACTTAATTTTTTATTTAACAAATTCAATAAATTAATTTTATTAAAATGAATCCTTTTTTCTTAAAGAAAAAGACATAATTTTTAATAATTTATTTCTATACTTCTACTGAATAAGTGCAATATTTATGATTAGGATTTTAGTTTAATAAGTGATATAAAAAGTCTCTCTCTATAACAATATTGTAAATTTTAATTCACAAAAGCAAAAACCCGGAACGTATTCGCGATAGATAAAATTAAAAAAACAAACAAAAATAAATTGAAAACAAAAATTAAAATAAATATTTTGTTGTAGTAAATTTAATTATAAGAAAGACTATTATTCTAATTGTATATCAAAAATCTTGTTAAATTTTTTAGATGAAATTTATAATGATCTCAATATTATATTATGATTTTAGTTAAATTTATTATAGTTTCTCTTTGAATGTTATTTTATTTTATTTTATTTTATTATTTGTTTCTTTTTTTCTAAATGATTTAAATATAATACAAATTATTTCAAGTATATTTAAAATTTTCTTTTTATTTCGCTGGGCATGAGATTTTTATTAAAAAAAAAAAACAAAGATCGCTTTCTGCTGAAGTTATTATTTTATTTAAATTATTCTATTTTGGTTGGAATGGAAATATATATTAAACTTAAGGTAAGCTTTTATTTTTTTTTTCAAGGCTTTTAGAGTTAGAATTGGTTGATAAAACTAAATTTCGACTGATCTAGAAATCCGAAAAGGATGCTTACATAATTTAATCGTGCATAATTTAATTTCATATGTAAGTAGACAAAATAATTCTAAAACGATGTCAGATTTCTTCCCCTAAAAAAACCTTCCCGAATAAAAATATCCAGTCAATTTTAATGGAATTAAATTTATATTCCACATAATTATTTTCTCTAATCTTAGTTTGACATAACCTTAATAATACTCAGTCAGATTTCTCAGAAGTGTTATTATTTGGCATCACTGTACACGAACTGTCCTAAAAGTCTGAATTAAATTATTCAAAAAGTTCTTAATATTTTTACTATGGTAGATATTTCAAAATTGACATTCGAATAACTTCGCAAACTACTTCTTATCAGTTTCTGTAAGTTGTGTGAATATTGTTTTAAGATATTAAATATAGACATCAACTTTTTGACAATTTGATTGTACTCATTTACACGGGGAAACTAGTTGACAGATAGTTTTCTTGAAGTTTCTTGTACCCTTCTAAAGATTTATAAAAATTTGAATAATTGTTTTCAAATGTCAATTGAATTGAGAGAGATGGCCAAAGAATATCCAAAAATACTCGTAGTGATTCCAAAGCAATAGATTCTGGTATAAAAAAAGACGTATCGAGTTTAGGTGTGTTTGAAAATTGTATGCGAATTCCTGATTTCATTGATCAATGTTTTATGTCAAAACCAATACAAAATAACTCAGTTTGCGAAGATTTGAAAGTTGATAAATCGGCGATATAACAGTTTGAAATTTAACTTTGGACAGTTGACATCTAAAACTGTTATAAATTGGTATTTTTAGTACATATTTGAAAGTTAAGTAAAGACGTTAACTTACTCTATACCCTTCATAAAACTGAGGTGGATTATTTCTTATAAGGCATAATATGTAGGTACGTTTTTTAAATAATGGAATGGAAAGAGATAGCATGAGTAACATGCACCGAATTTCACAGAAACAATAACAAAAAAAAAATGCATGAATTTTTGCACGAAATTTATACATTTCATACTTTCCGATTGACAAGAATTTTATAATAAAATATTTTTTAGTATAAGTCATTTAGAACAACAACAAAATTTATCCTAATCCTTAGTAGGATAAATACAATTTCATGACTAGAACTAAAGTATTTTATTAGAAATAAGCAAAATTAAAGCAGCGGAAGGTGTGTAAAAAAAACACAAACAATTAAGGCACATTTAATTTATGCACAATTAATTAATTAATTGCAAATGCTGAAACTGCAAATTTTGTTTTTCGCTTGCAAAAATTCAGAGAAAATGCATGAAATGAGTTATCAAAAAACAGCTGAGAGTAGGTCAATCAATTTAACGAAAGTAATCAAAGGTGTACGATCTGTTAAGATTATCTGTGGTTTGTTTTTATCTGACATCTTTGCTTTAATTACAGAAACTTTTTCTGCGGTTGACAAATTTTGAACCTACTTGTGCATAGAGTAACATTACAAAATCACCTGTCAACTGTAAAGTTTGACAAATAGCACTTTCAGAAATGTTAAGAACTTGGATAGTCGATATAACAAAAGTTTCAAAGCTCGAAATTATTTTTGACCTAAACTAATTTGTAAGAAAGTAAAAATTAAAAAGTTCAAGAATCGATGGAGTTAAAGACATTAATGCAATAGATACAATTTTCAAGAGTCTTCAAGAATATCAATGTCTGAGTGTAGATAACCGCAAAATTTCTAGGTGCTGTCGAAGATTGAACGAAAATCAGATCTAAATGTCTAATTTGATAGGCTTAGGTTTTTTATTTTTTATTGGAAATAAGTGCAAGCGAGATAAAATGGTGAAACGTCAAATGTCTAATGTCAAAAGAAACCAACTTGCAATCTAAATAAACATTATTTAATGTCATGTCATCAATTGTCGTGTCACTTTATAACAGCTGTCAAACCAGAAACTTTAAAAGTTCGAATATAGTAAACTAAGCGATGAATTTCCAGTTCTTGACTTCCATTTATTTGTTGTTTTTTTTTCATCAGTAATTTCTTCTTACTTTATTTTGACACGAAGAAACTGTCATGTTTAAATTTGAATTTTCATCAACATTTCTCCACAACGATACAGAACGAATAAGAAAATTCAGTAGAAAAGCTTAATTTCAAGTCTATTAAAATATATAAAATATATTTTTCAAACTACATATTTGTACACTTTAATGGGTATAAGCAATATCTCGTTAGATTTCCAGGGGTTTATTGTATGCATAATCTTGAAAACAAGATTTTTGGGTATTGGGTGTCAAAAAATTTCTCACGACAATAACTCAACACACAATTTTCGAACGATATGTCTGAAAAATATATGCGCGTTCATTTCGTTCTAGATTGTGTCTTTAAAATGTTAACTGGATAATTTATATTTAAAAACATTTTTCGATATTGTCATAAGAAATTATGTATCTTCGAATCCTTGCTCGTTGAAAACTACCAAAGGTCTTGAATTTCAAAATTATGAATGAGTAAAATCGAAATACCAAAATATTAACCGCTTTTACTTATAACACATTCAAAAAAGGTTTTTTTTTTTAAGAAGCATGCAATCTTTTTTGATTTTTCTAATACTGTTTTTAAATCCGATTAATTTTTAATCGATATGTTTTCCAAACTCATTTTAACTTAGTTTAGTTAGATTAGAAGTAAAAAATTGTTAATTAATTAATAATAATAAATACCTTCAGTATAAATCGAAGCACTCAAGTTGTTACAAACAGAATTATTAAAACAAAGCAAAAACAAAAAAACTTGTGTAAACATTTAAGAAAAACTATATATTTTGAATTGTTACTAAAATTTAAAACAAACAAAAATCATAAATATAAATACATGAATTTAAACAAAAGAGAAAAAGAAGAAGAAAATATATATATATGAGAAGAAAAAATTAATTTATATGTATAAAAAAAATAAAGTTGATTTTTTATTCGTCTCACATTTTGGTTTTTCATTTAAAATATCGTTTCTTGTTTGAATCATACAAAGACTGAGCCGACCCGAACCGGACGTTATAGCCATATTGATTTGATTTGAATTTCAAACATAAATTATATGGCACACTCAAGTGGAATAAAAGTTCCTTTCACAAAAAAAAAACAACATAAATTACAAACAATTATCAATAAAAATAAATATAAATAGACATTTTTTCATTCGAAAATAATAACATAGAACTTTTAACTTATATAGCTACAAAATAGTTTTTGTGTTTTTTTCGCACATAAATTAATAAATCAATACGTTTGCAGTTGCAATTTAATTATTAAAATTGCATGAATCACAAAAATCGATAAAACCGACGAATTTATTGAATTTTATTAAGCAAAACACTTTTCGTTTTTTTATCATTATTATCAAACATAATTTTATTGCTCAAGGTAAAAAATAATAATAAAAATAATATTCGTACATAAAAAAAAAAACTAAACTAAAATTAGAATTTCAAAATGTTTTCATTGATAGTAAATTAGAAATCTATGAGTGAGAAAATCGTTAAAAATTAAATTTAAATTATAAATTGTAAATCATAATTTATAAAAGTAAATATATTTTAAGAGCTAAGGTATTTTAGGGAGAAAATTTAAATATTTATGGCAGTATAGTTGTAGTCTCAAGAAACCTTAGTGTATAAGCTCGAAAAGATAATTATTTAAAAATCTATATATACATTTATTATTATATATAATATATATATATTGGCTTTTTAGTAAAACAAAAAACAAAAACAAAATTAATAATTATTATAAAAACTTTATTAAGTTTGCTACAAAATGAAATATCAAGGTTAATCCAGCATGCAAAGCAAATAAAAATAAAACCATTTAAATGCTTTTGAAATTATATTTAGTAGAAAAGGTAAAATTTTATTTTGTTTATATAATAAAATTTTCTTCAAAGTTAATTCTAAATAATAAAATAAAAAACAAAACTGTTTTTTTGTTGGCTTTTTAATTAAAAGATGTGTTTTTGTTTATCTTTAATTTTAATTGAAATTTAATAAAGTCACCAACCAACCAGAGCTTCTTAAAATATAAAATTTAATTGTTTATGGCACTTAATTTTTTGGTTTTATACCAAAAACCCTTAAGTGTTTAGGATGTCAGTATTGCCTTTGAAAGATAAGTACAGTTGGAAATTGATTATGTTTTACCCGGTGTTAAAAACAAGTTTAATAATGATAAAAACTACACAAATTCACTAATGTCAAAAAATACAGCCACTATTTTGATGAAACTGTCTACTGTAAGAGAGTGTAAGCACGTCCTAAAGTCACTTTTATTGAAAAAATATATATTTTGATGCAGTTTCTTTGAAGTCGTCTAAATTCTTAGCCTTTAAAGCTCAGGAGTGAAATTTCGCAAACATGGGTCTGATGAGTCTGTGTAAACGTCAAAATTTAATATTCCTCAAAAATGAAATGAAAATTTTTTAATACAAATTGTGAACACATACGGGCAAATTTACTCACAGATATTTTTATATAAAAACTATGCTTTTGGAAATAGGCTCCCTTGGATCGATTTAAGCTGACCTTAAGTTGGCTTCGGATTCTTGTAAATAGAACTATAAATTCTGTGTTTTTGAGGATTATGGGGCCTAGGTTAAACACAGATGGAGTTGACAATAATTCTGAGAGCCTCACTTTTGATCGAAATTTTTATTTCTGTCATTATTTTAAACATTATTTCTGAAGCTTATGTGAGAAATTTGTGACCAGTAAACTTGATGGTGAGACTACAGGAAATGTCTTTGTTGAACAATTTATTTTTTAAAGATAATAAATTCTAGGCACAATGGGACTCCACACAGCATATTTACTCTTTACTTATTCTTAGCCAACCAAAAGAACTTTTTCCCGTCAACGAATTAAAAAGTTTTTAAACATATTCCAAGTGCAATTATGGCCTTAAGTTTCAACTTCTAGAAGAAGCTACACTTGAAATAATAAACTAAAAATACTGGTAGTAATTTTGTCGTAGCAAACTCACTCCTAGATGTCGCGCATAACATGCAAAATTTTAACGAAACTTATCGATTACCAAAGAAAAATGTAAACAACCAAGCGAGATAACAACAGTTGCATAGCGGATTTTGTAAGATGGCGGCTACAGCTGTTCACAAGTGAATTTTAGTTCGGATTATTTTTTTAGCCAAAACCACCAAATACAAGTAATTTTATTTTATTACAATTGTAATTTTAGTAATGTTTGTTAACAGTAGTTGTTTCAGTGCATTATTTTAACCCATAAATACCCAGTAGTCCCATGAAATTCTGTCCAATTTGAAATCGTCTGGGTCTTCATGTAACTTTCTCTTTGGTGCTGGTTCAGATAGTGGTAAAAGCAAAATAAATCTCATTTAAATATCGAAATTGCAGAATTTTGTAAAGAAAAAAAGAAGTTGGAAATATGAGTGAAGTGATGTTTTGTATATATTTCATAGAGTAACAGGAGACGAAGAACACGAACAACGCAGAATCATCAATCTGTCGTTGTTGAGTTGTTCTCGATTGCCTTCCATTTCCATGTCATGTTTCATGTACCCCCCGAAGCCGAGGCAAAGAAATGCAAAGCAAAGCAAAGCACCACTACCAACTTCATCACCAGCACAACAGCTACAACAGCAGTCAGCAGGCAGTGAAAATAAAAATCAACATTTCAGCAGCTTCGTGTGCCTGGCCTGTGCGTGTTCGTCTTCGTGTTCGTCTTCATGACAGAATTCGAGTTGGTTTGTTTTTTCCAATCTTCTTTGCGCCAACAAATTCACCATTTTATTGCCTTTGGTTTTCGTTTTGGTATTTGGTTTGATATCTATTTTATCAGTCTATCTGTTCGTCTTCGTTGATTACAGTCGTGTTTTCGGTTGTTCCGTGTGTGTAAGTTAAAGAATAAAAAAGAGTTTTCAGGAAAACCTGTAAAAATGCTGGGAAATCTAGTTTTTAAAATGTGTTATCTATTCCTCCTCTCTCTCTGAGATGAATTACAGTACATTTCCTTATTCCTGTACTTTCTGAATTCGAAATTCGTTGATTTTTCATCATTTAACAGTTAGATTTTCTTCGTCGGGCTCGGGATTCCCTGCCTGCCTGCCATTTTGAAGTACTACATATATTATATACCACATTATTTTCTATTGTTATTTTATTCAATTTTATTGTGAATCCACCTCTGCCAATTGGATAGCTGGTTTGGCTTTGGATTTTGTTGTTTTTACCACAAACACAAATAATTGCACGAACGTCGAAAGAATGCGCAATAACTAATATTGTTATCTTTCAGCGCGATAAAAGTTGTTTTGTTTTCTTCATTTTAAAATGCCGGTTTTTAAGTGGAATCATGTTTTGTTTTTATTTTACTTTTTTTTTAATTTGTGTCTAATGGAATCTTTATCAACTTGCTGAGCGCTACAATGTTTGGTGGACAATTTCTTTTTTGTTTGTTGTGTATTTTATTTTTGAAATGAAGAAGGAAGCCATGTCGATGTTTTTCTTCCTTTTCCGCACTTAAATCGCAAGAAAACCAAAAACAAAAAGTATACACATGTTTCAGTGTTGCCATACGTTGTCTGTGATATGAATTGAAGGTGAATATGGTTTTAGTTTGGTTTCACAATGCATTGTTTACTTTTTAGAAACAAAAAAGTTATTCCAAATTAAAGATTCGAATCCGATGAATAAGTTGCAAATGGACTCGGAGCCATTTTCTTTAATTTTTACAATGTTTTTCTGACAGCAAAAACTGAATACAAACCTTAACAACAAGATTATCACGTCTTTAATAAGATCTTCCGCAAAACCTTATAAAAGGTAATTGGGAGAAGTTTATCATAAATACTTTCTATCCACATATCTGAATGAAGGCAACTGAAAATTGAATTTATAATTTAGAGATATCAACTAACAGTAAATGTTGTTTCAGTAGGGTTAAATGCATTTATGAATACTTACTACTTCAATTGGTAAACATAAAAAGGAATTGATTTCTGAATAAGCAGTCAATTTTCTTTTAACAAAGACCTTGTGTAGTCTTTTTATGTAGATTATTTTTTGTGCTCGGATTCTGTGGTCTGTGACAAAAATTTAGGCCTTAAAGCTTGTCAAAAAAGGTCAATAGTTTGTTACCAAAATGCTCTGTCAAAGATGACAAGTCTTCAGAGTGTTCAAACATTTCTTTTTAACCACAGAAACAAATTTTTGTTTTTGCTTTCTTGTATATACATATATATGTGTTTGTGGGCAGTTGTATTTAAATTTGTTACTTAACATCAACTTGTTAGGACAGCTGACTTCCAATTGGCTAACTCCAAAATATTCAAATATGTAGTATCTAAAAATTATGTATTTAGTTTTTAATGGATTGAATATATGTAATTTAAAAAAACTGGCAGCATTGACATCTCTTGAAAGCAGTAACCTAAACAAAAAGAATGGGGAGGAATCCCTGCTGCTAGGATTTCCTTGTTGTGTATGTGTACAATATATATGACTGGCTTTGTGTGTATGATGAAAATCAGGATGAAAACAGGGAAATATTGCTTGGTTTCTGGCTTTGCCTTGAATTCGGCCTGCCAGGCTGCCTGCTGCTTGCACCACCTTCTGCTTCTACTATTTCATGTTTTTCATTTCCATTTAGTAGTAGACTTTCTTCCCTTTTTTCTTTGTGTGTTTTCGTGTGGTGAATTTATAATTTTGTTTTACTTTTCCCTTCTTCTATGGGTCCATGCACAAAAATAATATACTGTTACCCTGTGCCCTTTAAAATTTTCTATTCAAGCTAGGAAGCTAGGTTCGTTGTTTTTTATTTTTTTTTTGTTGCATTGCTACCTTCAACCAAAGAGGAGAGACTTCAAAAATGGTTATACCTACCTTCATCCATCTCGATAGTTTTGTTAGTTCTTTTTTTTGTTGCTCTCATGATAATTATAAATAATAATATTTGTGTACTATCCGAGTCCTACATTCTAATAATCATTATTTTTGTTTTTCTCTTATTTCCCTCGTTTAGCATACAGTTTCCTGATTTTGTTTTAATTTTTGCTGAAGCAGTATTCTAAACTTTTTGCATTGGATTTCATAAAAGTGTTGTTCTTTTTTTTCGTCTTCATTTCGGTCGTTGTAGATTTCCCTTGAATGAAACGTAAAAAAAAACTCAATGGAAACAATGGCGGAAACGATTACTTTAAAGAGTGTTTTAAGTTTGAATAAGAATTAAAATAAAACAGTGCTTTAAGGTTTTTTTTTCAAACATGAAAAGAAAAAAAGAAGAAATTAAATAAGCAAGTGAAAATAAAATAATGCACATCCTTTTATTTTGCACCATATCCAGTCCCTTTACAAAAACACTCAAAAGTGTCCCCAAATTAATTTAAACAAATGTCTTCTTAAAATGCAATAAAATTTAAAATTTATAATTAAATATAATTAAAAAAATTAATGTGTGCAAATTGAACGAAAGCAAAAAAAAAATAAAAAAGCATCAGAAAGGAGGAAAGCAAAACAAAACAAAAATAATAAATAAAAGAAAAGAGAAGAGAAGCGAAGCGAAGACAAACAACCAAAAGAAAAAACGGTTTAGTTTTCCTGTTTTTGTTATTTTAAATTATTTTATTTTGTGAATTTCGAGTGTGTGGTGATACAAAGCGAAGCGACTCCGAACAAAATGTCAACGTTCTTGAATAACTTTTTCCCGGCTGGTAAGTTTTATTTTTTGTTATTATTTATGCATACATTTTGTTTTGGGGGGATTTGCAGAATTTATTTCCATGAACAATATTTTAATAGTCTTGTGTCCCACAAGCACCTGTGGATAAATCTTTTTTGGTTTATTTTCTTCCTTCTTCTCCAGAAGCAAGCAAATTAATGAAATGTCTTTTATTTAACCTTTAACAGAGGTCGCGCAGTCCAAAAATAAAGAAAAATTCAAACCCAAACGGTTTGAGTTTGAGGGAAAATCAATGAGGCTGCCTGCCAGAATCAAAAACCCGTTAGTAATTAACGTAAATCTTGAACGAGAGACCTAAGGATGTAAATCAAAATGAAAAAAGAAAAGAAACATGAAGAAGGAAATTTATGTTTTTTTGCTCAATAGGCAGGTACATAGCGAACGAATTTTCTGCGAAGGAATTAATAAATAATTTATCCCAAAGCATAATAATTCGAAGGGGTATAGGTACGTAGTTAATCTCGGATGAATTAAATTAGAAAAGTTTTAGAAGATTCATGGTGGTCTGATAAAAATTTAACAAAGCAATTGGAGATGGAAAGGAAGAAGTTAGTAGGCCGAGTTTGATGTACCTAATTTTGTTTTGACCTGAAGGCTGTTAAACAAAAAAGTTGAAGGAAGGAATAATAAAGCTTTGTTCTACCAATTTCAAAGTTTTTAAGCTTCATGACTTTTTTTTGTACCTATGTAATTTTTGTTTTGTATAAAAGGAAACAATCTGATGTGGATTTTGGGAGTTTGGATATTTCCGATTGGTTTTTAATGAATATCTATAGGTATTTCTTACAAACTTCCTAAACTCCAAAACAATCTAGACACGGGTAATAATTGCTTTCCAATTATATAGGTCGAATCTTTGGATTAATGTTAATGTAAAATATGTTTTTTTTTATTAATTTTATTTTTTGATTTACTTTATATCAAAGAGTACCTAGTAGAATATAGACTTTTTCTAGAAATTATAACACTACTAGTATTGAGATCAAGCTTTATGAGTTGAATCTATAACTAATCGCTATTTCGACCTTTTAGTCAATTAACTGTCTTAAGATATTTTGTCGGTAAAGGTCTTGACATTTGGTATTATTACCTTGATGGTTGGGTTCTTATGAGAATACTAGTAATTTGCTTCCTGACGTATGTATGTATGTAACTCTCAAAACAAAAAGTTCCTAAATTTAGAACAGTATTATATGTTAGCCTTCTGTACAAACTCTGATTTTCCAGTTTCAATTCTTGAGACAGTAAAATCGTTTACGAGTGGTTGTAGGCCCGGATACAACATCATAATAACAGTGGCGATATCCAATTTATTTAGTCACCCTTTTTAACGCAGTAAATTTTGAAGATGAAGGTATGTTTAATAGCTTTGTTCAACCAGCTATATTGGACTACTCGGGACAGAAAACTGTAGCTTTTTGGTGTTCATTAAGGAATTTTCTGTACTGACTTCCACTGATTTAGCGTTCATTGAGCTGAACTAGTGTACTCTAGTTTTGAATATTCTTCATATCCTTTGACATAGTGCAGATTAGTGAGAATTGTCAAAATCAGTTAATGTCATTCTTCGAATAATTTTTCTTACATTTGCTCTGACAGTTTTCATGAACCTGCACTGAGCTACCCTACTCCACTAGCATTTTTTTGAACAAAGCTTAGGTGACATAAAACCTTTTTACATTGTCTTTAGTTCTGAAAAATTTTCCAAGTTTGATATGTTAAAATTGATAGTCGATAGGCTTGATTTCATAAAAAGATTCAATTTAACAGCCACAGGGTTGCATAATTGGAAATATTATTTTCAGCCATAGAGTTCAGCAGTTCACGGCTCTCGAACAAGGACGCTCATTGTAAGATGGGCTATCCCAACCAGAACACCATAATTTAAAGATATTTTTGGACTGAAACGCCTTTATGCTACTTCCTTTACTCGTATATAAAATAATAATTTCATTTGAAGGTGTTTTTCTCGGTTTACCTTCTCAGCAGAATTTTGCACAATTCTACCTTCTCAACCACGTTCACCAGAATTGTGTTTCATTTATCCGAACCAATGCATACCTGATGAAGCCTGCCATTCTTTGGTGCTGGTTTTATTCTCTCTTCTACCTATAAAGTATAAATAATTGAAGAACAGCTCAAACAACCAAAGAACAAAGAAAATTTTCCCTCAGCTCGATTATATATCAGAAAAAAAATTAAACAAAAAAAAAAAAAAATTAAAGACAGACATCAAAATCACAACATCGCTGAAAAAAAAAGAATCCAGAACATAATTGCCACAATGTTGGTTGACTGACTGGAAAAACGAGAATATTTTGCAGGCTCGTCTTCTGCTACCCCGTCCTCGCTTCGCTCTGCTCTGCTCCGTTCCGTTCCTACGCCCGCCCGTGGAAAAACGTGATAAAAACAGAGAATCACAAAAAAGGAAAACCGAGCAAGTGGAGTGTAGGTAAAGATAGGTACCTAAAGGTATAAAACAAAGTGGCAAACATGGTGCGGAAACGAATTGCGGATTGGGGTCGGGACGAGACGAAGTCATTGTTATGAATTTTCAAGAGGAAATCACTTTGATGTTGTTGTTATTGTTATTGTTGTTGTTCTTGAGACAAAATACTCGTACACTTATGTAAAGGTTATGTTTAGGAATTATTTAAACCTTAAATCTTCAATTGAATCCAATTCCAAGAAGAAATATGATACACACTTTGTAAGAAGAAGGAGTAATTGTCCCTGATGGATAGATGGGAATGGATGGGATAAAATGAGAGGGATGCGGATGGAACGAAAAGCAAAGGCGCATATTTTAATCGTAAAGGTTGGTGCTCGCCATGAGGATGGATAACAACCCATACAGGAAGTTTGCAATTAACACTTCCTTCTTGTCATGGAAAACACAAGAACTGGTTTTGTTTGCAAGGTAAACTGATCTGACCAAAGTGAGGGATTACGGAAGGAATTTTGCAAGGAAAATGCGACCATGTTGAAAAAGGATTTCATTTGGTAGGTGAGTGAGGAAAAAAAAAGAAAAACGTTCACTTCCTTGCAAAGTTGAGATTCAATTACGTTGTTAAAATTTTATTTTAAGGGAAATTAGATCATTTAAAGGATTAACGCTCATGTATAAATGTATGTATGTGTGAGTAGGTCAAATAAAGACGGTTTACTTACACTAATTATCTACTTTATGTAGGTAGCGTTAAGCATTTGTGTATATGTACATGTTAACATGACAGCGTTTGAAATTCTATAAGAATACATTACATTGGAATTTAACACTTAACAAGCTGCTTCAAAAGAGTCTCAAGTTACAGATAAAACAATTTAAATTCTGTCTTCTAGAGACTCTTTGTTTTGATTTGGTTAAGGAATTTGTAAGCTACACTATGGTAAGGGAGTAATGGAACCCCTGAAGTTAGCTAAAAGCATGTTATTGTTTAGTATCCAATGCAGAGTTTCAGAAGCATTCCAAATGACTACGTTTTGTCAAGGGCTGACATATTAATTCATTTATTTTTAGTTCAAGTTTATAAATGTCTTTACGGACTAACTTTAACTAGGAATGTCCTATGTTAAGGGAGCACAACTGCCATCCCTTTTGACTCGCTTTAAAACAAATTATTACACTTCACAGGTTGCATTGGTTTGATTTGATGTGTTTTGATCGCAGATCTAGCAGTGATGGAAATTTTAATTCTTTTTAATTCCATTCATCCAACCTTCAAAATGTTCATCTCGGTTAGAAATATATTTAACAGGTGTGTGCTCAAATTAAAAAACTGAAACTAAAAATAAATCAACATAAAAAAATAAGACATCTGCAAACGCAACAGATGTTAGGTAGGTGTCTATGTTTTCCAGTTTCATTGCTTATGAATGACGTGCTTTTCAATCAGATGTTTCTTTAAGTTTCAAACAAAAGCAGTTCAACAAGTTCTCTAAATCTCAATGTGAGTGTGAAACTGATGGAAGTCTGGACCCATATACAAAATAAAAATTAAACCTCTTTCTCATCTCGAATACATCCAAAAAACAAGGCCGAACAAGTAGAACGGACGAACGGACGAACGAGTGAACGAACGAACAAACACAAAAATCAGTGTTTTGCGGACAGATTGGCAAGTAGTAGTATCATTTCATAATACTCCTCATCCTCATCTTGGACTTCTTGGAAACAAGGATAGAGTGGATATGATGGACAAGAAAAAAAAATACACACAAAAGATAACAAACTACGTGATGGCTTTATTCCAAGAATCACCTGTTAGATGGGATGTCTCGATTTGATTAAGTTTATTATATTTTTGGTAGATACTCGTATTTCTGTTGTAAGTTTAGGACTTGAATTTTGTCTTTTTGACCTTAGAACGAGACAAATTCGAATAAGGTATGTAGGTGTGTTACACCTGGCGGTTCTAATTGGTAATTGAATATAGAGACACTTTAAAATGAAATAGAAGATGACGATGATGGGAAAAAGTTCTCAGTCCCAGTTCCAGTTCCCACATAACTCATACGAACAGCATCGAGAATAAGAATCAAGGAATCGGTTTTATTTATACGGACAGACCAACAGACGCATACGCAGAGAAGAGAAGAAAGCAGATGGTTTTTGATTCTCTTTCTCTTCTTTCTTTAAACTAAGGTGTCTTATTTTTTCTGCCAACATACATAATAAAATAAAAGAGTAAAAACTAACATAATCAAATTTTTGAAGGAAAAATACGATTAAGAATGCAGCTAAGCGTGAAGGAAGATAGCATGAAAAATAAATAAAAATAAACTAAAATAAAACAAAGAAAGGAAAAATAAACACACCTTTGCTGTATATTGTTGGCTGGCTATTGCTGAATTATGAACAAGTACAAAGACACTCATCAACTTTGTCTGTTCTGTACGTCGTCGTCGTCGTTGTCGTCTCCGTCGTTATTTGAAGGTATAATGACCCTGGGTTCTTGTTTATTTTAGTAGATGAACCCAGTACCTATATTCTTTTTGTTGTTCAGTGTTTTCTTATTTTCTTTTTTTTCGTTTTAGGATTGAAAAGAAAAACTGTAGAAATGTTTTAAGGAGACAAATAGACTAGACATATTCTACGAATTTCATGAATAAGAACCTGAATGGGAGCAAAAAATGTGACTTATCATTTGTAATATGAAAACTAAAGGGTTATGACGAGTAAAGTCGAAAGAAAAACTGAGCACGTGAAAATGTCAACTTTATCCCGAAGTGAAATCATGGATGAAGAGCAACGGAAGAGAAGGGGACAAGACCAGGAGTTGATTTGTCTATAGAACAAAATTGTTGTCAGTATCCATGAAACAGTTCACAAGTATTTTTCAGGGAGAAGTCAACCAAAACATTTTCATCGTGACCCATAGGACAGCCTAAATAAGTTGGACAAGTATAATATGGTCACATTTAGAGTCAAGGTCATTTAGGAAGCATACTTCTTATAGCAAATTAGGGGCATTGCCGTCCTATGAAGTCTCTTTGCGGTATAACTGGAGAAAACTTGGATCAAAAACAAAATCAAATATGATTTGGAGTTCAAAAGATGAAAACCTAATTCCCTTGAATTAGTCTAAGTAGGAATTACCTTGGACCATTAACAAAAAAAGGAAAGACACAGGTTCTATATCTGGGACAAAATAAAAAAGAAAACATCCTCTCTTAAAATAACCCAAATACAAACATTTCTCAAAAGAACTAATTTGGAGGATGTACTATAGAGTGAGCAATCGTTGCGCTATAGAACTCTAACTCTAGGTCGCAGTGCGTCAATGTCCCAAAATACCCATTCATTCTTTTTATTTGAGTACGACGAAGGTGTGAACAAAAATCTATTTTGATTATAACAAAAATTAACTAACCAATTTCGAAATAATCCATGAGCAGTAGGTACCTCTGGCTATATTACTAACAAACCTACCTACACACACATTTCATTATAATACATATTATAATTCTGAATGAATGTGATAAAATTAAATTCATAACGCCACCTTCTGTTTATTTTACCAATTATTATGCTTCACTTTCTTTTAAACACCTGTCTACCTACCTACCTGTTTCTGATAAACATTAAAGGTAAGGTATCATAATTAATTGAAGCCTCGAGGTTATTATAATTTGATGCAAAAAATATTTCTACCTATTTATAAATAATTTTAAAGCTGTTAATTAGTATCTGGGTCTTTTATTAGTTTCGTTTGGCTGCTCATTGGATTAAAAACGATATTTTTAAGTTTAATTTTGCGTTTTTCGCGTTTGTCTAATTAAAAAAAATAAATGAAAGAGAAATGGAGGAAATAATTCCCATCACATTCTCGAATTACACACCAAACAAAAGGCAAACCCTTTAATTTTCCATCCATAATTTATTTTGAATTCGAACACGAAATTTAATCGAATTAATAAAATTTTCACGCTCGAATTAATTCAATGCACAAGTTATACGAGAGTGTTGGCATAACTATATACACAGGCACACAATGACAATTAAAAAACTTGATCATTTTTCACATAACAGTTAATATTGATGTGTGATGGTTTTAAGGGTTTGTGTGTAGCATGTCGTCGTAGTCGGTTGGGGTGAACTCAGTCGACAATGGGGGTGTTTTCATTAAATAACTGTACTCATGATTTTAAGAATACATAACGCACTCGACCGAAAGACTCCAGAGGGCAGCACTGGAACTGAGAAAAAAAAATTTAAATAAAACATAAGTGACGATAAGTCGTTTGAAGTGGCTTATCATCATCTTTGAAGGGTGTTTTTCTATTATGTGTGTTGTTGTTGTTGTTGTTGTCTTTTGACAAATTTTCCCAGGCCGTTCCATACGTGAACGATGAATAAGGGTGTATGGACGTACATACATACAAATACATATAAGTAGGTCTTATGCTGGGGATGTTAAAGTTCAAGTTGCCTTAGGGGTTTAATTTTGTATTTTTTTATTTATATACAATTTTGAGTCGAATTGATATCAGTAATGGTAAAATTTAACAATTGAACTTAATTTAAATTGATCACGGTATTTTTACGTTAATTAATTTTTGGGATTTTTGTCCAGCAATTTGGGTTAAATGAAATCATATTTAGTCAAGAAAATCGGGCTGTATAATAAGAATAGTTTGGAGCTGTACTTTCTCCAAAGATGTCTCTGATGGTGTAGACGAGAGGAGCAACAGTGCTTCATATCAAAAAACAAATTAGTTGGTATTTCCGCACAAGATATGACTATAAAACTTGATGGGAATACACTAGCAATAGAATGAAACTTTATTATGAATGATGTGCAAATTAAGACACGCAGGGAACATCCATCACTCAGTAGGCAGGTGTTCAGGTTATAGTGAATTCCGTTTCAAATTTGTTTGGAAGAGACCAGTTTCGATTTTGATCGGCTTAACAATTTTATCACTCTAATAAATAAATAAACTAGTTATACAATTTAACTTATAAAAAAGTTCTTACAAAATCTGCTTGAAGCTCTGATGACATAATTTGTATTAATGTTTAGTTTATCAACCCGATAGACGACTTTAGGTTAAGTTCTTTATGAATTATTCAACAATATTACAAATGTTAACAAAAAAGCTTGAACCTTTATTTGTAGAAGTTGCTTTAATCACGTTCCAATATCATATACAATCTTCTTAAAGTCATAATTAATTAGTTTGATTCAAACGTCAAGTTATTCATTGGTCAATGAGCGTATTCAGATCATTGGTTGCATTTCTATAGTGATTGAAAATAACTAGGGCACATTTTTGAAAAGCCCTTATGTATATCGACTTATTCCGAAGTCGTTGGAGGAAAAATTTACTGCTGTGAAATGTATTTACCTGAAACTCAATGCAATGACCTTCATTCACCTGGTTTGTAGATGATGGGAGAGGGCAAAGTTACAGTGCTATGAATTTTCATTACTCTTGATTTGATTGCATTTTCTTAATGCATTTATCTGATATCGAGAAAATGTGCGGTTATACATTCATTTTTACAGACATAACTTGAGAAGTACGAAGCTGGGCAACTTTATTAAAAAGATTGCGATGCAGGCACCTTTAGGGTGCTTGATCAGCTAATGGTGTTATCTTATCAAGTAAAAAGGGTTTATACCACAGATTGTCTCTTTTTTTTTCTTCTCTCAATCACAGTTAGTTAAAAAAAAGGATTTGAAAGGGGGAAAAGTAAAATCGTTATCCATCCATGAATTTCTTCCACTTTCAAATTATTAGGTGGGTAAATAATAATTTTCCTTTTCAATTTGTTTCCTTTTTTTTTTTTAATATTTCCACTCAAAGATGTCCTCTCTTTCGCTTTTGTTTTTCTTATTTCGAACAGCTAAAAGTTGGAATGGAGTTTTATTTCTTAAAAGCTTTGTATCCTTTTAAAGAAAATAAAAGCGCGTGACTTACTTGAACCAATAATTCTAACAGAGTTGTTTTTTTTTTGTATACGAGTATATTTTCCTCAAGGGGATGTCATGAAGTTTACTTTCGACTGCTATTACATTTTAGGATAAGAAAAATTTCAAAAGACAAAAGAAAAATTAAATTGACCTTAAAATTTGAAACTTGGATAAAGTTTTTGTGTATTCGAGAAAATAAACAAATTCGGTGGTGCAATGGCTCATGGAATAACTTATTAGTCTCATCTGTTTTTTGTGATGCTGACACGAGTAAAAAGGATCTATTGAATTCGAACCTTGAGAATATAAGAATACTTTTTTGTTTTTTTAACAAAGTTTAACGACGTAATAATTTAGTTTAAAAGGATTTATTGATTCTTCTCACTTATGAGAGTTAGTAGGTAAGGATTAAAGTCAAATTCCTCAAGAATGAAAATTTAAGTCATTACCTACTATAAATAGCCTTGTTTCATTCTTAACCCAACGGTTTTGACTGGTTCACTTGGGCGTATACGCACTTTTTTTTAAATAAATATGCATGTCTATTATTGTTTCTGCCTTTTTTAAGATTTAATGAATTTTACCACACGCAATGGATACAAATTTAACAACCTAAAAGTATCATTCATAACTATAAAATTTGTCAAGATAAACTACAGCTACTCGCTTAAGGCAATGAAGCATTCATTTTTCGAAACATCTTTAACATTGACACACTAAATAAAATAAAATAAAATAAAATAAAAAAAATAAAAATTCAAAATACAACAATAAAAAAAACAAACAAACATTTAAAACTCGTTTACTTAACCCGATTCCAATATGTCACTCTTTTGTTACTCCAACTCGAACATGTTGGATTTCTTTCTGTTACACCTACACACGTATTTATTAATATACATGCATATGTACATACATATTTCTTAACATACTATGTATACACCTTAGAGACAATTGCAAGTAAGCCAAGTAGAGGCAATTTAATGGCACGTACTCAATTCGAAAGCATGCATAACAAGAGGGAATCATTATGTCCGAACGCACGTTTTGTTGCGTCTCGTTTGACAAAAAGCTTGAAATGGTTTCGTTACATATTCTCCTATATGTATTAGTTATGTTACATATCTGTATGCAAGTTTATATTTCTTTCAAACCATAACTAGGGTTGCTTCCAACCAAAGCAACGCAACGCCCAAATGCCACATCTATTGGCTTCGAATACGTGAACATTTTACCAGAAATTCAAAAAACGTTTTTTTACTTCCATGTAAGCACAGTTTGAATTTTTTTTTTTTTGATACAAAAGTTACAACGCAGCGTGATTATTTACGTCCGGGGGTTAATATGTGGTTGTGACAGTTTATTTATAATTTTTTTTTTTTCTTTGAGATAAATTTGTGTGTAGGTATTAGAGTTTTTATGTTGTGGCAGTTATGTTATAAAATTTCTAAACAAAAACATATTACCTATCAGTCGTCACGTGTGTATGCAGGAAGAGTAAACTTTCGAAACGATATGACAGAAGAACAGTGGGGTAGAATGATTTTGAATTCAGCAAAATATCAGAGCTCAATTAGTATGTATTCAACAAGAACATTTTATCCTTAAGTTTCGTTTTGTCCTTTATCAAGAGGAATTTTACACTTTTCTATTCCTGCAAGCTTATCGTTCAGGGACCCCAATTTCTAAAACGAGTGTCTTTTAAGTTACCTCTTTATCGTTAAAATGCGAGTGTATGTTTTTTCCCTCCTTAAAACGGACATCGATTTTTTTTTTATCAAATTCAAGCTTAATCTGCCCCAGTGTGTGACTGGGCAGTTTGTTGAGCATAACTGATGGCAAATATAATGTTACTCTGATGGTGATGGTAATAGATCCACAAAACCCTTTAACACACCAGCTGCACATACCCATATACACACTTCTTTAAAATAAAAAAACACCCATCACTAACTTGTTACAAAATGTCAACATAAAAAATGAATATGACAGTTTGAAGTTTTGTTGTTGGACTCGGGTAAGCTACATGTGTTGCGGTAAATCTCACTCATACGCTGCACTGCGCTGTGCTGGCTTTGGTTGACTCGACTGGCTGGCTAGGTAATTGTTAAACATGTAGGATCCACATCTCCACATGGTTCGTCCAGCGAACTGTCATAAAAAAAAAAGAAATCAAATGGGAGTTGTTTGTGTGAGTATGGAAAGAAATACATATGTACATACGTGTACTTTAGTGACAACCGGCTGGGTTTATATCAAAGAATACAATAACAACAACAAAGAAAAAAAAAACTACCGTTATAAAGCAACTGGATTTTTCAACTTCTCTTGTTTTAATTTCCAGTTTTTTTTTTGTTTCTTTTATTTTCGTTTCTTTCTTTTTGTCTTCATCACTTCTTCCATCATCAACATATCGTTATCGTCATATCTCCCTGATGTCGTTATACAGCTTGTTGCTATGGTAGGTGATGGCGATGGTGATGGTGATGGTGATGGTGATGGCGATAAAATATACATTTAAACTGATTTGCTTATAACGTGGAAAAGACGGGGGCCGTATAGTTTCCAAATGGATTTTCAATTCCATTATCTTGTGGTTGTTGGTTAAAAAAAAAATACAAGATCTACATTTATAGCACAGTAAAGAGAGAAACAAATGAAAAAAAAAAAAACAGCTGATTTGTGTTGGAAAAGTGGGTCAAATAATATAGATTCCTCCCAACACTGTGAATAGCATTGCCATATGAGAAAAAAGATATAATAATCGGACCAAATCGATGGTGCAGACACAGCCATCTGGTCTGCAAGTCTACAAATATCGACTACGTCATTATAATTGGACTAAATAACATATCTGCAAGAAGGTTAATGTTGGGCGCCATTTAAAAGTGACTTCATCACTATAGGTAGTAATACTGTGATCACAGAAAGAAACAATCAAGTTTGAAGTTGAAGCAAAGGTGTGTGAGTTTGATTTCTTGTTTAATGGGTATAGGAAAGTCTTTAAAGAGGGCATTGAAACTGCTAACAACTTTCAAATGATCATTAAAAATATGAGATGTTTCATAGTTAAAGTAATTGTTTGACCGTGATCAGGGAATTTGTTTAAGTAGAATTTTAAAATTAAAGAAAATGGGTGATTGATAGAAAATAGGTAACAATAATTTGAAAACAATGTTTCTAAAAAAACATTTACGCTTTTCAATTTCATATTGGCATATTTTAAGACTAGAAGAAACACCCTGCACCTGCATCACTGAACTTTCAAAAGCCGCCCGTCACTTGTCATATCAGATGAAAAAACAGTGAAGTTGGCTGCACTCAGCTCTGGTCTCGAATTCGAATTTGAAATCGAATCGAACACAGTTCCATTTTTGAGATTGCTTTTGCTAAGTCCTCAGTCACTCACTCCTCAATTGAAATGTTGTTGACTTACAATTTAGAGGAAGCAAGAGTTTTTAACTTTATCTCCTTTTGACAATTAGGTATATGTCATTTCTACCAAACGCTTCGAACTTAATGGCGTCAATACCTGCATGTTTAAATTATTTAAGAAACCTTAAAACATTTACAATCAATTCATAAGTCTTAGATGTTTTTTAGTACATACTTTTGAATCTTGTTAAAAAAATCTTCAAAAGTGCAATCTTATCTCGAAATCGTCTCGTATCATTTGTCACTAATAACCAAGACTTGTCTCGTCTCGTGTCGTTGCCATGTTTAAAAATAATCACCAAAATAAGTACGTTCTACCTTTGTCTAACAAAGAGCATTTCTTTAAATAATAAGCTTGTTTTTTGATAACAAAAACAATTCTTTAAAATGAATACAAAATTACTTAGGTAATGTACTCTTTTCTTTTATCACAAAACAAGGCATACCTAATTCTCAATTCATCGACCTCAAAACCAATGCAACCTTGATATCATTTTAATTCAATTCTAAACCTACTTATATACGAGTGCGAATAAAATTAAATAATTAACCTTATCACTTTTATTAAATGCAGCTGCAACTGGATTCAATTGATTGATATGTCAACACATCTAATCGCTTTAAAAATTTTCCAATCTAGTGTACGTATTTCAACTTTCCATTTTGAAAAGAAAAAAAAAAAACGAAGAAGAAAAATCCAACTTTGACTGAGTTATTCAGTTTCAGTTGCTGCATTTTATTGTTTGTTATGTTTTTCTCTAAAATCACGCGTACAACACGCCACAATCAATACACGTCAACACTTTTTTAACTGTTTCCACTTGAGCAAACACGGTACTCATATAATACCGCTTCCAATTGTCAGATTGTGCATGCCTTCGGCAAACAACTCAATCCGCCTACACCATATACCAACGCAGAGTACAAGTACAATCGCACTTTTGTGTTTATCTGGCGATAAATTAATTTTTTATTTTTAAATTCTCTTTTTTATAATAAAAAGAAAGAAAATAAATAAATTAAAAACAAACAGACGTACATATAAGTAAAATCTGCATTTAACATTTAATTAAGAAAAAATAAGAAAGCAAAAAAAAAAAAACACTCAGACTTTCTGAGTTGAGTTTCTCCCAACTGAAATTAAATTGTTTTTATGGCAGTTACCTATGTATGATGTATGTATGTATTTATATGCAGTAAGTACATATGTAAGTGATTCTAGTGTGTGCAAAATTGATATAACTTACCACTTATCGTCATCTCATCATCAGTTAAGAGGCCTTAATGCAATCCACAGAATTATTGCTCTCTACCTTCTCCTGCTACACATCTCTTTCTATCTATTTGCTACTCCGCTATAATATAGCTAATGTCAAAGTAGGAGTATAGAGGTCAATTAAAGGACATCATCTGTGCGGCTTAGCGATAGTTGCTCCGAGATATAACAGAAAGCAAATCAATAACCTTATACATGGCGCCCAACTCAAAACCCTTGACTTCAAGAGTGTCAAGTGTCAACACTGCAACTGTATAAGTATATGCATCCATGCGACAATTCTAAAACCGTGATACGTGCATTGGCGTTGCTGTTGGTGTTGATGTTTGGTTGGACCTCTTATGCCCCATTGTCTCCCTGTTACATTAAAACCACTATAACGTCGAACTCTATCTGCACTCGAGTTAGTAGTATAATGCTGAGTTGACACTGTTGAGTGTTAATTGAATTTTGCAACTTTTAAAAGTATAGATACGTGCTGTATGACGTTTTGCAGCGGCTGCTTCTAAGTAAATTGCATCCGATTTATAGTGGGCAACTTTTTTCTTAATGTTGACCAAAAACGTTTCAACTTCTTGATTCTTGATTAACAAGAAGAAAGTTGCTTTCTATCAAAAATCAAAATGTCAAAACGTCAAAACGTCAAACTGTCATTTTTGTTTTTTCTTAAAAATAACGGCAGGTAATATTTGAAATATTTCCAATCCTGTAATAATGCCATCAACACTAATGACAACTTATTGAAGTTGAATAATTTTTGACCAAATTTTTGGCACAAACAATCCCATATGTGTCGGTGCGCCTTGCAATTATGCAACTACTCAATCGAGGGTCATTGATTTGGCACTCATATTATAGTAAATTTATGTATGTATGTTTACAGCAAATATGTACTTGTACAATAATGTACGCTGCGTGCATTACCCGCGTACTCAGGCGCATATAGTACTCGTATTTGCGAATAGTAAAAGTGCATACAAAATAATATAGAATGTATATTTGCCTCCCGCTGCGTTGATGTCTGAATTGTTGTCCTCCATTTGCAATGAAAACAAAAGTTTTTGGCCTCCTCTCTGCTGCATCAACTGCAACAGCAAACAGCACATCACAACTATACACTCACACATTATATGCGACTGATGACAGTTTCGTACACTTTTAGCTCAATGTTTGATAGAGAATAGCGGTGGTGATTTTGATACAAAAAAAAAATGTTGTGTCTGTTGAATGACGTTTTGTCGCGTGAGAAATTCTCTGACATCCATGGATGAATGACGTTTTATTACGTCATATTTGTGCTTTAACTTTATACCTAAACAACAACAAAACCAATTAAAACAAATCTGCACTTGATTTGAAATTGCAACAAATCATGAGATCACAATCGTTGTGCATGTGAGTGAGTGAGTGTAAAGAGGTGCAATAATATTATGTATTGACAGTGTAGCCATTAGCCAAGGCCAATAGCAGAGTTGTTCTAAGTTTAAATCACTTTGCACACGAACGATAAGGGGCAGGTTTTATGCGGGACGATGGCGAGCGCTCCTTGTGTTGTGTTGCATTGTGTTCGGTTGGATTGGATTGGATTGGGTTGGGTTTATTTATATTTAGTTGTGCTTTTTAATTGATAAGCAAAGTGATGATATTCCGTTTATTGTTTTTGATGTTTTTTTTTTATTTTTTATTTTTACTAAGGCATATTTTTATAACCTTTGAAACGTGAGCTTTTGTTGTGAGTTAAAAAAAGTTCTATACCTAGATTAAAAATGGAATAAATTGATGAGATGCAGTAAAATCAGAGAGAAGTTTTAGCCGAGCAGTTTACGTAGATTGAAAAATCGTGACGTTTTTGGGGGCAGGTTAACAAATATAAAAAATTCTTTGACGTTTGTTCGCATTCGAATTGTTGTTGGCAAACATCAAAATAACGACTAATTTATAAATGCTGCAAAATTTAAGTATCGATGTAAATTCATGCCTATCGGTATTTATGTTTATGTTTGCTCATTTGCTTTGCAGGTTTGTTCATTGAAATGGAATTAACACTGCCAACATGACATGATTTGTTGTATTATTAAACGAGTATATTGAATGACAGTCACGGTATTTACTATACATATTTACCAATGATTTGAATGAAGAGGAGTGGCAATTCAACTGGCAGTATTTTTAAGTCATGGAGAAACGTGTTCGATTTGATTAATTAGGTTTCGTTTAAACTTTGACATGAATGCATTCATGTTATTGATGATTTTGATAGATTCAACTTTCAAATATACTGCGTTCTGAAAAGATCATATTTAGCATTGTATTCTTCGCTTTACTGTCAAACTGACAAGTGTTAATAACAGTTCTCAAAAATGTGCTAAGTTTTCATCTCGCATTCAAGTGTATAAATGGACGCACATTCCAATTTTTCAGAAGTCTTTTTTATTGTAATGTGAATTTTGATTAAAATTTAATTATTAATGTATTTGCACGGAACCAAAATATTTCATACACATAAATCAAGTTAAAAGGTAATAAAAAAAAATATGCAAGAGGAAGGAAGAAACATTAATTTTGAATAAAATAATTAAGTGTCAAGAATTGAATATTTTTATGTTTTGTAGTTTTTTTTTTTATTCGTATAATTTCAAACATTAATTTGTGCACAACAAAATGAAACTGAAGTGATTAAGTAATAATTCAACAATGTCGTGCAGCCATCCGATAAAATTATGAGGTTATGTCACATTTGTGTTTTAATTGATTCCCATTAAGAAACAGCGTGAGAAACAAAATCCAAACATTAGACTGATATTTTATACGAGTACAAAAGAGTGGCATAGGCTTGAAATCACATAACGTTTTATAAAGTGAAATTATTATATTTTTGAACATCTTTCTACAAAAGTAAGAGTTCATTTTTTTTTTTTTTGAATGTATGTAACTCATTTCGAGTTTCTTTTTCTGGTACTTTTACTTAACTTATTTTAATGACTCATAAAGCATCTCCTATCAACTCGACTTCATCTGTAACAATCGAAAGTAAAAAAAAATAACTAGTGCATTAAATTTGCAAACAGATACAAAAGTATCTTCTGCACAATAAACAACTGGACTGTAAAAGAAATTTTGGTTGAATAAACATTGACGTTTGGCAAACAATATACAAAATGAAAATGAAGGAATAATTTACATGGCAAACAAAAATATAGCATTAAATTGAACAATAGATTAAAGTTTTTTTTTATTATACCAACAAGGTATTTTATTGTATTTTGTTATGTATTTGTAAAATATAAAATAGAGAGGCACATCATGCAATATCACCATCAAAATATCACTCTTCATGGTCTTGGTCGATTTGACAATCGAAATTGACATTCATATTTTTCTTATGAGTGAATGCATCGATTGTGGATGTTTGTGTTTTTATGTTTATGTGTTGAACACTTAACATTTATACATTTCGGATTTGAAGATTAACACACAGGTGGTAATTTTTTTAAATTTAGTACTTACAGTCTAAGCAGCCATCAACGGCGGCAGCGTTGACCACTTAACTCATTAAGCTGGGGATTTTAATGTAACTATCGATAATTCTATCCAAATAAAAAAAATAGGTATACTATAAAATCTAATTGCAATGTGTTACTTCTCAAGCGAATTTAGTTTAATTTTTAAGTTCAAATTGGTGTGAAGTGAAAGAAAATTTAAAAATTACGGATGCCAACTTTGAAGTAGCCAAAGAATTTTTACAAGCTCAAATCTAACGAGCTTGGTGGGTTGTTCAAATCACCTCTACCTGACCACGCCCCCGTGAATTTTCCGTATCGAATTTGCGTCTTTTTTTGGCTCTGAAAAAATCTGAGCGATCAGAACATACATAACTCTGGGCAGTTATATTCAGAGCCCTTTGATGTACATAATTATGAAACACACTTGAGTGCTGAACTGTCATTTGGTTCAAATCAGTAAAAAAAAACAAGTGAAGTTGGCTTCGCTTAGCCATTCGCTCGATGTGTTCGATCATTTTATCCTGAGCACATTCATCAAGCTCTGAGCTAGCTCCGAGGTAAAAATGTTTAGTTTTGATATATCTGCAATGAGAATTTTATTTTGACAGTTCCATGATCTGCTCAGAACTAAAAAAAAAACGTCAAATAAAACAACATGGCCGCTTTCAAAACAAAATTTTAAGCCAAAGTTCATAAGTCTCGATTGGGAAACCTTATGTCACCTGTCAATATGACAGGAATGAACATTTTTCAAAAAAATTCGACCAATTTGTAGAATTTCAGTTGTCAATGTTTATGACTTCACTATTTTGTTAAACACCAAATTTAAAACTGACAGGTATAAGTTACATAACTAACTACTACAAAGCTTAAAAATTTGCCAATATTGGACACATACAACATCCCATCTAAACTGAAAAAAAAAGACCACACCATATCTCCTAAGCCGCCTACTTGTACTATAGCCTTGAAATTTATTGCTCAATAAATTGTTTTTATTTGCCTACCACAAATTTCCAATAAACCACAAAACAGTACTACTAGTTTAATAGTGCTTCAAGTTCCATTCGTATATCTACGAGTAGAACAACATTTGTTGTGGTTTTGTAACGATTCGAAAAAATAAAAAATCGTCTCTTTTTTCATACTTAGGGCATTTGGCATACCTTTAAATCTTTAACCGTTTATATCAGCCACAGTGCATACTATACAGATCATTGCCACTATAAATTATCGACAACAACAAATAAAAAAAAATAATGATTTAATTGCTAAATTTATCCCACTGTCATCGCATCAGTGAAGAGTGAGGGAAGTCGGTTTGTATTCTTGACTTCTATCGGTGGTTTTCCACATTTGTTAGATATTATCGCTCACTCAATGCGAGACCAGATGCAAGACGAGTTGTGAGAAATAAAAAAAAAACCAACACCACACTCGCTCTACTTGATATAACCTCGAAAACCACATCAGAAGCTCTCACACTCACTCTCAGCTTCGCGCGCCGCTAACTCGCCCCGCACACATATTTGTGTACATACACTTTATTTACACTTAACTTAAAATTCAAAATTAATTTAAAAAAAAAATTATCAAAACCAGCATAAACAACACGTGCGTATAAAACTATTGATAGTTCCCTCGAACTCCACACTTTACACTTTGCTATCCCAGAGCCTTCAGCATTGCTGGTGGTGGACGTTGTTTTGTTTTATTTGACTTTTTATCTGTCAACTTGACAGTTTACAAGAGTGTGATTATTAAATGATGACAAAATAAAAAGTAAAGTAAGAAAACGCAATGGAAATAATGCACATGTTGAATTTAAGTCCAAAGCCAATGTATTGACGTATACACGGTACACTACGCATGCATTGAAAAGTCACAGCATTATAAAACTTTGTTTTAGGAAAGTTTCAAAACTTAATAATTTTATGTATATTTTTTTAACTGTCAAAATGTAACATTTCAAATTCGAGTGATAAAAATATAAATCTTATGTAAATACGTTTTTGTATGGACTTTTTTAATGTAAGAAAATAAAAAGAAGATGGAATCACGACTTAATTTTAAACATGTTTTCTTTGTTTAAAACCAATTTTAAAATATTTTCAGGTTAGTCTTTATTTTTTACTTTTCAAACACAAACTATTTCTTGTTTTACAATTTCTGATAAGTTGTTCGTATGAATCTACTCACTAAATGCAGAGTGTACTAAAATGTGTCTCTGTTTTAAAGTCTTTTTCGTAAACAAGTTAATTGTCAAATTTACAAATTTAATTTGCGCAGCCAGCTGCTGCCAAAAATTGAAATTTCAACTTGTGGTAGTGAAAGCTTCAAGACACCATCACCATCACCGTCTCTCTGTCACTGACTGTCAGTCTCTTCGAATAATCACAAAGAGAACAACTAGCGCTCTGATTTTTCTTTTTTTTTTTATAAAATTGTTATTTTTGTACGAATGAAAAAAAAAAATATAAATAAAACCAATCGAAGGTCAATCGAGTGATTATAAAAAATTAAATTAATTGTTATTTATGCTTCGATAATTTTAAAAATAAATACAGAAATATTGTATGACATGACATATCGTGATTTTTAGAAGGTACATGTGAATTCCAAAACCGAAAAGAAAAAGATGTTTTGTACCTAATATCTAATTGATTTTGAATGCCAAAAATGTCGCAGTTAAAATTTATTTCGAAGTTCAAAAATATATTTCATTTGATGTTTTCTTCGAGATTACAGAATTTATAATATTAAGTGATGGAAATCAAAAAAACAGATGTGCGTAGTTTTTGTTGTTGACACTTGATGTTATTGGTATGACAAATGTCAACAAATATTAATTGTACACTCCACGTCAGTAGATTGTGGTTAGAAGTATTATTTTTTATTGGGATGTAAATGCAAGAGTAATTTGCTTAGAGGGATGGTATTTGAAATTCTTTCTTCAGTTTTTTTTTTTTTGTTTTAATCTTGTTTTGTCGAAATTTTCGAGACGAAAAACAATTTTTTTAATTTTTGTAGGAAATACTATCTGTCTCAGTAGATGGCGCTATAGGCGCATACATATTATTTTTGATAGTACAGAGAGTGTTGTGTCTGATCATATATTTGTCATTTTTCGAATGGAATGGTTTACATTTACTCTATATTTTACTGCAAATCTGTAAACAATCAATTTCTAATTGGTATTGTTGAAAAACAGATCACAAAAGAAATTAAGTAAAATCATTAAATTATTGCAATAAACTTTAAAAATACTTTATGTCCCTCTGGGGGGCAAAGTTTGAATGTCATACTGAAAATTGGCTTAATGTTAAACATTTAATTTCTGTTAAAAGTTAAAACATTTAAACTATGGACAAAAAACTTATTCAATAACCCCTTCTTAAATCAAGAAAATCAAGGGAAAAATAATGATTTTCGTTTTTTAAACATTCAATATCTTTATAACTACAATACATGCCTATAAATATTTTTTAATGACCAATTTCGTGCGACTCAGCTGTGGCTGTTTTTTTTTTGCTTTTATTTGTAATTAAGTGTAAACATTAAACGAGTTGATATAATTTCAACGTGGCGAGATATGTCGTTATCAATAAACTATATAATTAATAATAAACTTACACCAATTAGATTCTTTTCAATACTCTTTTATGATATTCCTATTTTATTAGCTTTTGATTTGTTTACGTGCTTAGTGGGGGCTGGTCGCTCTCGATCTTGGAATGTTCTTTTATCTTTCTTCGTTTTTTTGTTCCTTCATTATTTTTGTTTTTTTTTTTTTTTATTTCTTCATAAACAAAAAACCGAAGAAAGAAATTTTTGAGTGTTTTTTTTTAAATTTATTTCGAAACAAATTTTGATAATTTTCTCTTATTCCGACTCAATGACGAGTTGAGCAAAGGTATATCTAGTTCTTGTGGATGTTCCTTTAAACAGTTTGGTTTGTTGTTTTTAAACGTCGACGACGCGTCACCTTCGAGCGGAAAAATAAAATAGAAAAAAAATTCATGTTTTCTTTATAATTTTTCTATCGGTTATCACAATCAGCCGTTTTTTATTTATAAATATTGTTAAGTGTTTGGAAATTTTGTGTTTTTTTTTCTAACGATATCGTTTTATGATTTGTTTTTGAAATTGTTTTCTTTTTTATCGAGTGCAAACACATTCCTGACACGGTACTTAATCTACCTCATAAATCGAACTTATATTAATATATGTACATTCAAAAAATGTTAAACAAAAAATAAGATATAATTATTATTGACTTGAAACGAGTTTTTCCCGAAATGAAAAAGTAAAAAGAATGTGGATTGTATCTTTACTCGTATAGAGGTCACTGACTCACTGATTTAATTCAACCAACGCAACGAAAGCAGTAATGTTAATTCCATCTACTCGTGGGTAGGTTGATTGGAAAGCTTTTGATTTTGATTTCCAAAATTTTACAAAACAAGTAAAATTTGTTTTTCTGTCTGATTTGCTGTCTTATTTTGTTTTGTAAAATATATTTTGGAATTTTCTTATGTCTATATATCTGTCATAATTAAAATAAAAGGTAAACTTGTATTTTTCTTGTTCCATCGCTGTTTGTTTGTCTGTCATTTGTTTTGACAGCTGCGAACAAAAAATCAGCTGATGACGTTTTCTTATTTAAAAAAGACTTGTTTGATTTCTATTATTTATACTAGAATTTACATAGGATTGAAAACTATGAGCATTTTCAATTACTTTGCTACTAAATATTTTGTGTTATCGTTAAACAAATTAAATTTAAATAAATAAAATACCCGACGGAGTATCAAGTATTTGTTCAACTATATTTGAGTTAATGAGAACGAAAAACATAAAATTTTTAAGCATCATTGTTTGACAGATGTCGGGCTAATTACTGTCTAAAATTTACTTAATGGTTTTAAATTTGTGTCAAATGGGTTGTCAAAAATGGCTTATAAGAATATACTTTTTTTTTGACATCTGTACGCAATTTTTAATTCGATATTTGTTATTAGAAAAAAAATTGTATTTGTTTTCAAAAGTTTCTCAGGAAGGACTTTTTTTGAGAACAAATTCCAATTTTTTTTTAAAGAAAAGTCTTGGTTTTAAAATTTATATTTTCTTAACTTTAATTAATTTTCTTTTTTCGTTACTTTTTAGACAATATATTTCTGCATCATTTAACACTTATTGTTAAAATTGTTTCTTGAGCAATATGTGATTTAAAATATTTTTAATTCAGGCTAAGGTGATTTTGTTCTTTTAGATTTTGTCGCATTATTTGAAAACGTTGATTTTTAATTTAACCTACTTTGTACTATTTCCGTATTAGATAAAAATACATCATGTACCTACTTTAAGTTTATTTATCTAACTTGTACTAAAATTCCAAGTAGGTCAACATCATTAAAATAAAAATCACATGCAATCCAACTTAAATAAAAAATAAAAATGATTAAATTATGATTAGGTACCTACTTAAGATAGTCCGACTTAATATCTTCCTACGTACATATTTAATTTTCATCTCGCAAGATAATGCTAGTAGGCAGGTACTTCTTAAACGAAATAAAACCATCATCGCAAAGATTCAAGCAAATATAAGAAAAAGATTGACCTAGTTTATTCGAAACCCATTTCTTATCATCAGTAATATAGTTTTATGTACCTACCTGCCTTTTTAATTTATTTAAAGTTCAATGAATAAAATTAAAAAAAAAAAGAAGAAATTGAAGCACAAGACCCTTTCAACTTAATTTGTATTCAAATAAACTAACCTTTTACAAATAATTACTCCAGGTTCGCATACAACTTTAATAAGGGATCTTAACTTAAAAAAATAAATTTATTTATGTATAAATGTATTGTATGTATATAAACATGAAGTAACGTTAAGTTTATCTTTTCATTTTAGATACGGCTGCTATGGATCCAATTTTCTACTCTCCAAGCAATGGAATCCCATCGGAAAGTAAACTGGCAACATACATGGTGAGCTATAAATATCCTTTTCAATTTTACTAACAACACCAAAAAAAAAACACCCGCTAACCAAACCGAACCGAACTCATCGTCATCGTCCTCCAGATCCATGCTCCACATATACACATATAGAGATGCATTGCATATAAATTGTATCTAGATACTTAACAGCCAGAACCAGACTTCTCCAATGTAAATATAGTATCCTGCTTGTCGTGCTTAAACTGTGTTTCATAACAAGATGCTTTTTGCATAACCGTGCGCCTGGCCTGGCCTGGCCCGGCCCGCCCGCCGCGCGCCGCTAGCTGCCGCAAAACTAGGTTTTCAATCCATAATTTTGTGTGTTTTTTTTCATATGTATCTATTATATGTATATTGTATCTGTTTACATGAAATATATGTGCATACTTAAAGTTTAACTGCACACAGTCCATATAAAACCATCATACCTCAGGGAGGGTAGATTAAAAAGAAAACAACAACAACAACAAAAACCTAAATGAAATGCAAATTCAAATTCAAAACAACTGGAAATGTTAATATTTTTTGTTTTTCGTGTTAAATGAAATTTTCGTCTGACACCCGGTGTGTGCTTAAATTGCTTACGACCGACCGGGACCGAACGAGCGGGAATTGACAAAAACATATTCGTATTCATATACATACATACATACATATATATTATTTACCTACAAATGAATATGTATGATTGTATGTAGTTGGACGAAACTAAAGTAGGTGGCGCAGTTTAAAGTTTACGTTACGAACATAAGTTTGTGGGCGAGAGCCTCCCGTTTGTCTGCCTTGCTAGCTTGCCACACACTTACATAAGTAAACGGGCAGCAGCGCAAAGTTGTTTAAATTTAAAACTTGTGACAAAATAATATCCCGAAGGCATAGTTTATCGTAGGAGTGTTTAAGCGGTTAATGTTACATCAGGCGGCATTTTTTTTTTTACAAAGTATTAATATTTATTGTTTATTTTTCTCTTTTTTGTAATATTAAAAAAAATATACTATATATTATGATGTCACTTTGTAGGTATGTAAAAAAACTAAACTGTTGAATAGTTAAAAACAAACAAAAAAATTATGAAAATGTTACGATGATTTGCGTTGAACTAAATTTGTTACTAAATTTTATTTTATGAAAATTGTAAAATTTTCAATTAGCCCCACCACTGGACAGAAAATATATATATACTGTCAGCATTAAGTTAAGATTAAATTGACAATTGTTCATTTTACAAAATTGATCTCTGAGAAATGCCACTTAAATTGCAAAGATTTGACAACGAACGTATTTTGATTTTGCTCAAATAAAAAGAAATCAAAATCGATTATGTCCTCTTCAAAGTACTCCCAATCGATTGGAACTCACTTTCGCCATTGCTTGATCCAATCCTTGAAATATTTGCTAATAAAATTTCTATGACAGGTGTGACAACTTAAAAAAAAAGAAGAAGAGAACTCAAGTCGGTAACTGAGAGCGCCACACGATGGTGATTGTGGGAACTTTTTGTTCAAGGTGTAGCCTAAAACTTTTGACATTTCGAGGTACTATTTTACTTTTTCTTGACATTTAAGTCATTCGTATAGAAATTATGGCCAAATGATGAAACAAAATAAAATTTTGTCCATTATTTAATCTTGGCTAAGAACTATACTAACTCTTATGTTTACATAATAATACGAGTATGCTTTTAAAATGAGTGCGGCATTGTGGCACATCAACATCACGTATAATCCAGATGTTGTACGGATGTAAGGAAAGGATAATGGATAATTATAATCATAATCAAGCTAAAGAAGTGCTATGCCTTTTAAGTCATTAATTATACGATAATCATACCCCATTATATACGTACGAGTGTAAGATCAAAGCAAAATTTAAATTTACTATCACACACTATAAGTTCATTATCAAACGTGTGATTAAACTAACGATGCTTTATACTCACTCTGAATAGTGTGTATCTACAAGTATGAATATAGCATTATGTATGTACGTACACATGATGTAGGTGTTGTTCAATTAACATTGTCTTGAAATTTCCCAAGGAACTATTAATTTATTCCTGTAATAAAATAATCGTTTGTACTTATATATACATGTATGTATAACTTCTTATGGAGGCCTTCTCATGGCACAAACTTACTTGATTCTGAATTTAATTGAACGTACAAATTATAAATGCAAATACCTGCGATGAGAATTCGTAAAGTTTTGAATATTTTATAAAACTATCTTGTAACCGAACTTTCTAAACAAAGCGTTTTTGTATATACATACTACCTCTATATATATATATTTAAGCCTTCAACTTTCAACTGGATGCAGTTGTATCTTTCGAATCCATTTAATTTCGTTTCACACTCAAATATTGCTTAATTCATCATCATCATCATGAAGGAGGAATTTGCCACCGCTCGTCATCGCTCGACATCGCCATCGTCATCCACAAAGAATGAATGGTAAATTGATTTCCAAATAACTTATTTGCACATACTCGTACTCGTACCCTACCAATAAATTGAAGAATGATGATGGCAGTTGAAGGAATACTCTACTCGTATTCGTATATCGAACGGAAATGTATAGTATATTCCTGCCAATATTTATCTTTTACAATGTTTCCAATTCGAGTTCGAAATAAATACTTGCACACACATCGCATCAGATACTTTACTTGTGTATTTGTATTTGCATATGCATATAACGGTATTCGATACCTGGTAATGTATTCATAATAAATAAAACATTTTGATGGGTCACGAGCACTTCGTCGACGATGATGATGATGGTTTTTTTTTTTTTTGTATTCAAGCTTCTGATGTTCCTATTCCAATTCGATTTAGGTTGGTATAGAAAGGTAACAAGATTATATTGGATGATATTTTCAGCACTTTGCTTCCATTTATTAAGTTTCCACACTCCAGCTGTAGTTCCAGCTGAAGCTCCTTCGAAAATGCATTCGATTTCTGTGCATTCATTGATTTTGCACAGCGAATATAAATGTGTTAATTTTCATGAAAAAACTGAATCACATTCACTATTCGTTGTTCCATTTGTCCCAAAAAAAAAATAAAATCAAAAAATAAAGATGAAAAAAATGACTCAAATGTAACATGTATTTTGGTCACGTGTAAATTGTCACGATGTTTTCGATTTTTGCTTTTGTTTGTCGTTTGCGTTGAATGGAAAATTTAACATTTAATTTGAAACGTTCTTTCATTATTATTATTATTTTTTTTTCTTTTGAATTTATATTTTGGGTCGATTTGTGTTGAATAACTTCAATTAAGTTTTTATGTAGGTACCTGTCTGCTTTTGGGAATTTTGCACTTAATTTAAAGTCATTGTGAAAAAAAATATTGCTTAATAAAAAGTTTGTAAGCTTGAAAATGTTCTCAAATAAGATTGACTAGTAATCTCTTAAACAGGATAAAACTGACATGTTAATGCTTTTTTTTTATACAAACAGAAGACTTGGCTAACTTTAAACTGTTACATTCCATATTCACCATAAACGATATTGAAATGATAACAAAATACCTACTCGTATTCCCAAGTCTCACTCTACTCTAAAAACACACCGTTTTTTAATACCATTTCGACACTACAAATATCTAACTAGTCTGCTAAAATTTATCAGTCTGATATTTCATTTTTTTTTATTTCATTGTTGAGGTTATTGGCTACCTTAGTCTATTATGTGACGGAAAGCCATATACTGCTCAAAGCCAATCTAATTTTCCGATTTTAAAACGATGATCAAATTTATCTTCTAACCCAAATATGACTCGTTCGCTCTTAATTGTCTTTGCCTGACCCTTTCTCAAATGCATGTAATCATTTGTATACGGAAAATCTTTAACCAAACAGATGACACTAGGTACATGATGGCAAGTCAAGTTATTGCTCTCTGATTGATTAGCTTCTGAAAGTGAGCCAAGCTACTTTCCTTCGAACTATCAAACCGTACCTGTGTCAATATATCAGCTGGACAAAAACAATTAAGATAGATGAAATAACGAAACGTCAATATAACTCACCTCAAAATAGTCTAATGAGAACAACGCCTTTCACGTGTATGTTTTCTATACATTTTGTTTAAAGGATGATAATAATGTTAAGATTCTGTCCTTCATTCGATGAACTGAAGATTAAAAAGTTTCTGATGTAAAGTACCAAGCTTGATATTCAAAATATCAAATTGACTGCATATGAACTTAGATCTTCTGAAAATACACAATTTGAACTTTTTCTTATTTTCATCGAAGTAGAAGGCATTTAAATATTATTAAATCTGACACTGGAGTCATTTTTAAGTCGACTTTCAATTCTATGCATCACAGGCCTTTCAAATTTAAAATTTGACATAAATCTAAAACTAAAATTCTTTCTAAGTGATAGAAGCAAGTTCCTGCAAACTAATCATGCATCTTATCATTCATGCTTTGGACAGAATACAAAGTTCAATTCGTTTCAATACAAATAAATTTGTGTAGTTTGATTTGCCCCAATAAGCATGCACTATCTACCTTCTTTGAAAGAATGAAAATGAATATGCACATAGCGTCATAATGCTTGTTTTCCCAAATCAAATTTATAACTTTTCCTAAAACAAACAATTATCCTTTCTTTAACAGAATTTAATTGAAAAACCCAAAATATCAACACCACCATAAAAATTTGTATGCATTTGATCATATTTAAAGCTAACATACTCCACTCATATCTTTTATTGACACATCACAGTCAAATTTAAATTCCAAAAAAAAAAACAACACTCCAAGTCCTCGTTCTATATTTTGTAACAAAAATTTCATGGCTTCATAGAAATCCATGCATGTTCTTTTTGCAAAATTCGTTGTAAAAAAAAAAAAATTAAAAGCACAAAAAATCAAAAAAAAAAGGTGAAAATACACAACTCAAAAGTATTAAACTAGGTCATTGCTCATTTGACCAGAACCAGAAATAGAGCTCGATAAGTAAATTTCCAAAATAAATTTGCAATTATTTTATTTTATTCAAAATAAAAAATAAAAATACAAAAAATCTGTCGAATCAGCACCCAGAAACTAAATAGAAGGGAAAACAGAAGAAGAGGCAGACGCAGAGAAGTAATATGCCATTACATCGACCGGCAAAGTGGCACACGATATTATTTTTTATTAATAAACTACCTGATTGCAAAGCCAATATCATCACCACTCGACTCGACTCCACCTTACTTCACTCCACTCTATTCCAACCTCACCTGGTCTGATTAAAATGTCTATAATATATGTACGAGTACATACCAACAAATCCGCACCAGCTGGAGGCTCTTTTATAGTATCGAGTATAGCCAAAGCCATACACGGGACTATGTGGCTCTAATAGAGTCGTCGTCGTTGGTGTCGGTGTCGCCTCCTTGGACTGAAAGTAGTCCAATTTAATTGATTTTGTAGTGAAAATTAATTAGTTTGCCAAAATATCAAACATCCCCATATTCCTCAAGAATGAGAGCAGAAGATTCAAGTAGAAAACAAAACGTCTTGGTTGACTACATGAACTGAAACGTCGTCGCCGCCAACCAAGACGACGAGCGACACAGCGACCGACGTCAGTAGAAAGCTTTCTTTGCTCTTGAAAAATAAAATAAAAAAAAAACTTATTAATCCGGTTCTATGTGACTTGAAAACGTGCTCGTGTTTATAAAACAACATATTTCAGCTGAATATTGTTATTTTATTGTAATAAAAATGATTATTTCTGTTTTGTTTTGCTTTTAACTGATACCCCACACTTCAGACGGCAAAACCGTTTACGACGAGCGACGACCGACGACGACGCACGGTGGTGTCTGTCCAACGAGCGACATCGACGTTGATGATAGACAATTTAAATAAAATATAATTAAAAGTGTATCCACTTTATTATCAAACGTAATTATATTGAGTTGTTTACAGTGAAACGCTTTTGTATCAAAGTTAGTTATAAAACTATTATTATTTGCCGCTGAATTGGCTGAATAGCAAGCTATACCACCTATGCTTGAAACTAGGAAGTGCTTCCAATTGATATTGTAAATTTAATGTAAGAGTTTGGTTCTAACAACAAATAATCAATTCATATCTTTGTTGATTCTATATAATCAGATATTATATACTTACATTCCCACAGACACATCAAAATAATTTAACATGAGAATGTAGAATTATTATTTTTTTTTGTGAACTTGTTAAAATCGTGATGTGATCTGACTCTTAGCATTGAAGATAAACATAATTCAATGCTGTCAGTTAAAAAATAATTAACATTTGTGTGTTTTGTACATAAAAATATATAAAACTTGTCAGTCGGATTCTCATTTCAAATTAAAAATGGTAAGATACCAAAACTTACATTGATAATAAATTAACTTAGATATCATTAATTTTGTTTGCTGAAATGATAAGTAAAATAAATCAACTTTAGAAGTAGCTGTCTTGTGGTCTTTTAAATTTATATTTACTCTCGGTTTAGATATAAAAAGCAAATTAGATGATTCCTTGAACACATATTAACCAGTATTTACTTTTTCTAATCAAAAATGCTCATGCATAAAGTGACATTTAATTTATAATTAGATACCCCAAATGTTGAAAAAATTGACGAGGCAATGGATCGATTACAAAACCTTTTAAATCTTAGCTTTTTCTATCATCAATACAGGAATTGAGATTCATCTAATATAGTGTACAAAAAACTTCAAAACTCTAATGCTAATTTGGCTTTGTAACTCTCCAATTTGACCCCTGACGGTTATTACTCCAATGAAACACTGCTAAGTAGAACTCCTTATATTTTTTTTTTCTCACTTAAAGTTTTATTTTGTAGAAAGTTGAGTCTCCTGCCTTTATGAAATGATCAATCCTGTCGTGCAACATTTTTTTAACTTTACCAACTTACATACTATCAATGAATTTAATTTCTTAATAACCAAAATGAACTGAAGTAAAGAAGGAGATTTGTTATTTTTATTCAAAAGTAAATTGATGCCTTTCCGAAAATCCCAAGATAAGGATCACCCTTGTGTGCATAGCACGTCCTCTCAAAAGCATGTACCCCTACTTTTATGAAAGTTTTCCATTTTCTTATTTTTTAGGCCTTTAAATTAATTTCTTAAAGTAAAAATTCATGTACATTTTGTAAGTAACATTTTCCATTTTAGAAGTTTTAAATATTTTCAACAACTCAAGTTTAAATTGTGGGATATTCGTATATCGGTTTTATTTTTATTCTTTATTTTTTTTAAATAATATTTAGTTTCTTTTCTTCCTAAACATCATTAACACCTTTTCTAATAAATCCTTCCTCTATTCCAATTAAAAAAAAAAAAAAAAATGTAAATAATATTCATAATTATTAAAATCGAGGAATGAAAAAAAGAATCAAAACTAAAACAAACCTCCCATATACATACTTAATTCTTTAGAACCGACAAAATGTTGGAACGCCAACTTATGGTCTTTCTTCGGGGTTTTCTCTTATTAACTTGGACTCACCTTTATCAATTAAGAAGGCTCAGGTAAATTTTGTAGATTGCAGACTCTATTCTAGTCAATAAATTATGTTAGTAATATTTGCTTATTTAATAAAAAATATGAAAAAAAAAACAACTTTTGTTTTGTTGGATCTTTTGTATAAATTAATTTTTGTTTTTGTGTTAGTTCTTTTTTTTATTTTCTATCATTTTATGTTTCACTATTTTTGTTCGTTTTATTTTCTTTCTTTTTTTTAAATTTGTGTTCTGTTATTGGCATTTTTTTCTTCACACAAAAAAAAAAAAAAAACATAAATGAAAATGAAATTTGGTGATTTTTTTCATTTTACTTTTGCCAAATTAGTTTTTAACTCGCTCTTAGTTTTTCTATTAAAACATTCGACTTGTAGGTTACACCGCATTCACCAGAATTCATTCCATCGCGAATAAATTCATCGCCAAATTTTTACTCACCATATCAGCCGATGCTAAGCAATGGCGTTGGCAACACTGGCTTATGTGGAAATAGAAATTCTGGCCAAAATCAGGCCCCCGCAACGCCGGTTTCGGTGAAAACGAATGCCACCCCGATTTCGGGACTACAGAAGAGCGTAATAGCTGCTGCTGTACAAAAACATCAACAGCAACAACAACAACAACAGCAGCAGCAACAACAACATCTACAGCAACAGATCCTTCATAAGTCACAATCACAACAACAGCCACAATCGCATGCAGCAGTAACAAGTCTTGTTAAAAGTGTTTCTGCCAATCCAATAACAGCCACAAAAGCACCGACCGCAACACAAACGTTTGCGATGACTACCCCTCTGAAGCAGCGTCACTCGCCGTCCAGTGTTGGTGAGAAATCACCACCGCGGATATCGCCGCATGGGTCACCTATTCCGAACACACTCTCCGCCAACGTACACCAGGTAAGGAGTAGAAAAACTGAACTAAAACTAACAAAAAATCCAATTTAACATGAATATGACTTTTAGGAAAACGTTGGTGGAACGATATACTTTTACCCGACTGCCAATCACACTTCCAGCCAAAACAGTAGCTCGGTAAGTAGTGACACTGTCGTGGCGCACGCCCCAACCGTTGTGCCAGGAGGTGCAACAATCACTCCCTCCCCAGCTGTACTGTATACCGGACACGTTTATCCGGGGCCTTCGTCGAATGTCATCAGCATGCAGCCGAAGACACAGCTGGAAACGGCATTCTTCATACCTGATGAGATGCGTTCCGATATCCTCACCCGCAACGAGATCTCTAATTTCATCTTGGACACAAGTGATGCAGCCAATTCGAATATTCCGATGGAAGTGGAAAACTACCACTCACTGTATCCCTTAGAGCCTCCACAACTGCATCCCAAGATGACAATGCCAACGTCCACCTACAAGGCAACACACAGTACTACAGGAATTAAGTACGCCCTGAGAAGACTTCATGGTGAGTTAATGCTGATTGGTGATTGTTTAAATTCTTCAAAATTATTGTATTGTATGTTTTCTATATTTCGATTCTATTCTGCTCTCCATTCACTTCAAATATAAAAACAAAAACAAAAAAATATTACTCTCTCTCAATCGCGCCATATCCTTTCTCTTAACATCCTTTTTTCTCCGACTCTCCCACTCTTGTTTTTCTGTTCTCTTTTTTTTTAATTTTATTTTTATGTCACTGTCACTGTTCTCTTTGGGTTTGAAATTGGCCTGGTTCACAGAATTAAGGGCTTTTTGTCATTTGATACCTTCTCAATCTAGGTTTTCGTCTGCAATCGACTAAATGTATGACAGTCGTTGAGATGTGGAAGAAACTACAGCACTCTAACGTTGTCCAGCTCCGAGAGGTCTTCACGACAAAAGCATTTGGTGATAATTGTAAGAATTTTCTTTTAATTTATTTTAAAACTAAACAAAAATAAAGCTCACTAATTACATATGACTTTTCTCTTATAGCATTAGTATTAGTTTATGATTATCATCCAGGATCACAGACTCTCTTGTCAAAGTATTTCACACCAGCAGCCGAAAAAAACGGATACTCAGATCCATTCCCCGGCGATGCGAGACCTTTTAGGTAAAGTTTTCAAAGTAAAATCCATAAAGTGCACCTAATTGATAAAAATCCCGTCTTATACAACACAAATTAAATAAAAAATTAAATCAACCAACAAAACTTAATTGAACAGTCATAAAAGCAATCTGCAAAGAACCACTAATGGACCACTGCTGCCTGAGGCGACAATATGGGCACTTATTATGCAATTAACAGCTGGATTACGTGCTGTTCATCAAGCTGGACTCGCTTGCAGGTATTGTATTTTTTTTAGAGAGAAATAAATGTATTTTTGGTACTATTATTAATTGTCTTTATTTTATTTTAGAATCATTGACCCAACGAAAATTATTGTTACTGGTAAAAGGGTGCGTTTTAGTTTTCCCGGGATCACAGATATTGCTACATTTGATCCAAATGCACCAAATCAATTGGCTGTTGCTAGTATGCACCAACAGGTAAGTCGTAGATTAAACAAACACTGAGTCTAGATGACTTCAATCCTTTCACTTACTAAAAATAGCCAAGTTTTTTTGTAAACGTTTACACCAATACACGATATTCAACAAGCTTTTCAAGAATGTACAAATGCCTAATTTATTTGTCAATCATGTTTTGAATGTTGCAGGAGGACCTCACAGCTCTTGGACGATTAGTTTTAGCACTGGCCTGTAGATGTTTGCAATCCGTGCAAAGAGATAGTGTACAAAGCAGCATCGATTTGGTTTCCAGACATTATTCGTCCGACTTAAGAAACTTTATAGTGTTAGTTTTAATAACACATAAACAAATAAAAGCTGATGTTAAGATATTTTTATTATTATTTTAGATATTTATTCACAACCACACAAAGACGCTCAGTGACTGATTTGATGCCAATGATTGGTGCTCGTTTCTACACACAATTGGATGCATTACAGAGCCAGTGTGATATGCAAGAGGATGAATTATCAAAAGAAATGGAAAATGGTCGCCTCTACCGGATTTTGGTAAAATTAAATTGCATTAATGAGAGACCAGAGTAAGTTTATAAATCATATTACTTGTAGTATTTTCGGTGGAACTTTTTTTATAACGAATTTCCTTTTCATTTCAGCTTCAATTTGGATTGTACATGGTCTGAAACTGGTGATAGGTATATGTTGAAGCTATTCCGTGATTATTTATTTCATTCCATCACCGAAGATGGTCGACCATGGTTAGATCACGCACATATTGTTCAGTGTCTAAATAAATTAGACGCTGGCTCATTGGAAAAAGTAAGTTCTTACTTAAATTGATCAATCAACAGAGTTTTGTTTCTTAATCGTGTCAATTATTTTGGAGCTAAACAAATCTAAGAACTTTGAAAATAGTGTGTCCTTTGAAAAATGTATTCGCCTTTAAACAATAAACCTTTTGTTTTCAGGTCCAATTGATGTCTCGAGATGAGCAATCTGTTCTCATTGTCACTTACGTCGAACTCAAGAACTGTCTTGAGAATTCATTTGCCGAATTGATGGCTCAAGCAGCCACATAATAAATGCTTCCCAAATTATACATCACTCCCAAAAAATTAAAAAAAAAGTCCCCCACTCCCTTTCCATTCAAATTTAAGAACCAAAAGCAAATCATGATAATTTCAATAACAAACAAAAATATTATGTAAGCTAAAAGTGTATTTAGAAAAAAACCAATGCAATATTATCTCCAGGAAAACCCAGAAACAGGAAACGCAGAAAACAACTATTTTTACAAAAACACATGTTAAATTTCTGTCAAAACGCGTTAAAAACTTAAGAAAAAAAAAAACAGAACACGAATAAATTGTCTCTTCCTATTTTGATATCAAAAAACAAACTAAAAAAAGTTAAACAGAAAAAAAGTATTTTTACACGAAACGAAAATTAAAGAATTAAATTTATAAAACAAAAATCAAGCAAAAATGATCAGCAATTAGGAGCGAAATTCTCGGAGCGCACCTCAGCCTCTCTTCTCATTTCCACCTTGACAGAAAAATTGAAATACATTAAAACAAAAAAAAAAAAAACAAAAAAACAGAAGGCTCGTGTTCAAATTTTTGCTGAATGATTGCACCCAAAATTTCCCCAGCTCCTCTTTCGATCCTCTCTTCACTTAACGAGCTAAGAACCACACTATTTTGTTAAATGTTGAAACAATTTAAATTGTAAAAAATAAAATAATAAACTTGTTGATCTATTTTGCATGCGATAAGATAAAACTGAAAAAAAAAGAAATACATTTTTAAATTTTAAGCGAAAATTGTTATTGTAATCATGAACGTAAAATCCACCTTAACGCGCATATACTAAAATAAAACGGAGCCCTCTTATAATTATGTATTTCAAAAAGAAACAAAATTTAAACATCTTTTTCGTTTTTTGTAAAGCATTTTTATGTTAAGAATTGTAATTTTTTCAAACTAGTTCCAACTTAATTCCTATCTTTTTAGTCATGAAGAATAAAAAAAATCATACTCTATATAGTTTGAAATGTTTGTTATTAAAAATGAAAAGAAATGAAATGCGACAGAATTGTTTTATTAAACAAACGAATTGTAAATTTGCAAATTTGTAAAGAAATTTTATTTAGGTATGCTTATTGATTAGAAAACTCTTCTCCTTGTTATTTTGTTTTAAATATAAAGTATTGAAATGGTTAACAAATTTAATAAGTTACAAATTTTAATTTTTTTAGATTTTATTTCTGTGTTCTGTTGTAGCACAGTATGTATTTTGTTTTTAATTTCAAATCTTAAGCATGACGTCAAACCCATATCATTCCCTCAAATTTTTAACATTTAATTCTTAAACATTATTTCTTTAAAAAATGTCCCGTAAATACATAAAGTTCTTTAACATTTCTTATTTTATTAAATAGGTTATAATTCTAGTAACGAAGTTGTTGTGTAACATCGTTTATACGCTGAGAATAAAACTTTCCAATATAAATTTTGTTAGTGCATAACATTAGTTCGCCCGAGTAGGTTTATCATTGTAAGAGCTTTCGTCATTATATAGATTCATTATGATAGAGTCAAAGGCAAATCAATGAGATATTGACAAAAACAGTTTAAAAATGATGTAAACTTTGTATTTAAACGTATCACAAAATGGTTAATATCAAATTCGATTCATGCAGAGCTAGCAGACCGTTTGTGCAGATGGTGTATGTAGTAAATGTTGTTGGGGCGTGCAGGAGATGTCACTCTCAAGTAAATTTAAACAGAAATGGACCAAATAAATACATGTTAACATCAACTTCATTTGCTAGTTCTGTGTCAATTGAATTGGAGTTCAACATAAAGGCCTTTTGTACACAAAAGTTCTCGTCATAGACATTGACTTATGACAAATCGTCGCCTTAGAGCCATATGCCACTTTTTTAAGAATATAACATTTTTATTTTACAGCGGAGTTATTCTTCCATAAGATTAATATTAACAAAAGTCACAGAATCGACTCTCCTGAAAATCTATGTACATATATACATATAAATAAGCTAAGAAAAATTTTGTGGTACCATTTTCTCAAAAAGAATTGGCCGATTTCGATAAATTTGATATGTCTGAAAAGCCACAATTCTGGAGATGTGCAGAATATACTTTTGACACGGATTAACATACTGTGGATCATTTTGGTTTTTGCACTGACGAATATATATAAAATACAAGGCTTTCTCCTTGAATATTTTCCATAAAGTTGTTTCTTAAATTAAAAGTCGAAAGGTTTCGAATTTCGACAGTTGGCAATACTAGTTATCAAAAATTGACTTACGTTTTTGTAAGCGACGAAATAAATCTCACAATCGATTGTCTGCTCAAGGCCTTAAGAGTTGAACTAGACTTCTTTGCGGGAATAATACATACGAGTACATTCAAGTTTGTATTTCTTTTTTGTATTGAACGTTTCTGCCTAATTATTCAACATATCAACAAAATTTAAAGCTCTAGAGACAATTTGTGTATTTTAAAAATAATATGGAGAAGAGTTTCTTTTATTAAAAAAAAACTAGCAACTATGGATGATCTCAAGTAATTTACCTAAAAAGATAAGTCAAAGTTTTTCTTTTCACTACAAAACAATACCTTGCATTTGAAATTTCAACAATCGAAAAGTATTTGTTTAATACGCAAACACAAATATAAAACAAAAACAAATAATATCTATACAAAATAGAAATTTATTCACATTTACTGTGTTTCATAATATTTTTTTTTTTAATTTGGAGAAATGTGTGGACAAATTTTATCCCAACTTTATCTTTTGAAAATTTATTTTCTACAGATTTCCTAAAAAAAATTGTTGAATTTAATAAAAAAAATAAAAGAAAGAAAAATCAAAAAAATATATTTTTTGCTACAAAATGAAATATATAAGTTTTGGTCAACGAAAGAAACAAAATTGAAATGTGTAAAAATGTGATTTGGCTTCGGGAATGTTTTTAAATGAAATTATATTGTTAAAAAAAAATCAAATAGTCTACAAATCTGAAAAAAATTAGGTAAATCTATAGAAAATATTTTGGAAAACTGCTGCAATTTTTGAAAGTACCGTCCAGTGTTGTGCTAATGTTATATTTAATCAGTTTGTAAATCTTTTTACATTTTGTGTAATATGAAACACAAAGTTATTTACAAGTAAGACAAAAAGTTTAAAAAAATAAATAAAACAAAATGGGACTCATATCAAATATCCTGTTATATTTATATAAAATAAAGTTTTATGAATCACAAATTTTAATCCACACATTTATCTCCATGTCTCTTCTAAAACCAATAACCATGCAATAACAAAATATATTTAGTTTTCCTTGTAATAAAACAAACATTTAATGAAAATGAAAACAAAACATACAAATCAAATGGGAAGCAAATAAATTGTAAAACTAGAAATTAGACTACAAATAATAATAATAATAATAATAATAATAATAATAATAATAATAATAATAATGAAACAAGACACGAGTTCAAGAGTTCAAAATATGCGGAAAAAATGTTTTAACATTAAAAATAAAAAATGAAAATAAAAATAAAACAAATTTAGTTAAAAATTAAGGTTAAGCTTATTATTTTTTGTTAGTTGTAAGTTTTTTTAAGTATGGTTCTGATTTAAAAATTAAAAAAAAAAAACAGAATACAAATATCGTACAAGCTGTGCAGCGAGAGATTCTTTTTTATTATTTTTTATTATAATTCTTAAAACTATTATTGTTAAGTTAAAAGAATGTTTTTTTTTATAATTTTAAATTATGATGTAAGTTTGCTGTTAGGGAAAAATTAATGTTTTCATTTTCATTTAAATTAAATTTGCAAAAAAAAGGAAAGACTAGTTAGGTCATCAGTCCTACAGTAAAAAATGTTTGTTAGTATTTTTCTTTTTAAGTTAAAAATAAAAAACAATGAGAAGAAAGAAACAATAGAATGTGATTTTTTCAAAACAAAAACATACAAAAAATTCCAATTTTAATTTTGTTTCTATTAAACATAATTTTTTTTTTCTTTGAGATAAAATAAATAAAAAAAAATAAAAAAAAAAATATATAAAACTTGTAAAAACCCAAACAAAAAAATAAAAAAATGTGTGAAAAATACTTGTAAAAAAATAATAAAATCGACAAAATATTTTCAAAAAAATGTCTTTTATTAATTTCAAGATATTTTCTTGAAATTAAGGCCTATGTGGCCAATCCAACAATTTTGTTGGAATAAGTGATCTTAAATTTTTTTTTTTATGTGTCGTTGACATTCTATGAAATTTTTAGCTTGATAGCTTGACATTTGAATAAGTGACAAACAAACAAGTTTGTATAAAATTTTGCTTTAAAAAAAAGGTTTCAATGGTTCGACGACGAACGTTAAAAAAGTGTGCAACGAAACCGCCGTTTATCAGTGGCATGAACGTTTTCGAAAGTGACCGTGAAGAATGATGAACGCAGAGGCAGGGTATCGACATCGAAAACATCAACACAATTAAAGAATAGATGTCCGTAGACCGCAAATTGACCATCCGTTTAAGATATTTTGATTACTGATTTCGGCCTCCCGATAGACCTGAATTTAATGCAAAATGGTGACTTCGCAAAAAAATATGTTAATTTTAACATGATAATAGTGTGAATAAACTTAAAATAAAAGAAACGAAAATACTGTAGAAGATCTTGTCACATTATAAGGGCGATGTGCTAAAAATTCCTATTCGAAGTACTTTAAAATATATTTTTTTTAAACTTAATCTTAATTGCTATAATAACTCGCGGGGAACAGCTAGTTAATAAATAAGAACTATGTTTCAAGTCTTAACGTGGTTAATCTAAGACAAATGCGGATGATTTTAGCTTCGAGGCATTCAGCACAAAATTTTCTTTGAAATTTGGTGGGTACTTTTAAGGGAGGTTCATATCATAGCGGAAATATGTATTTGAAACCAAACAAATATTTGAAAAGAAAAGGGTCTACTGAAAAACGACGTTGACAACGAAAACTTTATCGGTTTTCTAAACAAATATTTCTTTTCATAAAAATATTAAAAACTATCTGGAATATCTTGAAACAAATGGTTCAACTTTAATCGTAACTCTATGGCATTGGGAAACACGGATATTTTCAGTAGCCGACTATAAGCACTACAAAAATAAATCAAGTTCCCAAGTAATCCTGACATCAACGGGCAAATTTCAGAATCCATGTTATTGAAGACAGAACCCAAAAATCGTTGTAGGTAAATAAAACTAAAGTCCCAATTATTATTAAAAATTGTAAAATGGCATTACAGTATATTTTTTAGTCAAATATTTGATTTGTATAATATTTAAAGGCTACATTGTATGTATGTATTAAAATACATTTATAAAATTTTCATAAAAAATACAAAAAACTTTGCACTTAACATTTTAAATATTATTTTTCGATATGAAGAGATTCATTTTACAAAATTGTTTGTAAGACTTCCAAATCGGACGGAATGGTTTTTGTTTGTTTTGTAAGTTAATGTTTTATATAAAAGTCATCTTAAAAAAATTATATTATTAAAAGAACATTGATTAGCGACTTTTTAAGGCACATTTTTTAAGCAGTATTCTGGAATTTTTCTATAAATATTTTAGGTTTTTGTGGACGGACATGTTAGTTATATATTTTTGTTTTTCTCTTATTTCTCTTAACTAATCTTATGCTAAACTTATTTCATGATCGTAAGCTTCGCCGCGCCAAACGCGATCGTCATTCCGCCATTCATTGTGGTCATCGGGAAGTGCATGATGACGTAGATGGCAGAGTTGCGGCCCAAAGCGCAACATAACGATAATTACACCAACAATGAACATTGCCAGTGCAGCTATAGCTGGATAGATTAGAATAACTGCCATTTTGTTTGTTTGAATTTTAATTAGAATTAAAATTATTTAAATATCGCTTTCACGTTTTTGTAGCTCAACGTATTCTTCACGTTGTTGGCGTGACGGACGTGCGGGACGTTCTTGTTGATGATGGTACTGATATTGCTGTTGTTGAATGGGAGCTGCGGCCGAATCGATTTCTTCGTTGAAAATGTGCTGAGTCTGAAATGTTAAATTTAGTGTTATTAAAAATTTTATTATACAATTAAAGGGATGGCTATGTTTTTTAAAAGGAACCTATATATTAAATCGCCAGTGACAAACACAGTTAGAAGAGAATTTCATATGGCAGGTTTGATAAGGGGAATTGTGTCCCTCGAAATATTTCTTTTGAATGAACAAAATAAATATTCATTGATCTAAATTCGAAAAGTAAAATTTTCCTGACATTTTTTTCGCTTCCAGTTTCAGTACCTTATCAAAAACTTGTAAATACGAATTCCAAAAAAAAACTGACAAATGACAAATTCAATTCTTTCGGATTATATTACTTTAAATTGAGAATAGATTCTGTGAAAATTAAGGCGCAATACGCAAGATTCCGATTATGATGAAATTCCTCCACGTTTCCAATTTTCAAAGATCGGAAAAATTGCTTTAAAAAATTGGAATCATAAAAGCCTCACTAAGTGTAAGTTCAAAACTGTCGAAAAAGTACAAGTACAAGCCGTCAAGCCCCATTAACTGCAATTTTCGAGTTCTAAAAAAGTACTTTTTTCTATTTGATATCGTGACAAATAGATTCCAAACTAAATAGTCTTTCATCTCAACAACGAAGATGAAGAACAATTAGTTATAAAGATATGAGTCAGTCAATTAGCTTAGAGAGGGTGCAGTGTCGCCCTAGTTAACAGGTCATTAACTTTCTAGACAAAGAAAGACAGGTGCATTTCGATTGATTCTAAATGACGAGAGACTTATTTGAAAAATTCAACCTACCTCGGTTCTGGCAAAGTGACTGGCGTCCTTGAGCTCAGTGAAATCAAGTGGTGGCTGATTATGAGGTGTAGCCGACCAAATAGAAACCAGCCAACGATTACCTAAAAAAAAAAACAAATAAAATTAAATCTCTGTGCAAAATGAAAAAGTCAATTTGTTCCTTCGCTTACCAGTGTGCCTGTCCTGCCAGTATTTTTTGTGCTTCGAGCAGCAGGTTAAATAAACATTCAAGATTATCACCGACAACAAGACCACAGTACAAATTGTGATGGTAACGTAAAATGGCGAGAAATTGCCGTAAATGTGTCCAGTAAAATAGGGATTGTTCAGATAGGCCTTACGTTCATCGATTGTTGACATAGTTCATAGATTCGGGATGATGAATTCAAGCAATTCGAGGCGCTTTCTCTCACTCAGAAATAAAATCCAACTTCAAATGGAAATTCGCATCGCGATTCATCAATTCGACACGAATGAAATGTTTGAAAGCAAATCAAATTCCTAAAGAAATAAGAAAAACCAAAGAAATCTTTGATGAAATTTTTTACAAGACGCGGATAAACCATAAACTGGGTGTGCCCTTTTTCGAGCTGTGTTGTTGGGACATCATCATTGAATTTCAATTTTCAAAGCGGATGTTTAGGGTAGAAACGTGTCGTTCATGTTCACACTTACGTTTTTGATTTATTTATTGAATTGTGCGATTTGAAATCAAAACTTTTGTTTTATTAAAATTGTTTACTTGATTAATATAAAATTGTCCAACGCCCCAATTGAAAGACTCACAGAAATTAACCGAAGACGAAACCAACAAACAAATACGTTGGAACTTGGATTGGAAACACAAATTGGAAAAGACCAATCGTGACAGCAGATAGAAAGAGTGACATTTCATAGATACGACGTTCTCTTTCTTTCCAATTTGTTTAAACGAAATGCATTTTCAATTTATACCAGTTTCTCTTACTAACACTTGTAGTGAGGCACAAACCCAAGCTCAGTCGTTTGTGCACGTATATGTTTTGACGTTTTCCAAGTGCATTAGTAGTAATAGCTGTTTTGAAAGACTTTGGTAAACATGGAGCTTGAGTGCCTATGGTTTGGTTTTGCAGTTTGAGGGTATGTGTTTGTATTTTAGACGAGTAGCCGCAGCACTGCCAGACTGGAAACTGAATAACTGCTTTGATGTTTTAAAGTTTATTTAGTTTAAAAGTTATTTATTTTGGAGAAGAATATGCACACACATTTAACTCCAGTTTTTATTAATGTGTACAATGTAAATATACATTGCTAAATCAAAAATAAAATATGGAAAAATTAAATTTTCCGCATCTGATGTCATTTTGACAGTTTTTTCAATCCTAGTTTAAGGTGAGTATAGCCCTGGGTCTAAAGAAAAAAACAAAGAATTTACTTACTGAGGTGAGTTTAGGAATGGATTCCAAGTGACTTAAAAGCTCATGATAAAATTTTGAAACGTTAAAATGAGTTGCCTTCACCTGAAACGAGTTCCATAATTTGTATCGTTATAGATTTCATGCAGCAATAGGGCATTTCAAACTTGAAGAAAAGTTGAAATTGTGTTTCAGAATTCTACCATCAGAAATTTAAATCTTCTCACCCGAGTGGAGTCGAAGTAATTTGTTGATATTTGCACTTCCTTTGATGAAAACTTCAAAACCAAATTGGCATCTCATATTCTCTTTCCCTCCACAGTCGGATTCTGTAATCGGTGTGATTTTAAAAATCACACAACGTATCAATAATTTCCAAATTAACAAATATTAAATTTGTGTTTTTATATCTTTCTTCCCTTTGCCTCTCTTGAAAATCGACATTCCTTTTTTTCGTTGCACACACCAGATTGTAAACACCATTTTGTTGGAAACAAGATATGTACATATGTATGTATTTTATTTTCAGCCATTTTACTTGCTTTTAAATTATTTACAATATTTTCTTTATGTTTACACATTCTCTTTGAAACAACAAGCAACACATGAAACACATAGTTATAATGTATACAACATCTGTAGGTATATGTGCATTCCCCGTTGTTTTCCTTGCCATTAACTTCACTTTTAAACATTTTAATAATTAATCAGCAATGATATAAATTTAAGGGATGTGCAAGGATAAAAAAGAGAAAAAAAAACAGAAAAATGAAAAAGAAACAAAATAATGAATTTCATAATGGAAAATCACTCCAGTTTATGCCCTTCGTTCGTTCGTTCGTTACTTCGTTGAAATATAAAATATTTTCTGATCCGTTTACGCTGCATTATAATCCTCCAGCTCTCAAATAACAAGTAAGGCTTAACGAAGCATGCAAGAGTTGGTCATAAACGAGAATACAACACATGTGTAACAGTGTAACCCATTTCTGGAACAGGTCCAGATCTGGTAAAGGCCCAACTTAGCTCTGAGCACGTCAATACTTCGAATTCCACGTGCAATAGCGCATTCAAATTCAACAAATAATTCATTCCTCTATATATGAGTCATAAAGCGGTTAGATGTCAAACTCGGCATGACACCGCATATCTGAAATCTCTGGAACTGGAACAACTAGAACTAGAAGGCTGAGAGTTAAATACTTTGATCCTGAAAACCTCTCCAAAATCAACAATAGAATAAAACGAAAGAAAATGCATACAACCCTTAATCCTAGATCACAATAGTGACAGGTGATGGAGGACAAAATGCTTAAAGTGATGCATTGTCACTTTTTTGATAGAACAGGCGGAGACGAAATCATTTGGAATAGAATATTCAATCTACCTATAAACTTATGTTCATGTAAGTGTAAGTAAATACATTTACATAATGTTTTAAAAATTTGTAGCATTTTCAACTAACTTATCTTATATGTGAACTTCACCTTAATCTTCTCGATTGTGACAAATTATAATTATGTATGTATTGACTTTTTTGGAAAGTTATGAGGATACTTACACGGTTTTGATATTAGAAAAAAGAATTTTAATAATCATCAACTTAAAGAACCATTAAACATTATTTCATATGAATGTCTCAACTATAGAATGGGCTTAAACAAACCTCAAAATAAGTATTCAAGTTTGAATGTTGTATCCATACTTGACAACTAATAAGAAGTCCTCTTTGTCTTCAAAACGGTTTGACATATAATTCTCAACTCAAGTAAGAAAAGGGTTCATCATAATTTCGTACCTATAGATTTCGAGAGCCAAGCATGAGCATCAAAATTCAAAACTTTAACAAAGCCCATAACCATTACGTATGCCATTATGGATTGATGACAACAAAAAAGTTAGAACAAAAACCACTCCTTGCTTGGCAACAAAACTTGAAAGTATGAAAGTCCTGCGGGTCGACCCTTAACCATTGCCATCATCATCATCATCCCGAGCAGCAAAATCCACTTTTAATGAGCTCCACCACCACCACCATACATGGCACATTGGAGTTCTCATGTCCCTAATTAATCTTATTTTGCCAGTCTAATCTAATTGCCCTAACATCTATCATCAGCATACATCACGGTGTGTTTCGTCGTAGTCGTCATTGTCATCGTCATCGTCATCGTCATCGTTCCCGTCACAGTGCACACAAGTTAACGCAAGACCTAATGAAGTTATTCCAAACAATGGCCATCCATAGGCGGATAAATGTGCCTATGTATACTTCATAGCGGTATCTATGGAATGGAAAACTTGCTCCTTCTTAACTATGTTGAATGCTATGACACGGCTCAGGCATGGAGACGGAGAGGGTATGATGTGACGGTGTTTTAGACGTCCTTTAATGACAGCACCATCATAATATTGTGAATGTCGCCAATTAAACCCATGTAAGCCCCCTTCGAACAAAAATACCCATTCACCCCTATAAACTATCATACACCACCGCACCGGCTACGGGATTGTTGCTCGCTCTGGGCGTTTATTTGGGAATTTTGTTTGCCAACATAATAACAACCAGGACCAGGACCAGAACAAGGACACAGGCTCGCCGAGTCATCATACGTACACATAGCGAGAAGTTCTATAATTAAGCCAGTAAAACTGTCAATTGAATTGCATTATTAAAGGATCAAAGTCCCCGAAAGGATACAAAACTCAAAACTGCAAGGGAAGTTTTGGGTTGAGGCCGCCTTCCATTGACGGCAAAACAGATAGATGTGGGGAAAGGACGACAGTTCGTCGTCGTCGGCTCGGCATTTGTTGCGGGCGGCGGCGATAGCCATTTTACGACTCAAGCGATTTTCATATACGAGTATGTGAGCGATGAGTTTAATTAGCTTATACAATGTCATTAAAACTTTTTAAGTAGGTAACACACATTATTCAACAAGAATCGTTACTTAATATTAATTTATAGAACTCCACACATCCCTTCGACACACGGACTCAAATGTTTGTATTTATTTTATTTATGTAGTACCTATGTGCCATAATTTACCTGGCATACAAAATGTTGCTCTCTTTTAATAACCAAAGTTTTCTTCTTCGAAAATTCTACCATCTCATAATCATAATTAATAAAATGTGAAAATATTAATTTACCCTGTGTCAGAACTTTTGATATTCCTTAGGCGAGTATTAAAAGTAGGCAGGTTATAGGGAATTGGTAATATTCTAAGTGAGAAACATAAGGGCGTTGTTTTTTTTTTTTGAAAATCTTTCAACTGTATAAGCTGTGGTTTTTTATTAGTGACTAGCTGACCCGGTAAACTTTGTTCTGTTCTTTTCGATTCCGACTTTGATTTTATAATTTCATTGAGGGTGGTTTTTGTTTTAACGAATACTTGATCTGTTTCAAAAGACCGTCCATCATGATATCTAATTTTAAAAATACGATATTCAATAAACAATCTATTAATTGATCGAAAGCGGCTACACTTTACAACTTTACAATAATATGTTCTTTATATTTTTTATTATTTTTATTTTCAAAAAATATTTTACTTAGAAGGGAAAGCAAGGATTTTTTTAAGTATAAAAAGGTTCTTACACACATTTAAGTCTTTTCTAGTTAATAAGCTGTGATATTATCTTTTATGTGTTTATTATGGATTTCTTTATACAAATTTTATATAAGAAACAAAAAATATTATTTAGATAAGCCCTACTGACTTATACTTTAATTAATATAACCTTTTTTGTGGTGTAGTCAAACATATTGAAATTTATTTTTCAATTAGCTAAATAGGTATTTAAAACGTGGATTAATTAATTAAACTAGGTATTTCCCTATCTCAATCTAATATATATTTTAAAATATTCCAACTTCTGATTAAATGGTTTATCTCTCTGTAGAATTTTTGAGAAAAGAATTTGTAGAACAAAAATAAAAAAAACAACCCTAAATTCAAACTCTGAAGGAAAAAAAAAAATAAACTAGATATAATCCTGTCTGGACGAAATGAATGTAAAGGAAGATAAAGGTTATTCGCCAAGAATCCCTCTTAGAAGAATCTTCATCATTCCTCCTCGGTCAAAGTTTATATATTTTTGTATAAATCTCTTTCCTCTGGAATTCTGATTTATAAAGTAAATACACCCCAGACAAATATCAACCAACTGTTTCAAATGCCTGAATTTATAATTTATAAATATGTATAAAATAAGAAAACAAAAACAAAATTGCGAAAAGCCTAAAGTTTGTTTTGAATTTAATTTTGAAAATTCAAACCACACTACTACCATCAGTGCAGTAAAACAATTTGTACATAACAAATCTTCGTTCCCTAAGGTTAATCTTACAAACATACATACTACATACAAATATTTTGAATGAGAACTCCGAGACTGAGTTCCAACAAATTGACCTTCAAATATTTAAATTTCCTAACCCCAACCGAAGTAAATATTAATTAAATCAAAATTAAAATTCTGCCAAATAAAAAAGAAAATTCTTAACAAAAGAAAAGAAAACGAAGAAGAAGAAGAAGAAAACGATTACAACAAACTTGGTAAAATGTTCCAAGAGTTAATTCAGAAAAAAGGACCTTCATCGCCCGAGCAATGATTTGTGAACATTTTAATAAAACCGGAGGGGAATTTGGGACGAGATGGCAACGCCAACGGAATGGAATGGAATGGGTTTAAAAGTTTTGTTGAAATTGAATGAACAACACAGAAACTTAATATTTACTTTGCCTCGAGATCAAGATTCTAGAGAAAGTTGAGATTTTTGAAGATGATGGATAAGGAAAGATGGGATTACAATTTGAATACAAATTCATACATTTTGAAAGCCTACATACATATACATACATATTTATATTTATAAGTTTTGTTTCCATTGATATTCAATTAAATATTGGTCTTAAAGAGTTTTAAATGACTTAGGATTTAATTTGCTTACGAGAAATTGATTTTAGAAGCAAATCAAAATTTATTTTCCAGGATAAATTAAAATCTCTCTCAATTGACCAAAAATTTAATTTTGATTCTAATTCTTATAATCCATTCTGTTCATTTTGAATTATTTCATGTGAAATGTCATGGATAAATTCAAAAATTAGGATTCAGATAGATCTGCATGGATATTTTTTTAGTTTTGACAGATTAATCTTCAGAAATACAAATATCTTACAATTTTAGAATTTAAGTCCCAAGTTTCTATTGAATTGCATTAAAAAAATTGAAGTTTAAAGTATTAAATCTTACTTTTGAAGTGTTACTGCCAACTTCTTTGATTAGTTGGTTGCGTTCTATAAATCTTTAAACTATCACAAATGTCATTTATTTAATTTTGAATTTGTCAAAATTTCATTGTATTACTTTGTGATGCATAAATACAGGTATCATCTTCAAATATTCCATTTTCACCAATAACTAAGAGAATCCTTGAACAGAGAAATGACCTTTCTCATTTATAAATAACATAAAAACAAACAAAATTGCATCTAATTAACATAACCCTTGTCAAACAGATTCAATTACGAACCAAATCAAACACAGACCGAGTTCTATTCGAACCAAAAAAAAAATAAAAATAAAATGTGTACACTGGGGCGTATACTTACTTTAATAAATTTTAAGAAATCATAACTACAACAAGAAGTTTAAATGAGTTGAAACGGAATTTAAGTTGAAATGTCACAATGACTTTCTTTTAAAGAGTTCAGTGTGAATACTGTTATCACTGTAATAGACCTGTCATATGTCAATTATTTCTAAATTTTGCTGTCAAAAGAAGCACAGCTTTTCTATTGCTTTGCTTAGTTTTGATTATTTTTGCATCTTATCAATGAACATTGAATGAATGTCGTTTCTCAATTTTAAATATGTATGTACCTACATATGTATGTACATATGTACATAATCGTAAATCAAAATTTGAACCTGGACTTTCAATTTATTATTATTTTCATGTTTTAACTGACTTTTTTTAGTTTAATTGCAAGTTGAAAAATATTGGGAACAATATGATTGTGAGATTCAAAATGTTTAGTGCGATCAAACAAGAAACTTCAATTAAAACATAACTAATACTAATAATAATAAAATTAATTACACTCAATCATGACAGTTTATTTTAGTGAATTTTCCTAATTGATATTATGGTTCAGTGATTGCTTATATCAAATAAAATACTTAACCCCACTTTGTTAGTTTATGCGAGTTAAGTTTTAGTTTCAATAAAATAAAAAATCCTTATTTCAAATGTGTCATCATGACATTAATTTTCTTTTGTATACAATTCTTATACATCAATCAATTGCGTATATAATGTCCATTTCCATTGAAATCAAATATACCCTTATCTTGAAAACAATTCGGTTGTCAAGTCATTTATTATTTAAAAGCAATGCTAAAAGTGATATACGAATATGTATGCATGTACATATGAATGTATTTGTGTGTTATACCCTTAAGGACATGTGTCCAACTGAAATCCGAAACTTTTGAAGTGCCGAGATAATAGTTAGTGTGGAATGATATGTCTCAATGAGATTGCTCCTTCTTTTTGTAGCTATTTGATTAATGCTCACTAATTATTCTGTCCTTTTGCTACATATATGTACATATGTATATGCATGCTATGCACACATCCTTCGTGTTTACACTGACAAATGATTGTGTAGAAAGGAATCTGGAATAGAATGAAAGGATTGAATGGAAAGCAAAAGTAATTATTTATACCTCTATCTCAATAATATAATTAAAAAGTTAATAATTAACTATTTTTTTATCAAGTTTTTCTACCAAAATTTTGCATATAAGGGCTCTGCAAGTAAGGACCTCTGTATAATTATAATATTTTTTATTAGGGTTTGAAAATGCTTCGAAAATGAACTTCGTCTGTAAATCGTTTTAACCTTTCATCACGTTGACTGACGAGCATTGAAATGTTGGATTTTAAATACAAATGGTGAAATAAATAGCAACATGTATGAACTTTAAGTATACACATATAAAAAATATTTAATTATTCAAAAAAAAAAAAAAAAACGGAACAAAAGATGCCATCCAACCAATTGCAGTTGATTAACTTCGAATGCAAATTAAGAGAAATAAATAAATTCAATTCTATGTATAAAAAAATTAAAAGTATCAACTTGCAATTAACGGTTTATTTGCTTGAATCTCATTTATTAACCCAACCGTATAAAAAATATAAAAAGGAGTAAATGATGCACCAACGAAAAGATTTTCCACACGGCACTGAATCTAAGATAACTATGTACACATTATTCTCTATAAACAGTTACATAACGGCTTATATGTACATATACCTACATATGTGTACATGTACATTGTACGTTGATATGAATGCAAGTTTATACATAATCACAAAAAAAAAAAAAAAAAACAACAACAAAAACTCATAATCCCTGAGCGTATATAAACACCCTGGAAGCTCTTAACTTTTCAACATCCTTCGAACTCGATATCGACAAAGACAAAAAATAATGAACAACAAAATAAAAATACAGTTAATTTATCCCGTTTTCCTTTCGATACAAAATATAATAACCCTGTAACTGAAGTACGCAAATAATATACCACCCACCCCACCATCATCATCTACAAAATCACATCACTCGTATGCAAGGCCGTAGCCAGAGAAAATTTTTGGGGGTTTCATTTTCCAAAAAGGATTGAATATGAGATGTGAAAAGTTTCGATATCGTCTCGATTCTAGTGGAAACGAAACGAAACGAGAAAAGACGAAACACTCTTAAAAGCATCCGAGACAAGACTGCGATTTGGGACGAGACTCTCGCCAGTCTTAACAAGTCACTGAAACTTTTCAATACAGAAAATAATATTTAAAAATTTCATAAACTGTCCAAATTACAATTTCAAGAATGGATAATATGACTTCGATAAACTAAGTTTTCAAAAAAAAAAACTAATTTTGTTGGAAAACAACGTTTTATACGATTTTGATTTTTAACGACACCAACATTTAATTTACCTAATTTCAAAACTGAAAATCATATCAATTAGGGAGATCAGAGCCTTGTGATCCTTCCCCCCCATTGGTTGCGGCCTTGTTCATACACCGCGGTAGTAATAGTATAGCGCAGGATGCATAATCACACGGTTCACTGCAGTTGCAAAAATTCTCATCGAACTTTCCGCTCATTCAAACAGTCAGTTTTTTAATTTAACTTTTTAATGATGCAATTGACTTGGGTTATTTCAGAAAAAAAAAAAAAAACACAAAAGAGAACGAATAAGCTCCGCTGTTATATTGGAACGGCTAAGGGCTTCAAATCCTACCTTTTCTCTTGACTTGATGATGTGGTTCCAATTGATGAAAAAAGGGGGTCGGCGAAAAAACAAAACAAAAACACGACTGGCGAACCCGCAAGCGGAAAATGCAAATGAAAATTATTTTTTCCAAAGCATTCATTCCCTGCCCTGAATCGTCATCATCATCGTCCCGTCCTGTGTATAGGAAGCAATATTTCACCGGAGAAATAAGAAATAAAAAAAAAAACAACAACAACACAAATTGTAAACAAATAGAAAATCGACAGAAAAAAAAAGATGTTAAAACCCCAAACCATGGACTCATTTTGTTGAAATTGAAATCCAAAAAAAAATATATCGAACTCCTGTATCTACACTTTTCCCCCCCGAAATATCCAAGGAAAAAAAAAATGCTTTTTCATCCCAAATGTCAAAGGGTGGATTTGTCCCTCATCACAACCTTGTTTTTATTTTTATTTATTCTTTTTTGTTGTTGTTAATGTTCATCATTGTTGCTCTCACATTCACTCCCAATTCGAATCCTCGACAAAAAGGATAAACTAAGCGAATAAAAATGAAGGACGACCGAAAGCCATGGCTGTGATTTACAATAGAAAATTTAATATTCACTTACTTCCTCGCTCCTCCAATTGATCCGGAATAGCATCAGGATTCAACATCAGTGCGAGAGTATATTGTAGATGAGTTGGACGGAACATAATTCTATGTACAGTGAACGGTTTTGACTGTGTGGGTATTTGTTTGTGTATGTGTGTGTATAGAAGTCAAGTATCCTTTTTCATAAAAATTTGCATTTCAATGGTCATGCAGCAACAGCACCGGTATACCAGCTACCACCACCATCATCATCATCATCAACAGCAGCAAGGAAAAAAAACATATAACAATATAGAAAAATGTCAAGGATAAAAACGGGATAGCCTTTCAGATCCCCGAGGCAGAGGAATCGATTTGGCCATCAAAGAAAACGATATGCAGTGAAAGGGGAAGCAGAAAACCATCACTCGGATCTCGGGACGGAGTCGGGACAACTTGTGAGAGTATATCTTTAGGCAGAGACAACCAACAAAGGGATGCTATGCGATGACTCTTCAAAGATGAAAAAAAAAGAAATCCTGCTTAATACATTGCAAATAAAGGATACCTACTTTAGAATAAAAATAGAAGGAATTTTTTCGGGAAGGATATGCTTGTATAAAAGAGGAATGAGGATATCTGGTGAGAGAGTGTTTCACTCAACTTGTTAAATCGAATGCACAAATAGTCGGTCTCGGTAGCCTCCGTTTGTACATAGTATATTGACGGTAGTTGCTCGTTGTTATCCTTTATGTCTTATAGCAGAAGGACGATCAATGGTTATCATGGGCTTCCTGGAAGGTCTTGTCTCTTTGTCTCGATTGTATCCAATCGATGTTGGAAGTGAAGCTAAAAAATTGAAACTGAAGCTTATACTCGTATGCAGATGGAAAAAATGGAAAAAGAAATAATGCAAATATCTTCAAAGGATCGGAAGTTTTATATTTGACCAAAAGAATGATATATGTATTCCAAAGAGAAATTGCGCTTGACATAACAACCAAAGGAATAAGTTGCTTATGTTTTGAGTCATTGTTAATGTTTATAGATAATTTTGTATGGAGAAAATCTAGAATATCCTGCTACCAACACGAAATCCTGAAACAAAAGATTTCTTATTTGAGGAAAAAAAAACCCTTTGGTTTATAAATCAACTGTAAAAGTTATAAATGGTTTTCAAAAAATGAAGTATGTAATTTCCTTGCTTTTTCAGTCTAAGATTATCCTAATAGTAATACTTTCTAATACTTTGACAGTTTTTCAATCTTCTAGCTATCCGTTTTTCGGACCTTCAAATTGCTACTGTTTATCAAGAATTTTGCCAATCTTGTCTTTGTCTTGTAAAGATCAAAAAATGTCAGTCTTGGTCTTATCTAATTAGTTTTGTATCATGTTTTTTTTAGTGAATAGTCTATGTAATTTTGAAGTCTCTTCCCAAGTTGTCCAACAATATTTGTAGGTACATACATAACTAATAACCGTTTCGAAATGTCATATATCAAAGCCTTACATTTAACACTTAATGGATCTATTAGTCAATCTATTGTGATCTCTTAAAACTAGATTTTAAGGCGGCTCATTTTACAGCTGTCAGTTTTTTACTAACTCAGCAACATGTCAGTTTTTCTATTCTCAGCATCTGTCAATATTTCAATTTCTCACTCTATTAATTTGTCAGAATACTATTACAATTTGTCGGTGAGTCAGTAATTCAGCTAGTCAGTTTGTCAATTTCACAGTAAATCTTTCCGTTATTCCTCTGTGTTTGTTGTATCATCTATTTGCCTTTATCACAAAGATGCAGTGTTTATACTCCGTGAATTTATGTGTGGAGTTATATAAAATGTTATGTTACAATCTCGTGTACATTTTAGGACACTCTCTATGTTCATTGTTTATAATGCAATTTTGTTAAAATATTATCTTAACTCCCACATTAAATTTGAATCGATTTCAATTTGCTTTCAATTTAAACAATTGACCATTATACCCCCATACACACGAATTACACTTGCGATAAACTAAATTCCCATCATCGATTGTTAAATATTGCTAAATAACGTTGAGCCGTTTAATAACATCCCACATGAATAAAAACCGTATAAGCTATAATTTACACAAAATATTGCTAACGGTTTATTCAAATAAATCTTCCTATGGCATTACACCTCCGCACTCTATTCACTTATGTGCACATAAATGAAATAAACTTTCAACCAACTTGCAGTCCATTAATTTATTTTATTTTAGAAACAAAATGAATTCCAGCACATAAATCAATTATTATTTCCCATTTAAATTTTAGACAAAAAAAAAAAAAACGACCAAAAATATGAGAACCGTTTCACTGAAAACAGTATTAAGTTAGAATCAGCAAAAAATTGATTGATAGAAAAGGGATTCATCGAGAATATACACACCTTCTATGTAATCCCCCGAAAGCTAAAATCTCCAGGGTTCAACTTCAGGTGGATATTAGCATCATCGCTGTGGGTGTGTTTGATTACGAGGATGAATATCCTGGAAATTTGGGAAAATTTGAAGGAAAAAAAAAAAAAAAAACACGGATATTAAATGCATCATCTCGTCTAATAATAGATTACTCTTGGTTCTTGGCCATCAGTCCGCGGCAGTCGTGGTTAATCATGTTATTTAATATTTATTATGACATCCCCAGCAATGATATAATTTATGGAATTTTCAATCTCCATTTACCCATACAGACACGTCACAGTCACACAGGATAAAAGGTATATATAGGAAATATCTTGTCCTGTAAACGACATTATTTCCAAAAAGGGGGGGTTTCAACCTTGAAAGCTACCCATCCAGCTATACCTCCGGATCCGTATATTATTTAAGTAGCTGTTGCTGTTTGCGTTTGTGCGTTGATCTTCCTGTGTCACATTGGTTGAGCTACTACTTATAATGTTCCTGCTTACTCTGTCCTACCCAACGGACTCATAACTCATTTAATATAAATACAAAATGCAACGATACTGGTGGTCAAAATAATTACAATGAATTATTGAATTTTATCATTTGCTTGCATAGAGAGGGTGTGCAAATGAATTGGTCTCAAGGGGGGATGAACAAGGGTTTAATTTTGTCATTTTTCGTTGATGATGAACAACGGACACAAATAGAGGGTCTTTCAGTAAGTACTTTCGAACTTTTACAGTTGATAGCGGCCATTTTGTCTGCAAAATTAATTGACATTTGCTACCTTGATGACAACATTACAGTTGCTATAATCGTGCTGCCGAGATGACTATTTGTACCAACCATCACCAGTACGTCTATGAAAATTAACAGATTAATAGGCCCCTCGGACAGAAGAAGTGTCTAATGAAACACCCTGTATCTGCGGGTACTTTTACTCATATTAATTCATAAGGGTGGGTCAGATAGTTTTGTTTTATTACCCTTCAACCTTACACCTTTTTCCAGAGTCATAGAGTCATAGAGTCATAGAGTCATAGAGTCATAGAGTCATAGAGTCATAGAGTCATAGAGCCATAGAGTCATAGAGTCATTGAGTCATTGAGTCACAAAGTCATAGAGTCACATAGTCACATAGTCATAGAACCCTGAATGAATCAACGCTGTCAAAGTCTTAAAAAAAAAAAATAATTTGAACCACCCTGATGTTTATATTTTGACACATGAAAATTGTATTTATATTTTTAAATGCAAAAAAAAAAAATATTCCATATTTGAAGTTAAATTAGTTTTTAGATTGAAAATGTCCCCCGAATTATATGCAGGCATAGATGATCTCTAATGACATTAAATAGAACTCGGTGAGTGGTAGATGTCACATGGGGGTAACGATATTTTTGTTGGATTTTCGTATTTAATATTCATACATTTATACGTTTTTGGTTTTTAATCATTTTGCAGTTAGGTGAATAAACTCTATATTCGACATGATTAGACTACACCACCATTGAGGCTTATAATGGTGTTATAAAAGATGACACAGGTAATTCAAAACTTTCCACACCATGAATGGATGTCAGAAGTGGGATATACTCGTACACGTATGATAAATCTAATTTAAATTCTGGCATAAAATGCAATAAAATAGTTCCATTGGTAGTTACGGGAGTACCTACTTGGAAAACTAATTATAATTAGTGCAGTGTACGATGCGCTGTGGAACGATTTGTCAAATAAATAATAATTATATCAATAGCTCTTTGGGAAGTTGTTATAAATTACATTTTCATGATGATCATTGTTGTGTTTTATATGAACACAGTTAAAATTCCAAATTCAATTTTGTATATTCTTTTCACTCTTCCGGGAAAAGGATAGACAACACTATGCATTCTGGAATGACTAGTCTGTATAGTGAATATTTTGACAGCTTATTGTCATAGTGACACTTCATTCATATGTCAAAGTAATATAGTATGGTCATTCAATTCAAGTTTCTACTTAATTAAAAAACGTCCTTAAACTGTTGTCTTGTCTTGCTTTCTTTCTGTTCCTCTTTTAGGTATTGATATTTTGTGTTGTATAACCTGATAGCCTTTCTCATCACTAAGGTGAATTGTCTCTACTTCATGCATGACAGAGAACAGTTGTTTCAGAAGGTGCAGTTTCTAATTATCGTAGGTACATATAATCCTTTGTTTTATTTCAATTTGGAAAATTGCATCCGTCTTCTTCGTCGAGACACATTTTTTTCTGAGGTCTGGAAGGCAATGGCAAGTGTAAAGTGTACGAGTATATTCCAGTCACTTCAGCTTCGGGCTTCGTTTTTCATCTTCAAAACAAATGACATTTAACAAATGTGACACTCCAGTATCGGACATGAGGAAAAACATAACGAACGGGAACACTGACGACGACGATTACGAATGACGAGGACAAGGACGAGGACCAGGACCAGGACGACAAACGATGGAAGAAACTTATATATGGCCAACACTTGGTACTCGATGGAACATGAAAAACGGACGAAGGACGAGAATAAATTTTCGGCATTTTGACATTTTATTAAATAAACGTACACCAACACGACGACATTGGCGTTGCAATATTGCACTTGCTTCAAATAACAACAACAACAAATTCAAAAAATACTATGCTCCAGCAAACGTGTTGGTAGAACACGAAAGTGTAAGTTTGGTCCTTCAGAATTCCAGTAGGAACCTAGACCCGGACAAAAAAAAAAAAAACTTAGCCGTGAATAGGTGTATCCTTCCGTATCGTTGTGAAATATATCACGTAATGCTAACACAGCTTTGGATGTCCTTTCATTCCCTGATGTACACTGCACCGCCATCGCCAGTGTGTCCAGAGTGCACACCAGGGCCAAAAAGAGAATGTGTCTGATTGGGTGAGAGGGTGCTAACTGTCATACAATTCCGGATGCTTTGGCGGTACGTGTTCTTTGATACAAATTGGACAAGGCCACCTGGATGGTTATTTCTGCAGGATAGCCAAGGTCTGGGTAGCTAGGTTTCAGAACTTGAAGTAAAAGTTTGATTAAAACACAAAAAAAGTATGATAAAATGTTTCTCCTTTTATAGAGGGTGGTGCGGTGTTTTTTTTTTTAATTAATTGCAACATGTTGCAAAAAATCAAAGGACAACTAATTTCTCACAAAATGTTCAACCAATTGAAACTCGTGGAATTTTTCCATTATTCACATTTTGAATATGGCTCCAAAAAGTTGAATCTATCTATTCACCATTTTTGGACTTGCGCCAAGAAAAAGCGAGTTTCAGATATCATAACACTTGAGCTCTTTAATAAAACGCTAAAACCATCACTTTGGATCCGGGATAAGTAATAGCACCATAATAGTTTTAGTATCCCCATCCATCCGCAATCCACATAGTATCCAGAACTATTGAGAAACACATTTTCCTCCCCTAATATATTTTCCCTCAAGGTAAAATACGGTAAGTGAGCAACTAACCGTCAGCTTCAAGCATTTTTCCAGCTTCACTATTATGTATGTACGTACTCGTATGAGTACTTACTCAGGCCGACACACCCAGATCCCAGACCCATATTTCGAGTATTACGAGTACTAAAGCCAATTGCTATTGAAGTACTGTTATTGATATTTTCGTATTCATAATTTATTTAAGGAACCAGTGATTCTGGGTAGCGTTATGCGGTACCAGCTGGAGAGCTGCTGAAAACTTGTGGTCCTGAACCTGGACCGGGAACGGAAACGGGAACTATATTCACTTCAAGGGGAAGCTGATGTGTGTGAATTGGAATGAGGTAGATGTATGTATGGAAGTTTGAACTATTTCATATATGTGGGTGAAGTGGAGAGTGGTGGTGGTGGTGGTGGCGGTGGTAGTGTTTGAAGTACCTACTCGTAGTCCTTTACAGGTCTGCTTTATTGATTTGCGGATATAGACATTCAGTTCCGTTACATCTGCAGGCGATTGGTTTTGAGCAAGTTATTTACGAACACACACCTCTTTTATGCATCCCCTCTAACTCTAGCTCCCTTCCAAATGAAACAAAAACACCGTTACCTAGCCACTTTTGTCCGCACAACGCTAACGCTCCAATTCAAACAACTCTGTTTTATTGGGGTTCGCAAAAACTAGAACATTGTTTAATCGAAGTTGTGCGTTTTGCCGGGATAAGCGGAGGAGTTTCGGAATATTTATTTGAGTTTTTGGCAACTCTTGTTTTTTTTTTTTGTTGCTGTTTTCTCTCCCTACTTTTTGCTGAGCAATAACATCATGAACCGGAAGGACCGTGCCGCTATATCCTTTAGCAGTAAATCCATTACAATTCCGGATATGCAATATTGGAATGAGCCGCCTGAGCCGGGGTTTTATGTTTTGTTTCATTTCAGTTTTAGTTTTAGTTTTAGTTTTTCTTTTTTGTTTCGGGAATTTTTGGAAAATTAATAATTTTTCTGATGATTGTGCGGTCGAAGTTGTAGGTTCATATTTGAGGGGGGTATTGTTTTGAATTGGATTTTTAAGGGTGTTTGTATTCATATGTATGTGAGGGCGATTATGTTATTTCAAAAGTTATTTTGAAAAATAGGAAAATGTATGTAAATACGTTGTATGTATTTGTTTGCTTTGGAAAACTATGCTCGAAGTGCACTTAAAATGTTATTATTTTACACCAATTAAAATTCATAGGGAACTAGCTGACCCGTCAGACGTTGCGTTGATTTGATTTTCTTATGATGCGATTATGTTGGATCCATCGTAATACGAATGCTTTTGGACACCAAAATCAAACAAAAACATTAAAAAAAAAGTTTTTCCGAAAATATTTCATCTTCTTTCTAGTTGTCAAAAAATGACATCACTGATTGCTCTGTCAAAATAGGCAAATTCTGCATTCACAGAGAAATCTAAGAGTGCAGACAAATTTTTTAGAGCAGATTTATAGTTATTTTACAAATGTCAAAGTAGAGTTGACATTTGGCACCATTTGTAATTTGCAAAAATCCATCATCCGTTAAAGTAATAACTTTTCCACCCCATTGAAGACAATTTCATCATTCAGCCATCAAAGCCCATATGTCAACTCGAACTGTGTTGCTTTATGTGCATCTGAATGCATTAAATATCCAATGTAGATGTCAGATTTTGGATGACTTTCTGTCAATTTTATTTTTTCTCATATACCAATATTGTTCATTGTATCTCATCAAACCCGGCTTGCAAAATTCAAATTCAAATACAAATTCAAATTGCAATTCCCAAAACCGCTACCATTGGAGCTCTTCCCTCGTTGGTTCTCTAAAAAAATCAGAAAGCTCAACATTTTTATTTAATTTTAAACTTTCTCGTCATGTTACTCCAGCTGACAAAATATTAGATTGAAGCTCTGATGGAATGACAATGTTCTGTCCGCAATTCACAATCCGCATGCATATATTTCTGTGGATTCCATCTGAATTCCATCTACGACTACACCCCACACATCAATCCCCCTCCACAGCACCTTTCGGGTTGTTGTATTTTTGTAATTTTTATCCCACAAAATATGCACAAGCCAAAAAATAGACACAAGAACAGAGCAGAGCACCCCAACAGCAGAACACATTTGCAAAAAGCCTCTGCACAACATCACATCCATGTCTCATCTCATCGCCGAAAACAGGACGGGACGTTGATTCTGGCTCTGGTGGCGCCTCCATATATGTAGGTACATAGTTACGTTACGAGTACTCCTCCAATATACTAACCCCATTATTCATTTTTCGTTAAACCACGAAGTGATGCATCACCTGCCATGGAACTATGGACAGAACATAGCAGACAGGTGATTGCCCAAGTGGACTGACACAAGCCCCAAAACATACACAGCCGGATGATGAAGATTTATCAGGATTATATGGAGGGACAGGTACTCGGATGTACGAAGCCGAATCATGAATATAAAAAGTCATCGTGTGTTATTTTTGTGATGGACATTTTTATATTTTTTTATAAATTTTTTTTCTCTATTATTTGAGGACAGTTTTGTTGGTGTTTTGTTTTCGAGGAAGTATTTTGAAATTGTTTGAACATAAATAATTTCGAAAAGCCAATGTCCTTTAAAGAAGTCACAGCCTATTTCCGAATACCGGTTCACATCTAGTCCCGTCCATGTTTAGTCCATCCTCCATGTCCGTCCATCGGCATATTTTTAGCTTAAAGTTCAAAACAGGGTTGATCATCAGAAGTTAAGGCTCCTGCTCATCTTATGCTTAATGCTATGCAAATGGGATTAATATTGACAGAGCATATAAATAGTGGCGCTGTATGCATCTGCATCTGCATCTGACCTAGATTCTAATGACCAGGATGCATAGCAAAGTCTTAAGATGTATCCGAAAGGATGAGAAAGAAATGGTCGGCAGCAAACTCGGACTCGTACTATATATGCACAGGACATTAACGGAAGAGGGGATGTTTCATTTGCATTTGCCACTTCCGTAAAATGTTCTGTGGCCATATTGGATCTAGAATTCGATGGGGTGGAGAGAGGGGGTGCGGGTGGTGTTTGTTTGTTTGCATTTTGGCTTGCGGTCTTATGTTGTAGTTCTCTGTGTTTGTTGTTTGCTTATTCGCTCCAATTGGATATTCTAAATAATTGTAATTTGGTGCATAAACAGTTAACGCAATGGTCAGTGGTAAATATAAACAACAACAACAACAATAAACGGAACCGGAAAACGAGGGAGGATATACATAAATACGAGTACATATGTATGTAGGTTAATATGGAGTACTTACTCGCACATCCTCTTCCGGATGTATTGCTATAATTATAGCACAAATAGAATTTGAGTAAATCGAAAATTATTGAGGCCCGTTTGTAAATTAAACAATGTCAATACTCAATAAACTATTCGAGAATGTATTGTGTGTAAATGCAATTTAATGGGTGTATGTGTTTGTGTGTGTGTGTATGGATAAGGATATTAGGACATTGATGATGTTTTTGGACTTCGATTTAGTTAGGTGATGGTTATTTGGATATTAATGTTCGGTCTATGAAGGTAAATTAGGTTTGCCGAAATTGTTTTGCTAATGAGTAACGAGAAGTTTAATGTTTTACATTGATGTGATATTTAGTTTAAAGTTAAGAAATGGTGCAATTTGGAGAGATAGATAATCGAAGAAGTGTTTAGAAATAAGAGGGAATATTTATAGGATAGAATATGCACTTAGGATGAAAATGAGTGTCGGATTCTTAAAAACATTTTAAAAGTGCATTCAAAATTCTAATGCATAAGTGTAAGGGTCTCAAAACGGCCACCTATGCCTCGGTTAAAAATTTCGACAAATACGGTCACCCGATCTAAATGACTTATCAGAAGGAATATTTTGACAAAGGAGGTTCATCGAGGTTTCAGTAAGCCGATTCTTGAATCATGCAGCTATCGACCAAGATATGAATTTCATTTCAAAGACATCCTTAAGTAGATTGTTTTGAATATTTTTCGTATTTGAAATACATCGTTTTAGTTTTTCAAGTTATCTGTCTCACACTTTCTGCATTTTGAAGGGAGTTAAATCAACAATGAATCACCTGGGCGTATGAGTACTTTTTATTTTTATTTAAATCAACTTTTTGGCTTTTCCTTTTAGAGTTGGATATCTCCTTGTTCACAACTTCGATTATTTTTTTGGCTTTTAAACATTTCAACTAATAAGTCCACTCAATCAATTTACATTTTCAATTTTAGTCTTCAAATGACATCATTTATGTTGTCAGGAGAATACGTGTTTTAAAAATGGTTTCAATCAGCAGATGATTAATTAAAGTGATATTAACCTCTTTTAATTTCCTAAACTCCAAATTCCTCTATTTTCTGTTTTTTTTGTAACCTTTGCCTAATCCATTTAGTAAATGGTGTTATATGTATATGTAAGCTTTTAAAAAAATTACTTATCCACGAACCGGAACATTAAAAGGAATTAAGTTCACATATATAAAAAATTTGCAATGTACCTTAATCGAAATTACTTAATGAAAACAGGAACAAGGAGGAAGATAAAGAGAACAAAAAAAAAAAAAACCCTAACACAACGACAGAGCCATACAACTCAGGGTGCCATGTTCTCGAAAACACACACATCATTAAGGTAATTGGTTTTTAATTTTACTTTCTTTCAAATTCATCATCAGTAAAAATTCAAGGATCCAAAAAAAAACACACACAGTCACAAAATATGCAAAATGTATTAAGAAAAGCTTTAACGAGCTTTTTAATACTCGTCGTGTTTTAATTTTAAGTATAATTACTTTCTATGTAAACTGTCTGGGGTTTTTGTGTGGCAATTTTTTTTTATTTTTTTAATTTGTTTATTTTTCATTGTACAGATATAAATTTGAATTTTAATAAAATTTCTTATCTTGTGGTGAAAATTTGATTAAATTGTGACAGTGTATAGCTTTGATAAGAAAAATATGAGATGTGTCAATGATGTGAGAGAGAAAAGGGTGTAATAAAACATTTAATTTTGAAAGGGAAAGGTGGTGAAACAGTTTTGCATATGGTGCAGTAAATATCAATTCTTGTTTGTAATCGAAATCGAGCTACACTTCAATGACCTTTGACAGTTTATGATCAGAGATATGATCACACTGAGCTATTTTTCTTTGCCTGAGTTTGAATACTCGATAAAAATAAACATTAAGGAAATTAATGCTTAACAATTCTAGAAATGTTCTAAAAGCACAAAACTAAAACCAAAAATCGAAATACCTTTTCGAGGAAAAAAAAACTTTTCATCAGTAAGGAGTGCTAATAAAAGTGGCACCCAATTTCAATTCAACCACATTAAACTTAAACACACACATAAATATCTCAACCCACACACTAGTATATATGTATGTATGTATAGGTATACATACCAATACCTACAATATTATTATAACTTTAAAATTCCTCATCATTATCTAAAAGTGGCAATCTCCAATTTGTTCTAATGAACACTTTTGGAAACCATTTTCAAATTGCACGATCGTCCATTACTTGCTGGTGGTCCCTTTATACCAAGTTTCCATTAAAGTAATCGCTTTCTTTGTCTAATTCTATACTCACAGTTATTTGTGTATACATACATACATATATACGAGTTTAGAGTTTAACGTTCGTCGTTGTTATGTCGTCGTTCGTTTTGTAGTGAGTGAGAGAACGTTTAGAAGTTTCATTTCCGTCACTGGAACAATGCAATTTAAGGTTAAATTGCTTAGAAACCTTGGGGGTATTCAAAACAATTTATATTTTTGCAACAAAATAACTACAATACATATAGATGTGTGTGTGTGCATGTGTGTATAAGTGTAGGTACACAAGGACAAGAGAGACGCAAAAAAAAGGCCAAACAAAAAAAGAAGTACAAAAAAGTTACTTCAACGCAAAGTGACAAAAGTTTCATTTCCTGTGAAAACCGTTTAACAATCATTAAACCCTCCTACGCTAAAAAGACACACGACCAACGCAACGGGACAAGGCTGTTAAAGGAGATGCCAAAGTGAAAGAGAAGAAAAATGGCTCACTGCAAGTACATTGTTCTTAACAAAACGACATAAGGTACAGAGAACATTCACAAAAAAAGAAAGACGACGAAAAAAAAAATAAAATAACTGTTACAACAACAAAACTTTCAAAACTAAACAAAAGTCCTCCGTTAAGAAGACCGTGTGTGCTTGGGCAAAGAGGAAAAGGAGCTTTGATGAACAACAGGGCTCCTAGGGCGGTCAAGAGAGAGAGAGAGAGAGAGTCAGTGAAAAAGAGAAAAAAACAAACTCTTCAAATGTCTGGCATTTGCATTTGTGTGCAGCATTTATGCATATCCTTTTTGGCGAAGAACAACGGACATTTAAACTAACAAGAACCTTCTGAGGAATTATTTTGGCCGGATGAAAATGAGGAAACTCAAGACATCCCCACATCCAGACAGATGAAGTGGGCTCACATTCCCGTACATTCGCATTCACATTCGCATTCATGTCCTGGGTCCTGACATTTGAAAAGCAACTTTTTAAATTATCAATGCAGGTATAATTCGAGTTGGGACGGGAGGACCCTTATGTGCAGTACATCCGGCATTCAGACTCATTGTGTGCATTAAACGAGTCCTTCCCAGCACACTTTGAGTTTATATAACCGATGATGCTTAGGTACAGATATATGCAAAATGTCATTAAGTAGGACGTGATGCACGTAACACTACACATCATGATGGCAGGTGGATTTGCTTTGAAGGTGTAGCCAAAAGCTGAAAGCTTTGTAATACACCAGTTGGGGATTTCCATTAAGAGGATTGTTATATTTTATGGAGTCGATTTTAGTTAATTAAATCAGGAATTGTATGAAATTCAGGGCTTATACGAGTGTGTATATGTAAAATGTAAGGATTGAAAGATTAACATCCAGATACGCACGTCGTGCTGTGCGAAGAACTTAAGCCATGTCGGAGTGATGTAATGACGAATTTAATATGTGTTCGTATTATTGCCGGAATGATCAGAAGGATATTCAGTTTGAAATTTGTCTTTCTCTTTTGCTACATACATCAATTAAGATCATCTATTAAAAATCAACAAAAATATCGTTAATTAACCTTTAATTAAGGAGTAATAAACCATTCACGTAGAACCATTGAAGTTATTTTTTAGCGTTTGCATAAATGGTGCACTTAGAAAGCTTCAGCTATAAGACGATAAACTGGTTATAAATTAAATAAATAGAATAAGGTCTAAATGACTACCTTGTGGAACTCCATAATTTACTTTGAACTTGTTTGATCCACTGTGCTGCAAAATTTAGTCCCTTGAAAGATTTCTTTAAAATCATAATTTTAGCATATTTAAAGCACCGAAAGTGCACTTGCTTCCTTAAGTGATGGCATACCCGACCCCTATCACAAGGTCTGATACTGTAGGAAGCCGAAAAGTACACACATCAACTCTTGTATACACAAAGGAACAAGTCTAAAGGTAAAGCAGCGGTGGCGGTGGTGGCGGTAGATATAAGAGTATGATGATTTTATTATTCAAGGCTATAAAGGTAACATCACAGAATTCAAGGGAAGCAATGAGATTTACACAAGGCTCATTTCTCAAAACTGCAAAATACCCACATTCCTATACACAATATACATACGCATAGGTATACTCGTATCCTGTTTTGTGCTGTGCTGTGCTGTGCTGTGGTGTGTTGCGTCTTGTGTCATCAACTTTTTTTTTAACCTTCTTATTTTTCATCATGATTAAATTCACAGACGTTCCCCAGCGTCAAGTGTCAACCCATTTAAGCCTTGAAGCAATGAATTTCTGCTGAGCAGAGAAATTATACAAAGCAACGTTTCAACCATGAACCTACGCAAACACACCCCTTTTGAACCATCTTTTATGCCTTTACCTAGAATCATACATATAGGTACATATATGTACATATACCTGAGGAGATAATCCTGGGAATTTATTCGATTCATTCGGCACGACTTTCCACGTGAGAACTTTTCACAAAGTCACAAACGAGGCACGCACGCATTCTCGTATAACCTGATGTACATTATGCGACTCTTGTCTCACTCGTTATCCGACCCAAGTCGAACCCCATATTTCCACCTTCCCGCACCTTAACCGTGTGGCTGTGCCCTTGTGATCCTTGGCATAGGATTAAAATTTCAAATCAAAACTTTACATGTGTACACGCCGCCGCCATCACATCGACCACATATAATACACAAAAACACACACACACACACACACACACCAACAGCCATCACCTACACCCACTTCCACGCCCAGACGCAAGCCCACACACCCTCAACGACCGCTACCGCACCGTTAGACTTTCAAAGAAAACTTTGTGGCCTCGTTAAGATAACTTTGATAAGGAAAACGGATTAAAACTTTTGGGGTCTGTATAACCCCGAGATTTTTGAATAAATTTACCCATCCCCCACCCATTTGAGGATATTGTGTCCCACTATTCATAAAGAAGCAAAAGCAACTGTGTACGTGCATAATCCAGGATTGCAGGATTGATTGTGTGCAATTGAATGCTAAGATTTAAATATATATGCATGTATTTGGATCAGGATCCCCAGCTTGGTATGGTCAATTCCCATGCTGATGCTGGAGCGATGTGATGGGAACAAGAGACGTCAGATGTTATAGCTTGGGATCATGGGAACTTGGAAGAACCAAGGAGAAAGAAGTACACCATTCAAAATGACGAAAGCAACTCACATAATTGAGGCCACTGGCAGAAAAACAGACACAGATGAGTACAGAAAGGACAACGACCGACCAAGGAGCCGAGTAGTCGAGTAGCCGAGCAGGCACACAGGACATAACTTCCTCGAAGGAATTTTGTTGAATTGAATTTTTAGTTCCGAAAACTTGAGTAGTACGTACGCCATCGCCAGCCAGGGCAAGCCAAACGAACCGAAGGACGATCCACCGAATTAATGCTAATCTTTGGGGAATCATTATTCTGGCTTGTGGCCGATGCGATGCGATGCGATGTGATGCGATGGAGGGCTCTCGAAATAGATAAAATTCATTCCCTTCTTATTGGAGAGGCGGAGAAGGAGGTGGGATTTGATGGTAAGAGAGTTTATTTAAGTGCTCCCCAAACCCGAATCAACCACGAACTAACCACCACATCGCATCGCAATGCATCGCTAAGGCAGATGCAGATCTCTCTGTTCAAACGATTTAAGCCTGGCCAGATGGGAATTTAAGGATTTGATGGCCAAGTTTAGATTGAAACTGTTTGCACAGTGCAGTTGCCTAGAGAACAAAAGAGAGTGAGGGTGGGGATTGAGAGCGATTCCGTCGGTCGTTGGGGTGGAATACGTGGGCTCAAAGCTTCATGATGGCATTTTTGTTCTTCGTCGAAGCTCGAAAATGGGTAAGAACGGGCTATGGTAGAATGAAAATAGTTTTCATCAGCGCTCTGTTTGGTTCGGTTCAGTTTGGTTTGGTTTGGTTTAGTTGGGGCAATTGGTCATAGTCCAAAGAACGATGAACATCCCAGTTGAATGTTGAACGCATTTACGAGTAAGTTTAGAGGTTAGTTTGGGAATTTATATAGGTGAGGGTATAGCTTTTCCTTTTTTTATTTTGCTTTTTCTCCTGGTTGCAAAACAGGATTTAAGTAAAATCCCACGAAATGTGGTTTGGATGTAAAGCTGTTTGAAAATGGTAACCATCAGTGATGGTTCAGCGAGGAAAAAGTTACAATAGACTCAAATCCAAAAGAGGCTTACGGAATGAAACTTTTCCCTCAGCAGTGAACTATAGCGTAAGATTAAGCTACTAATATCGGACGGTTATCCATCAGAATAGAGATAAGAATTGACCAGGATTAGTACGAAACTTAGGTTGAAGATTATAAAATTTTCATGAATAATACGAAAATAGATTTAATTTTATCGACATGGATTAGAGAATTGAGAAATATATACTTATTGGAAGAAACTTACATAGAAAGGCCAATTATCCTGGTTCCACAAAAAGTATTTCATTTTCTTGATCCTTTTTTTGGAACTCCCTAACCTCAAACTAAATTCAAAATTAATTCTTTTTAAGTTTTGACCACCTGTTGTGCAGAATATCCGTTGAATCGGATGCTTCTCATTATTTCTTTGACCACCACAATTATGGCAACACATTGAACAAAAAGAACGGAGGACTCAAAGCTATAAAGCCCTTCCAAACAAAATCAAAACACTTTTTCATACATACTCGTATATGTATGTGCATGTGCATCCAAGAAACCCTTGCAAATCAGAGATATTGTGGTGTTAATGGTCAAGTCCCGTTTGTCGGACACTTGTGCAGAAAAGTCAATAGCAGTAAGAAAGGAGAATATAAAACCGACAACCGACCAAAGAAAATGGTTGATTTGTCAGAACTTTGTATTCCAGTGGTTTCCGGTTGCAATTTTTATTTCGTCTACAGTGGTGGCGACGATTTTTCTTTATAAATGGTTTCTTCTGTTGCTTCGTTTGTGTTTGTGCTGAAAGTTTGAGCTCTCTGAGTTCGACAAGAAAGTTAAATGCACAGAAGGGGGAGCAAGTCTTCCTCTCAACTGAACCATGTGACACAAAGTTTAGTCCCTTATTCGTCCTGACCAGCCGCAGTACCAAGCTCTACACCAAAGTAGTTGTTAACCTTAAAGGAGTTCAGTCGGATGTATATATACGAGTACGAGGACATATAATATTGGGGATTGGGAAAGGTCGTTGGGGTTCAATAAAAAAAATTAAAAAAAAAAAAACGGAAAGAAATTTAACACCTTTGGCACACAGATCACGTACCAAACGAAATGAACTCGCCAATAGTCCTTGAAGGGCGAGAAGGCGAGTTTGATCAGGGAGTCTATATTTTCCTCCCTTCGAACAGAAAAATACAGAAAATAGTGAGACTTTCCTTGAGTGAAGAAAAATAAAATTTATCAAGTGCGTATTTTGTTGGTGTTGGTACTTTTTGAATGGTTTCAATTCTGCACCATCTGCGATTTTACCACCGCCGCCTTCCGCCACTGCCGCCGCCACTTGCCCAGGAGGTGGTAATTTCAATTGCTGCCACTGCCATTGCCACATGCGACGAAGGACAATCGCTAAAAGACTATACTATTGGAGCACCTCCGGCCTCCCTCTGTGAACAGCATCTTCCTGAGCAAAAATAAAATGGCTCTCATTCATGCATGCGGTCGTGTATAGCGTTAGCGTGTCCTCGTCGAAACGAAACGGTCGGAATGGTCGTATAGGAGAACAGAAGGACTTTGAAAATTGTCACCTGCAAAGCATTAAACTAATGGTGTGGTGGTGCACGGCACCGCGCCGCGCCGGTGGTCCTCTGTCCTGATATGACCATGGAAGTTAGTAAAGCTGTGACAGGGAACCATTGGGTGCGGTTTTCTTATTAAATTTTGTGCAACGTCACATTTTTCAATTACTCCACGTCGCGTCCGTCGTCGGTCGACGGTTGTCGCACGTCTCTGATGGTCCTTTATAAATAATATGTCTATGTATGTGTGTAGTCAATTGTTGGGCGTCTTTTCAATTAAGTCAAGTGAAATTAATGAGAGCAATAAAAAAAATATTGCTTCAAACTTTGCCATCAGAGTCTTTATGGTAAAAGGAAAAATAAAATAAATAATAAAAAAGTTTTAAGCACATTGAAGTTATTTGATTCAATTGATGGAGCTGGAAGAATGTATCTCTATAAGAAGTGACATGATGGTCAATTAAATAACGGAGATGATGAATTTAGAAACATTTAATACTGTCTAGGATCATGTATGTATGTGTTTGAGACCTGACTGTAATAATTTAGTTTTATAGCGAACTAGCTGGAACGGAAAATGTTGTTCTGTCCGTTCATAAAAATTGTTTTAAACATCAACGATATAATGAAATAATGAAAAAGTACGTATACGCCCCAGTGAACCATTCTATGTTTTCGTTGATTTTAAAGGGAATGAAGTTGAATTATGACTTATAATTTATGTAAGTGTGGGTATAAGGAAAAAACAAAGTATTTATACATATATCGAAATTTGACATTATTTATGTACCTATTGGTAGAGGGTTGATTTGTTTAACCTCAGTCTAATTGACTTACCAGCCACATCTCACATTTCTCAGCAGTTCTGTTGACTTAAATGCATTAAGTTCCTTTTCAAGATAAACAAGTAATTGAAGAGGTCTTCGTGAACTTTTATTAAAACTCCCATTGAGTCTAAAAGTCAAACTAAACTTCTAAAAAAAAATATACTCTTAAATCTCATTCATTTGTAGGTGGATTAAAACAACTTTTAAGAGTTCCAAAAAATATATTTTACAGATTCCACATAATTCAAAAATGTCCTTAGTCCTTACTCGCGAACAATTCTTTCTCGAACAAAGTTTTCTATTCAAATGCTTCAACACGCCTATTTCTTTGCCTTTCCATTTCTCTTTCGCCTACAAGACGAACCATATTAAGATTTAAACTTGATGATCCTTTCTGTAGGATAACACAATTGAAAACCACTTAATCCACCTCCCCATATATCCTGATGGAACACCATCATCATTGTCATCAACTCATCAGCGCCTCCTTTTTATATCTTTCTCGCCTAAATACACCTTTATCTTTGGGTTCCTTTTATTTTAGTTTTATCCTCTTGTATAATAACTAAGATAAATATTATTCCTTTGATTCTTACGAGTATATATATGTATATTGTATATGTATTAAAGGAGGTACTCTTCGCTTGCAGTTTGAAAATAAGATTAAAGGAGTCTCTATCTTCAACTCGACACAAATAAAATAAAAGAAAAAGGACGTGAAAAAATAAAACTTAAGATTCAAAGAATGTCTATCGCATTAAACATCGAGGACACAAGGACTATCAACCTTTTAACCCAGTCCATCCACCATGAATTCACAATTCCATCTTATTTAAGAAATAATATCCAAGCTTCTTGTGTCAACATAGCACGAGAGGAGTTAGAGTCAGGAGTTAGGAGCTAGGAGCCATCAGTAGGAGCCAGGAGTCAAGCGCACAAAAAAAAAAAGAAAAAGAAAACAGAATAAAAAAAAACTCAACTCAACACAAACAGAGAGAATGATGAAAAATCAGGAAATCTCTCCAAGATAATAAGTTTTCAGGATGCAAATGTTAGAGCGCACCTAAGTGAGGTAGAGGTACACTATGGAGCGCAGCGTGGACTTTAAACAACCAGGGAACGAATAAAAAGACTTGAGGACTTATCATAATGACTACACACAAAAAATCATATTCCATTTCCCCGGTGGTGTCCTTTGGCCTCGCTTCGTCATCGTCGCTCCATCTCCTCCTTATGCCCGTAGCTCCCGACGATGACGACGACGACCATAACTATTAAGTGATGCGTCAGAGAAGAGAACTGAAACGCCCTCATTTCCCAACTCCATCAGTACCCAACAATCAGCAGGTAGCACCCAGGACCAGGACTCCGGGACACTCCAGGATATTCGCATAAATGAGGTCGCATAGAAAAGGTGATTTCTTCTTAGAACTTCCCATTTTTTTTGTGTGGGTGCAGATGCAGAGCTATTCGCCTGCTTTCTCTCGACTTCTGCTCTTCTGTACTCTAAATGCGTTGATATTCTTCTTCCAAAACATTCCTCAAAGGACGACCCACAGAGTGAGTGTCTGCTGAAGGAAGGAAGGGTTCGCGCCACATTAAAATGCATAAAAGGTTAAAGGATGAAGTCTTCCGGGGTTAACCACTATACGTCCTCGTACCTAACCTAAACCGTTCTATGCGATGTGGTTGCGCTGCTGCTGTGACGAGTCTCAATCTCAATCCCCAGCAACAGCAGCTAACATAGAAATGGTAATGGAAAAGATTTCCTGTTGTACAACTACCTAGAGGAGCCTACACTCCATCTATAACCATATCCATATCCTGATCCTGATGGTGATGTATACTATACCATGGAGAAGTTCAAACCTGCTGCGGGTCCAGTAGTGTATATGTTCTCCATCCTATTCGTCGTTCATTCACTTTTTGGAGGATTTTTCCTTATTTTTTTTTTGTGTAAAATGTTATCTGTGAAAATTTAGCACAAAAGGGTTGCTACGCCTTGATAAGGATTAATTATTACATCCAACGGCAGTTTTATTTTATTTTCACTTGGTTATGTCGGTGGAGTGGCATGGCATGGTGGTACACCGCATCAGAGAAGGACATCGCCTAACCGCGAAAATGGACACCAAACTATCTTATTTTCTCTGAGTTCATTCATCCTTCATTCCCTTTTTATATCGTTCTTTCTATGTTTTCCATAGAGGTATGGTTGTTTAGAGGAAAAGTTGAAAAGGAAAAAAAAGCACTAAAAAAAAGGACTTCATGTTTATGAATTTTTATAGCCAAAGGATATACAAAGTTTTTTTTTAAGTTATTTAAAAAAAAAAACTCCCATATGTTTTCAGTTATGCTTCTGAACTTTTCAGTGGTGTTCTGTTTTTTTTTCAGGTTTTATTTTTTTTTAAGAAAAAAAGGACTCTTTAGTAGAGCGATAGACCATCAGCTGTAGGCACATAAAAAAAGGAGGATAAAATAGGGAAAAATGTTGTTTTTAGTAGCTTAAAATATTTACCTAGTCCTTTTGTTTAGTGCCGCTTTCATAGTGGTACTTTATTTGTGAACACATGTGTCACCACTTTTACTTGTTGTTGTTTTTTAATTCATAACTGACCAAGTAGCCAAGCAGCAGTTGTGGAACTAATTTTTGGATCATCCTTCGGGGCCCAGACAGATTTATCTCATAGTTTGTTTTCCCTGTTTGGTGGGTTTTATTAAAATCAGAGACGTCAAACGAGACGGAAAAAAGAAATTGAAAAATTGTGAATACGTGTTGACTGGAAAATTTAAAATCTCATACAGGGATGAACAAAAAAATTTGACAGTAGTTAGTGGTGGCCGAATTATTAAAGCTACATCTGTCAACTCTTTTGTTTTTTTACTGCTACTTTGTTATAACGTAAATAAAAACACTATCCAAACAGAATGTCATTTGAATCATGTGAAAAAATTATGACAACTTCAAATTTTGACATTTTGACATTTGCTACAAAGTAGCAGTCAAAGAACAAAAGAGTTGACAGATGTAGATTTATTAATTGGTAGAAAAACACTATCCAAGAAGAATATGTGACATATGAATCATTTGAAAAAAATTATGACAACTTCAAATTTTGACATTTCTTCTAATGTGTAGTTTCAACTGTCAAGGAATAGACACATAGAGTAGAATTTTTGTCGCACTTAGGTGGTGCTTTTGATAAAAAGAGTGGTTGTCTTATTTTGACTCATGAATCAATTTGACAGCTGACAGTTTAAGGCCGTTCAAAGATGTAAACATTAAACGAGAGAAAAAGGTGTGTTCATTGTTTAAAAATATTAAGAATAATAATGAAATTTGTCGGCCTTTCTCGAGAACTGCAACGTTGAACATCCGTCAATGATTGCTGCAGGCACCCTTAATATGTCAATTACTATCTATGTAAGTCAATGGTCTGATCGAAATTTTCATAAAATTTTTAAATTTTGACAGCAATCTTCTTTTTTCTATTGCATCCGTGATAAAATCACATTGACAATACCAATTGATAAATGATTCATTTCATCTTTAGCATATCTGAATCGATGACAGATCAATAGTGTGATGGTCATTGACAGATAATGTCTAAATTGACAGTAAATAGACGTCAAGAATGATTTTGCTTGATTATGCAGTTTAAGATTTCAGTATTCAATGTCATTTTCGCTATGGTAAATTGAGATTTGATCAGAAAATTGATTTTTTCGCTGAATTGAGCAAAAATTCAGATTGATTTTTTCTTATTTAGTAAATGAAACAAATATTGACACAAAAAATAGAAATTGAGAGAGAAAGACAAAGTTTTTTCCGATAAATGGGTATATGGACTTTCAAGAACTTATAAGTAGTCATATTGTAAGTATGAAATTATTTCTTCTTAAACAGTTGTCATTTATTGAAAAATTCCCACCACATTTCAAAATGCAATTTTCTAGTTGTTTTCCCAGATTTTAAAGAAGGCAACTTTATAAAAATAACTTAATTCAGTTCAACCGAAAAGTGGCTCTTTATTTTTTTCCTGAAAATCTTAATTATACTTTTTACAGCTTCACGGGTGATGACTATTTCCACTTATGTGCTATGCGCGAAGAAAGATAAACAACACAAGTGCAGAAAGGGGAAAACTTGCCTCTTCTAGCAACTTTTCCCGCACATACTCGTATCTGAACCATCATCACCACAAGGAACAAAGCTATTTCCACTTACTCGTTTGTTATCCTTTGTCCAATGAACGATGAACCACACCAGAACAATCAGCAACAATGATAAAAATATAAAGATCCTTCGAAACAAAACCAAAGTTTTTTTTTTACCGCATTTTTCATGCTGCGTCATATGATGAACATACATACGAGTGTGTGTGTAGTTGCTTCTAGCACTTGCATGGTTTTTATATCTATCTGTCCGGGCACAAAGGATAACGAATAAAACTTTTCGTTATCCTTTTTCCATTTTTTTTTCTTGCACTGTTGTACCACCCCCACCAGCACAAGGGCTGCTGCTTGCTGTCCGCTCGTCCTTCACATCCATGATGATGATGTTTTCAGTCTAGAAAAGATGCAGTTCTTCTTATATCCTGCACATGGTCTCGACTCGATTCGATTCGACTCGACTTGTCCATGTTCATAGTGGCAACTGGAATGTGAGCCAGGAGCAAAAAGAAAAAAAAAAAAACCAAAGCACTTAATGAGTCCTTGTCCGGATATCCTCTATGTACACATGTCGGATGGATTAAAGTACATGAGTCCTTAAAAAAGAAAACTTATAATAGTTTAACATTCCGTGGTGGTGACTTACAGCCAAGCGGGAAAAAAAATAGAGCTGTTTTTCACCTCCGCCCCTGCCCCCACCGTTCGCCCGCGTAGAAAAAAAACACACTCTGTGTATGGGCTTAAAATCCTTGTTGACATAATTGTCTTTCGCTTTGCAGAGAGGATTTATGAGTTCGAGGCGAAGGATTTAATTTCGATAATTAAGTTTAAATGGTTGGTTGTCGTCGAACGTCGTCGTCGACATCGTTGTCGTTGTCATTGTCGTTCGTTGTTGGTTATGGCGTCCTGGGGAACATTCTGGACCACATCCTATATATATTACTCTTTATACCTACACATGTATAGAATACCTTGAAGTTGAGGGTGGCAACATTAATTGGGAAGCTTCGACGTTAATCTTCTTTAGTGGAAATTTATGGCTCCCAAGGTGGTTTTTCTAGAGTCTATATTATTATGTTGTAGGAGTAAGCCATCTCTAGAACAAGAACACAGCTCCTGATGATATTAATGGTGTGAGTTGTGAGTGGATACAGAGATGATGCAACTTCTACAATTCAGAGACGGAAACTGGTGCATGTTGGAGCTTGGAAAAGGAACATTCGATGTTGAAAAGGATTCTTGGTCTTGTCTTTTTTTAGTTTTCAATGGAAGAAAGAAGAAAAAGGATTTAATTAAAAAATCGTTTGGTGTGATGCTACATGACTTAACGCAATAATTTATATAAGAACAAAAGTTGCTACTTTTTATATTTGATGATGATTATTTTTCTTATTTCAATTTTATTTCTGTTGAAAAAGCTAATAATTGTGTATTGTTGCCAATGTACCACAAATAAGTACTTCCTACAATTTTATCTTTAAGAAGTTGCAACTCAATTGTGGTTTTTCTTAGAAATCAGTAATAATGAGTGGTTTGGAAAAAACCGTAAAGGTACTTGTTAAAAACTATTTTATATCAAAACCACTATTAGAATGCAATAAATGATATTAGCAGTAGGTATAATTTTATTAAAAATTGTGATAACAGTAACTTTGCCGCATCAATCCACTCCGTAAAAATGGCAATTTCAGACGAAATAAAAGTTCTCACTTAGTTTTGATACTATGTACAGTATTTTGAAGATTTTGAAAAACGTTCTTTATACATTTCTTAAAAATAAATTTATATCTTTTTAAATCTTATTCAAACCCCTGAGTATTACAATAGAACATCCTGTAATTAGTCTTTGTTCAGTCATCAGCTCGGGGTAACTTCAGCACTCATTTCTAAATTCTTAAACTTTCATTTTAACAACCTACTCAGTATCTAACTAATATTTCTAATATTTAAAAAAGATAGTGACAACTGCTGAATGAGGAAAAAATTAATGAAGTTTTTACCAATGGTTTTCATTGCAAATGCAGAAGTTTCTCAGGGTAATTACTTAGCGACCTTTCTATTTGTTTTGCTTTGCATATTTATGTAGCAACATTTAAATTGTCTACTAAACTATGTATCTGAGGCAAAAATCTAACATTGTAAAAAAAAACTACAATTTTGAACTGAAACCTTTCATATCAAGACATTTCTGATATGCTCAAAACGACTCTAAAAATATTGGTACAATTGAAAAAAATGTATTGCAAAATACTAAATTACATTATATTGTTTCAAAAACATCAATTCCTACGTACGAAGAAGGACAACCCCTAACAGACAGTTCCTGAAACAGCATCTCAATGTTCTTAGATACCCCACTGTATCAAAACATGAAGAGTGTCCTTTAATGGATCATGGTCTGAAAAAAGTTAAACACTGTTTTAAAAATTAAAAATAAATAGCGGCTCGTCCCAGCATCACATGGGATAGATAGATAATAATAAAAAAGAACAAAGTCCGTACAATTATAACATTTCTGTCTTTTGTGCCAAATTTCATCCAAATTCGTTCAGCCGTTCTCGTGTTCTTGAGCAAAAAACATCAAACTTTCACATTTTTAATATTAGTAGGATAAATTAAACTCTAAGATCTTTTGAAGAACATACAAAAGTCGATTTTGACACGTTTTTCATTTGGTTTTCGAATTTATCAATCTGCAAACATTTTGTCATTTCCTAACAATTTTTCCAGAACTGGTTGAATAAACCAAACAGGACACGAACACAAAAATGCACATAAAATGCCATTAAGTTGGGTACGTACTGTCAAATATTTTCAAATTTGACTTTAATACATTTTATTAAATTACCCTCTCGTCCCCCTTCTAACACCGTGTGTTTCACTTATATCATATCTACTTACTATATGGTACTTGTACAAGAATTCCCTCCATACTTTGAATGTGTATTCCGAAATGATGCGCTCTTCATGACTATAAGGGTTGTTCTTGTTTTGGGGTAGCCCCAGATAACAGTTGACACATCAAACATGTGCCAAACATTCATATCGTTTCCGTTCTCGCACATCCTGCAGCATATTATTAAATTCGGAAATTTGCACCCAATAATGTAGGATCTCTATCTCTCGATGTTGTCGTCGCTCGTTGTTGTCATCGTCATGCAAAAAATTCCTATATGTACTCGTATGTATGTATCTATATTTGCACATTTTTCAAACCAACATCATGGAATATAGATCACCCTGTGGGACATAGAGGTCGCTTTTCAAAGAATTCCTTCCATATTATGTTACAAGCTGCTGTAACTGTTTACTATGGATTCTTCTTGGATTCCTGGATTCTTCGATAACGAGAGAGAGGGTATAACTTTTCACTCCTACCGTCGCCGCCGCCGCCGTTGCTAGATAATTTCAATATTTGTCACCGGTAGGGTTTTCCGTCGTGATGCAAAAAGGAAACTCTTTCCTTCCTTCAATATGAGCAGAGTATAGGCACTCGAAGGAACCCACAGATCCCTCTCGAATATGTTGCATAACACTCTCTCGAACGGGCAGATATACGAGTTGAGTATATGAATGTATGTGTATGTACGAGGCTTCCCTAACCAACCAGTTACCACTTAACACAACCAATACGGAGGAATTTCAATGACTTCTTGAATGGAAGGAGCACGAGTATAAGGACACACCACACCGATGCGATGCGATGGAACATTATAGAGCGTTATGATGGTTATGGTCCAAATTGAGAAGGACTTGTGCCTGTGTGACATCATCTCGTGCAGCGACATGTGACGTGTTATGATGCAAGGATAACATCGTGTCGATGTCGATGTCGATGTCGACTCCGTCGTCGATGTCGTGTCGTTCCTTCGCTGAGTAAATTATCTCATTTCCCCAAAGCAATTTCCTGTCTATTTATCGAATACTCATATCTCTAAAAAGGATAATCAGCTTCCGTTTCTGTTGTGGTAGTGGTAGAAGTAGGAGTAGTGATAGTTATGCGGATATCCTTTTTCTGTTGTTGCGTGATGGTTATTCGTATATGATACTTGTGTTTGTGCTCCTCTGTTGTATGCTGAAGTACAGGTGATTTTATGCATTTTATAATTCGATGCGACCGACGACGACGACGTATAAAAAGAAGCAGATGACGTTGGTAATGTCACGTGATGTGGGAAGTAGTTAAACCACTTTGAAAAAGAATTTTTAACTTGAAGGAATTTTCTTTACTTTCCTACGAGTGTACCTTGAGTTCCTTCTAAATAATAAAAATAATTGAAAAGTAATCTAAGCTTAGAGAGGAAGTACAGTGGTGGTGGCTTATAGATTGGTCAAGATCTTTCCCAGAATATCAAATACAACTTTAACATTATGAGTCGCTGGCTTACCGCTAAAAAATTAAAGGACGTTAAGACTTCCTGAAAATAGTTTAATTGCTTACTTTAAACTTAGTAGATGTTTTATTGGTTAAAAGGACACTGTCAAGTTTGTTCTTTATTTTGAAAATAAATCCTTACCTTTTTGAAAGAACTTCCAGAACGATAATAGTTCCTGTAAAATAAAAATAGAATAAGGTGTTTCAGATAACTTCATTCCACCTTCAGACACATGAGAATTGAAAGCCACTAATCGTTGGTCCCTTCGATTCTTGCTTGTTTGGTGTATCCACCCACTCCCTTTAAAACAATTGTTTTACAGAGCTATGTACTCGTACTTTTATCGTCGCTTTTCTATCTTAATTTTCTTCTTAATCTCTCTTTTGTGATGAAAATCTTGATCTCGCTCTTGCCACCTTAAGTAATTTCTTAAGAACAAATTATTCCAAGCCAAGCAAGATAAGCTCTAACCTCAAACCTCAAATAAAAAAAAAAAAAAAAAAAAAAAAACAAACAATAAGTCGAAAATAAGAAAACAAAGCAAAATAATAATAATGGTAAATCCCCCTTTTAAATTCCCCTCTATAGATGCTTTTAAATGCTTTCTTCACAAAATCCCAAGCGCGCATTTCTTGAAAACCATCATTTCTCTAAAATACCATAAGTCCATAACCATGCCAACCAACTTATCGGTGTCTAGCCAATTAACGTATTTTTCCAACTTACTTGCGCCTTATTCTTTCTATTGTTTTCTTTTGACGCGTTTCTGTTTGCACCTAATAACTCCCTCGTAATTGGTATTCCTTGCAGAGAACAAAGAAGAACCTAAGCCCCCATATAGCTTTGAATGTATACGAACACAAATACACCCACAGAAAATATAACACAATAAAAGGATAAAACTTGTCATCACATAGCGAGGGGACTATAAAAACTCAAAACGTGATTTTCCTCACAATTTCCCTAATCCTCCGGTATAGAAAATACAACAATCCCTTAGCGGCAATAGTGGCAAGGCAATGGCGACGACGACGACGACGACGACGACGACGACGACGAACGGTGAACGTATAGAACGACAACGAACGGCGACAGCAATGGCGAACAAAGCCAGCATTGACTCCTTTAACTTCTATAACCAACTTCTAGTCTCCTCTTTCTGTCACAAAACAACAATAAACAAAAATATAAACACCACCATCCCGATCCAGATCCAGATTCCAGATACAGAATACAGATCCAGAAATCTAGATTCCAGACCTGCTGCATAAGGCGAGGAGGCATGAGGCATGACGCTTTGTGTGATTCTCAACAGAGAAGAAGAAAAATATTAATAAAAAGATTTTGATTTTTCATCTACTCTCTAACGGAAAGAAAGGACGAAGTGATGGGATAGGAAAATGCTACAGAACAAACCTTCATTTCCAACTTATTGTCCTTTCGCACTACGAGCGACTTTTCCCAACAACATCAAAGCACAATTTAAGGACGAAGAAAAAAAAATTTTGTCTCAAAAAAGACACGGTCAGAGCGATGTGAAGGACTTTTCTTTCGTCCTTAGGTTATTTTTTGTTTTGTTTTTTTTTTTTATTTTTTTCTAAGAAGTTTTCGTTGGCAATTGTCGCTATGCTGGCAATGGAGCATCCATCTTGAGTTCCATTGAGCCAGGAATATTGATGGAATTTCATTAGGAAGATGAAAAAAGTCACTTTCCCCCAACTGTCGCGGTCGGTTTTGGTCCTTATTGAGAGAGAATTTAAGCAATGTACAGAAATTTCTCTTCATTGTTCCTTAAGCTGATTTTGTAGTGAATTTAATTGAAAAGAATCCTTGAATTTGGCTAATCTCTGGCTGGATCTGGATCTTCGACACAAATTAATCAAACTAAGGTAAGATGATGATTTTTCTCTTAAATTAAGAAAAGTCCTTAAACAGTCTAATCTTACTACATTCAATTTCAGAGTGCGGCCATTTTGAATCATTCCACCCGAGGCATCATCAGGAGCATAATTTAGACATTTCCTTTATGTTTTTATTAATTCCATAGAAAAGTCGTTAATTTGTATACGAGTTATTTGCTTCACATACTCGAACTCGTATACCTTGATGGTCCTTGATCCTGAACTTTGAATCTGCTCCGGTCGGTCGGTCGGTGGCGGGCGGTCGGTCGTTGGCGTGTGTGCTTGTGTTGCCATGCTTCAAGAAAGAACATCCTCAGAACTGACTGTGGCTGCCAATTAATCAATGGAAGTGGAAATAATTGATTTGATTTAATATGTACGGTAGGCGTAATATTACAACGCATAAGGAAGTCTCTTTGGTCGTGCGTCGTATGGTTGGACATCAGAAGGACGAGACATTGATGCTGAAGGCTTTTATACAATTATAACAAATGGCCGATTGTTATGTGATTTGCTCGAATGGAGGGTTAATGAGGCATTGATGCGAAGCATTCATGGGCAAATTGTTCAACCTGATTAGTCTCTGATGCGGTATTCGGGACCGGGAGTGTAGATATAGAGAGAGAGCTTAAGTTGAGTTATGTCTGAAGGACGAGGAGTACGAATCTTATATTGAAATTCAAACAGGATTTACTTATAAATAGCATACTCGTGTCGTATGAAGGGGGATTGGCAATTATTGTAACGATGCTGGAACGATAGGATTAATGGGGTAATATAAATAAAGTAATAAAGTCCTTTTCACATATACAAAGTGCAGATTATTTGTACATTACGAGAAATATTGAATTATTATTAAAGTTAATTCAAGTATGAATTGTGCTGGAAAATATTAATTAAAAATTTAAGACTTAACTAAACTTTGCATTTTCTTGTAGGGTCTTAACTTTTTGTTCTCTTCTTTTATTGTGACTTTTCAAATTTGACAGTTGATTTTTACAATACTTTTAAAGCATTATTTGTCGAATAGGCCAAAAAACCTTGAATATAGCGATCAAAAATAGGTGCTACTAATTTTATTGCTTTATCAAAGTGGAGGGCTAGTTTCACCCATTTTGCAGGTTTCATAATGGTCCTACCAAAAGAACTATCAATATGTATAAATTTGAAGCCATTGACTTAGTTAATCATCAACCAATACTCACATAGACGAAGTATAACATCTGTCAAAAACATTGGTAAAAGTTCGTGATTCTTTATAGACCAATACTTTCTTTTTTTTTCTTTCTCAGGCTCCCGATCCATGTACAATGTGGGCTTCCATCCTCTGCGATACCGAGCACGTTGCTTCCAGTCATCCAGACAAAGCAAAGCGTTGTGGCATCCGCGATGGCTTGGTCTTTAAACCGGAGGAGGTTTAGTCTTCCTTGTCGCCTCGAAGCAGGTGGCTGGGATTCGAAGATTCTCTTAGTTGGAGCGTTGTTGTCCATTCGCTCGATGTGATCGAGTCAATAAAGTCCACATCTTTGTGCGGCTCATAGAGGTCGCGGTTTTATATTCTCCTCCATTTGCCTCCTTCGCACACAGGAAAAAATATCCGATAAAGAATTTTTGTCTCGAAAGAGACCAATAGTTCTCCCTTTCTGCTTATCGTTCAACACTCAGCACCGCATATAGCAGGACTGGCAATATAAGAATTTTGTAGAGCAAGCATTTTGTCTTTCGAGAGAGGAGTTTTGAACCCATTTGTTTTGCCAAACTGAAATAGCAGTGGTTTCCTAGGGTAATTCTTCGCCGAATCTCCACTAAGGTGTCGTTTGTGGAGGTGATGTTGACTCCGAGGTAGATGAACTCCTTAACTACTTCGAAGTTACTGCTATCAATAGTGATGTTGTGTCCAAGCCGGTGGATGGATGTGTTTTTGTTTGTTGATAGCAGGTATTTCGACTTGTCCTCCTTAACTGCAAGACCAACTATTTTCGCCTTTTCTTCAATTGCAGTAAAGGCCTCTAAAAATCACTTTGGGAGCAACCGATGATGTCTTTATAGTCCGCATACCCTAATAGTTGGATCGATCTGTTTTGAAGATAGTGCCTTCCGTATTGACTCGTGATCTGCGCACTATATATGCTCCAGAACGATATTGAAGAAGAATGCTTTGATATGCTGCTTTGAAGTCGATGAAAAGATGATGTGGCTGGACTTGAAATTCGTTGGTATTTTCCAGGATCTGTCTCCAGTCAATTACAAGAATTGGAACTGGTGGAACTCGTCCTTCCGAAGATTAGAACAAGGTGAATGGGGTCATTTCTGGATGAATAGTTTAGTCGACAAATTAAAGTGTCGAAGTGGAGGACCAAACCAATCCACATGAAATTCAAAAATGTCCAATGAATCCCGAAAAAGTAACAGTTTGGTGTGGATTTTGAGGTTATGGTCTTATTAGTCCATATTTCTTTGTGAACGACACGTTGGCCGAGACATCACTCTTAACAGCGAGTATGAAGATCGACAATTACTAACTTTTTTTGGTCTGATTTGGATAGGCGGTACCTACGCACACTAAATTGGAAATTCTGTCAAGAAATTCAAGGACATCTCACTGATAATCGAGATTTACAAACAACAGCTGCCATCGAAGCTATAGCATAACTCATGCAATTAGTCAAATTCGTCCTGATTTTTGCGCCATAAGCAATAGTCATACGTATTTTGTGAAAAGTTGAAGCCATTAAAACAAGCTGATAAAACCCACAACACTTCAAATTTAAAGCTAGAAAGTGCCCAATTGAAAATCCAAGTTTCAAAAAATACTTTCTTTAGGGGTTACCAACACTAGACAAATTTAAATATTTGTTAATTAAGGGTCCCCATTTTTTCATTAGAAGATTTGAAGGAATTTACATTTTGTACAAAAATAAAAACAAACAAACAAAAAAAAAAATGAAGAATTAGCATCACTCTACAAAAGTGCTTACCATTCTCTCTTGAAGAAACATCAAACAAACAACCAACGTTGGCAATGTCTTAAGAGAGAAAAGCCCATTACAAAGCCAAAACAACATACAAACAAAAAAAAATAAGCATAACGAAATACAAACATTCAAAGTTGCACCGTTTAAGAGAGAAAGCGAGACTCGTTGTCAAATAGGGATTCTGCATAAAATCTTCTTGTCACCAGACACCCGACACCAGAAGACATGAAATATGTATATGTATGGAGAAAAAAAAAAACAACAATACATTTTTAACCCTTACGTACTTACCTAACGGTACTTGTACATATGCTACAGGTACGTGAACTTCAAATAAACTTACCAGCACATTATATGCATCCCACCCACCCGTTCGACCGTCCGACGACAAAGACGACGACAACGCCAAACGAGAGGGTGCGAAAAAGGAAAAGTCTATAAACGGTGGCGTATTGTGGTACTAAAAAGTACCGTAAAATTCAACAAAACCTTTCCTTGTTTGCAAAAGAATTTATGTATATTACTGTGAAATTATTCACACCACTATTCTCAGTTAGAGTTAAGAGCTTGTCGAGCCTTTAGCCCAACGCTTAGGCAGTGCAGGAGTGGCAGCGGTGAAGCATTTTCTTTTCCTATGGCTACGATTCACACATTAATATAAAGATAGTGTCATGTTGAATGAGGTTGCTTTCAGTTTGTTAAAAGCCAAATTTTGACACAACTACAAAGTCTCAGAAGTGGGATATCATTTGAAATTATTTAAAAAAAATTTCATTGAGATAAAAAAGGTTTAAGCTAGAGAAGTTTTCTTTAAATCAGGTCCAGAATGTTTTGAGGGTTTATAAAGAAAAGTTCGTCTATAAGGTTGGGTAGACCAAAATATAATGTCAAATAATCCAACAAAAAAAACATTGGTTAAGGAAAACTTTACTTTTATGTTTTATGCAACTTTGCACGGAATTACAAAGTTTCAGAAGTGGGGTGTCTATTCTTTACAGTTCTCCCGATTAGAAATGGGGATACCCAAATAAAATAATCTAAGGAAATGAATTGTGCCAATTATAATTTTTAAGCCACTTGTAGTTGGCTGAAAATTGTAGGTCCACCTTTTATTGCCTGGTAAAAATTTAATAGAACTTGAAAGTTATTTGAGATCTGAGTTCAATTTAATTTGTTGATCTGACAAAAATCCAAGAGTATAAATTTTGTAAGGAAAAATGTTTATCACATAAAATTTGAAAAAAAAAAAAAAATTGAAATGTACTTCTTTCTAGATCCTAGTTGCTTTAGTAGATGTGCTCCACAAGAATTTTATCTAACACTACTTTTCAAACTACAACTAGAAAATGTGAATTATAATAAAAGTAAAACAAATTTGCTAAACAATCTTTTCGATTTTTTGACAATGGTAGAAATGTCAAAATCAATTTTTTTTTATTTTTCAAATATTTCTTCTTTAGGATAAAAGCTGCATTCAATTTTGTTTTACTAAGTACACCATCCTGGATGCTGTAGACGATACGCCTCCATGTTGTGTTGCTTTATGTGATGTCTTGTAGTCCTTTTACAAATTTGACATGCGAACAAAAAGTTAACGAGGATGAGATGGAAACAATGCTTCTCTTCTCTCGGCTCGGCTGCCGGTTGTGTCGGTTGCCTTGCAAATGCTCACTCTTCGTGATCTTTTGATTGCTGCAGCAGAAGCATCAGTAGGTACATCAGAGGTTTCCTTATTTTAATTCTTGGTTGTTTTTTCTCCTGTGTAAACAATATCCCGTTAGAATGTGAATGAAGAACGCACGAATGTATTCACCAACCAAATGTCATATTATATGCAGAAGTACAGAGACGCTTGGTGGATATGTCAAGAATGACAAACGAAAACATTGAAGTTGAGAAGAAAGACGATTTGTTGATGTTTTACATGTTCTTGTCAGACAGACAGAGAATATGATGATGACGATGAGGGCAGTTAGAGGGAGAGGGAATGAGGATACAAATCTCAGTCCCAGAAGCTATATAGAAGTCACAAACTTTTCGAGTTCAAAGTGAGACGATGACGATGGTGTTGGTGATGATGATGACGAGGACGAAGACGAGGACGATTCTATTGTTTATGAATTTGCAATGCAAAAATTCCAGAATGATGACGAAATAATTTTGCACTTGAGTGGAGTCTGCGGGAGAAAGAGAAAAAAAAAAAGAAAAAAGAGAAGACGATGGTGATGATGGCAGGAGTTATTTTAAGAACGGATAGTTTTTCACTTTCGAGTGACATTCAAAAGTCCTTATGAATTTTGTGTGTTGCTGATGTTTCCTTAAATTCAAAAGCATAAAATAAACACACACAACAAAACAAAAAAAAAATAATATGAAAAACAGGAAATATTTTTGTTTAATGAAGTCTTGAGGTTTATGGTAATTGATTTTTGTAAACAAAAGTATACGAGTACTTGGATGTATGTAGATTTAGTTGTTTCATTTATTTGGGCTTGAATTTTAATTTTGAAGTTTTTCTTTGGGAATGATATGAGTTTTGGGGGGAAAACTTTTGCAAGAAAAAGGTAAAATGTTGTATGAAATTAATGAAGCACAGAAAGAGAGAGAGAGAGAGGGAGAGAGTTCATTTACTTTTAGTAAATTGAATATGCAAATGAAAGACTTGATATGCAAGGAAATGCATTTTCTGTTTTTGACATACCTGCATATATCGAGTGTAGAGTTTGACAGGTACAACTTTTAAGGATGAACAAAGAAATCGATACAATTCCGTATACTTCCTATATATTGCTTTCTCTTTCCTAGAACTATCACGTTTGGGACATGATGATGATTTCCATTTTAGCTCGATTGATTGTTGTGCCTTTAGATTTCTATAGATTTTTGAAAATTCATTAAACAGGGTTGCCAATTTTTTTTTTTTTAAGTCAGCTTGTAAGGTTTTTAATTTAATAAAAACCTTCAAATAGAAAAATGATTAACTTTAATTTTCTTGTAAGTTCAGTTTCTTGTTTTGTCAGTAAAAATTTGGGAAACTATTTTAAACTTTCCGTGAACTGTGCTCATGTTTATTCTTTCTTACCTGTCCTCCTGTGTTTGAAAGTTCTGTGTTGTATAGTCTGATAGTCCTTGTCGCTTAGGTGCAGTGTCTCTACTCCGTAGATTATGTGCAGAGCAATATGAATGTAATGTAATGTAACAAATGTTCAATCGGTAACACTGTTTTATATGAGGTTTTCTAACATTATCGATTGAATTACATTTTTCTAGGAAATGCATTTTACTTATGTATATGTATTCTTCTTCTATAAGAAGTTACATAATATCAACCATAACATATAATTAAACTTATTCGTAAACATAAAACCGCGTCGTCAATAGTGAGTACTTATTTCTTTTTTATATGTGTATTGTGAATAAGGCTGCTCTAAGATTATATGAGTTGAACAAGTGCAGTACATATCAGAAGCAATCCAACTTCCGTCGTTCACTTTAAATCGATATTATCCCTTTGAAATGCTTTCAATCAAAAAAGGAAAGCACTACTTATACCTACTCTACTCGGTATAATGCGAAAAGAGCTCCATACAAAGATGAAGATTGAACCTTTTTAATTAGCATTTTCTAGCTCTATTCGCTTTTGACATCATCAACATCATTGTCGTCATCATCGTAGTTGTTGTCGTCATTATCATTGACGTTTGTCTTTTTTTTCCCAACCAAGTCTGATATTTGCCTAACATACCAATATCTATAAATGTAGGAACCATAGATATAAGTAGGTAAATACAATGAAGTATGAGGGTCGATGTCAGTTCTTTGAGATATAGTTCATTTGTCACTCTCAATTCTGGAATTCATCAAAAGTTGAATTGGAATCCTTTTATTCTTCAGTTTATCCTAGACAATTGTTGTCTCTGAAGAGTCGTCCTTTTTGAATTCGAACTCATTAATTATTTTCAACTTGGTTTTAATGGTCATCGCATCTCAAGAAAAGGACACAAATGAAAGAGTCCTTTTGTGAACTTATGTATTGCTACTTAATACAACAAGCTTGTAAGTTGTTAAAGTTCAAGATGTGTTATTTGAAAAACATACAAATAAAAAAAAACACTTTGAAAATAGATTAAAGTAATTTAAACTTTTTCAAGAAAAAGTCTCCAAAAAAAATATCCTTCGCAAGGATTCAAATGCAAAAAATTCGTATAACATACATATCTATGCAAACAGACATACACAATCATAGTTTTCTGCGAAGGCCGATGAAGTTTCTCATTATTTGTTCAACAAAAGATAAAAGATACTCTTCATATACATAGCTGCCAAAACTCTGTAACAAGGCCAAAAGGGATGTTAACATTGTCGAATTACAGTTTGTTTGAATTTAAGTAAGGTACTGATTTTTTGAAAAAAAAGATGTTTTTCTTGTTTGATTTTAAATATCGTTTTAAACATGTTTCAAAAAACTTGGCATCTCACCAATTTTATTTTAGAACTTCGAATATATCACTTAGTCACAAGGTTTATTTAAAAAGGTTATAGGTGTTTTGAATCTAGGGAGTTTAATTTGAGAATTGTTTTACAATGGACTTGACATCTGCCCAACCTATCCATTAATTGAATGTAACACTTCTCATTCTTGCAGAATAATATTTTGAAGTTCCAAAATCAAGAATCAATGATCACCATCTGAAAGCTGTCATTGCTCATTTGTGTATCTATTCTTTCTTCTCTCTATTTGATAGAGATGTCTAGTATTGTATCATCGGATAGCTTCAGTTGTTAAGATGCAGTTTTTCTGCTCCGTAAATTTATTGGCAAAACAGTTGCAGGTCTTATCCACAGACTTTTATTAACGAATAGCAACTGACAAAATAATACTTTAAATTATATTTGCCGTAAGATATTCCCAGGCAAAGTTTAATTCTCATGCATTAGTATCTTGTCCTTTTCCCGGTTTGATAGGATCCCCTGGGAAAATTAATTATTATACATAATTATGTTTGATGTTCTTCTTTTTTTTTTTGTTCGTTACAACTTCTATGTATTTCCAACTTTTTTCTTCGAACATTTACAACATTTCCCCTCGGGGCCAATTCTTCATACTACAACCTAACCTATAATCGAACCTATACAACTTTTTCTTTTTTTTTTCGTTCGCATTATTTCTTTGAAATGAGAAACCAATGGGAATTCGTTTTTCAATAGAAATCCTGATGAAGGTGTTTATTATATTCGTCTACCCTTCGCCACCCCCCATCAGAATGAAAAAGAAAAAAAAATTATTACCTCTCTAGAGGACGCAGAAAACGTGCGGACTTCTGTAACAAACAATAAAGTTTGGAAAACATGTCTGTTGCGAATGTTTCCGCTGCTGGCGATTCTACATCGCATCGGTGTCCTTTTTTTCTTCTGTCTGTCTGTGTATGTGTGTGTGTGTGTGTAATTTTGTCAAAATTGTAATTAATCATACTTTCAGTTAAGTTTTGTTTTGAAATTCTGTTAAAATAGTTTTCGTTCAGGCCAAAAGTTCTGCTTGACAGATTTAGTCTGTTGGACTGTTGATGGACAAATCTCAGGACGGAACTTTTAGCCTAACCTATACTGCAATTGGATTGTTCCTATGTCCTCCAGGAAAGGGAAATTGTTTTCTTCTTATTTTCCCTTATTTTTATTTGTGTCTGTATAGGGAGGTGAGGCGTGTACCTCTTTTCTATGTAGGTTTGTATGGATATGTGTGCTCAACTCATGCTAAAAACCCTAGGGTTGGCGTTTTCTGTTAAATTGATTGAAAAACTTTTTCGTATACTTTTCCATTGGCTTCAGTTTATTGTGTTACATCGAAAATGAAGATTTTCTTTCTTTACCTTTCCACACACATACCTACATATACTACATATACATGTATGAATGTATATATATTTTTTTGTAGGAACTTCATCCTAAATGATGACAGCGGAGCGCGTTAAGATGCAGCGGGAAGACTTGTGGAGCAAATTAATCATCGAAGGAAGAAAAAGTTCTATTCCATGATGGTGATGGTGGTGTGTGCTTCATTTCATTATGGCTTCTTCTTAATTTATTCCTACATATTTCTGTATAAAAAAGATACAATATATACATATATACATACTTACATAAATAGATTATGATTAAAATATATACATACATAGATTCATGTAATAAACGTTAAACGTGTGTATATAAATTGAAAGGTTTGGAAGGATTGCTTTTAAGAGAAAATGTGTGTGTGTGTATTTTTATTACAAAATATTAATTGTTCAAGCGCTTTCAAATTTTTTTTATTGTATATTATTAATTAAGTTGAAAAATTAACTTGGTTTTGATCAATTCCTCAACATATATAATGTTTAACAAGTACATATATATTTATGTTAAAATTTTAAATTAAAATAACAGAAAGAAAATTATGTAAGCTTAAATTTAAAACCAAATTATCGTCTTATTCGGGACCTAAATAATAAACAAAAGGAGCTGCTCTTGGGCGCTAGCCTTGAGGTCAAAAATATTCTTCCAAGAAAAACACTTCAATCAATTTCCATAGAACAATGTTCTTTCTTATTTCTGGAACTTCTTCAACCTTTGATGATGAAAGATGAAGATCCAGTTGCCAGCCAATAGGGACCTAGTTTTCCCATTCAGTATAGAAGAGATTGGTTCTGCTTTACCAGTGTGTTTGGCTTTTAAATTGACCAATTACTTAACCTGAAACAAATCCTGAAGAAGACTATTAAACTTCCAGTTGGGAAGCACCTTCTGTTCATCTATTTTAAGGCCACAAATGGCTATGGCTGAGCTCAGGATCGCGGGAATAGTGATCCAGAAATATCTTAGAAAACTACTGATCATCAAAAAAGACCTATAGACCCAAATATTTCAAGATTTCTTTCCAGTATTATTTATACCGATTTTTAAATTGGAGACGGAAGACTTTAGTTTCATTATATTGTTGAATTTGGAGTCTCTGGTTGACCCTGTTTTAAAGCTATAGTATACAGGTCAAGCTGAATAAGAGGATCCTTATTGTAACTCTGGTCATCAGTGAGATTCTGTTAAGTGGCAACAGTTTTGTGTTATTAGAACTTCATGAAGAACCTGTAACTAAATGCTGCTCCAATTATTATCTATACCTACACATAAAACATGGGCACTTGTAATACACCCTATACCCCTCACCTATCACCTAAACGGATCTAAGGTATAACCAACAAAGTAAGTAAACAAAAAGGTGTAGAAAACTTCTTCAAAAAGCCCCCTGATGATTATCATTTGAAACGATAAAAATCGAGACCATTAAAAAATAAAAATGAAATAAATAACTTTTTTATAACAAAATTAAGACAAATTGCCGCTAAACCTTCTACAAATAGATTTTAACTTAAAAAAAGAATCTTATACCCTTCATTTAAATTTTCCTCCATATCGCCTGGTGAATTTGTTATTATCTCTTTTTTTGATAGCTATCTTAAGCAGTCCCTTTTTTTCAAATCTCGCCATCACATCATAAATTACCCGCCAATCTTTTCTTTAGATTTTTAATAGGCAAAAAGAACAAGAACAAAAAAAAATAGACTTTGTAATTTTCAAAATTCCAATTAAAGAAGGTATTCCAGGCACCTTGTTGTGGAGGTGGGGTGCGGTAGCATCATTCAACCGCAAAATTTCTCATCTGAAGGGAAGTGCGGTTTAGCTATTCAAGTATAAGTACACGATAATGACTATAGAAACCAGGAAAAAAGTGGCATAAATTACATTTATCCTCAGTAAAAGTATAGGTACTTATACACCTTACCCACGGCAACTAGATGACTCTGCCCACCACCATCATAAGCAATTTAAAGGGGAAGAGGGTTTTTGTTGTTTCCCTTTTAAGTGCTAATTTTTCAAAACTAATTTTGATACCAACTACGAGTGTCGAGTATAAATGAAAATTTAAAACAAAATATAAATTTTAAATCAAATTTCCTTTGAACTTGACTAAGAGATTTTTGTTATGAATGATTGACTGAGCACCAAACCAATGAGAGATACAAAAAAAAAAGGATGTCGTTGAGGTTTAAATTATTCGACCTCAAGATTCTGTCTCATATCCTATCCTATTCTATCCTATCATTCCTTAAAGTTCTTCTATATGTATGTATGTAAAAGGATTCTTAACAGAAGATGTCGAAATCCATTAAAGAAATGACAGATACCGAGCATCCTTCCCCTGGGATTTAAGCGTTTCTATTATAAGGATTATTTCCAGGTGTGTTCCGCATTCTTTTGCTCTTCTTCTTTTTTTTTTTTAATGAACATTATACGAGACAAAATGTAGGTAGATATACTCCGACCTCATCCTTCTTGTTTCCATTAAGAAATACTATTCCTTCCTCCTTCTACCATCACTGTCTCCCTCAGAAAGAAAATCCCTAAACACATTAACCACAGAGAAACATGTGCTTTGTTTTACCATCAAAAATAATTCAAGGATGCACAAGGATACATTTCCATAATCCGTGTCAAGTTATAAATGATCTCACTTAGTTTTGGTGACGAGTTTTTTTCTTTTTTCTTTTTTTTTGTTGCTTTTCTTAGTTCATCTTCTTCGACTTCTTTCATTTTCTCATTTTGTTGAGTTTGTTCATTTTCCAGAGGAGGACCCACCTTTTTGGTATGGGCCCATTTCCCTAAAACGGAAATTAACTTTGTTCCTTAAGTGTCATTGGGTGCCATATCATATAAAATGTATGTACATTCTGTGTACAGTACATCCTTAAATACAAATACATATATATTTTGGGAGAAAGTTCTTCCACACACATAAGTACATATAATCATATACATATACAAACAGAGAAACAGAGCAAATACTATACCACAAAAACTTATAGGAAAATTTAAGTTTGAGGGCCATTAGACTTTTTGGTTGGGTTTTGTCAAAGCCACCTCAAAACTTCCGTTGGTAATTCAGTTGAAAAATATTCATCCTTAGGCAAAGGAAATTGCCAAAAGAAAAGAAAATTTTACTCCCCAATGTTATGTGTGGTTGTGTGTGTGTGTGTGTGTGTTTGTTGTTGTTAATTTTGATTTATTTGTTTTAAACGGGTGTCATGTAAAATTTAAGATTTAATCAAAAATTTTGAAGATGAAGAAAAAAGAAAGAAAAAAACAATCTACGACATGATAGAAGAAGTGTTTTACAGCAAGGAAAGAGGAGGGATTTTATGCGAAAAAGTTTTGCGAGTCCTGGAAATGCTGGCAAGCGAATTTATTTTTTTAATGAAATGGAAATATGAAAAAAAAAACAAATTTAATTTCTATTTTTGTCGAAATCGATTTAAAAAACAGAATTACCTACTTCGCATCTTGAATGTCATTTCAAACTGATGTTTTGCAAAACTTTTTAACGCGATTTTCGCATACCATCGCTTTTGACAATACTGCGAAGTTAGACAAAATTTGAAGTTAAAATCAGACTAGAGTGCAAATGCGAACGTAATTTAAATGTCACATTTTTCATAAAGCGCATTTTTTAATGTGAAACATTTTTTTGATAAAAAGCTTTATTTATAGAGAAACAAAAGTTTTCACCAAAAATCATTTACGTTGGCAGAATTGGATCCCAAAAGAATGTAAGTTGTAAGTTATCCTTATCCTTAAGTTTAAGTGTCGAACACAAACACAGAGGTTCCAAAATGATAAAAATCCATATAATTTGATTAAATTCAATGCATAGCATAAAATTTGTTAAATACCATTTCTAATTGCGAATTTTGAAATAAACATTACGATTTTTTTAATGATTGTTGTGAAAATTGAAATCTGAAATTGTGCAAATCTACATACATATTATGTATGTATATATCTATATGCGAATGTATATAAAAGAAAGTCGTGTTAGTTACAGTATTCATAAATCAAGAACAGCTAAACCGATTTTGTCTGAAATTTGGCACAGAGTTTATAATCTGGAATAGTCTATATTCCCGCGGCTGAACGGATCTAGATGAAATTTAGCACAAAGACAGTTTACAGTTTGGAAAAGCACATGGGTAATTTTTTATCCCGGTAATAAGTATTTTATTAGGATTAAACGTTGACCACGATTTACACAAAAATTAAAGTATAAGAAACAGATGGTTTCAACAACTAGGACATGAACTTCAGTTGTCCTGCCGCTCTTCTTTTTAATAAATTTATACGAAGTATACCGGGCCAACAAAAATATTTTTTATTTAGCTTGAGACGAAGTTTGCCGGGTCCTCTAGTTTAAAATAAAATTTCGAAAAGTAAAAAGAGTAGATATTGAAAAATTTTAAAAGAACAACGCAAAAAGAAGTGTGAATATTTGAAATTAAATTTTTAAATGCAAATATTTGATGTTTCATTAAAATTAAGATTTAGATTTTATTTTCATATAGAAATTAGCTCGACCAAATGTTTAAACCTTATTTTTCTTAAAAACAACAACTTTTATGAAAACAATGCTATAAAAATGATGTTCCTTCTTCCAAGAAATTTGAGGGAAAAAGGTGAAATTCATTTCTTTCCACAGTACTTGGAAAAACGGGAGGGGTAAAGAGGTATTTGAGAAAGATTTGGGTACGCATTTAGCTCACACCACTTCTTTATACAATCATCAGAATTTGAGAAAAATAGTTTGAAAAAAAAATTGGGATGCAGTTCATTTAGTTTAGGAGAAAAATGCAGTTCTTTCTTAGTCAAGGAATCACATCAGTGACGTTAGTAAAGTTCAACTTAGTCGACATTTTCAAAATTAATATCTAATTTTCTTGGAATTAAGTGTAGTCCTTTTACATTTTTTAAACAGAGTGTTAAAAAAATGCAGAAGTCAAAAAATTTCACTTTAACAACTTGAATAAACGTTGCAGCTGTTCGTTGTAACTATACTGCTTGAAACTATGAATACTTCCGTTTTATGCACCTACACGTTCTGGGAACAAACAAATTCAGTGTAATTTTTATTCCAAATCCCCGTTTAATCACCCTGTACCTATACCATTACCAGACTTGTGTCGTGGAAAGTGTATAATGTGAAAACAAAATAATTATGATGGCTGCCATAAGCACCGGGCTCACAGAGGAGCCCCCAAGTCTTGTTTTTTTTTTTTTTTTCTTTTTTTAATTCTCGTTAGCATCCATCTATCTGCATCCCATCTGGTCTGGATGGTGAACTTACTGTTGTAAGCCTGGTACCATCATAATCATCATACCAGCAAAACAGAATATTGTTCTCGAAAAAAGGACTCCATTCTCCTTTTTTTGTTTTGTTTTTGTTTTTGTCCCTACTAATAAAAACAACAGCAGCAGCTTGATGGTTTTCATTATGAGAGAGTAGGTATCCTATTCTATCCTTCTACGAGGATATCCACTCAGCTCAGTCAGACTCAGCGATTCAGACTCACGCGCTCTCTTGTTTTGTTCTTTTCTTTTTTTGGTTTTGTGTTTAGTTAAACTTTTATCATCCTTTCCAGAGAAATTCATCATCATTATCTTCGTCTTTATCATTATTATTATTGTTGTTGTTGTAGTTGTTTGTTGTTGTTAGTGTCGTTGTATCGTCCTTTTAAGCCAGCAGATTGCTTTGGAATATTTATACAAAATGTCAGATATAGATACAAATAATAATACCAATTCGTATTGTTTTGTTATGTTATGTTTGTTTGTCATTCGGCAATGGCGGCGGCAAGGACGTTCTCCTTCTGTCCTTGAGCAATATCCGCTGTCAACGTTTGTCGTCGTCGGAACTTGATTTTGATCTTACCAATTTTTCCATTTACTTTGGTGCCTTTAAGGTACAATTTTGTGTTGTTTTTTTTCAAGCTCTTCCTTTTATTTTTATATTTCCTTATTTTTCTTTTTTATATATGTATACAAATACATATATATGTATGTATCGAATACTTTGGTTATAGATATGTAGATGTATGCAGTACGATGATGGTGAGATAGGGCTTTTGTTCATGATTATCCTTTCCGGTCGGTTGAAGATTGAAGCTGCCATTTCAGCACAGTGATTATTGTTTTAAAGTATCATCCAGTTCAGTGAGGAGGACATTATTAAAGCGGTTTTTTTTTGCCGTTGTTGTTGTTTTTGCTTTTCTCTTTTTCATCATCATCATCATTATCATCATCATCACCAACAACGGATGGTGACATCCATTTTGAGTCTCTCTTTCAGCGTGAATCAGTCATGTGAATGTGCGTAAGCGCCATTGTTGTTCAATCTGGATAATTAGCGAAACGGAAACAGCCGCACTGACTAAAATAGAAGCAGATATTTTTGTAGATGTAACCTATAACCTTTATTATAATGAAGAGTATAATGTTGTTAACTCATACATATTTTACTAACGGTTATGTATAAGTTTAAGGTTGAGGTCTGGAGGTTTTAATCAGAGCGTCAACTGTCATTTTTTAAATAACAGAATAATTTATTTTATGCAGGAATTTTAGAATAAAAGACTTTGGTGCAAAAATCAGGCAGAATTTGAATGAGGGACGCGGTAGTTTGTGGCTTATTTACATAGACCTGCAACTTAAAAAAGCCCCACAAAAAAAGTCTAAATGGGTCAAATCACACGATCTTGGTGATCATCGACCTTAAGCTATCACCATTTTCGAAGAAGTACGGACCGATGATTCCTCCAGACCAAAATCCACACCAAAAAGTAGATATTATTATTTAGATGAATTGGCATCTCGTGAATCTCACGTAAATTGGTGTCGTCCCAAATCCGTCAATTTAGCTTATTCAGGTATTAATCTAAAAATAGACCTCATCGCTAAAGATGATTTTTCGACCAAAATTGGGTCCAACTTCCAACTGCTCCAAAACCCAATTAGCATTAGTATGTGTTGCTCGACTCTGTTACTTGCAATGATGATTTGTCTTTCGTGACTGATTAAAAAACGATATTTTAATAGAAAGTACAAGAAACAATATGGGCCTCCACTAGCTGTCAAAAACAACCTGTCCCTATTCGAAAACCCTTTACAAAAAATAATTAATGAAAAATGTATTTACAAGTGAATTCAATTAAAAGAGCCGGAATGTAGGATAGAGGGTGCATCGTATTTTATATTTTTGTCTTCTGTTTTTTTGTGCGTAATGATAAAGGGATGACTTTTTTAATCAATTTTTTATAGAATTATTTTGAAGATACGTATGTATGTGTGTGCATGTAAATTATAAACATCTACTATAAATAAATTAATATTTAATAGGAACACATTTTTTTTCTTAGTGCTATCCATGAAATATGAAAAATATTAATGAATAGTTGAAAAACATAAAAGTGCGTATACGCCTGAGTGTCCCTTATCATATGCTTATACACGTTAAGCCTGATTTTGTGTTTTTGACTCCTTATCAAATAAGTATCACAAAAGAAGAACTAAAAACCATCTTTCTTTTTACTTGTAAACGTAAAATTAATTTGAAAAAAGTAACTTTTATCTAAAATGAAATTGGAATAATGAATTTCTGATCTAAGAAAAAGAATAAAAATAAAATGGTTGGAATTTTTTGACAATAATTGTTTTACTATAATATGCCGCAACTGTGGAAAACTGCCCCTTCCATCTAACTCAGGACTGCTTATCCTGGTGTATATTTAATTCTCTTCTGTCTCAATCGACTTCTTCCATTTATTTGAAAGAAATGCTAATAAAGTAAAATCTCGGAAAGATGAACCATGAACGATTCTATACCTTGAAGGGTTCAGAAAGATGAATATTTTTAATTTGTGTAAATTCAGGTATTCTAAAGATAATCTGTTCTTCTTTTCAAAATTCCATTTTTATAGTTAATTTTTAAAAGGCTTTATTCTGAAAGCTAAACCAGAATTTCGAGATTAAAAACTTCGAGTTTATTAATTTGCTGGACATTTTAAAGTCCTGGACGATGTATAACTTACATAGTACAATGGAACACATTTTTCTGGGAGTTTATTTTTTCCGAACGAAAATTAATAAAATCTATACTAATATATAAAGCTGAAGAGTTTGTTTGTTTGAACGCTCTAATCTCAGATTCCATTTGTCGAGGAAGGCTATAGGCTATATAACATCACGCTGCGACCGATAAAAGAGAAGAACCAGTGGAAATTGTTTCAAAAACGGCCAAAATTATTCATCTTTGAGGGCTTCCGTTATTCGTTTCAAGGCGCTGATCTCAAAAACTACGTGATCCAATTGAAACATTCTTTTTGCATTGGATAGTTTATTTATCGAGGAAAACTTTAAGCTATACAAAATTACGTTACGACCAATAGGCGAAATATAGGTCACTGGTCATTATTGGTCTTTGGTCATAAATGGTCTTTGGTCATAAATGGTCTTTGGTCATAAATGGTCTTAGGTCATAAACGGTCTTTGGTTAATATAGGTCACTGGTCAATATAGGTCATTAGTCATTGGTTATTGTACCTTTGACCTTTGACCTTTGACCTTTGCCCTTTGACCTTTGACCTCTGACCTTTGACCTTTCACCAATGACCTGTACAGGCCAATGGCCAATAACCTATAATGACCAATGACCTATATTGACCAATGACCATTTATGACCAATCACCATTTATGACCAAAGACTAATAATGACCAATGACCTATGTTGACCAATGACCATTTATGACCAAAGACCAATAATGACCATTCTCCTATAATGATTCATAACCAATGACCTATGACCAAAGGAGTCTCTCATTTATCCCGATCGTGACGAACGCCATGTCATTGCCATTCAGTTGCGCAAAGGATTCGGACGGTTTGGTCTGCGCCGCCGCCGCCGTCCCTTCAAGTAAGGATGGTCTGCCACGCTGTCCCTACCATAAAATGTACTACATAGAACTTTCCGAGGTGGTTCCACTGCTTTCATGCGAGCTAGGTGACCTGCCCGACGGAATCTATCGAGTTTATTCTTTTTCACGACACATCTGAATTCGATGTAGATTGCGGAATCGTCCTTCCTTACATACGGGGCCATCAATTCTCCCTGCGACTTGCTTGAAAAATTCTTTCTGCGTTGGATAGCCTATTTGTCGAGGAAGATTTTAAGCTAATTAAATTATTAATTAATTAAATAATTAAATAATTAAGCTTAAATTACGCTACTATCAATAGGAGCGAAGAATCAGTGGAAAATGTTGCAAAAGGAAAGAAAATTATTCATCTTAAAGGGCTTCCGTTCCATTGTCAAAATCGGGTTGCAGAGAAAATCCGTATGTTCTTCAGCCATAATAAAATAAAACCAAAATATCCTGAACGAAGTACTTTAAAATATATATTTTTTAAAACTTAATCTTAATTGCTATAATAATAAATTGAGGTGGACGAAGTCGCAACAACTAGTACTAAATAAAATTTTAGTTTATAAATTTCAATCTATTAATTTAAATTTCCAATTGTTGAAGGTTTGTAATTTAAACACGATCCGTAGAAAATTAAGAACATATCAATTCACAAAAACAAAATCAATACGTTCTCAACCCCTATAGAATTAGAAGACAAAGTACCTTCAACTCCTGAAATGTAAGTAAACAACAGGATAATTGAGTTAACCCATTCCTGTGAAGAGTTAGTTTCCTATTCACAAATTGCTGGTTTCTAGTAACCTAAAGGATTTCATGCTAAAAACATCAACTACACCATATTTCGCGTACACACATTCCATTGATGTTGTATATGTCGTCGCATCTAGCTACTGGCAATATTTATACTCGTTAATAGAATTGCCTGAATATCCTTCCGGAATCCTTTATATAACAAACTTGTACCTCTATTCAAAAAACCACACTATACGAAAGTTTAACTGACAAATTCAGAAAACGTATAATTTAACTAATTAGTTCCGATCGATGCAAATTGCAAAGGAAACAAAAACAAATGAAAATTCAGCCCCCCAAAAACAATAATACAATATACTAGCTATACAAATACACAAACACAACCGTTATTTAGTCGTTGTCGTATATCCTGGAGCAAGAGTAGGTAACAAAATTTAATTAGATACTTCATGGTAGTAGTTTTACAACCATCTACCACCCAATATCCTCCCTGAATTCAATAAATCGCAAAATTAAAATTGAGAACAAGCGAGGATACCTATAGAAAGGAGAGAAAAAATTGAAATAGAAAAAATGACAAGGACGAGGACAAAGAGGAAGAGGATGAGGAAAAAGTCCTCGAAGCACTCTACAATGTATTTCGAACATAGTTACTGCAGTTCCGGAGAGGACTAAATTTTCTTTTTGTCAAAGGATTTACTTAATTCTTTTAGCTGGTACTTTCGAAAGGACTAAAGTGAGGTAAAATTGCATTCAAAGGACATTTCCTCGGGTTATTTGCTAGTTAAGGCATTAAGATGTTATTTTTCGAGGAATCGCCATGCCTGGAGTAGATGAGAGGAGAGGAAGACTTGGCCAGTAACTATGTTGTTAGTGAGTGGTAATGGTAATGGTAACTGGTGAATAAGTCAATAGGAATGGGAAGGGAACTCGCCTGAACAACAAAGGAGTGCAGATGAAGAGTAAGAGTCCTTTTTGATTTATTCGCTCGAAGAGATTCGTTCGTTCCAGAGCTTGAAGCTCCATAGCTAAGGACGAAAAATTAAATTATGAAAAAAGGACCGAAAGGCACGGAAGAAGAAGAAGAACAAAAGAGAAATACACACAACTATAAGTATGTGAGTGTGTATTGAAACTTGAAGAATCCTTGATGATTTCTGGTTCATATTTGGCGGCGAGTACGATGGAGAATAGAATATAACAGTAATGTACACAACTTGTGTGTGTGTGTGTTTTTTTTTCTTATTATGATTTTTCATTTCAATTTGATCCTTTTCTCTAGTATTTCTTGTTAGTTGTTCCCTACTCCTCAGTCCGTTTTGTCCGTTCTCGTCATCATGGTGGGTGGTGGGGTCGGTCGTCTTCGTGATTCTAGGAAAATCCATCATCCATCACCGGTACAGCGAGCAAATATCCTTTTCGTTCACTTTTCGCTCTTATCCTTTGAGAGCTAAAAATGTCAACACATTCAAACTAATTAAAAATCCAATTTAAATGGTAAACATTGGGAGGCAGTTGAGTAGCTGTGGAAAAAAGGACTCGTAACGTAACTTATCAAACCGGACAACAACAAAAACAACAACAACAGCAGCTTCAGCAGCAGCAGGACCAAACATTAGAAAGTAGCAGATTGAAAAGGAATCCTGAAGATGATTTCACTACGACTACGACTACGACAACGAGTAGAAAAATAATGCTCAGGCGAGCGTGATGCTGGCTTGGGAAAACTATCCGATTGGATGAACGAACAAGGGGACGTAAACGTGGACGTAGACGCGATACGCGAAGTCGAACGAACGAACGCTCGGAATGTTCCGGTACGGATTGCAGGTGAATGACGATGACGAAGGTAAATAACAAAACACAACATTGGCAGCTCTGGGACGGGGGACGACAACCATGAACGGCGAGGACGACGACGTATCGGCACCGGTATCGGTTTAGCGGATGGCAACAGTGGTGCTGGTGACTGCTGAAGTGCTGAGTGGATGTGGCGTTATTCTAAATTCAACTTGGAAATTACTCCTTTTTTGCGCCGCACCAACCGCCGACGTCGCCGACTTCTTGAGAAGTCGTCGTCGTCACCATCATCTGGGGGCTGCTGTATGCTTTCGTCCTTCACTCGTTGTATTTACGTGCATGGTTTTTTTATTTGCATTGCGAGGGGTTCGCGCGATACCCACACAAGAGGAAGGATGAAAAAGGACTTGAAAAGGGCTAGGAAATGAGATGAATTTCCCTATACTTCAAAGGCATGAGGTGATCCTAATCGGGGGTGGTGGAGCGGGGCAAACGTGCTGAACCTGGTGCTGGCGGTATATTACATAGACCAATCGCAGGAAATAAATTAATTGCGCCATTCGCAGCAACATTGCTTTAGGCCTTTATGACGGGGTGTAGTTAAAGGGTATAAGTGTAGGTTATCTGATGCGTGTGTAGGGTTAGGTACCTACACACACAGAGTTTTAGCAAGGATTAATAAGCGAGATGATGAGTTAAATTGTTGCGGAGCTGTGGGTGCAATTAATAAAACTGTGCGAGCTTGACTTGAATAAACGAGGGACGCACAATCCGGTTGATGTGAAAAGTTTGAAAAATTATGGGATTAAACTGCGAAAGACTGGAAAATCCTTCTATTCGAGTAATATGGAATTTTTTTTTACCCTTTTATAATTAAATTGAATACAATTGGTTTGGGTTATGTAAGTAAATCATATTTTATATTGGATTATTTTAATTTTTGTTTTTATTTTCTAATTAATAGGAACAATTTAAGTGCAAGCTTAGATTGCTAATGTAAGTAGGTACATACACATGTATGGGAATGAAAGGATGGAATGTGTTAAATGAGCTTGTTTTGTAAGGGACAGGAGAAAAAGTAAAAAAGGGTAAAATGTCTCTACAAAAGCTGACAATTAATATAAGTTCAGGTTACATCAGACTTTATTAATTTCCATTGCTAAGCAAAATTTGATGAAATTAAGTAATATTGTCTTCTATAGTTCAAGTTTTTAGGTGTCCTGACTGCAAATTTCATGCTAGGTACTCAGAAGAAACGGGGGAATTTATTTTTACTCGGAGAGTTCAAGAAATGCGTCTTTTTCCTTTAAAAGAGCATAAGTGCAACTTATCTCCGTGTCCTTAAAATTATGATCTTTTTGGTTTCCAAACTTTTAGCCTTCAGTTTAGTTGGTTCCTTCGGCAACGGAAGCTTGTTCATTACCACCTATCCAGTCAACCGAAGATATGGTCTACAATTCTATTATCTGCCATAAAACTCGCTATGAAAATGGGAACCCTCGCTTCTGGTATTTACTGAAGCAGGTTTTTTAATTCCTTTATTGGTTCGTATTTGGAATTATATTTCCTTAAAAATGTCAGCCATTCGTAACATTAAAAACAAATTTAAAGTTGTGGAATTTATGGCTCAATAAAAAACTTGGTGTTAGAATAAGCTCAACATTTTTTTCATTTAGTGAGATCGAGTTTGGGCATTGCCATTTTGTGGGAAGACCTGATTTGACACACATTTCAAAAATCATCCTTTTTCAGTGAGCTGAAGCTAAACCTTTACCAATGTGTTAAAAAACATTACCCATTTTTCTAATGCAAGTTCAGGATTGTTAATAAAAAAATACCCTTTCACCAAGAATGGACAGAATCGTGGGGCAAGGGTTTCTGATCTTATGACCCTTTATCTTGAGTCATAAGGATCTTTACTGTGCAAAGAAATTCTTGAAGGCTCCCACAGTATGTTGGATCAATAAAAAGAAAGTATTTGGCCTCATATGAAACATTGATCGTATCGGCTTTAAATGATTACTAAGGAGGCTCCATAGAAATTTCCAAAAGGGATTCCTTTATCCTTATTTTTTATGAAGTAGCTAATTGAGTGCCACCAATTTTCTGAGCCGGGAAATATAGTTAAAAATGGCCAAGTGCCTAAGGTTTCCGTATAGTAATATACAAGTCGTTCTAGGATCTCTAAAATGGAGCCTAAAATGAACAGACATTACTTGATGGTTTATATGTTGACAAAATAAAAGCGGAATATCTTGTTTTTAAGCTCATACAATTTTTTTTAAATAATTTACTGCGGACTTTGAGGTAGTTCTCTTCTTCGACCCATTTTTTTAAACTCCCAAGAGGCCATGTGATCACCGGTCCACACCTGCTTCTACCTATTGATTTCTATGACTCACCATAAAACGTCTTGTAATAATTTAAGAGTATTTTTCACCAATTTTCAAAAATCTATTCTTTCAATATTCTACATCTGAATCTCGTCTTTATCCAATATCATACCTTAAATGTGCTCGTATCTACTACCTATGTATAAGTATATTTCATTAAAATTCGAAGTAAAATTATGAAAAAGTATCAAAAGTCTTACAATCAATTCTCAAAATTTGACATGGATATGATCAATATCAAAATGTACCTGACACAAAATTATAATTAGAAGTAGAACTGATATATTGAAATTATGGAGTTCAAATTCCTTCGAACATATCAAATGGATCTATGCACACACATTCTAAAATATTTTATTAATAACGTTATGAGTTACAACATTATTTCAAAACTCCTCTTTATTGTATTTTATTCTTTAACTTCTTTTTTTTTTTCAATTGAGAATTCATTTTGAAATTCATTTCGTTGCTTCAATTTCGTCATCGTTCGTATGTCATAAAAAATACAAATACTTTATCATACGTACGTCCTTCCGCCTCTAAAAATGTCTTTCATTTTTTAAAAACTACCTTCCAATCTAAACCTATGTACATACATACATACACACTATGTTATGCATGTCAATCTGTTAACAGTTTCTTTTTAAAAATCTTACTTCACCTCTTACTGCCACGTCTATAAATATGCACACATATCAGCTTGAGCACATAAATGGGACGACGAGTGGCAGTAGTAGTTGGAAGAAGCAGAAGAAAAAAAAAAGGACTGAATCTTGAGTCTTCTATAGAATATAAGGGATATTTTGCTGCAACGGACTCTTTGTTGTACAAAATTCATGCCATTTTAGTGATTCCTTCACAGAAGCACCAGCAGCATCCGAAGCACCACACTGCAGCATACCCAGAATGGTATAACGGTATCTAGTAGATAGCGTGTAATGTGTAACGTGTAACATGTAACATCGCGTTATTCTGACAATGTGCCATTTAATTTACAAACCAAGGTAATGTCATGTGTAAGCGAATGTTGTGCTCACTACTACTACTACATGTCAGTAGGTGCTACATCACCATTACACTCATACCACCCACCCACAGTGTATTTCAAGGATCTTTTGTGTGATTCTGCTACTTCTGTTGCTTCTCTGCTGATGCGATGCGCTAGTGCTGTTCTATTATATTTGCTCGTTTTGTCATCCTGTTCCTAGAAATTGTATCTTTTTCTTATTCTTTAGGTTCTTCTTCTTCTACTTCTTCTTTTGCTTCTGCTTCTGTTCCTTCAGCTTGGCTGCGCTTTCTTTATCATTGTGTGCATACTAGTATATTCGTGTGTGTGTGTTGTACTCGTATGATGCAAGAGCTTCGCTTCTTATTCATTTTATTCTTAAGAAATCTCCTTAGAAAAGTGAATTATTTAAATTCCATGAAAAGGATTTCATCATGATGTGTGTGTTTGTCCTGCCTTGGTTCGTTCAGCAAAGCAGAAACACTTCCATACATTCAGTTCTATCAATATTTAGGAAAAATAAAAACTTAACAGTCTGACAGGTTTTGTTGTCTTTTTCTATGTGTTATTCCAGACTATATGATCTATCTCTGTGACAAATTTCATCCAGATCCGTTCAGCAGTTCTTGAGTTAAAAATAGTGTAACTAAGACGAATTTGAAACTCTGTTAAAATTTCTTGAATTGAAGTGTAAAAAATTTGAACATGTAAGTGACTTCGGACATTGAATGACACAAAAAAAAAAAAAAACATATACATCAAATTAAACTAACAAATTTATGGTTCATCTTGAAGTAGAAGCAAGGTTTGAATTTGTATAGTTAAGGGTGTTGCCAACTTGACAGATGATATGTCAATTTTTAGCGAAGGTAAACATTGTACGAGAATGCAACATTATTTCATTATTAATATTGTGAGCAATGTTTCAAAGTTGATCAAAATTGTACATTTACATGGCAACACTATTACAGCTGTCAAATTTCATGGCTGTCATTTCTTTATAACATAAAATGGTGGTTTATTTAAATCATATCTTATGACATTTTCTAAAAATGTATTCCCTTATTCATGCATCAATAAATTCCCATCCGGACGGCTTCTTTTGGTCTAAAATTAAATTTCTATTTTTGGTCTCTATATTGGTAAATTGAAATTGTTGTTTTAAGCCGCCTGTCTTGAAAATTCACAGTCCTTCCGATTGTCTTATGAGCTAAATTTTATTGTTTGTTTCCTTTTATCTCAATACAAGCTTCGAAAAGTACATCCTCGCTTTGATATTTAAAATCCATAAGTTTAGCAAAAATCACTCCTTAAAAGGAAATTCTTAAAACTACTTTCAAAAATTTTAAATATTAGTAGCACTAGCCTTTACAAACAAAACATTTATGATATTTAAAAAAATAAAATTCAAGAAAACATAAAGCAAAGATATTCATGATCGGACTTTTGTCCCTAAAATAAATCTGGACAAATTCAAAGAATGCACAAATAATGTAAGTATATTTTTACTGTAAGAATTCTGCAACTCCTCATCCCAGACTATAAATTTCTTGTTCTGACTCTGATTCCTTAAACCTTTGTCCCTAAAAGAAAATCTGACAAGAAAAACAAGAACAAGAAACGACTAAGAAAAAAATTAAAGAAAATAAAACAAACTTTGGCAATTTCACTTGAACGTTCGTCGTCGTCGTCATACTCATATGGAAAAGATAAAGATCCTATATCACATGACTCTGAGACTGAGACTGAGTAACCAAAAAAAAAATTGAGAAAATGAGAAAACTGACGAGGAAAACAATTCATGCAAAAAAGACGACGATTTTCCATAAAAGAAGGGATGACTGGTTCTTCTCTAGAAGAGTTACACGTTTGAATAAGTATGAGATTTTTCGCCGGAATTCGAAAGAGAAAAAAAGAAAAATAATTGAAAATGATGGAAATTTGAAAAACTTTTCTAATGTGTGCATTGGTGGCGAAATGGAGAAGCTACAAAAGGGAGCAAGTGCCCCCTGGATCTGGACATAGAGGTACTGTTTATAAATTATTTATTTCTTAGGAATTTTGCGGTTGTTGCATGACTTCCTTTTGATTCTATTATTTGTCAAATTTCTGATTTTTGAAAAAAGTGTTATTGACAACATCTCCCCCTCGTACAAATTTCTACCGCCGCCCATGATTCGATAGGCTTCTTCATATAAAAGTTAAAATGGAATTCGCATATTTCGCAGAAGATTTTTGATTTCTATCTCACATTGAGCTTCGAGCAATTTGTCAAACATAAAGTAAAGACATATTGCGAGTGTGAAATTCATGGAATAAATTAAGCTTACACATACAATAGTCTATACTTAGACGTCAATTGAAAATGTCACTTTGCTGTTGTTGTATTGGAGTAATGGGTACGAAGCAAATTCTATATGAATGTGAATTTTACCTTTAAGATATTACTAGAAATGACAGTGAGCGGAAGAAGGTGGGGGGGGGAGTTTGTCAGATATGATTTTCATGGAAATCATTTTCAATAGAATACACTTTTTTATAATAAAGGCTTTATTTGAGGAATCGAAAAATTGGGGCAAACTGATATTGCGCTAAAAAGCAGTATTTTTTTTCAGCGTTTTGTTAAACAATTTTGCTCCTTACACTATTCAATTTGATCTCTGGAATCTGACGTAATAGTCCAGTACTTCACGGGATACTAAAAATTTGGCTAAATACAAACTGAAAGACTGAACTTTCGAATCCCGGTTGGACCTATGACCCTGTGCTTTTTCTACCGTGAATTAGTTGTACAAAATAGTCAACCATTCGAAAACCACTAAGCCACAGAACACTTCCATACACGATGTCCCGAACTTAATTAATCAACACTCCTCAACCCACACCTGATGCATCCCTGTCTAAAATTCAACAATTACAACACTCCATATACAGAATTGTTATTTTTAACTGTGAATTTATGCGCCATGAATGTGTGTGTGAATGCATTTAATTTTTTCTATTTTCACATGTCAATTCCAAAAGCACTCAGCACGCCGGCCGCCGCCATTTTGAATGAAATATTATATTTTAATTGATATTTTTTGTCCGTTTGTTTGAGAGTTTGTTGCCGTTGCCATCAGACTTTATTGTATGTGACTTTGGTCAGTTTCAATCAAACTTTATACTCAAATTAACGTCCTAACTAGAATTTATTATAAATTAAATAAATACCCACCTGTCATGAACATTTAAATTGTAAACCCAACCAAAACCACAAAAACTATAAAATTAAATAGCAACCCATACCTTAAATGCAAAGCTCAATCAACCACATAAATTGATGAGTTGATGATGACGGAATCTATACCAGGCGAGTTCCAATATTAGCCACAGCAGCAATAATGTCCGCGGGCTTGATTTTCAAATAATTTGACCATTTCCAATCCAAATCGATCGGCTGACCGACCAACCAACGACAACGACGACATCTGCAACTGCAACACAAATTCTATATCCTTGCAACTTAATTGACCATCGACACTAATCCAATCAAAGACCAAACTACTACCACATGCAACTCTCTTTCGCTTTCTCTTTGCTTATAAAATCGAAATCCTCTAATAATCACAAAAAATATGCTATCGACGACGTAAAGGATATACGAGCATGTGTGTGTGTGTGTATGGTGGAGAAATCCTTGTATAGATCATACAGCGCCAGACATTTATGTACTGCCACATTGCAATTGCGACAAGTACGAGTAAGTTGTTTTAGAAACATTTGCCAGACGATGACGATGACGACAGGGATTACAAGGATCTGCAATTACTTACTGTACCATTTCCGATTGGGGGATTTACCTGATTCCTGAGGGATGTTGTAGGGCTTCAAGAGTCTGTGGAAGTGCATCATTGCATCGTCGTCGTCGTCGTCGGTTGGTCGGAGCGGAGTGGAGTGGAGCAAAGTGAAGGCAACAAGCAACCGCTTCAGTGATTATAATCAACTCAAACCTAACAAGCCAGCAAAAGAGTAGATTTCCCAATGCACTCATGTTCCACCATGTCACTCGGTACACGATAAGGATGGTTACTAACTTATACACAAGGTGGCTCAAAATTAACCACCTTTCATCGGAAGATATTATAATTTTTGCAAATGGCGTCGCATCGTACGTCAAACATAGAGGACATTTGTGAAGTAGGCAGTGTGCAGTACCATCCTCAATCTCAAGATCGATGAGGACCATTTTGTGTCAAAAAGGATCATGATTGACGAGGTGTATTTTGACTTCATATTTTACGTCAATAAGCAAAATCTTAATTTGTTTGTTTGAGCCATTGCATCCAATCCAAGCCACGTTGAAGGAGTGACCTCCCGTTTTGGTTATTTGGCATGGCCCGATACTTCGGGGATATACTTGAAGTCGCGGTTGTAAGCCAACATTTCTCAGACTATCATAGCTTTTAAGGAGAATATTCGGAAGGAACTGTAAGTCATTGAACCAACACTAGTGTCACTTGACGGAAACAATCCTCTCCTTTTAATGCTATGACTATTTTTGCGCCACCTTGTACATTTGTATGTATGTGTGCACATATTTACAAGGACATGACTTCAACATGAAGCCAGAGACGTTTGGAACATTTAAAAAAAAAAGTATTTACAATTTTTTTGCTGGGTGGTGGGATGGATGGTAGAAGATCGAACTTGGAAAATTGATTTTAACCATCATCGTTTATATGGACTATGAGCCGAAGCCGATACATGACATGACTAAAGGACGAAAAAAAACACAGAAAATGGATTCTCCTTTGGGATTATTCCTAATGTGCAATTCATGACAACGACGAGGATGACGACGGGGATACCGATGATGACGACTGGAAGAAGTTGTCCCCATATCAAGTATTGATGTTTGGACTTGGATTGGATTAATCTAATTAGTTGTTGGGAAATATCTATCCGAGCTTGAAATTGCTTGAATCCTTTTTTTCGAGACTCACTCTTCTGTGGAGATAGATCTATCTGTATATTATATAAATAGTGTCGATGTCGACAAGGAGTTGAACGCACTCTAACACAAGTATGTATGTGCAGACAGACACGCTCTACAAGCAACACTACACCCTGATTTAGTTTCAACTCGTACATAAATGCAGTTAGGTAACAGTTTTCTAATTGGATGGGAATATTTCGTTTTGATATCATCACCACTCTTGTTTAGACTCCTGGGGCCTTATAACTACCTGTTTATATGTATGGGAACGGGTCGGGGGAGGAGTGTAAAATGTCATTTGTGAAAGGCTCAGCGTGTTGTTGACTTGACTTGACTTTGCAAGGTGCAATTGCAATTATTAACTGCAATGGTTTTTTATTTTTTTTTTGTTTACCACCTTCCTTTGCATTTGCATCCCTCTGTGCATCGGAAAATGAAATGTGGTTTTTATTGTGGGCGGTTTGGAAGCCTATCTATCAACCTACCCCAGTTAAAAGGGGATAATTTACTTTGGTTTCCTGGTTGCGACAGACGACGATGACAACTCGAGCGACACAAGGGTATACCTATAGTACGAGTATGTGCCTCTGCTTTGTGTGTGTTTGTGTACACTTCACCCTTTTAATCGTGTAATGATTGCAATCAGAAGTGGGAAAATAGATCCGCTTACGAGTATACCTGCAATATGAAGGAGACTTATGTTTATATGATATTGCAAAAGAGTCTCATAATCAGTTTATAGTTATGAGATTTATGAAGGAAGGAAGTTGATGATCTAGCAAGTGTGGATTTATTATAAGGTTATATAGTGTGTAGTGAAGTTGAAAAGGATTAATTGGTATTCACTTGCGGATTCTTATACACGAAATATGACATCATAATAATTAATAATATTACATTAGCATTGGGAAATGCAATTATAAGTACTTGTGTATACGCGTATGATGTTGCTGCTGCAGAAATACGTATGTAGTTGTAATTAGAAGAATAAGATCCGGTATTCATAAAGTTTGTTGACTCCCAACTTATAAGTTAGAGTACCTACTTCCACATTGTCTGAAACTCTGACATAATATTTATAATTTTTAAATCAACGAACTCAAAATATTACGTATACGCCACAGGGTAGTATCGTGATATCGAGATGTGGTCGTTTAAATAAATTACATTTATCATGACATTTACACTATTCTAAAAGTAAGTTAATGGAGTAGAGACACTGCACTTTTATAACTAAGGCTATCAGGCAATACAACCCAAGACTTTAAAAAAGACAGTTGTTCGACGCAGAAAGCAAACGATAGAAACAAAATGCACTTTTACGAGCAGTATTGATACTATGAAAAACTATGAAAAATACGTCACTAATAGCGCAAAAAATTGAGTTACTACACAAATTTTCGAATAATTTTTGATGATACGAAAAGGGTAGGTGAAGTTTTGCATTTTTTTCAAAAGTTTTTATTTCTAATTAAAAATGTTTGACATACATTCCCACTACCGCTAAAAAGATTATAATTTTATAAGGTCACGTAAATAGAACATAAGTGAATAAGGTTCAAAACCAACAAATTCATTCCACGAATTTTGAAATACATCTAACTTACCAAAAGTAATAAAGCCACAAAAACGTTTTTATATATAATTAATGACATACAAAATATACTATCTGGTTGGATATAGTACAGTAAAGTATAAAACGTGCTCAAAGTTCGCCTTCTCTACATGCACACAAACATTTACGTAAACTTTCCCTTAAAAAAAAACAAAAATAAATTAAAATTAAAATGAAATTGAAATTAAAATTAAAATTGAAAAGCATTTTTTACCAACTGTCAAGTTTTTGAATATATACATTTTCATATTATATATGGTATAATTCTAACTAAGTACATCCTTTTGTTATTTTCATATTTTAAATGCTTTCAACATTTTAAAATAACACAAAACTAGGTCATAGTCAGCCAAGTGGTACACACTTCCACATAGGGAAAATTTCATTCAATTTCGAAAAAAAAAACACTTTAGAAAATAAATAGAAAAGGTCGACCTTTATTTCATCGCCATCATCGCATCGTTTAAAATGCCACAATTTCCTCACATTTATGCACAAAAAAAAAAAAAAACTCATAATAAGGACACTGCAATAAGTGCGCAAGTAAATCCATAAAAAAAAATCCAAACCCATATCTTTTTCAAATGCCACACTTTTCTGCTTAGCATTTCAAAACTAACGAAGAAAACGAAGAAATAAATCCACTTCAATTCGTCATTGCTACGATTCTTTTTTTTTTTTTTTGATGTCCTTTTTTTTTATTCGGTTCAACTATACAAACTCCCCAGCATATCATCCCATCCTTCTTTTTTTTTTCGACTTGAATTTCATTCAAATTTTATTTCAATCTTTTTTCAACATACAAACATTCAAAATCCTCACATGATAGAATTCCTTTTTATTTTTTATTTTTTTGTAGGATGCCTGCCACACATGTTGGCATCATACCGTTGTGACAGTTTTGTATCCAATTTTGAATAGAAAGATATGTCTTCAAATCGTAGTTGCATATTATCAGGACATTTTCTACTTTTTTTTTTATTTATAAAAGAGAGAAAATGCAATCTGGGAAATTAAAATGAACAAAAAAATAAAACGTAAGCAAATTTAAAAGAAGTGAATAAAAGTAAAGTATAGATTTGTATGCAATACATTTTTAATGTTATAAGTTTGAAAAAATACACACTTTTAAAAAGGTTAAGCTAAGTAGAAAGGAAGTCGAAGCACTGACAGATGATCTAATATTGTGATATCTGTCAGAAAAAAATGTTCCAAATGTCTCTTTTTGACGTCTAGTCGTTTTATCTCCGTTAATATAGTTAAGTGATGACAGAAGTTTGACAGATTTGAAAAAATTAAACTTCATAATGAAATGCCTTGAAATAAGCAGTTAAATGCCAACACTACCTTAAAATATTTTAGGTTTAAAATGTTATGGTTTTAATTGTCAGATTGAATTTTGTTTAAAGCACTCACTGTCAAAGGAGTAATAATGTACATTCTTATCAAAATTTATTTTCACAAACATTAGAAAAAATATATGTAAGATTAGTTCTATGACAATAAATCGCGAAGAAATGTCTGTCAAACATTTGAACGAAAAATCCTTACTCCGACAATATTTTCAAAATTGTCACTGTCAGAAATTTATCACTTAACCATCTGACACTGATTTTTTATACATATATTCTTGGGAACAATTTATATTTTTCTTAGGGTGTTCAAATTTGAATCATTTTGACATTTCATCATTAATTTTTAAGTGTGAGCAAGATAAAATGATAAGACGTCAAAAAAGACGTCAATACCAAACAATATTCAACGTTAAAAACGTTTTGGAATGGTATTTGGTTATTGTCAGCTTAATGTCATCAACTGTCAGAGCACTGACATACATACATATCTGACAACCGTAGCTTTACTTGATTATTATATTTTTTAAATCCCTTTGATTTAATTAGATAAAATTGACGTTTATTGTTTTAATTTCTTTAGGGAACAAAAAAAATTACTTACAAGGAGTTGACGTATGAATGTAAATTGATATTTATTGACGTACATTGATGTTTGCTGATGCCCATTTATGCAAATCAACGCAAGTTAACGCCAAATGCAGTCCGTTAACCCATTATTGACATGCCTTGACATTCATTGACGCACATTGTCACACACACACACACACATATTTTATCACTGCTGTCCAATTTGTCATCATTGGCCTTTGTGAAAATCCTTTCAATACCCCTAATACTTCACCATCTGTCATTATCTAAACAAAATTGTCAGACAATTTTTTCACCGTCTCGTTTTCCTTTGGTTTAAAATTGTCTCACCACACTGGTCATCCGCATAGCATCTGGTGCAATGGATTATACTCTTCTCACCATTTAACAATTGCTTTCAACCATCTATCTGGCATATAGAATAAAGCGGTTGCAGTGGCAGTGGCAGTAGAAGCAGCAGTTGCAGCAGCATCAGAGTCAAACAAATTGCCACAAATTTATTTGATGGCATAAAATTTCGGTGCAGATGTTCTGGGATATTGCAAGCAAGTGTACCCGCATCTTTTTTTTTTTTTTTGGTGCATTCACTCACACATAAACAAAAACCCCATACATTGCCCCTCGACTAACAATGACACTCTTATACAATACACAGAGACAAGAGCGCTAACTTGAGTTCTAGATGCCATGCGGGGAGGGGCCAGGGAGTGCAGGTTATATTTTTGTTTTTTATATTCTGTTTTGTTTTGCCATCATCGTCCACGCAAAGGATTTTCAAGGATCAAACAAATGAGGTATGATGGTGCACACAGCATACAGCACACACACACACCATCCATACTTCTTTTTTGATCCCTTTGACAGCCCTCTTGAACAACACCCACGTCGGTCGTCGTCCCACACCGAAGAGACACGGAAACTTAATAAAGTGATTTATTATTTTGTTCCGAAAAGGACTTGCATATCCTCTTTTTATCCAGTGTACATCGTAGAGATCCTTATAAGCTCTGCGTTTATCATCATTTCAGCAGAGTGCAGCGGCAGTAACACAAATTTCACAGTAAGTACAGTCAATCTGTTGTTTGACATTAGAACCCGATTTGGAGTTTTTTTTTAATCAAGCTGGAATATTGTCAAAGAGTGAAGGAGATAAAATTCTGTCAACTTAATTCAACAACTTAATTCAAATTTGATAGCAAAAACTTGGACATCTTGGTCATGATGCTTGAAGTTTTATTTTTCTTAGGCCACTTTCACATTGCATATTTAATCGATATTCCTTCTAACCTGCAGTACTTTTCTAATTAATACCTACAGACAGCTGTCAAAAAACCCTTGTCTTTATTTTCAAAGTTATTTTAATCGGCAGTTTAAACCAAGCTTAAATTAGTCGGAAGAATATATTGAACTATACCTTAAACTTAAACTCTGTTTAAATAATCAGATGTTTAAGTAAATTGTATAAATATCAATATCATATAATTTTGATCACATTTAGTAGAATTGTCTAATTAGATAGAATTTAAACAAATGATTTTCTGTCAAGAGTTAAACACTTCTTTTTCCTAAACATCAAAGAGCAACATTTATTCAAAGCTTCTACTATAGAAGTTAATCTGCTGTCTAAAGTAGGAAAAGCCTTGTAAATTCGAATCTATTAGTGCCCAAATGGTGAAAATTTCACTAGGAATCTTTCTGAATACTGAGAATTGTTACCTTATATCCTTTTGGCCAGAATTATATGTAAAAAAACATAAACAAAAATTTCCCTATTCAATTTTTTTTTTTTTGTTCCCATTTCGACAGAATAACTGTACTCGCTGCATGAAACTCGTGCATTTTATGCATGCAGTCATTCAAGGAAGAATTTTTTTTATAAACTGCTGTGGGTGATGCCTCTATATACTTAGACCTACCGTACCGAAGTTTTTGCGCTCGTCCCAGGATTTTAACTCGCAATAAAGGAGCAATTTAAAGTTTTCATGTAAATTTGATTAAACAGACAAAAACACACTCTTTTCTTTCTGTGTGTGTCCCTCTTTTTTTTTGCAACATCATATTTGCCCTGCATCCACCATCGCATCACACATACGAGCAAGAAAGGATACCAAAGGACAGTTGCAATAAATTGAAATTTATTGTAAGACCGTTCCAAACTCCCAGTGGGAGCTGCATACTCTTCCCCTCGTATGCTAATATCTCTGGAAAATTTACAAACTCATACAAAATGCAGTGGCATCACACACAGTGCATCAGTGCAGTGCAGTACAGTACAGGACATAGCTCCAGCTCACATCAGGATAAAGATATGAAGGAGCTTGAATTGATAAGGCCATAGTAGAGTTCACCTCTATATATGTATGGAGCACTCAATTCCGGCATTCCGAAACAAATGCCATTGGTCGTGGTCGTGATGGTGATGGTGGTGGTATAGTGGTGGTTGGTGATCTTTTGGTGCTTTTAGTCTGGGCTGGGCAAATCTCTGCGGAAATCTATATTATGGAATGCATGTCTCTCGGCGAACTATGATGGGGGTAGAGGAGTAGATGTGGTGAATGGAGATGCTTTTAACTATACCGCTTCGTAGTACCTTAATGCATCTCAGCTCGAACATGACGAACACAGATATGACAGGACAAAGTGGAGGAGAATGCGGAAGACTATATGAGATGCTATATATGGTAGACCAAATGTCAAATTGATTTGAGTGAAAGAGCAATGCCGACCAATGCGATGCGATGCGATGCGATGGATGACAGCCCATCACCATTATTATAAGGGTCAATTAATTTTTATATACCCTCTGGGGGAATCCTTTGATGGGATGGGATGTATACCTCAGAAGAGAGTACCAGTAGTTACAAATTGAATTTTAAAATGATACCTTTATAACAGGATCGAAAGGATGACGATGATAATGGCGTTGGCGTCAGAAATATTACAATGAGAAATCATTAAAAGTGCAATCAATGGAGGTGACACTTAACACTAAAGCTTAAGGTAGGTTCCTTCAGTGTTGCATGGTTTTAAAGACAACAAGTTTCTGTTGTGTTATTTACAGAAGTAGCCATTTTGTATTTATAAGTTATTCATGACATATTATAGGAATATGAATTTTAATAGAATTTCCACAGATGTCACATCACTTTCTGAACTGAGCTGAAGTCCGTCATGAGAATCTTTTGACTTATTCAATAAATTCTTAAAGAGCATTCTTAGCTCCTTGTTGGTATTAGTCGGCAATAACCCTCATATCAAGGCTGAGCTGACACAAGCTACGAGTAATACACAATGACACTTAGCCTCATTTTAACCAATTTGCATCAAATTAGGCAGAAAATTGCGAAGTTACAATTTATGAAAAATCTGACAGATCGTCAACGCAGCAGCGCCAAGCCAAAACAAAAAAAAAAAAAAAAAAACAATCTTAAAATAAATCCTTAAACTTGACTCTGAAATCTTCAAATAAATAAAATATCTATCAAACGAAATTCCCCAAAATCAAATATAAATATTCCATAATTTGAGAGAATTTTTTTTTCTGTCGATTTTATTTAAGTACGAATATAAACGAAACCTATTCAAGCCCAAAATTATCTTTGTGTCTTGTTCACACTTCATATCGAAAACTGTTTACACATGATTTCGCTTTCGTTTCATTACACATTCATACAAACATACATATATATATAAAATCCATATAAATATACATATGTATGTATGTACAAAGAATTTAAGTTCAATCATCAACCAGAAAAAAATAAACCATCTTTTTTTATTACCAATACAAAAAAAAACCATAGAATATTTACATATGGATATGCCTTATATCTATACTAACACACAGAAAAAGGGTTACACAAAAAAATGTTAGCCGAAGAAAGGCAACGAATTATTTGATTGAACGATGTTAGCGGTTGCTTGCTCATCCTTTCCAAATAAAAAATCCTTGTTGTGTATCCCATTTTTGGTCCTTGCATACTATCGTCTCCTTAAAAAGAAGGATGAGGATATATGTATGTAAAAAACCAGAGGATCCTGAGAGAGAAACGGGAACTGGATAAAGTGATTTAGTTATGTTCGACGATTTCATTTCAATCGCATCGCCTCCTCCTTTCCAAAATATACAATACTCTTCGAAAACATAGACATACAAACATTATCAAGAGTGCACGTATGTATGTATGTATATGATCAACATATTCTTAGGAAAACTTGTGAATTGGAAATTTTAATACAATATTGCTTTGTTCAGTATTTTTGAAGTGTGTGTGGGTTGGATGTTCGAAGTAAATGTAAAATGTAATAAAAATTCAATTTTGCTCACTTAAAGGATATTCAGTTTTGTATGAGCTTATGTGATAATAGGCAACAGTCTTTGGCAGTTTTTTTTATGCTTATTTTTGTTTATTAAATTCTGAATTTTTAAGGATGAAATGAATGTGTGTGATGATGAACATACATCATATTGAAAAGATGTTTGAAAAAAATACTCATACGCCACAGTGTACTTGTCGAAAAAATCACATTTTCTCAGATTTTTTAAGTAGTTGTTATAGAGGGTGGAAAAAACGGAGGGAGGTTCTATACTGTCAAAACCTCGGGTGACATGATATCCAAAATATTGAACATATCAAAATTGCAAATAGATGCTAAAGTCGAAAAGGCTGATGCCATCACTGTTAATGTCTTTACAAACAAGTCTTAGCACTTCGAGACTAATTTAAAGACTGGGAATACTTTAATCATCAATGGTTTCCATCTGCTGTTTTACTTTTCACTATAAAATGCCGAGGAAATATATTATTCTCACATGGTAACCCACCTTAACAGACATTTCTGTAACGTTTTCTCTATCAAAAAAAAAGAAAAAAACAATTTTATTGTTAAATTCAACATGCAAAGATTCAAGACGACGTGTGCCATCAATAATAGAAGAACACATACTTTACAACAATAAAAAGAATTACAAGTATCAGGTGTAAACTTCTCGCACCTCATCATATGGAGCACAAGATAGAATACTCAAGTGTACATAATTTCGGGCCTGCCAAACCTGGACATCTATTGTAATTGTATATCGGGATGAGGGTATACTATATACATACATTCCAACCTACATCACCCATGTTTGCTTTAATAAATTTACTTTTGATTGAAAAACAATACGAATACCAAATTTACGGTCCGATACATCCCAAATCCATCATGTCAAATAAAAGATTGTCCGTCCTCTCCTTGAACAATTACTGTTTAGAAAAAAAAAGAAACTACATACATAAATGATTGTTTGAAAAGCTCCAAAATAGTCCATAAATTAAGGCATTCTATTTCATGGCCACCCGAATGTTTACATATATAAAAAAAAATTCAAGAAAACTGGGAAGATAGAATTGAAGATACATTATTTCAGCTGTGTTGATTTGTCCTAGATAAAAATCACTTAAGAGTGTGTGTGTTGAGTAGGGAAGAAGATATTCGTGAGAATTCAGGTGACTTTCAACATAAGTTCTCACCATCACCATCACCAACCATCGTCATTAAATTTGCCACTCAAGATGTAAAAACCTAGCTTCATTTTCTGTCATTACGAACGTTACGTTAATGACACAAATTATACATGTATCTGAAGTATGCATGCGTATGTAACAGAATTGTATTCACTTAGATGAAATGTGATAGTGTGTTGATAAGAGCCACCCTATTTCTGGAATGAGGTTTAAAAGGCACTTTGTGTAGGTATTGGTATAACATTTCATGACTATTTTTTCGTTCTTCTTCATGCTTCATATATTTTACTTCATTTTATTCAAGTGAAATTGTTGGAACATAAATGTTTTTAAATCATCAAAATCGTATGTACTTAAGTTTTTCAAAAATGTCGAGTTGATGTTAAATATTGAAATAATACAAAATAAGTTTAACATTAATTCCAATGGACTCTTTCACTGAAACTGGAGGCCCTATAGGTTAGAATTCCACTAATTGGAATAGATTTTTGACAAGAGGAAACTTCACAAACAAATCTTGAAAATCTATTTACTTTACTGCCAGATTTGACCTGAGATGAACCAATACTGTTACGAGCCCCTTGTGCGTTGATAAAGTTGACTTTTTTAAAAATATTTGATGCTAAAATGTCGTTTTTAAAAATCAGTGTTTTCATTTTGGACTCTGCTCCAGTGAATACTTTAATTCCGAATATAAATTCGCAAATGGTAATGCTTATCTTCTATATACGAATAACAACAACAAAAGTCAACTATTTCAGAAAAATGTTTGTTTTTGAAGACATACTTCGATATGTGACAAAATAATAACTTTAACTCCGTATACATATCCTGTCTCTTCTTCCCTTCCCCTTCTCTTCATAGTTAACCTTAACATTCATAAATTCAAAAACAAAAATAAAATAAATCATTTCGAAAATCATAAATCACTCCTCGTACAATGAGAGTCAAAAAATTAATCGAAAAAATTCACTTCGAAACAATCTTATCACCTAAAAAACAGCATCGACTTTGATAATTTTTTGAGCACGCATGTGTGTGTGTGTGCTTGTGTGTGCGTGTGTATGTGTAGATGTTTTTTTTTTCGTTTGAAAAATGAGCACTTCAAATGTTGACACTTACAACCACATCACATAGCAATACACAACATACATCATAGCATACCGATACCTCTCTACAAAATCATAACAATATCCCACCCACACACCCCGTCATATCAACCGTGCATCCCCTAGAACCCGGTCCTCCCCCCAAAGTGTAGAAACAAACACAAAAAAAATGCTCCTCCAGAAGACAAACATTCCAAAAGTGTCTTAGTCCTCAAAGATGAGTCATAAAAAAATATCTTCTTGCAGGTGTGTATCTATGTATGTGATGCTTAACGCTCGAGTATTGAAAGATTCTCAAAAAGCATCCATCCTAGAGAACGGTTTGCCGTTAAGTTATTAATTTCGTTCTCGAACGCATATTGTTCATGCAAAATTCATCCAGTTGATTTAGGATGAAATATTCGTTCTTCCTTCTTTCTCACTGAGAATCCTAGATGAATACTCAAACAATAACAAAAACCACTCAAAATTGAGTGAGTTATACCTAAAATATTATGGAAATGGATGAAAAAACCTGCGCAAAACTCTCTCAACAGTGTTGATGCGCCTTGACTTGAACTGAAAACACTCTCAAAACATCACATCGCATGTCCAGAACTGTAACAAGCCCCTAAAACAGAAAACAACCCTCTCAACAAAACCCCGGCCTGAGTAGGGAGCAAAAAGAGCTTGAGCTTGAGCTTTTTGCCAAGGGTTGGCGAAAAAATCAGCACACAAATCCGTTGTGAAACTTTCAACGGATTCACCGTTTTTCAACCCTCGTAGTCGGTTGTGCGACTGCAAATTTAGTAAGTCATCAGCGTACTTCGAGTTCAGTTCTGAAAAGAATTCTCTGTGAAAAATTTCTATTCCTCTTTGGTGTGTGAATTCCTCTTAAGAGGGTAATTTTCTGGGTGAAATTTTGCTCCGCGATTCAAAGACGAGGTGTGGACCGTGAATAGAATTTGAGAAAAAATTAATTTTTGAAAATATACAAAAAAGAAAAAAAAAAAACGGATCACAAGCTAATCAAAGTGCATCAAATAATAAAATTTGTGGATAAAGTCCTTAAAAAAAAAGTGCCAAACAAGTGAAGCAGAATTAAGGAAAAAAAAGAAGAAAATTTCCAAAGCAAAAAAGAAAGTATCTGACAGATACCGAAGCATCTCCTAGTGTGTGATATAAGTGGTTTTTAAGTGAGCAAAAAAGAGAAGGAAGATATTTTTTCCCATAAAATCACATCGATATACAACAACAAGAAAAAAGTAGAAGTAGGAAAGCTGATACTCTCAAGCCAGCTGTTAGGAGGACATTTCTAAGTGACTGACACATCTTCGTTTCTCGTCTGCAAAGGTAATTCAAAAAGAATTATTGTTTCCTCTTTTCTCTATCATATTCATGTAGGTGTCCTATTATTAGAATTTAAAAATGAAATGAAAATTAAATTCCTAGAACGGAATTTCACTCCTGGTGAGTCCTGTATATAGTCCTGTCATTAGGATGCTCTGCTAAAATCGATTTTTGCCATTGCGTTCGTTAGGAGGACTCCTCACAAGCACACAACATCATCAGTCGAAGCAATTCAAAGTCTTTTATGATGTTATGTCCTCTTGTACCTATCCCATACCTATATTCCCGTTTGATGTATCCCTGTGAATCTTCAAGGAGTCAGTCAGTTGTTGTTCCGAGAGCAGACGGCAGAGGCTTAGGCGTGCATATTAGACAAACTTCGAATGCATATTTAATGAGGATGTTTTTCTACCCGGGGAGCTGGTTCTTCCAGCTCCTGGATCACCATCAGCTCCACAGCATGATGAAGATGAAGACACAAGAAAGTTGAGTCGAATTGAATGTGTGTGTGTGTGCCTAAGTGGGGAGTTATTGCAGAGAGTGACGGCAGGGTAGTCCACCTTACACAAGCTTATATCATCAAAGGATTTCTTTTCCATCATCAAGGAGGACGTCGTCGTCGTTGCCGACGATGGAGGATAAAAGGGCCTCAAGTGCTGCTTTTCACAATCCAACACACTCGGGTTCACGGGTCGTGTCGTCGTTGGGTCGTCGGGTCTGGGAACGAAAGTACCTACAGCCAAAGCCAAAAAATCGAGTGAGTGAGAGAACCAGTATAAGAGCATCAAAAGAGAGTTTCTACATAAATATCACGTAGTAATGGAATGAAATAATTTTCCGTCTTCCAGAAGAGTGCGGGGGCAGCAAAATAAGGGACCATAAGCACCCCCCAGGAAGCGGCATCAGCGCCAGCAACTCGTCTCGAGTTGGCTGCCCGGGAAATTACTTTTGGGAGTAGTGATTTTCTTAATTCTGTGGTAAAATATTAATTTCAATCGATAATTCCCGTTTTTTCCCTTTAAATAAATTTACCGGCGGCGGCGGTGGTGATAGATAAAATGAAAATAAAGAAACACCCTAAATCCTCAATAATAACAGCATCAGTCAGCTCCCCCCCTCTCCCACCATACCGATACCTGACTCCATCATCCATCTTCATTTGAGTTTTTTGTTGGCTCCTTTTTCTTGTTTGATGTCTTAATAGGATGTCGAAGGGAGGGCAGAAGTTATCCTCTTTTTTTTTATCAAAACACTTATCAAAAGGAAGATTGATTTTTGTTGTTGTTTTCGTATGTTCCGTTTTTTTTTCTGTTTTTCTTGTTATGTTCTTCATTTCATATCTTTTAGGGGCGTAAGCGTAATACGATTAAATTTATCAGGTTTATAATCGTTTGTCCCAAGCTGCCAATAAGTTTGTATTCTTTTTTTTTTTTTTTGCTTTTGCTTTCCCTGATTGGGGGGATGTTTGTCCTTAATTCCTCTTCCTTGATGTGTGTCAGATGTGTCTTGTAGGCGAAATAACGTATTTCATAAGAGAAAGGACGGAAGTGATGGGAAGAGGGATGGATAAAAAAAAAACACCCCTAAGTGCAGGAAGTTTGAAATAAATTCGGCTCCTTTCTGTTTTTATTTATTTGTCTGTGTTGATGGTTTGGTAAAACGTGTGCGTAGAACCGCACATTCTTAATTTTAGTCGAAATGTTTGTTGTTGTGTTTGTTATTTTCTTTTCTTTTTTGGTTTTGTTCGTTTTGTTTAGTCGCCGTCGCTTGTCGTCGTCGCCGTTACCGTGCGTGTGTGGGTGTGTTTTCTTTATGTTTCTCAGGAATTCTCATCCATTTTTTTTTTCCAAATCCCAACAGAGTGGATTGGGGCAAAAAAGAGCATAACTTGAGCAACAACAAAAACAACAACAACAACGAAAAAAAGTTTGAAGAAGGTGGAAGATATATAACACCCCCGGGGATTCAATTGGGGGAATTGTTTTATTTATTTTTGTATTAATATTCATTTCATAACTGAATAAAGGATTCGAGGAAATTTAATGTGTGTGTGTGGTATATGGTATTGGTGTGTGTTGGATTGCGGAGGATTCTGTAAAGTTGCTTTTATTTATGGCATACAAAAGGATTGGCGTGGGTAGATCAATTGGATTTTTTGTTTTGTGGGATATTCAACTATAAATCATAGATATGTTTGGTTGTGAATTGAAGAGGAAAGGAAAAACAGGATAACCAGGAGGGAAAACTCATTTTAAATGGATGAGGTCAAGTATGAGATAGTTATATATGTATAGGGTTATGCAGGGTAAATTCGAAAGTTGTTTGGTGGATAAAAGGTTTGGGGGAAGGCAATTTCTTTAATTTATTGCATGTTCATTAACATTAAAATTTGTTTTTATTAGCACAATTATTTATTGAATGCTAAAACTAAAACGGAAGTTTCAAATTTATCGTCTTATTTTTGTTTTGTTGTAGGTATTTTAAAATTGATTTCAATTTGTCATAATATTGTGACCATCCAGTTCTTTTCAAAATTGTATGCAAAACTTATGGAGAATAGAGAAAACATCTTAAATTTTGATTGATAGAACGATTCTCAAAACAAATTTATTATATACGCAATTTGCTTGACACCAACTTAAATAAATATTAGACATTTTGTATATACAAATTTGGGAACATTAGGCAACCCTAGGGCTGTTTAGGTTGGATCGCAATGATTATTTATTTGCCTACAATTTTTTAACCTTTTACTGACTTTTGTTATTAAAAAGACCACGAATTAGGTCGAAGATATATCCAAAATAATCTTGACTAAGTTCAGGATGATGTCAAATGATTCAAAAATTTTATGTAGAAAAAATATTTAACATGACATCGCAACTTAACATTGATGCGACCCCATTTTTATTGATTTTTAAGCAAATACTATTGACAGCTTATTTGCATAGCGTAAACCTTTATTATAAAACCCTAAATCTAGTCCATATTGCAGTTCCTTATTGCCCAAGCTACACTATCAAAATTGATTGATAAAATTAAAACTCAACTTGCTTGTAGCTTGTTTTGAAGTTGAACTCGAGTTCAATTATAATTTAAACTCACTGGTAAAGTGGAATTTTTCCAAATCTTTGTCTTTCCTAGAAAAATTTAGTTCGTCCAAAAAAAAAGTCAAGATCAAAGTTTTTGAGTTTTGACATTGCAATATTCAGTTAAGATAATAAATTTACAATATTTCTTGCATTTCTTATTATAAACTAGCTGACCCTGCATACGTTGTTCTGCCCTGTTCTTGAAATTGTGTGGCAGAAGTTGCTTTAAATCTTCAAATCCAGGTTTCCAGGAACGCAATTTTTAAACTTAATTCGATTAATAATTTTTAAAAATCTGGAAACGCAATTGATTTTTTGTTCTTAGATCCTTTTTCTTCATATTCAGGACCAAACATTTTTCGTAAGAATTTTATAGAATACAGTTAAGAGGTAAGGATTCCTCATTACGTAGGTTTCTATTGGTAAAAGAATTTTCAGAATCGGTTCAGTAGATCCAGATATTACCCCCTACAATTTTACAAAATTTACCAACTCTTTCCAGAAACGATGGATTTAAACTTCAATCTTCTATTCTATGTCTTTTTTTTTAAATAGTGCTATTTGGCAATTCTAAGTTCGAAAATTATTTTGAGACATCCCATATATGTATGTATAAATAAGCGGCAACCCTATGTCTTGATCATACTTCCAGGAGAACAAGTTTCACATTTTCTTATCGATAAATGGGTAATACATATTGAAGTTTAATTTCAACTCTGACTATCAACTGTCAGTTAATTAGTTAAAAAACACGGCGGTACAAAATACGCGTCGAAATTCGACACCATTTGTCAAATCTTTTAAAACTTTTTATTTCGAAAGCAATTTGATTTAAAATATTAAAGGAAAAAGCATTTTATTAAATTTTCGAATTTTAAGTTTTCGATAGTGCAAAGACAAAAAATAGCCATATTGTGTTAAATTTTTTCTAATTTGTATATTACACAAAACTTGTCCTCAAAATAACGAATACAACATACGAAGAACCATCCAATTTGGTGAAGTCGTTCCAAAGTTATAAACGTACATATATTTAAAACATCCTTTATTATTTACTAGAGGGCCCGGCAAACTTCTTCTAGCCCAATTTAATGCAGAAACTAATCTATGGAAAAATATTGTTGTTGAATTAAATTTATTAAACCATCTCTTTCGTTGTGCTTCAATTTTTGTGTAAAGCGTGGTCAAAGTTTAATACTAATAAAATACATTTTACCGGGATATAAATAATAATAATCTATCTCTGTGCAAAATTTAATCCAGATCCGTTCAGCCATTCTAGCGTCATTGGAAAAATTTAAAGAAATCTATCCCGCGGGAACCATACATTTTACCAGTATAAAAAGTATCCTATAGACTATTCCAGACTATAAACTGTCTTTGTGCCAAATTTTAGGCAAATCGGTTCAGCCGTTTTTGAGTTATAAATAGTGTAACTAACACGATTTTCTTTTATACATATAATAAGATATAGAAGATATACATACATACATATGTACATATATGTAATGTAGATATCTGACGCTTCGGAAATTTTTTGAATACTTAAAATTTGTCTGTGTCAAAATTAAAAAAAAATTATGGTTTTTTTGATATTAGTAGATACATACTGATTGATAACGAAACGAAAAAAAAGAGAGTTTCAAAAGTTTATGATAAAAAAAGTCAAAATTAAAAAAAAAATATTTTCTATACTGTAATTCCCAATTTTTCATTCTAAGACGATGATATTTTAATACAAACAAATGTAAGCATTTTAATAATTTAAGATTTGATACGATGTAGTTTTTTAAGGTGACATTTTGTATGTTTATCCTGGACACTGTTTCCAACATGTTTTTGTTACGTCTTGATTTTTTTGCATCCTTAATAATAGTTTAAAAAATCAGAAACAAAACTAAATCAAATTCTAAATTCTAAAAAAAGTTCGTTAGGAATTAGATTCAAGGTATTTATTTCCTAGAAAAGTACAATTGCTAAAATACTGATATCTGGATTTTTCTCTGTTTCTGAATTTCAAATTGTAACAAATATCAAAAATCATTTTTGTCTATAAACTTAACATACTAAATACTAAATGAAATAATATAGATGCTCCCATAATTTTCTTCATTTTTTTATTGTATGTTCTAAAGACCAAGTCAATTCTAAATGTTTTATTTTAAAAATATACAAATTGCATTTGTTTTCATTGTCAAGAAAATCAAATATTTAATTTGTTTTTTTTTTTTTATTTTTTTATTCAAAATTTAGTTTTATTTATAAACGACTTAATTAACCAATACACCAAAATTAACTTTTTAGCCTTGGGCTACAAGAGCATCACACGTTCGTGATGTTCATTTTATTTATTTTCTATTTTAGTCAAAATTCTGAATTTTGAAGAGAAAAAAAAAAACATATGTAAATTGTCTCACATATCAAACAGACTTTTCCTGACCTCCTCACTTCCACTTTTAGTTGATGGTAAAAAAAAAACTCATATGTAAATTTCTGGTCTAATTCCCATGACCCACCACCGACCGTTTGTAGACACAAACCACAAACTTATTGTTATTTAGGTTGTAGCCATTTGTTTCTTTCTTGTTAAAAAGAGGCTATACTCATAGTCTTCGACATCTTATTCCTTGTGCACATGTTTTGTTTTATTCCCTCAAAGGAAGCCAATTCGAGATTAAGGTTAATAGCACCACTCCAAGCTCCAAGCATTCCGGTTCACCCAAGTTTGCGTGGTGGGTGGGTTACAAAATGTCAAACACAAAACCAAAACTTTACCTACTATTTCCATGTCGACAAAATCCAATTTAATACAAAATAGTAAAACAAAAAAAAAACATAAAAACAACTGTCATGAGGTTGTTAATGTTTAAAAATACATGTACGTCATTACACAAATATTTTAAAGAGCATCATTATAAATTTAAGTTGCATATTTCTGTTTTGAAGTAGCAGCGTCATGCCGCGTCGGAAAAGGGGAGGGGATTAATTTTCAAGAATGTGCTTTTCATTAAAACAAAAAATACATAAATAAAATTTTACACTAAATAATGAAAAATTCTTCAAGTTGAATAACCGCATTACCACTCGAAATGAATAAATTATCATATTCCCTATAAAACTACCAAACCGGACATCCGGTCTTTTTTAAAAAAAAAAAAAAAACGAAAAAAAATTGTTTTTTTTTTTGCTCGACAGATTTTTAATTATAATAATTTATTTCATGGAAACCATAAAATTTTTGAATATCAATTAAAAATAAGGAGGAAGGTTTGTAGGTAGGCAGTAAAGTATACCCGTGCACATTTACATACATATGTACATACATATACATATAAATTTTATATTGTTGGCTTAATGATTCACCGCAAATGAATCTCGTCCTCTGTTTCTGTTTCAGTTTCAGTTTCGGTTTTATCTGTGAAACTCATTTTAATTACTATATAGCACATTCGAGTGCACCGCACATCCAAATCCTGACCAAAGTGAAGAGGACGAATGGGAGTGGCCGAGTGGGAGTTGAAGTGGAAGTGGGAGATATAAGGACTCACAATAAGGACACAAACCGTCAGCAAATCAATTAGTAACACTGTGCCGGTCATCCAAAGCAAATTATAAATACAATTCATTGTCCTTCCTATGTACATACATACTATATACGAGTAAACGCAATATGTACACATAATAAGCGTTACGAGGATATTTCATTAAATATTTTTGTATATTTTTCCTGAAAACAATAAATTCTCATATTTCGTATACCTACGAACTTAATTTAGCATCAATTTGATTTTATTTATCTTTGTTTTTTTAAAGAGCATATTTTTTTTGTACTTTTTTTGTGGTCCTGTGGCTTGATATTATTTTTATTTTTTATTTGGAATTTGTTTATGGTGTGGGCAATGTCCGTCTGTTCGAATGTCCTCGATTGAATTACTATACTTGGCAATTTGTGTTTTGAGTGAAATAAATTTTGCCTTATCCTCGAATTTTTGGCATTGGTCCTTGCTGTTGGTCTAGGATCAAGAAAAGCCATAAACAAATTCGAGAATAGTTTCCAATATTTGGATAAATTTTATACATACGTTAAAATGAAAAGAAAAATATCCTGTTATTGCATTTGAAGTGTGCAGATAGAGGGGGAAATGGTATTTCAAAAAATCTCTATTTTTCAGCTATAAAACAATATTTTCGAACGTAATTCATAAATGCAATTTATTGTGTATGAGAGTGTTTATTTTATGTTCGGTTTTTTGTCTTCTGGACATGATTGAGGACTTCCGGTGATAATTTATCAATATTTTTAGTATACTTTCCTAAAAGCGGAAGTTGAAAATTTAATTTATTTAAATTGCAAAAAATTTAGTTATTAAGTATTTTTTTATGACCTTTTAGAACTTAAATTCAAATTTAATACTCACCAACACACACACAGTTAAATTGATCCTGTTTTAAAATTTTGTATTGCATTTATCTTCTTATTCAGAAAGAGCTTTGGCAAATTTAAAAAATTTCTTTGAATTGGGATCTTACCAAAAAAAGTCTTGTGTAATATTTTTAAAACATAATAATATAATCTTTTCTAAAATTATTATTCTTATTTCTTTACTAGTCTTGTGAAAAGGGCTAAATAAACATTTAAATAATTATACCTGATATAAGGAAATTATCACCCAACATCAAAAACTGGTATTTCGGTCCTTTTTCGAATATAAAAATTGAAATGAAGGTTAAAACCCCACAAAAAGTGTATACTGCATATAAAAATATTTCTTTTCTTTTTTTTGGAAAATCTGGATAATTCTTAAATACGAATTTAGTAAATTTACAATTTTAATTAATATACCGATAGTTCATATTCATGGTAGCGAATTAAGATTAGATCAATGTAAAACTAAAATTCTGAAATTTTGATAAAGTTTAACTTTGATAAAAAAAATGTGAATCAAATTTGACAAAACAAAAATAAATATTTGATAAATTTTAGGTAAAATTGTACGATGGTTAAGAAAAGAAGAACTACTAAACCTAAAGCTTGTCATACCGAAATGTTTTTCATAAGTTTATCCATCCGTTTTCAACACAGAATTTAATTGGAAAAAAAATTTCGTCTGAGTCTAATTTATTCTTAAATGAATAGTCTTTCAAATGTTACAACATATCAAATTGAAATTCTTTAGACTCAAACATTTTTCTATTTAATTTTGATTTTTGAATAGTTTTCAATTCTTTTAAAACAATATTTCTTTTTTAAACAATTTCTCATTTTTTTTTATTTCTAAGTAATTAACTAAGTGATGTTTTCAACCTTCAAAATTAAATTCCAAACTAATTCACATAGGAAATTTTAATCTCAAATTAAAAATTCATAAACCATGGTAAAATATTTGTATTCATTGTAAAATTTCCAATTTGAAAAAATTTCAATAACCCAAAAAATTATAAAAAATTATACAAAACAAAAATCCCGTAATAACATTCCAACTACTAACTTTTAAAACAGATGAAAGTGTTCTATAAACATCTCCTCCTCAATTTGTATAAAAAGCAAAATATTTACGCCGAAAATCCGCTTGGCTGAATAAGATTGCCAAGAACCAATTCCCCAAAATCAAATACGATAAAAATGTATTAACCCAATGAAGTACATATTTTCAATACACAAACAAAATATAAAAAAAAATATAAATAAATTCTTTTGGGAATAACAAATATCCAAAAAAACAACAACACCATCAAAAATGAATGTGTTTTCGAGAATCAATATTTTGCTACCATCAATGAGAAAAAAAAAGGATCCAACTTTCCGCGTTTATTTTTTGTTTTTTTTTTTGCCTCTAAATTTCTTCCTACAAAAATCTCTCATATATGCAAGAGTGTGTGTAGTTACCATCATCAATCATCATTTGAACGCAACAGCATCAATCAACTATAATACCCCCATCCCCTTTCTCCACCATCAAAACTCATCCTCATCCCATTCCAATTTTCAGCCACTCGTAACTTTCATCAAACTCATTGCAAATTCACAAAAACCCCTTCAAAAAAAAAAAAATGGAGGTACGATGCATTTTTTCCATTTTCTTCACGTTTGAATTCAATCGTAGCACCGCGCAGCGCATAGGTTTTTTAAATACATTTTATATTGAAAAGTTTTTCAATCAACTAATAGGAGCGTATAAGAGTTTTTTTTTTTATTTTTAAAACTTTCAATATGTCGAAAAGATGAGGATAAATTTGCCACCCATCAACTGACAACCAAAACCACAAACTACTGAAAAACATTTTACCTTTATTTTTAATTTTAATATTGGTACAAAAAAGGAATTTTACATTTGGGAACCAATATCGGGGAAAGAGATGTGTTGGGAGGGACAGGTAAAAAGTTTTAAGCTCCACTGATGATGGTGATGGGGGGGGGGGGGTGAAAAAAAATGGTATGCACATTGCAAATGGTTGAAAATAATGTTTAAGCAAAAACAAATTTGAGTTACAGATAGTTTTTTGAATAGGTACATGCCAAAGGAACAAAAAAACGGCAGGGACGGAGCAAGAATTATTTACGATCTTCTCCAAAATTTATTTTAAAAATTTTAACTACACGTGGCGCTAGTCACTAACGAGAAGTATGATGCGATCTGTGAAGAGTATAGAACATTTTTGACAAATTTGACGTAGTTAATAGTAATTTTTGTTAGTTTAATTTTGAAAATTCACTTTAAGGGAGATTACGATCAGTTCCAGTTTGTAACGTTTCAAGAATCACCCTTTTTCAATTATCCTCAAGACTTTTCTTGCAAACGCACCTAAGAATCAGATTCTGTTAAATTCGAAGCGCTTCACATTAGAAACTTAAAAATTTTGGTGAAATCTTTAGATTTTAAGAACCTTGAAAAGCTAAAATATCAGTTCTATTAAATTTAAAAGGCCAAGGACATCTATCTTCCTTAAAATTGTCATCTGCATCTCCTTCAAATTTATGTTCAGCTTCCTTTATTGTTTAGCCAATAATACATTTCAGCTTTAAAAAAATCCCGACTACGTCCCTGTGTCCATATACTGTATACACCACTGCCAACTTTCAAAAACTAAATAATGTTTACGCTGTCGAAACTGGGTGGGTGCTGATGTGGATGTGAAGTAGATGCGCGTCTATAGCTGCTATTTTGAATAACACAAGGTGAAACTTTTTCTAAATTAGGCGAAACATTTTAACCATTATTGTCCATCACCCTCAAAAATTCAATTCAATTCCATCCCAGTTCCAGTTCCGTGGTTCTAGTTCGAAACTTCAGCACTTTGTTTCGTCCAGTGGCTCCATAACGCCCGCCACCTATCCCCATCTATATCAGTGTGACTGGGCTGTGCACTTTGATGTCAATGAGGTACTTATATTTAAAATACATACATATACATACATTTTATATGCATAAGGGGTGAAACCAACAAAGCGGTAACAACACCCGACGAAAGGTGAGGGGGCATTCTAAAGTTTTTCCTAATTAAGCTCATTTTATATAAAATTTGCATAAGTTTGGTTTTGGTTTGGTTTGGTTGAGTTTTGCGACAGACAGGATTTTGAAGGATGCTTCGCCTTCCAGAGTAAAAGGTGCATCCTCTAGGGTGGTATGATGGCCAGCTAGGCAAAGATGTTATACCTTCCATAACCAGGGATTTAAGTTGTCAATTTTTTATATGTATAATGGAAGCAATGACAAGGACGGTTAAGTTTATTTACATATTTTTTCTTGTTTTTTTATTTTTTTGGATGTTATGGACGTCGACTTATAAATTGAGAACTTTTTTATTTTATAAAACTTTTAAAGGAAAAATATAAGAAAGTTTTCATGTTTTTGCTTGGCTGATTAGTTGGTTATAGTTTATTTTTTATTTTTAGAAAATTGTGAAAGAAAGTCATAGTTAAGTTAAAAATGGGTAAGGAAAACGATTTAAATTTTTGACGGCTTGTCGATGTGGTAAAAATTTCGAGTTCATTTTTCAAGATGCCCAAATGATCAAGTTAAGTCTTTAAGTTTCTTTTTTTTATTTGTTCTTGACATTAAAACGATAGATTTTAAAAAATTATTTAAAAATCTATGCTTGTTAATTGAAAACCATCATCAACACTCTTTTCAAAACCAAAGTAATTTAAAATTGAAAAGCTTTTGCTGGAAGCGAAAATTGTTATCCCTATAAAGTTCATATATTTGTTCAAAAAGGATTTTAAATAAATACCATCATTAAATTGGCTGAATTCCAATTTAAAGAACTTAAAAATCAAATTTTCCAACTAAAAAGTTACAAATTTGCCCTTAATCTCCTTTTGCCTTTGTCCACGTGTCGATGTCTATACATACACATACATACATATATTTTATTCATTTCAAAAGCAAAACCAAATGCCTAATATTCACATAAAATTATTCCCTCTAATCGGAGCATAATTAATTAATGAGCTTTTCCATTGTAAGAATCTTTTGTATATTCGGGCCTAACCTTGTTTATTTGGCGCAAGCACGAATGTTTTTAGTGAAAGTAATTTTCATCATCCAGTAGCTCCTAAAATGAGGGGGATTATTTTTCCCTTTTCCATTTTCCATTTTCATTTGTATAGAACGTCTATGTTTGTATATGTATAGATGTTTTGGTTTTATTTCTATTTTTCCGTAATAATTAAACGAATATTCCACTCTGACTGACATTTAATGCTCGTGTACATATATTTGTTCTTAGATTCAGCTTCAGACCGCCTCCTATACCCACACTCCCTCCCCTCTACCCCCGACTCGAAGGACTCTTTGCCAGTTGGATTTCATTTACCCAACTTCCGACCTGCAGAAGGATGGATAATTTGCACTCAAAAACAGGAGGGCCAAGGGATATAATTTTGTTCAATTGATGTCGAAAAGAGCTCTAGAGCGGTTCTTTAACTTTGCACAGAAATTGAATAGGCAAACTGTGCCACCGCGCCGCGCCGCCCCAGGGGGTAGTTTGAGTTTTCGTTAACGTAAACGTAAACCCCATAAGCCTTTTTATTCTTAACACACAGGACTTAAATATGCGGGACACCATGCCATGCCACGCCAGGGGGCGATAAGCAATTATAATTGATTGCAAATGAAAAGCAGCACAGATTTATCCTAATTTAATGTTGTTCCTGTTCGTATCTGGAATTTTTTAATTTTGTCGATTTTTTTTTATCAATTTTGTTTTTGATAAAATAAATAATTTATTATTCGAGTTACAGATCCGGAGAGAATCGGAATTTGTGACAATTTAGAAGTGGTTCTGTATCGCTTTCTAAATTAAAAAAAAAAGTCCTCATACGCCTGAGTGTACCATTTACATTATGGTTGATTTTGTACGGTGTGTGTTTTCTTGATGTTGTCTTTTCTTTCTATTCTCTATCAGTCTTTCTTTCGTTAATGTTATGCATTAATAAATGTCTCATCTGATAGCCTCAGTTGCTAAGAGGTAGACGTGTTCCCACTCAGTACATTTATGTGAAGACAAGGACAAAATGTAATAACAAATATTACATATACTTTACATTGTACCGTTTTACATACTTTTAAAATTTGAAGAAAAATATTATGTGCTAAATACCAACCTGTCAAAAAAAATTAATCTTCAATTTATTCATTCAACTTATAAATCAACCCCTAATTGCATGTTGGCTTCTTAAAAAATAATTCCAAACAAATTCACACACAAAAAAAAAACACCCAACAAAAAAATGGCATATGAAATGATATGGAAAATGAAAATACCGCTAACAAAAAATACATACATACATAAATATGTACATTGTACATGCATATGTATTTATGTACGGATATATTTTCTTTTTTTTTTTCTACCTCTGAAAGCATTTTCCGAAAGGAAGAAAAACTTATTTTTATTGTTTTTGGAAAGAAAATTCTCATAGTCAATAACAAAGCTCTACATGGGTGATTGTTTTTTGAAATACATACATGATAGATGAAACAAGATACAGAAGGATAGAAAGAAAAATGAAATGTGAATATGCTTTTAATATGTGTCCATATGTGTATGCAGGTAGTTGAGAGTATATTGGTATATGCCAAAGGTATTAATATTCTGCTTGAAGGAATCTGATACCAATCAAAGTTTTCCAATTCTGCAATTCTGTGATTCCATTAGACATTAGATACAAAATAAATTTGTTATCTACACTAGGAACGGTATTTATATTCCATTCTTAGAAACCATACACATGGTATGTTCATGGTATTCAACTTTATTTTTTTGTTTCCTAAAAATGAAAGAAGAATGTGATATTGGATGTAGATGTAAAGGGTGAACCAATTGGAGTGAATGATTTTATTATTAATATTATTTTATTGTGACACTTTTTTTTTAAAACGTCCAACCTATGTCCCCCGCAGTTCTTAATAGAAGATGTTTCGACAAAGTTGTTGACGATGACAGATAGGTATACATGAGTTGCTGAATAAGCTCAATGTATGAAATAGAGTTCAAAAACTGTCGATCATTAAAATTATGACATCCGTCACATCCGGCAGAAAAACATGGCGCACATAAAGGACTTCTGTCATAATTTTGATCAATTTCTTAAACCGTCAATTTCAATATATTTACATAAATATTTGTAAGATCCTAGGTTTTAATATTTTTTCTGATATAAACTTTAACCCCTGCTCTACTCAACTTCAAATTTAAATCATATACATACATATTTTTGAGTCACCCTATATAAAATAGAAGGTCTTGACAACACTCTGGACATTATTATGATTAAATTTTTACATTAAGAAATGTTGTTCTGTCTTAATTTGATTACTTATATTGATTGATTAAAGAATGATATTACTTTTTCTCTCTGGAAAAAGATTTATAAGCCCTCAAATTTATTACCATATTAAGTCAGATATTTCAATATGTGAACTATAGGTTCGATACCTTGGTTCCAAAATAGGTCATTTCAAGTTAGTTCGTTCAAAAACTCATTTTTTTACCCTTATATTTGGTGTCAATCTAATATATCTAATCTAATATACATACATAAATTACCTGTCACGTTCTTTGTCTGTGATGGACTCCTTAACTACTTAACCGATTTTAATCAAATTTGTACAATGTGTGCAGTTTGATCCAACTTGAAAGATACGATAGTTTACATCTCAATTTATGTTTGAAATATTATTTTATTGTAAATTTTGTCTATTATTTGACAGTCACAATTATCTGTTAGCTCCAAACGATTTTAACAGATGCCGATATGATGACATGGCGCTATGTCAAACGTCTAAACCTTTAATAGATGGTATGTCAAACGTCCAAACTTTTCATAATTCACCGGGCCATGTTAGGGAAATCAAATAAGCAACAACAATATTTTTCCATAGCTTCAGTTTCTGTATTAAATTGGGGCTAGACGAAGTTTGCCGGGCCCTCTAGTTTTATATAAAATTATCCTTATCCTTACGCGTTTGGTTCTATTACCTATATGCAAAAAAAAATACTTATTTCAAATTGACATTTCGAAAAATATTTAATGAAAGTTAAAATTGATCATATTTAAAGTCATAAACTGTCAGAATTTTTGGTCAGAAATATCTCATTTCGAGAAACGACCAATTTCAGAGACTTAAGGTGAAATTAAAAAATTTGAAAATTAGAAGTTAATAAATAACGAGGCTAGACAAGATAAGATTTTAAAGCACTGTTAGAGATTGATACCAAGACTAATTTGACATTTAACGATATGTTCTTAATTAATGTTTGAATTCAATTTTATTGAATTAATTGTATAACATTTATAAATTCTTATTTTTTTTTTACATTTCCTTTATTAAGGAAATTAGTTTAATATAATTTTTTAGATTAAGGTTTAACCATCGAATTGACTACATACATTTTTTATTTCATTCAAAAATATGTATAAAATCAATTGTTAAATAAAACAATATTGAATGCATAAAATAGTTTATAGGAAATAATATGTATGCATAAATAATCAACCCATAGCAATAAAATAAAATCACAATATTTTCAATTAACGCGTGTAAATTAAATTTTGATAACATTTTGGTGATCTATAATTGAATCAAAACAATATAATATCTACATTTTTCCGTAAATGTACAAAAAAATTAATCGAATTATTTAATAAAGCTTATACCTACTATGTATTTATATTTATACCAACCTACATCTGTCAATGAAGTTAATTAAATATCTACATGTTTATTTTTTTTTTCTACCTATAATAAAATCTGACAATAAATTGAGATTTAAAATTTAAATTTAATTTATTAAATAACATTTTGACATTTTATTTATTCAATTATTTTCTATTTTTTTGTTGGTATAGTGAAATGAAAAAAAAAAAAAAACTAAAGTAAACTGAATCTACTAATTGAGGACATACTGCTGATGTATTTAATCAATTTAATCTATTTATTGTTTTTATTTTTTTTTTTAGTTTTTAAGTGACATGCATTTTAGGTTTATATACTGAGATTTATAATTTATGTTTATTTAATTTATTATTGAGTTTTTAATTGCCTCTTGTTTTCATATAAAAAAATATAAAATTAGTTCAATTGTTCAAGGACCTTTCAATATTTACATATTTTTGTAGATGTAATTTTAATTTAAAATAGCAATCACAATTACAACCTTTTTTTTTGACAAACCACCACCAACCAAAAAATCCCTCAATTTAAATTTCCAACATTCTATTTATGTATATTTATTAATTTTAATATTTAATACAATTGAAATTCCCAACATTTTGTAAAACTTCCTTCTCTAAAACATTCAATCCCAAAAATTGAATTGCATTTTCTTGTAAATTACTCACTAAGCCCCAAACTTCTTATACCACAAATGTGTGTTTCTATTTATCAAACATATAAGAGTACCTACATGTGTGTATGTATATGTATGTACATCTAACAAGCCCATACGAGTATATAAGCTTATAAGTGTACAACCAGCCATCATCGTATTATCCTTTTGTATAAATGCACTCAAAACTCAAAGAAAAGAAAAACACCTCAGGCGTTTCGAAACTAATTTCAAAGGAAATCCGCTTAAAGGACACGCAAAGCAGAAATTAGGAGAATACAACTTAAAAAAAAAAAAAAAAACCGAGAAGATAAATGCGAACAAAGACTTCGGTGGGTTTATATGAGGTGGAATAGAGGAGGGAGAGGGGTATGGAATATGGTGGATTAAAGGAAGAAAGCTCCTTTTTCATCCTTTGTCGGATTCAAGTATAAAACGAGAGCAGACGAATTCATTAAACTTGCTACACATTGCCGCAAGGATATACCTATCTACCTACCTACCAACCCAACACAGTCGACTAAACACGTTTCTATACATATTTATTTATATATGTATGTTTATCTTCATTCAAAGTACAGAGACAGACAGACAGAAGAGGATACACACAAACACACTTATATAGACACACAGCCACCGCCACACACATGTCCTCAAGACCCCTTTGCCCTCTCTTGAGCTCCGCCTCTGTCTTCATCGTCGAAAAGTGCATTTTGATTGCTGTAAGCGAGTACGTTGTTGCAAGCAAGGACTTTTCCAGAACTACACATGCAACTCGATCGTTATCCTTTTTCCCTATATATTCTATTCTATATGTAGGTAGTAGATAGATAGATTTTTTGTGCTCCTGCTTTCCGGTCTTAATTTGAATCAGCGAACAAAGTACGTTTCCTAGATAGTTTGCAAGATAGATTCGTCCTTTTTTTCGTTTTCGTTTTGTGTTTTTTGTGTGTTGTTGGTGTTGTTGTAGTCGTTCTGGATAAAGATGCACGCTACTCGTATTATGCATGAATCTTTAGATTTATACAGGTTTTTTTTGTATTTTTTTGGTATATCCTCCCCCGAGAAGGACTCGAAGGAGTTTTTATATGACTATCCTGAGTATCGTCTTTCAACTTCAGGATAATGCATGCATTTTTACCCATTAAATAAACATGTAACCCTAAGTGGATTATATCGTGCGCTTATGCATGCTACATAGATCCTGTAGGAGACGTCTCTGCCAAAAAATTACTTCGAAAGCTCTGTGTAAGTACCTTCTAAAGGGGGGAGGGCATGGGGGTGTGGGTGGTGAATATGGTGGTGGCAGGAAAAAAAAAAACAAATCCTTGCAAACTAGTAGTTTGTTTTTTTTTTGTCTTGGGCGCAGAATATTTTTCATTAAATATTCTAACAACGTAGACAAGCAGTTATTCCTTTTAATTTCTGAGACGATTTATTCTGATGGGAGAAGATTTATCATTCTGAATTTTTGTTGGTTTTTTATAAGGGGAGTGGGAGGGGGGTGAAGAAACTGCGTAGAACGAGGAGGAGTATGGAAGTTCACTTAAATTTTGAGTGGCTTTTCGGCTGTCCTCTGAAGTCCTCTTCTCCTGCCACCTCCCTTCTGCCCCCTGTCTCTGGGTGAGATCGAGACTTGAGATGCGCCTAAAAAAAAAGCAATCTATTAAATGTGCGCTTTATTATGTGACAGGACATTTTTTTTTTTTTTATTATTCTTTGCAATTTTTTATCCTTTATATGCTCTCTGTATATTTTATTTTTATTTTTATGGCAGGACATTATGTTTGTATAAGAGAATATAAAGTAATTTTTTTTTGTGTTCATTTTAATAAAATGAATTAAGGACGCATATTGTATGAAGTTTTTTTGTTTGTATTGTTCATTTGAGAAAAAAAACAAAATTTAATACCAAAGTACTTAACGTTTCAACTGACGCTTATTGTTGGCTTTGGTGACTTGGATTTGGATTTAGATTTTCCAGCTTGGTGTAGAATTTATGTTGGCCATAATTAGATGATAAACTTCTTCTTCAAAGTGCGAAGAAGGACGAACAAAAAAATAAAAATAATTTATAATTTTCATCAGAGGAACACTTTGTATTAATGTCCATCATCAAAAATACTCAAGACTTACCATCATGATGGAGAGTATTCATTATATATTTCTAAGTAATTTGGTACAGCAAAAAGTTTCCTTGGGTAATGTACCTTGAAGATTTTTCGTCCTTCTTCCAAAAGAATATGAGTACTTATGTATATATAGTATTTGTGTAGGTTTTTTTTTATTTTATTTTTTATTGAATAGGTTACTTAATTTTTGAGCACACATAAAGTTTTATACAATAAATAAAAATTAGAAAACTCTCGAGATGAATGAGTGGTAATTTTCTTAATTCAGATTGGCCATTATGCGATTTATGAAAGTTGTGATATTTAATATAAGTATTAAATGTATATGAAAATATGAAGCATTTTCTTTAATGATGATGATGATGATGGACTCAACATTTTTTTTTTGTGTTTTCTTTTGATTGCAGGAAAATTTCAGTGATCTAAGCGCACAACAACACAAACATGAATTTCCTTATTGTATCAGCGGTACTGGTTATCGCATCACTATCACTACTGCCAACAAAAGCTCTGGGCACAACAGAGGTACAAGAGACACCCTTGGCACTGCCAGTTGTAGAACAAACACCACCAACAACAGTTGAACAAGGCGAAATCTGGGAGGAGGACGATCATGAAATTCTGATTCGTAATGAACGCGGTACAAAGACTGATGGCAGTCAGAGTGGTGAGTATGATTTGACAATACTGTCACTCGTTTTTTTACACTTTTAAGTCAGATTGAAATTTCATATTTACATAATACATTTTGACAAATGGTGTCCACTTCGATTAGTCGATTAGTGGCAACAGTTGTCTGGTTCTTAAAAATGGAAGCAATCAATATTTTCTTTTGGTTCTTTGGAAACAGTTCAAGGCTTATTCGAAATCATTACCAACTCTGCTGAATAAAAAAGGAATTTGTTTAGAAAACATTGAACATTCATTTCCGATGAACTTTTTGAAGAAAAGGAAGTACTTACACATCTTTTGTCATTTTTGAAAACGTCTTAAATGACACTAACGTTGTAAGTTTGCAAGCTTAAACTAATTAGATTCCATCAAATTTTTCTATTAGTTTTTAGTGACATAGTAACCAATGGGATGAATCCTCTTTTCCATCAGACACTAGGGAAGTTTTTAAATGTTCCTACAAAAAAGATCTCTTTCCCAGACGATGACAACAGAATTTGTCAAGTCTAGGTTAGGTTAGGTTACGGTAGCTGCTGGAAAGAAGGCCACCACACTTAGACCATCAATGGTCCAATAACAATAAGGCATTTGAGACTGTGAATTTCTATGTTAATAAGATCACGGGATCATGGTAATAGAAGTCACCGAGGAGAAGTTTACGTTTTAGTGAAAGTGCAGGACAATAGCAAATAAGATGAGGAACTGACTCTACTTCTTCCTCATCCATACAGCTTCTTCAGAAATCGTTTGCCGGAGCTTCAAGTCACAAGGCATGTCTGCCTATTAAGCAGTGAACAGTACGGACACTTATAACGGAGCTAATGTGCCGGCTACCAATCGAGATGAGTTGCTTTGAGCGTTTAGCATCAAGCTTTGGCCAGATTAATTTAGTTACCAGACAGATGAGAGAATTATACCACCTGTGATTCACCTTCTCAATGGTATTTTGTTAAGCATGAGTTTACACGTATGTAGCTAGTGATATACCGTTATTATAGATTTGCTATATAATAGTGGTAGACATGTTCCATTTTTTGCAAGTTCGTATGCTCTGCAATTACCTGGAATATCTCTATGTCCCGGCACCCAGACTAGGTAAATATTGAATTCATCGGCCATCACCACCAAAGATGATCTACAATTTTGGACTACTTTGGAATAAGTGGAGACTGATTCTAAGGATTTTATAGCAGCTTGACTATCTAAGAAGATGAGTATATCAGTTGACGATATCACGTTTTCCTTGAGCCAAGAAGTTTTGCCTGGAACACATTAAAGTGTTTTTGTAAACGAAAGGAGAGTCTTAAATTTAGTCTGTCGGAGTATACGCCGACGCCTTCAACTCCCTCATCTGTTTTGGATCCATCAGCGTGGAAGTCGATAGCTTCCCTGTCTTCGGTGGCTCTAGTCAAGTCTATCAATCTTGAGAAATATCATAGGGATTGACCAGTACATATGGTTTTGTGTTAATAGGTCGACTGGTGATTTGATGTTTTATCACACTAAACAGTAGAAACTGAGATTTTTGCATTTCATATTTTATAAGCGTGGGTACCTCAGGGCTCCACTTTATTTCCAACTCTTCTTTATTTTTCAAAGTGGTCTTAAGTTTAAAACTTCTAATATAGCTTATAACGTGATGATTAGTGCGTAGAACAATCATCTTTGAGGCTTTGATTCAATTCTTGCATGGGCCACTCAAACACTTTTTTAATGGGGTATTGCTCCTTGAACGGAACTTACAATTTTATTCTTCCATCAGGAGTGAATTTTATCCTGAAAAATTATTTTTAATTTAGCCATTCGAATAACGCATTAAACTGTAGGACCTTTACATCACTAGGCCTGATTCTTTGCAAGCTAAAGCTCAGCAAAATTTATTTATTTCGGGAAACTAAATTTTTGTGTGTGTTAAAAAATTTAAATTTTCTGACCTTCTTAAAGAGAAGTATTGGAAATCCTTAAAAAATATACAATTTAGATGTGGCACTTTTAAGATAATAGAAAACTAAGCATTAAGCAATAGAATAACTTGTTTAATTAAAAATATTTTAATAAATTAGTTAATTCACGAATTAAGTATTTTATTAATAAGAAAAACATAACCGTTAAATATCGATTCCAATTAGCAAAATTTCTCTGCTGTACTGACATCACTTTCCTTATGACTAAAAGGTTAAAAAACACGGTAAAACATATGGTAAAAATCGTCTAACAATTATTAAGCTATAATAAAATTAGTGATGTCCAACCAAACGGTTCAAAACATCTGGAATAACTAAGAAAATTTTAGTACGATTAATTTGTTCATTTCCTACATTGGCTATAAATTAAGTATAAAACATAAAAATTATGGTCAACATAACTCAGTTATATTTTGTCTTGTTTTATTCTGTTCTGACAAACAATAAAATTTCATTTCAAGGATAACTCATCCAGAAAATAAAATGGAAACCATTATGAATTATGTATTGTATTCATATGTATGTATGTGTGTATGTTTCTGAACGCACAAATAAAAATAAATACATAGGAAATCATAAAACGAAATGAATAGAATGACAAGTTCCAAAGAGGATGTGACAATTTACGTGGCAATAAAATTACCATTAACCTCAATAATGGATAGCAAAATAAAATATTAAGGAAACCAAAACAACAACAATAAATATTAATGTCCTTTTAGGCTAGGCTTGATAATGTTATAAATAAAATACATAAATATTATTCGCTCTTCGTTATTAAAAATGTTATTTTATACTTTCTATTCCAAAAGAGCGTTTTCAAGACATTTGTAATTTTTTTTATTCTAGGTCTGTCTTGTCGATATGGAAAGAATCCATGGTCAGAATGTGATGCTAAGACTAATACCAGATCAAGAACGTTGGCACTTAAGAAGGGTGATCCAGGATGTGATCCTACAAGGACAATTCAAAAGAAATGCAAAAAAGGTAAGTTTTTACAATTTTTTTTTACATTCTGTGGAACTTGAAGAATCTTTAAGAAAGAGTACGTTGTTACATTTGATGTTTCAAAATCACGAAAAATACTATCGAACATATGTCTCAATGCAGTATTTGAACTTCACTTTACTTTGAAATCTTGAAAAAGCCTTTAATTTATTTCAAAATGTCGAAATCGGATTAGATGAACTGTGGTTGAAAAATGGTTCAATTTCTTAAACCACGGTTTAACGACTCCTCTTGGATTAAAGGACTAGAATCTCAATCCACTTATCATAACTTTTAGCAAAACATTCTTTTTAAATTTCGTCAGTAAAAGTTCATCGTCTATTTTTTAATAACATTTTTATTATACTCATAAAACTTAATTTGATGTTTTGTACAAAATTGCGCTAAGAGCAAATAAGAGAGATTCAAAAAGAAGATCTTTTATTTCAAGGCCTAGACAACCTAAGCTGAGACTCGTAATTTTTCAGCCATCTGTAAATTGATTCTTCGTATTTCATTTTGAATTCCTGATGTTTCCGGGTTTTTTCATCTTCCTTCAAGCCTCGTATTTCTCTCACTTTTGCAGCGTTCATCTTTTTCTGTAATAAAAAATAACACAAGTTAAACCGAAAATAAATACCAAAGTGAAAACTTCGACTTACATGAAAAGACGCATGATAAAATTCCATATAATTCGATATTGACATCTTCCTCGTAGTCCATTCGCCCTTATGAATAGATTCAAAGATTAAATTGACATTCTCTTCCGAATTAATACAATGCAATGAACCAAGGAATTCCTTTTCCTTTATCCAACCGATATTCGTATAGAGGATTTTTTCCAAAATTTCTCCCAATTCTTCGGGGTTCACAGATCCCATGGCCTTGCACAAAGTGTAAGTCTTCAAGGATTCATCCATGGGCCAATTATATTTCAGATACTCTTTGGATTGGTGTCTGGCATGAGCAAGGCATTCGCTGAGCTCAACCTCACAAGCTAGCTTGAAAATAGCCTTCTTTACAATTGAATCAGCAAACGAGAGCTTATACAGAGGAAGTTCGAAGAAATGGTTGTAGAAATTTCCGATGATATCATTGATGAAAGTTCTGAGTAGCTCAAAAGCCTTGCCATTCTTCAATCTAGACCACAGTTCGTTGATGAGTTCTGAGGCCTCGAACCAGGGCAAAGAGTCTTGTTCGGTTTTGAGATATTTCAATAGTTCCAACACAGGTTCAATAGCTCCTAGATCGGTGTCTAGAACAGCCAACAGGTCTCTGAATATAAGGGCTCTATTGAGTACATGAATTTCTGTTCGATCATCATTCAAGGCTTCAGCAATCAACTCGAGATTTCGATCGTCGTAGATGACGTAGTACAAGCCCGTTTGTTGTTTGTTCAAAATCAACCAGTCCCGGTTCTTCAGGTTGATATTAATGTCCTTAAGATTCATTGAAACCCTGTTTACCGGAGGCATTATGATATCAGCTGTGGTCCTAGAGAACTCTGCATTCGACGCTGTGGCGAAATTCAAAGGTATTCCCCATTTGTCATTTGAATTTCCACTAAAAGGTCTTTGCTCTATAACAAGGGTTCCATTGTTGTGGTAGTTTCTTGTAACTTTGACAATCGGTATTCCCCGATTATTTGACCATGTTTTCATCACTTCATGCAAGGACTTGTCAATTTGGAAGGGATACACACCGTCTTCTTTGACGACTTTTTGGAGGGCTCCAAAGAAGTCATCTTCATCAACGTTGGTGTTTTTGCTAAAAAAATTAAGAAATTTTAACACGAATTATGAAAAATGTATCGATTGGTCAACGGAACTCACAATTTATTTAGGTAGTAACGAAGGCCTTTTGTGAAGGTATCATTTCCAATAGCATGATGGAACATCTTTATCACACACGCACCTGGAATCCAGAGAAGATTTCTTTTAAAAACTCTAGATGTCGGGATCCGTAAAGACCAAATGGAAATGCGTCAATAATACTCACCCATTTGGAATGGAGCATCATCCGATTCTAACCCATTAATATGTGCTTGAGTTTCGATAGTCCGGACCAGAGGGTCTTTCAAGTCTAGCTTTAATAATTCCTTGACTTCGGTCAAAATAAAGAACTCCCCCATTTTCCATGTCGGATACATCTGCAATCAAAAATCAACTTAAATTTATAAAGACTCTTGAGAATTTCTACTTCTTCAATACCAAATCAGTTATTTCATAGCCAAAATATGTTCCCAATCCCGAATTAACCCACACATCTGACCACCATTTGTGTGGCACCAAATTGGCAAACCATTGTTGTGAGATGATATAATTCTGCAGCACAATCCGATTCACTGTCGAGTTCCTATCTTCAAGGGTACTCAGGAATTCGTTGTCATTATAAATGGCCAGACCCCAGTCCATAGCTACCATATCAGAGTCCTTAACATGAATATGATCGAGCTTTGGCAAAGGATATGCAATTCCCAAATATCTTTCTAGAAATCCGACAGCCTGTATGGAATTGGTGATGGCTCGTGAACCCATGTCATTGGAATTTGGTGGAAAGAACACTCGATGTTCTGTGGTGCTATTGTCAAAGTTACTGATAAAATGAAAGTCACAAATAACAAAACCCACAAGATAAGTTGGCATCTTGGGTGTTTCACGGAAAACCGTTGTGATCATGTTATTGTTCCAACTGTGATGAAAGAAAGTATATTTTAAATATGTCACTTAGGTTCTAAAAGAAAATATTTACATGGGTTGACCATCTATTGGCATATTTGACAGAGCTGTATAGAATTTTCCATGAGTAATGGTTATGACAAATTTGGCCCTCAACGAGGGTTCATCAAAGCACGGAAAAGCTAAACGGGCATTGGTTGGTTGAAACTGGGTCACTGCTAGAGGGCTGGAACAAAAAATTACATATTTGTATTGAGTATTGTAATAAGTTAAAAAAAAGTCCGTAAATCCTTGAAATGATATAGTAAATAATTGAGTCTAAATCTTCTTTCCTATCCTTCTTTTTCTTCTACTTCTTAAGCTTGCATTGAAATCATTTAAAACGTCAACCATAATCCCTGGACTGACAGTAAATTATAAATCAAGAAAGAATATAAACTTACTAAGATTTGCCAGTTTTGACATTCTAATGACAACGACAAGTCACATCAGTCTTTAGACAAGGTCGTAAGGTTGACGGGATAAAAATTAACGACAACAATTTTGTTAGTGTCGTCTCATTCTTGTTAAAATCAAAACCATTCACTTCACGTTTTGGTATCGGTCTCGTATTGGTTTCCAAATGTCACCTCAAAACTCTAAAATGTCACTTTTTGGAAGCAACAACATTTTGAGAAGATTTCTACTGTCATTATAAATTTTAAAATTTGAAAATGGACAGAAAACCATATTTTGACATTCATTAAATATTTCGATCTTAATGTTCCAAGTTCCATTACCTTTATAAGTAGAATTTAAAAGTTGATTTCTGACAGCCAATAAATCATACTGACACAGTTTCTTATAAATAAACTGAAAAGACCAACATTCGGCCCTTGGTTTCTAGTAACGATATAATTACAAGACGTCTCTTCTCTTGTTCCGAATCCCAAATTACAAAATTAAGTCCATTTAAAAACAGCGTACACCTACTTATTGGAACAAATTTGAACATTAAGTGTCAAACTTTTATTATCCAACTGTCAGTAAAGTTGGAGATCCATGACAGTTCTCAAAGGTCTCAATTTTAAAAGCCTTTCTGCCAACTTCTGTAGAGAATTTTGAATTAATTAAAAAACACCAGCTTTCTAGGTTCTAGAATTCGAGTGAAATAAAATTTCAAAAACATGTACATTTTTTGACGTTTGTATCATTTGACATTTTTGTTTTAAACGTTCCCAATTCAGTTATGAAATATCGGTTTGAAACAGTTTTTACTATTTTGGGCATATTATTTCTCTAGCTTCCAAAACAACAACTTTCTTCGATCAATAATCCCCAGACTAGGTGCTACTAGATACTAATGGAAAAACTGCAATTAAACCAAACTGCGATGCTGACCTTAATCAACTAAAACGGAGTGTATATTTGTTAAGAGACCCAAAACGTGCTACCGACCGACCGCGACCCTCGTGAATTTCATGTACATATGTAAATATTGAGCTGCGTTCATGACATTGAATAACAACTGATTGTTTACTCATTTCTGACAGATCATATCAGAAAAATGGCCGCTAATCATTTTCTATTTTCTCCATATCTTATTTCACACTAATACAAGTATGTACTTCAACCAGCAGGGTTAAAATGTGTTAACCCAGAACTGATTGTGCTTCCCTAAATATACATTTAACACAATTCAATTACATAACACATTATAAAAAAATATTATAAATATTATTGTTTGCTCACATCGATTGATTATAATACTCGTAGAAGTATGACGTCCTATAGATTCCATTGAATTGCTCTTGGATTCTTCCCGTATAGATAATTTCCAGACGATAACGTTCGCCCGCATTCAGAGTCTTCGGTGAGGAAATTCTCAGGAAATCCTTATCCTGTTGCAGGGTATACTTCAAATTACTATATCGCCTACGACCTCGCTCATCTCTCAGACTTATCACTAAATCACGCAATTGTTTCGCATGAAGTACAATTTCACTTGTCTTTTCTTTCACAACAATTTCAATCGCCACAGTTCCACTGAAGTCCAAATTATTCTCATGGATGCTGGTATTTATATGAAGATTATATTTAAGAGGTTGTATGGAAGTTGGCAGACGAATTGAAGAGGGAGTTTGTAAGTGAACTTCGAATGATTGGGTGGGGGAAATCGAACAAATACACACGAACGCGAATAATCCGATGGTGATAATTATTGTTGGTGAGTTAAATTTTGTCCGGATAGTTTGCATGTTCGAGCTCGGTTCACGATTAAACAATAATGAGTGAAATTTTTCGATTACAAAAGTTTGGTCATGAAAATGAAAAATAGAGAATCACTACTCGTAGATGGGTGCGTCATGAATATAGCTGATAAGGAATGTTCATTTTATCAGCAGTGTGTTACTTTATTGTTGTGGGGAAAATACTTGCCATTCAAAGTCGTCCCCGATGATGACGCACTGAGTTCGAATTCGGAAATGGTGAAAATGGAATAGATGACCACAAAACCGTACATGATGCTTCTATGTCATCAAAAAAAAATATTCATTGAAAATGTTTATGAGAACTACTCATTTCATTCATGTCATCTCATTTGTTTACTTACTCTAAAAAAATTATTTCAGAATGACATCTACTTGTCAAAATTTGGTTTACTTTCAATATTCTAAGCCAATAACTGTAAAATTTGTATCAAATGATAGATAAGACTTACTTGACAAATTGTTGACATTTTTAAACATTGAAAATAACAAACATACAAAAATGTACACTTTGGCGAATACGTAATTATCTAAATGTTCTGAAATGGAATTTATAAAGTGATATGGTAACTGCATACATAGGTATATTATGGACAATGTCAATTTTAGAGTGGGAACATCTCTTTACACTTTCCCAAGAACAAATAATATTTTTTAAATAAGTCGTCCAAAATCTTTAAACGACAAAAATTAAGTAAAATCACATTTTATTCTTTGAGTTAATTGAGTAATAAAACACATTTTACTTAAGAAATATTTATTTTTCTTCTTCTTCTTCTTCTTCTTCTTCTTCTTCTTCTTCTTCTTCTTCTTCTTCTTCTTCTTCTTCTTCTTCTTCTTCTTCTTCTTCTTCATCATCTTCTTCTTCTTCATCATCTTCTTCTTCTTCTTCATCATCTTCTTCTTCTTCTTCTTCTTCTTCTTCTTCTTCTTCTTCTTCTTCTTCTTCTTCTTCTTCCTCTTCCTCTTCCTCTTCTTCTTCTTCTTCTTCTTCTTCTTCTACTTCTTCTTCTAATCTAATTTTGTATTTTGATGATTCTTCAACTCATAGCTTCGAAGCCATGTACTAATATTGCTCTCGTACTTCTTCAAAAATATCTTCCGTTTCATGATTTTATCATTTCGATATTTGAAAATCGCATCAGCCCCTGAGTCATCCTAAAAAAAAAAAAGTAACACATATTGTGTGTAATTATTTTGTCAAAAAAAAAAACAATATAATATTTCACAACATTACCTTTCTGTCACTGTAATAGTAATTCGAAAACCATGTTTCAAAAAATCGATTAGAAACAATAAAACTATCGAATGATTCTAAATCATTATTTGATGCTAGATTATCATAAACCTTTGTTAAGATATCCTTCAATTCAACACATTTAAGAATACTTATAAATTCATAAGTCTTCAATGTATCCCTGCTGACACTATTCGAACGAATTCCTTTTATAATTTTGACGAATTCATCGAATGTAAGATTTTGAAAAGCTTTACAAAAACTTTCCTTACATGGTTGTTCGGTGATATTGTTATCACCAGTGAGATATTCTATAGCCTGTTCTGTAGTGTAATTTTGACATGTTACAGTATCAACTTCGAATTTTAAAACTGTGATTTTATCTTTTAACTTGAGATCAGTCGCTATAAATTGGTCCTCAGAGAGGGGAGTTTGAAATTTCTGATCATAAAATGCAACTAACACATCGTTGATAAAGTTCCTAAACTGTACCAATACTTTGCTGTCTTCTAAGTCTGGTAGAAGTTTTATTATCAAATCGATTGCATTGTACCATGGCATCGATTCCTTTTCGTTCCTTAGGTATTGCAAGAGTTCCAGAACTGGTTCAATAGCATCAAACTCGAAGATTTCACTAATATCCCTGAGAATATGTGCCCGATTAAACTTATGAATTGCCTTCGGATTCGAATTAAGAGTTTCTGAAATCAGTTTGAGATTAAGATCGTCGTAGACAACAAAGAAAATTCCAGTCTGCTGTTTGTTCACAATCAGCCAGTCACTATTCGAAAGGCTTATGTTCAGGTCTTTCAGGTCAAGGGTTACTTCAGCTTGTGGAGGCATAATGTAGTCAGCAACAGTTCTGTCGAAATCGGGCGCAGCTGCAGTTGTAAAACTCATTGGGATCCACCATTTTTCAGTTTCGTCTTTAAACCTGGATTTCTGACGGATAGTTATTGTACCTGTGTCATAGTCTCGAATGATCGATACAATTGGAATCCCTTTGTTCTGGGTCCAAGATTTCATTACATTTGTCACTGATTGGTTATTTTGGAATAATTCGATACTGTCCTCATCAACAGCTGACTGCATTGCGGCGAAGAAATCATCGTCATTGGCAACGGAATACTGACTTGAAAAATTTTATGAATTTTGAAGAAGTTTTTGAATTTGTTCCCAAAAAAAACTTACTTTAAGTACAAATACTTGAAGATTCCTTTCATGAAAGTTTCATGGCCGATAGCGTGATGGAACATCCTCACAAAAGCGGCACCTGTAGGAAAAGGGTATGGAAGAATTGAAATTTATTTAATTGTTTTTTGAGGGAGAGACAATTCATCAGTATCAATATAATCTCACCAAATTGATATGCAATTTCGTTGTATTTCTCGTTTGGATCGTCCCCCTCCTTGATAACGTTAGAAAGTGTGCCGTTCAGACCAGGAGAAGAATAAATGCCCGATATATCCTTCAAGAGAAACAATTCGAAGACCTTATCTTCAGGATATACCTGAAATCGAAGTCGAATTTTGACTAAAATTACCACACACACAGACCAACATCCGAAATACTTACTAAATTTGCTGCAATATAACTGAAATACGTACTAAATCCTTCCTTCAACCAAATATAATTCCACGAAGCCGGTGTCACTAAATTTCCAAACCATTGATGTGCAATCTCATGATTTTGAACTCGAATCTTATCCAAAAATTCCAATTTACTGTAGTTCTTTTCATCCGATAACGTATCGTCATTTTGAAAAGTCATAAGACCCCAATTTTCCATTGCCAGCCCGTATAACTTTAAAATTTGAATGTGATCCAATTTTGGCAAACTATACTTGATTCCAAGTAATTTTTCCATAACATCAACTGTTTTAATTGCATTTTCAAGAGCTAGTGAGCCATTGTTTTTGGAATTCGGTGGATTAAAGAAACGATGTTCAAGACCATTTACTACGATACTGTTTTTTTTGTAATTTGTTACAGCAAATGCAACAAGATACGTTGACATTGTTGGTGTTTCGAGGAATTTGGTTGTGGCCATTTCTCCGTTTGGTGTCGAACTAAAAGGGGATTTTTAAAACTAATAAAGAATTCGAAAATAGGAATATTCGAAACTACCTCAAAATCGATTCACCATCAGCTGGCATATTGGCAGTGGCGGAATAGTTCGTGCCATGAGTGATACTTATGATGAATTTTGCCTTCAAAGCGGGATCGTCGAAACATGGAAACGCTCGACGGGCGTTGCTAGGTTCAAATTGTGTTGCTGCTATTTGACTAAAATTTTATTAAAATTGTAATAGTAATTATAAAATCAAACAAAATTCTTCTATAAATAGCTCATTGTTAATGATTAATCATTTCTTTGGCCTCAGAATTGGATTCGTCAATTTTTTTGAATCGATTGACTGATAAGAAAAGCAAATATTTACTCACACTGTATTACCATCGTCGTTTAAATATTTCGATTCGAAAAACCCAACCTTCTCTCCCTCCGTAATATTTCCAACAAAATCAATTTTCAATCGATATTGTTGACCAATTTTCAATTTCAACGGATATTCTGGCCAATAAATTCGCAATTGTTGTTTGACTTCATCAAGTTCAAATTGAAGTTGGTATGGACTTTCAATGGTCAATCCACTTTCAAGATTGATCAAAGTTATATTCAATTCTCGAAGTTGATAAGCATTCAGGACAATTTGATTTGTTGGTTCTTTAATTAGAATATCAATTGAAACACTTCCATTGTATGGTAAAATATTCTGATGAATTAAAGTGCTAATGTGCAGATTGTATTTCGTTGGAATAATTGCTGAAGGTAATTTATAATAAGGTGAATCTAAATTCAATACTAGCGTCACTTTGCAAAAACTAATTATCAATATGAACACGAAAAAACTACTTTGACGAACCATCGAAGCCATTTGCGAGCGTTATTTTAGTGACTATTTGGTGAATACTGGCATTTTAAAAAATAAAAATTTATTTATATAAAACGAAAATGAAAATTTGATAAGATTATTAAAGTGTACAGTGGATCTTTTTGTTTTCAAAAATAAACTAATTATTTTAAAGGTCATTATGTTTGACCCTCAAAATTGATAAGAGATTTCGGTTTCCATCATTGACTGAAGCTGGAAGATTAGGAATATGAAAATCAAAGGTAAAGAGTTCTAGATTTTCTTTCTTTCTTTATTTTTTTCTGCTTAATTTGGCATTATTTATTCGATCAAACGATCAAAAATGTTGGAAGAAGAGAAAAAGTCAAGAGTAGATAGTAAATAAGAACTTCTTTAATCATTTAAGGGGTTCTTAACATAGTTGAAGGGCCTTTTAAATAAAAAGTCTCCCAAAATTAATGCGAGATTTTAATTTGCCGTCATTTGATGCAAAGTTGTGGAGGCCATTTTTTCGATACGTTCTATCCTATATACTTTATGATTCAATATAAAAAATTGAAGAAAAAAATACAATCTTGAAAAAAAATTAAGTATACGCCAGAGTGAACATGCACAAAAGAATTAATTAAAAATTATCAGTTGAAGTTAAACCATAGATGAAAATTATCTAGCTTCACGGATTTAAATATAGAGGACTCAAAGGTAGATAGGTAGATAGGTAAAGTGATCAGCTTAATTACTGCTACATCAAAATTATTTAAAAGAAATTTGATTTGAATTATATGGATTTATTATTGAAGGACTTATCTTCCATGTAAAAATTCATGAATAATCTTATGACCAGTCTTCAATTTTATCGTCCTTTAAACCAGTTAAATTCCAACTTAAACTAAATGTTTTTCAAACCAAATTAGGAGGATAAAAATTCTTGAGCATTTCTTAAATGATTTATTTAAATAAGTCTCAACATCCTCCCGACCCTTATTGTCTATTTACTACTTAAAAAAAAAATATAATAGATTATCCAACTTAACGTTGAAAAGTAGAGCTTACCCTTGTTCTTAATACTTAAACCTTTTGTAGATAACTCACTTCCTGCAGTGATGCTATATTCAAGCCCAAATCAATCAACCATCTACTTATTCATTAGAAAGGAACTTTTCTTTTGCTCAGGCAAATAAAGTAAGTTCCTCAACACAGATTCCCTCTTTGTTGTTATAAATGGTTCTTAAATGGTTCTTTAAAAAAGAAAAAAAAAAGGAAAACCATCCCCCAGCAATGAACCTGTATTTATAGTCTATTAACTTCGACCTAAAACTTTGCGTTTCCTTCTTAAAGTATAAATTAAAAAAAAAGGAATCTTTTTTTAATTTTTTGCTATCTTATAAATCGATTAATTTGTTTCTCATTATACAAAAAAAGGATATCTGTAGCTAGAAGGACAAGGATAAGATCGAATACACTTTACTTTCCTTTGTCCTGTCCCATCTATCTTGAACTCTCATCCAATCATGGTCCCCACCCTAGCCTTCTAATTTTCCGCTTTCGGTATCATCAAACCTTAAACAAACCACTGTGTTGTATACCAACAACAAAAAATTCTCTGTCTAAATGTTAATTTATGTATGTATGTATGCCAGGCAGGCACTCCTAATTACCGATGTATAAAGAAACAACAAACTCAAAGGATTAAATCAAAAGGATCTGCTGGTAAAAAAAAAAACAGAGAACGACTATGCAACCTACACGTAGACAAATCAGCGATTATAATCAAAAGCACGTTCGTTATATTGTTGCAAGGACATACACGTGAATGTGTGTATGTGTTTGTGCTGTGTTGGATAACACCACCACCATTCCTCTTTTGTGCTCGCTTTGAAGTGGTCAACTGTGTCCACAATATAAATAGGACTCCTTTATGTGGGAATAAGGTTTGGAATTTATGAAGAGCGAGTGCGTGTTTGTGATTTCAAAGGATTATGCGGCATTTGGGACTCGTTTCGCGACAAAATACGACTCCAGTCCAGGCCAGACCACAAGTACACACACGCACACACACAGTGCAATTCACATACATATAGTCAAAGTAGCTGGAGCTGTAGGTACTCGTACCGCTTTTGAAATTGTCGTTTTTTTCTCGTGTTACCTTATATTCCGGAAACACATTAAAGCCGATGCAATCGCAAAGGACAAGCGACAGCGGCAGCTTTAATCCTGCAGCTGAAAAAAAAAATTCCACCGTGACAAAAAAAAAAGAAGAGAAAATCGTTTCCAGGACACCATAGTGACACGAATTAATGTCCATTTTTATTCCAAACCCGACCGCCATCGCCATCGCCAGGGCCGAAAATGCAAATTTCCTTCGTTATCTGTGCAAACTGTTGTATTTTTTATTTTCAATAGGATCCGGTTCTTTTTTTTGTTCTCCTTGTTTTGCACAAAACTTTAAGCCGAAACTCCAACGACGCGACGGGGGAATATTGATAAATAAAAGGATTCCCGCTACCACCCACACCCAACATCATGCCGCTGCAGCCGTGCAGCAACCACAAGGATGACAATCCGCCGCAGTTAATGCTTCTGCATGCATGTTTTCTTCCATGCAAGTCCCGTAATGTGGCTGATAAAATGTTAATGTCCGCAGGATAATTAGTTTTTGCTGTCACAGGGTGTGTCTGAGTTTATGTAGATAAAAAGGATATATACCTATCTAACCTATCTATAGGAAGAGAGGAACCATGCAGTAGGTGTGTAGTGTATGTTCAAGTGAATGTGCCCGCTAACTAATTGAATTCCACATGGGATCGTCCTGCTTTTGACTCAATTCTCATACATATGTATAAACGAGAGTTTTCGGCTTGCCCCCTCATTTCTCTGCTCTGAAGCGGTATTTATAGACGTTGAATGGATATGCATAAGTGTATGTGCATATCTTGCATGCAATTGATGAGATTTTAATGGGCTTGAGGGCAGAAACATATCCGAGATGCACATAATATAATTATAATATAATATAATCAAACACAATTCACATACATACGAGTCCTTATCTACATAGGAATGTACAGTACATGTATGTACATACTTATACATGAAAATTATCAAACTGGAATTTCGGCTTTATAGCCTCATTATCAATTAAGACCATATCACCCTCGTGCGAAATTCAATGGAGGTGGTGTGTCGGTTTAATTGTGGTATATCGGGGTATTTATGTTAATATCATCAGATCAGTTTAAATTATTATCTCGTGGTTTAATAATTGTCAATTACAATGGCATTTTTTGTTTTAATTTTTTTTCCGGATTTTTCTGTCGTTTTTTGTCCTCATATACTGAATAAGGTTGAAAATTAAGCGAGGCAGATAAATACATACATATAAATTAAATGTTTATACAAACTTAACATTTATACACTTAAGGAAATGGAGGACATTCTCTTACATACATATGTGTGTCCTTAAATTTAGAAATGTAGGATTGTATCCCCCTCATTTGTTGCATAATTTAGTTTGGGTATGAGTTGATTACCTTAAATTTAAGCTCGACAACCGGGATCCGGTCCTGGTCTCATTTAAAAAATCCCTCCATTTATCTCTATCGTAAACCGACGCCATCGCCATCCAGTTGTGGCACCCCAAGGCTTCTGGCATCCTGGTCTACACCATCTCTCCAACGTAAGCATGGCCTACTACGCATCCCTGTCTGCTACCATAAAAAAAAAAACTTTCCGAACTGTTTTCACTTAGCTCATACGAACTAGTGACCAGTCTATCTGCCTCGAGATAGGTTGCTTACAGTTCATGATTGTAGCGCCTCCGGAATAGTCTTATACTAATATTTTGTAAATATATTACAAACATTCATATATCCGGACACCTATATGAACTTTAAAATCCGTATTATCCGGATAGTGTCGGATAAGCAGTTTAATTCGCTTACATGAAAAGTTATGGATCTCAACTATCTAATTTTGACTATCCGGATTACCATTATGATCAGGACATTAAGAAAACTCCGACCCACATCTTCATCTGTTTCAGTTATCCGAAGTATCCAGTACTTTAAGGCATTAATACAAATTCTGGATACTTTTTCTATTTGGTAATATCCAATTTATCCAATTACTTTGAGGTTACAAAATCTACAAAATATTTTAGAAATATCGAAAATTATCCTGAATTATTTCGGTTATCCGAAGCATTCGAATTCTAAACAAAATTTCAAGAAATCTTACAAAGTAACTCCGGTGTTAGTACTACATCAGTAAAATGAGTTACCAAGAATCTTTTCAACTATCTCATTTATCTATCCGGATATCCATTATCGTCAGGATAATTCAAATATAATCAATAAGACGCATGCAAACTGCTAGATCTTCAGAAGTTATCCAATTTTATCCGGAAATTTCAAAAATTCTATCCAGATCATGTTTCCTTTTATCCGAAACATCCGAATTCTTGAAGAACTAAAACGAATTATAAAAATATCTTATGAAATAGAAATTAAGTAAATACAATTTTCTTTTTTTCCAACTTCAGCTTGCCGTTATGAAAAAGGCTCCTGGTCTGAATGCGCAACTGGTCAAATGACACGAGCTGATAAATTAAAATCCACAAGTGACCCATCGTGCGAAGCAACACGTATCATCAAGAAGAACTGCAAGCCAGGCAAATCCAAGGACAAGAGCAACAAGGAACAACGCAAGAACAAAGACAAAGGTAACAAAAAAAATCCTTTAAATGACCCATAATATCTTGCTCCTTATAACATCCTTAAGGATATACATAGAATCATAATTGAATTTATTATTTTTAATCAAATGATAATATTTTTAAATTAATGGTCATAGACACCGCATAAGCCCAGGTTACCCATATCCTTTTTTTTTCTAAAAATGTTATATATTTTTTACTTACTTGGGAAATGGGAATATACTGAGTTGGTATTGGGAACCTTACTCGTATAAGGCGTTGCCTAAGTGAAATTTAATAAAATTGACAATTAATAGCCCTCCATTAGATATTGAAAATGTATCCTTAATGGCTACACAACACCAGACAGAAATCCCATTAAAGCTTTTCAAAAACGGCTATCCTGGATAAATCCATGTACACTATAATACACCAACAGGGCAACAGGGTAGGTCTAGGTAGGGTACAACATATAAACATCAAGCTCTGGATAACATGCATGTATAGACGAAAAAACAAAAAGGGAAAAAGGATTTTTATAAGCTCAAAAAGGGTTTTTAGTAGAGACAAAGAGGATAAAAGCAGGTGCGCGCAATGGAACAAGCACGAGCCATAACAAAATTTCATTATTATGTTTATATGTATGTATGTATCGGTAGTGTGACGGTGCTGTGTGGTGCGGTAGTATAGTGGCAGAGTTCGGTTAGGTATAAAGGTAAAGGTAAAGTGAAGTCTGTATCTGTAGTCGGTACCTGGGCACAGAGTAAGAATTTAATTAAATTAACTGACAAGCTGAAGAGATGGCAAAAACTATACACACGTCGAGCTTGACGTGGTTATACACCAGGTAGGAGTTAAGTTTATGTACTATCCTAGCTCAGCAGGTGTTCCCTGTGTCGTATAGCTCCTGGACGCTTATTTCAATATTACCAACTCTTGTTGTACCTTAAACGTATATGGTATTGTGTACTCCTTTATGTGAGGAAGGAAGGGAAATTTAATTTTGTGTTTGTTTTAATTTGGGAATGCACAGTGAGGGTAAGAGGAGGGGGGAGGAGTCTAGGGACGTAAAAGCTCTAGAGAAGAAGTATTTTAACAAAGTTGCAGTGGTTGATAAATCACGAAAGGAAAATCCTATATACTGCCAAAGGTACATTACATAAATGCAGTTATTGTGGTACATTATCCAGGATACAGGGTTTAATCATAACCAGAAGGCAAGCAATATAGTTGATAAGCTGCGAGCAGAGGAGGACTCAAAGGATATGACAAATTTATTAAGTCGTATGAGTTTGTATAATTCTAGAGATTACTAAGTATTTATACTTTGGTTATATACATACTGACATCAATTTATAATAAATTGAAGTATTCAAAATTGTTAGAAACATTTGAATTCTATCAATGATCTTCACGTTTAAGCATAAGGTGCATTTAGAACACTTCCTTTATTCATAACATTGATAGATTTAATTTTGTATCAAAATATTTGCGAAGAGGTTAAATTTTCAATGATTTATAATCATATATTAACGAAGTTCCTCAGGGTAGTCATTTGTGACCATATTTTCGAAAACCATGATATGATCCTACTTAGAAGACTGAGAAGGATAAAATAAATATTTTGTAATTATTTAGGTAAATTGTTGAAGAAATGATTTTAATTTTTGACAAAGTTGAACTAGAAGGGAAATAATTGGTTTGACAATTTTGTTTTTGATACGAGGCCCAAAGGTTAAGTACGCCGCTGAAAATATGTAAGTCAGTCTACAGGAATTTTATATTCTATATTGATAAAAACGAATGCTGATCTTTGGCAATGCTTTTGATAAAGATACAAACAATCAAAATTAAGCTACAACAATTATTGTATAGAGCATTTTTTCTAGTACAGTTAAAGGTTTATTCAAACTCGGTTAATAGGGCGAAACAACGTCCACCAGGTCAGCTAGTAGGAAAACAATTTCTATCAAAAATATTGGTATTATTTTACAATACTTATATAAATATAAATAAATTAAAATATTAAAAACTTTCTTATTCATTTTTTAATTAATTAATTTGTTTTTCTTATTTTTTATTTTCAGTTGCTCGCAAAGGCCGTGCTTAAGATGTTATTATACCAACTATAATTGTTTCCCAAACTCAAATGGTATTAAACAATTCTAATAATTAAGATAATAAAAAAAATACAAATAAAATAAAAAAAAAAATAAAAAAAAAACACTCACATACTCCAATACAGAAACAATAAAAACACTTATACATACTCACATACACTCACCAACCAAAAAAAAAAAAAAAACTTTTACAAAAATAAACTGTCAAAAATCATACTTCAAATCCCATTCATACACATACATACATAAAACAAGACAAAACAAAACAGTGTTAAGATTTAAAACAAAAAATGAAACTAAATAAACGTTCATTAAATATTAAGTTATCAAAAAATGAAATAGAACTTAAAAAATAATATTCAATGGCAGCGAATATTACAAAACATAAAAAAAAACATAATATAATACAAACATCATTATGAATATTTAAAAAATTAATTCTGACATAATACAAATACAAAAAAATAATCCCCAAAACCAAATTCAAAAACAATTCCAAAAAAAAACATCATACACTGAACGGATAGGCAACTAATATTGTATTAAATTAAATAAAAAACAAAAACACAAATAATTTAATAAATATTTAACTTTAAACAACATAAAAATAAAAATAAAAATAAAAAATAAAACAACAGTATTTGCATTTTAAATATAATTCAAAACAAAAAGAAAAAAAATAATAAATTAATAATATTTTTCTTTATGTTATCTTTTTTGAAACAAAATAGCAACTTTTACATATAGATTGAATATTCTTCTCAAATACGAAAAACAAAACAAAAAAAAATTACAAAAAAATCTATATATATGAATAAATATAAAAAAAAAAATTATTAGACTATATACACACATACTACATTGTACTTCTTTTGGTAAAACAAACAACAACAAAAACAAGAATAAAGAAAAACAATTATTGTAAATATTGTATAAAATATATACACACACAAAAATAACAAAAAAAAGAAAAAAACATCAGTTTGTGGCGTTAAATTTCAAATTAAAAAAACAAAAAATCAAAACAAACAGTAAACATTATTTATAAACATTTTTTCATTTAAACCATAAACTCTTTCATTTATTCTAAGTTTTTATACTTCACAAGTTAGTTTTTTATTTAATAAAAAAAAATAAAATAAAAATTATATTAAAGAAAAGGAAAAAAAAACATTTTTATTAAGTTTAACATTTTATAATAAAAACAAAAAAAATAATAAAATAATAAATTAAATCGTTAAGAGAAAAGCAACCGAAAAAAGAAAACATAATTTTCAAAATGTGAATTCCAAAAAGGAACAAATAAGCATAAACCATGGATTATTGTATGAAGATGATAATGAAATCTTTTTGTGAAAAATAAAATGAAATATTAAATAAAACTTTACGATAAAAATTTAAATTTGTGTTTTTTATATTAAAAAATTAAAATGAAAGGACATTTATACATTCTATCGTTTGCTGGAAAAGACGAAAGAAAAGTCATGCCAAGATTAAAACTGCCATCATCAACTGTGACAGGTTGTGACGTCTATTTTGTACACGAGCGTAGTCTAAAAAAAAGGGGGTGAATAATGTCAGGGTTTGGGCTCAACTTTTTGATTTTGCTACTTGGACTTCTAAAAATTTGTGAGAGAACAGAAAAAAAACAAAAATTCTTTGGTATCCAATTTATGTGAAATGGAATTTCAGTTATTTTTTGATAATAAACGAAATTTTAGTGTAAAAGTAAAACCAAAAAAAAAAAATACTTTGATGAACAATAAACCTTAAAAACTTTAGGATTCAAAACAGCTGACTTTAAAACGACAATTAGGACAAAACTTTACTTAAAGCTCACGTATGACATATTAAAAGTTCATACGATTTTAAAACTTGCAAATTAATATAAAATCCATAATTTCTGTTAGGATTTAGAACAAACGAAACATCTTCTTCAAGACAATTCTGTCATTAGATTTTTGGCCTAAAAGTAACTCACGGGAAGAGACTCTCTTGGCTTCTGGAGTAGCAGAAGTTGAACCCCCATAAGTGGCATAAAAAAATCTAATTTTATATTTTCTTATTTAAAACTAAAAAATAAATAGGATATCAAATAGTATCAAGTCCTTGATTTGATATAACGAAAAAAATGCTTTTGTCAAAATTTGCAGAAATAGAGCCACTTTGTTGAAACTCCAAAAAATCGCATGTCAATTCTTTTTAATCTTTAAGCGACCAACAAAAAACGATTTTACTTTGAATTAAATTTAGACGTTTAGTATATGTAAAAATTAAGGACGAAAAAGCTTTTGAAAAAGTGGACACAAAGATTGTCCCACAAAAGTGTTTTTACATTTTAAACTTAGATGCAGAACGCCTGCTTATTAAGTCAAATTTTTAACTAAGTCATCAGCCTTCCTTTAGTGGATCTCGTCAATGAACATTCAATTATTTTAAGTGCTATGAAAATGTTCACCAAAACAATCCCCTTATACTTAACTCCTGAGATACATACTTACAATCGGGTCATAAAATCTCAGTTCATTATTGTATTTTCAGATTTTTGTAGATAGATATCCACTTGCCAAATTAAGTCCAGAAAACTAACCATCATCCCAACCCTTATATTTATACTTGAAAAAAAAAAAAGATTCGCATGAAAACTTTAAAATTACATTCTGCCAAGTATTGTATACATTATACCCATGTATGTTTGTTTTTGTATATGTATGTATATATAAAATTTCATGTATTATTCAACATCGATCCATCCCTTTTGTTTGACCTCTCTTCCATTCGATAAACCACTAAAAAAGTTATTCGCTATACATTCCCTTCTGTTTGACTATTCAAATCCTTTGGCTTAAAAAAAAAACAAAAAAAAACCCAAAGCCGACCTCTCCTATATCCAACCGAAAAGTCCTCTCTTTTCATTCCCTTTTTTTTTTGTTGTTGTTTTCCTTTTCCAAACAAATAGAAAACTAAATCCTTAAAAAACAATTTCACGTTGAACTTCTCTGAAATGTGTATAATGTACAAATAATCCCTCCCGCACACAAAGAAAGTATCCCCCCCCCAAAAAAAAAAAAACACCCATAAGCTGAGCACTAGCCCTTCTTAAGACAACACAAAACCAAAATAACCATCCCATCAAATAACATAAAAAACACACTATACATCCATAAAGGTTCTATACCTACATATACCTATACTTAAAGGAAGTAAAAAAAAAACAAGGATAAGGATATCCTGGAATGGAAAGCTCCATCTCCACGCGATAACACATATAACTCCGTGCAGAGAGAGGCCAGTGAGGCCAATATATTCAACAAAATAATGCGATCCGTCACTCTTTAAATTAGCATAATACTATTCATTCTCTTTGCGGTCTATAGCTGTACGCAAACAATGGCAATAAAATCCTTGCATTTGGTATTTCAGGGTTTAGGCATTTTCCACTTCCACTTCCAGTTCCAATTCCAATTTCATTCAAAGCCGAAACCACCACAACCGCTAGTCTGTGGTTTGGCTTAGATGCCACATCGTCTCCCTGTCCATGGTCCCTGGTCCTCTTATTCGCTTTCGCCACCGCACCAATGTGATGCGCGATGGTGCGGTGAGCAACAAGGATATATGTTCGAGTACAAGGAAAAAGATACGCCATTCATTCGACCATGCTTTATGACACTCCCCTATACCGTACCGTGTCGCTGCCACCGCTGGCCACTGTCGTATTTATAGCCAAAACAGAGAACGCAACTATAGAAAAATATTGCACAAGTATACATACGTCCCGATACCGACCGACAACACAAAAAAACGCTTTCAAAACGGAAGCGCATAATTCAAAGATTCACACATTCGCCATTTATTCCTCCCACTGACTGGCCCTGGCCCATCGCCATCACACTGCCTCTGGCATCATAAAATCCGTCCGAATGGCTTCACAAGCTCTGCACACTGCACCAGTTCACAACTGAACACACCAAATAAATAACAACTCATTGCGCGCAAGATACCGCTCTGTGGAGCGGCTCTGGGTGGATGGCTGATGCTGGCTGGCGATGGCGTTACGAATACGAGTTCCGCGTTCCAACTACTCGTATATGTAGAATCTACCACCCTTGGACATTTTAAGAGTCAATGCGAAGTTTTATTTTTGGTTTACTGCTCCTTTAATGCCAAAAATGTTAAAAGGGGCGAGAACGGATGGAGGATATGCTCCGGCTCCTTCTCCTGGTTTGCATTCACTTCCTAGTGGGCAGTCGCGTCGTCGTCGTTGTGGAAAGATAGTAGTGCAACGGTAAGATGAATGGATTAAGTTGAAAAGTTTGGTAGTCCTCCATTGGGAAGGTCTTGGTGAGGAGTTGGGGTAGGCAGAGAGGGTGGAAGAAATGATTTAAGTTGTTGTTTTAATAGTTTTTGCCCAAGAACCGTAACAGAAATGGTTTACAAAAAAGAAACAACAACAAAAAAACAAAATGTAATGGAGTTCGCGTTAATTTTGAAAGCATGCAGCGTTGATTTGAGGTAGGTCAGAGAGGGACAGAGGGGGTAGTGTGCAACTTTACAATGTATTTTTCATTTAACATAGTAGATGTACACATACAATTAGATATGTATGTACTCGAATGTATGTGTGTAGGAAATTTTATGTTCTAATGCCCCAAGGAATAATTTTAAAGAAGTCGAAAGGTTGTCAAAACAATTTATCAAGTCATTAGGGGGAGGGGGGGCTTTGAAAAACTCAGAAACTACGTTGTATTTAATAAGTTTCGATGTTATTTATGACGAGCAGAAGCTGTTTCAACTTGGAACATCATATTCACATCAGGGTTTTTAGACTTCTTCGGGTGAGAAAGGGGAGGACTTTTAAAATTATGTTTCTTCGAAAAAAAAAACTGCAGTCAACACAAAATTAATACATTTTTACTAATTAAGACATATTAACGACCGACAGGGTTGAGGAGTTTGTAGATTTATAAAAAATTTTGACAGTTCAACACAATTCACGTTTCGCACTTTAAGGTGACCTATTTTGAAGTCTAATAGCTTACAACGATAGAAAAGTGAAGCAGATTTTAATTTAAATTTAAAAAGAGGGGAGCGAAATTGTTATAAAGTGGCAACACTTATTAGTAATGAACTTTTATGCTGAATTCTCTTTTCGTTACTAATAAGTGTTGCCACTTTATCACAGAAATACATTTATGAAACGTCGCACTAGCGCAAGTAACTCAAGATATATTTTTCAGTGATGACACTTAAAAAAAAACCAACGTCACTCAGTTTAGATTTTTCCCTTTAAAATGCTAAAGACGCCCACTTATATACAAAACTGAATTAAGTGGTTCATCAATTCAAACGCATCCATCCCAACCTCAATGGATTGACTGAGATTCAAAGTGAGATGAAAGAATTTAGTTGACAGTGATCTTAAGCTTTCTTCCTGAATCCTGAACCAACAGGAAAAGTGTCAGGACTCTAGGAACCTTTTTGAAGTTTTCTTTGATAATCATCTTACTGGTATTTAAACGTTCCTCCTCCCTAGAAAAAACGCCTAACTACGCCACTGTCCTCAAACTTACTGTCTCAGTATTAATTTACACCCTGCAATTATTGGATGAAATATTAGTTGTGTTTTATTTATTGCTGCATAGCTAGTGAAGCATTCAAGGGAATTATATAGTAGGTATCACCTCAACAGCTGTCATTTTCTTTTTGTTGACTTCTTTTTTGCCAGCAATCAAATTGTTATTGTTTTCTGAGAGAAATTTTGCTGAGCTACTTATGCAGCAGTGACTAAAACACAGCTTTTGATGGTGTCTCAATGGTGTTTAATGATCAATATGCCACGATTGAAACTCTACGGTCTTCTAGTTACAAATGTTACCTCAATCTGGTCAAAAGTTAATACCACTACAACTGAGAGAGATTGATTAAGACTCTTTAGAGTGCCGTGGCTTCCCCCTTTCAAAATTCCATTTCCACTTATTATTTTAACACCACCTGTCATGGAATTCAGCACATCATCAAAGTATATGTACATGTACACATTCATATAAAAGTTCTCGTTATTTTTGTAATAGTTCAAATATAACTTTTTATTTTTAAAGAACCACCTATGCCACATCCTTTTCATAACATACATGTACATATGTGTGACGTGTGTGTATGTGCGTTAACTATATTTATATTCACTATCGCACTAACTCACACATGCATTTATAACATTCAACAAACCTTTTTGATGATCGATGACGATGCTGAGTGCTCTTTTATGTTGAAAGGATAACAAAAGGCTATGTGGATGATGGTTGCATACATACATACATATGTATGTGAAAAGGTGGGCAAATAAAACTGATATAGAGGATATGATATTGTTCCAATGTATGTGTTGGGATATTGAAGTGCAACAGCAGCAACGTTACAAAGGATATATGTGTACTCAAACTTAGCAAAAGTAGCACTGGGTTAATTGATTTTGTATGTGAAACTGTCCAACAAAGTTGTTATTTTTGAAAGCCATTACAGTAGTAACCAATTATGTCAAAAAGGTAGAACTTTCATTCATTTCATCTTGACAACTTTCAAATTCGTTTAACTTAAACGTGATGAAAATGACACTTGACAGAAAATTGCAATTAATGAAAATTACATGTTGAAATATTTTAACAACAAAAAACTACATTCTATGAATGAATTAATATCGATAAATGTCCTTTCGATTAGAAGAAGCCTTGACAAGTCTACGAGCGTTGAATACTTGGTTTATGTAAATTCTATACAAGTTGTGTTTTGTAACCATAACATCCTTCTTAAAAAAAACACAAACCCTAAGCAAAACCAAAAGCATTTGTCTGAAGTTCCTCAAGGTAGAAATATTGGTCCAATACTTTATGAAAAGTTATTTAATGAATTTAATTTCCATTTTGATCGATGACATGAGTTGTGTTGGCTTTAAGAGGTGTCGTTTGTGGGTCACACATAGAGTATGACTCCAAGAAATCTTTAACACTAGCTTGACGTGAAATGACCATGTACCGCCGCCGACGCACGCCGCACCATTCTGTTCGAACCAAATGTCGTTGGTGTCCATATCATCCAATTTAGGTACAAAGAATATTGGTAATCATGCTCTCGCCGTTGACGCTAATACCCTGGCCAACTTCGAATCATTCTTGAAAGAAAATGGAACAGGGGAATTGGAAGCCATTAGAATGGGAATCGTGCCGTATTTGGGATTTTTGTTTCTTGACCTCATCGTTGAAGAAGATTTTTTTTGGGGTCATTTTCCAAACTGCTCCTCGCAAAATTCATTGAACACAAGACATTTTTATCCGTTGGAAGTATTGTTGAACGTTTTAATATTTCTCAAAATGGCTATAAGACTTAAGAAGTTAATCTACTAATGCTCATTTCTATGCTTGTTGGTGTATTAAGTTGCTATGAAGAACAAGTCAAGCACCAGAATGTAACCTTTTTGAAGTTAATCCACCTCAAAGTCAACATAATTCCACGAAAAACACTTTTCAAGAGTTCAAAGACCCCTTACGAATAATGATATGAAAAATTCTAAGAATTCGAAAGAGAGGGTTTTTGAATCTCAATTTGACACTTGAACCAATAGAAATGGCCTTGGTATTATACCTTCACTTCAAAGAGCTATTCAATGTATAGAAATAGATTCAAGAACACTTAATTTAGACAACTTGAAGTAATGTTTTTTACATGGGATCAAAATAGAAGAAAAAGACACCATGTCACAAAGAACCCTCATGGACTATAAGAACTTGCTGAAGTAGGTTAAGAAGGAAATTTTGTCCACTTAACCTCCAATGAGGATGCCCCTCGAACACATTTCATTTCAATTTTCTAAAGTAGATCATCAGTCAAAGGTTGCGCAATTTTTTGTAAAGTGTTTCAAAAAATGGTATGTTAAATTTTGGAACTATAAATAACATAATTCAAAGTTCACTTAAACGGCTTCAACTGTATACCTCCTATAGTATTATTTCTGATGAATTTTGCGGTAAATGTGGGATACGGGTTTATGAATCCGGTCAAAGTGAGATGTTATACTCGTATTCATATAAAACTGGCGAAGCCACTTGGCACAGAAAGTAGCTTCAAGTTGAAAACAACATTTTCATAGTGTTAAAGTGCATCAATGCAGCTATAGAATACAACTATGAGTATCTGCGAATACACACATATATATGTATCTGTATTTACCTATACTCATTCGTACTCATATTGCATCGATTTGTGTTTAAAAAATATTTTTATTTTTTATTTTTTCATTTTTGTTGTTGTTTATATTTTATTTTTACTTTATAGTGATTGAGAGGGTTAAACTTGTTGACATAGATTAGTTCGGGGTTAAACTTTATGTGTTCGAGTATTGAAATAAAAAAAAAATTCTGATATTTGTATAGTTGGGGTATTTTGTTGGGGTTTTCGTTGTACTCCAAAAAAAACTCAAAATTACTTCAAAAAGTGTACTTTTCACTTTGAATGCGATGTTTGCAAAATAATATTAATGGATCGTATTTTGTGCTCAAATTTTGATGTAACTTTGGTCTAATTGAAATGACTTAACTTTGTTAACTTATCAGTACAAAACACGACTGTACCAGGAGTTACTTTTTGCCCTTGGGGGTAACTGCGGCAAGGGGATAGTGAGTGATATAATTTATGAACTCACCATTCAAATATTATGTTTGTATGTGAAAGTTTATATAACCTCTGACACTTTAAGTTCTTGAATATACATATGTATGTATATGAATGAAACTCGATATTGAAATCAAAAACCCTTTCCTTTTTGAAATATCATATCAAGCTTTTGGAATCTACAACCTGGAGGTATTTTTGAAAATTATTGCAATTAAAATTTCCAATTAGTATTGAAAATCCATCTCAAACGATTTACACACAAAACACACACATACTTAAATGTAAATTGAAGCATCTATATGAATTTTAATTAGATAGTGGTATAGTATATACGTATGTATGTATTGTATAGCCAATTTTCGAATTCTCTGGCACACTTCAAAGCCTTTTCTTTTGACTAAGGGCAAAGGGAGTGTTGTTAATTATTATCATGAACATTGAACACAGTGATTATTATATAAATAACAAATTTCAATGGTTTCGATTTGCATACTTATGCCGCACTATAATAATATGTCATGGTATCAATATACATACACAGGTATGTAACACTATACACACATAAATCATTATATATACAATTCCTGTCGATATCATTATCAATAGTTTACGTTAAGAGTTGTCAATTCAAACTCTGTGATGGAAATTCGAATATCAACACAAACACACATACCCTTGGATAGATGTTAATGTGATAAATGTGAGGGTGAATTTAAGGGGTTGGGAATGTGTGTAGTGTATGTGTGAATGTGGTTGTATCGGATATTTATCTAATGGTATTATCTCTGAATTACTGTTAAATTAACCTCGGGCTTGCTTTGGAATATTGTGAATGGCATCTTTTGAAAATGGAAATCGAAATATTGAATGACATAATGACATTGGTCTGTAGCAAAATGTCAACTTTAATATTTTCAGAAAATTCATTTCAAAGAACAAAGAGCAAATAAATGGGAATTAAAGTTAATTAAAAAAAAAATATTATCGGATAAACTTTTTACAAAAAAAAATAGAATAATTCAATTCATTAGAAAAGTGGATATTAGGAGTTTTTCTATATTTTTTGTATTTCAATTAACGTGGGAAAATTAACAAACGTCAAGCACTGTTAGTTTTATAGCAGTATCACATTTTATTCAGCCAATCCCACATAATTTGCTACAGTGACAAAAATGGTTAATTCTATTGAACTGACCAAGTGCCATTGTTTTCTAAAAAATCATGTCAGTAAAAATAATTACATACAGTTTTCAAATGGCTTTAGATGATTGCTCAATTTTGACATATCAGAAACGCCGTGAGCTAAGTTTAGACTTATGGTTAGCAAACCGTTTTGATAATTGATCATTGTTTGAATGAATCTCTATTGTGAATGACATTCTGCTTCGTTAAAAATATTCACAAAACTATTAACTGACACTAGGACTAGTTGTCAATATAAAGGAGTATCAATTATCTCTGTCAACTGAGATACACACTGCCAACAAACGAAAAATGTCGATGCTTTTGTCTTTCATCGCATCAAATTTTGAAGAACCATTTTTTGAACTGTTTATCCGCAAAGTTCTAATATTTAGAATATCACTGACAATTCAAAAGGTTGAAGCTTAAAGCAAGAATTTAAGTCCCAAAGTATTTAATAATTCCTTATACTTCCTTGGGTTTTATATGGAACCTTTCGACATATTTTCTTCTCTGGCATAATGTCAAGCTCAAACGATGGTTGGTATATACTCGTAGATGTGTCATGCCAAAAGTCAAAGGTTCAATCCCTGCCTGTGCCATCTGAAAGCTTTTTTGTGTACTGCGTCTTGCAAGGAATTGACAAATCCTCTAAGAGTAATTCTTGTCGTGAAAAGTGCTTTCTCAAAAAATTAAGCCGTTCGCATTCGGCATAAAAAATGTAGGTCCCCTCTATCCCTGATATAACTCCCACACAGGAATGGTTTTGAATTGTAAGTCACAAACCTTATCTAATATTAAATCTAATCCATGTATTCCGTTCTCAGTGTCTGTACCAAATTTAATCAATACGAAAATCGTAACCGATGATCATATGAGACTAGAAAAGTCTCCGTCTTCATAAATAAGGCTGACGCTTTGTATTAAGAGACCCAGACGAAATTAACAAGGGTCTCTTTGGGTTCTTATAAATTTCCATGACCTCCTAGCAACAACTATGTCTTCCTCTATTTTGCAAATGACAAATTCGCCATATAAGAAGGGTACACTTAGGCGTATACGCACTTTTTTTTCTATATTTTTCTTTATTTTATCCTTTGTTCAATGGACAATGTTGTCAAATTTTAAGTCAGCTGTGAAGGTGATAAATAAGGAATGTGTTTGATAGTTTTATTCACTTGAATGCTGCACTAGCTATGCAGCAATGAATAAAACGCAACTACATAATGTAGGGATGTTGATGTCAAAATCAAATTCTAACATTCACTCAAGTGTCTAATAGCTAACAGTTACTGTCTATTTGTTAACAGTAAACTGAATGATTTCTTAAAGATGTTTGACCGCTTGACCAGAGTGGATCTTAGTGACCGACAAGTCTGAAATCTATAGAGAACAACATATACGCAAATCGGGTCTAGGGCCTCCTAAAGGTTATCCTTCTCGGCGATCGGCATCAGTATGTTCTTTAATATGACGACTTGTTGGTCTTTTTCTTTTTAACTTTTGGCATGGAACTTTAAGATGACGGATGCGCTTATTTGGTGCTTCCACGTGGCTATACTGCGGAAACAAACTGTTATATTATTATAATTTTTTGGCTAAACCAAAGGCTGTGGTCATGCGTCATTGATGTTGGCTTCTACCTTGGTTAATATTTGGTGGTGCATGGCTATAAAAGGGTTGCATAGGTTTTAAGGAACCTAGAGTTATACAGGTCTGAGAGCCTAACCAGGGGCAAAACTGGTACGACGGGAGATAGTTCCTTCTAATTAACCACACCTGTTGTGCTTGTCCGTACGTGTGTGGGGCCCATATGCTATCAATGAGGTAGGCCCCTGTAGTGGGATCATCGAAGTGGCTGTGGTTATCCCAGAGTTCGTGGGAACATATGGCTTCAATGAATACCGACCATCTAATTCATTGTCGCAAGAGGTGTTAGAAAGACCTCGCCCTCTAGCAAGGGAAGTCTTCTATGCCTTAACATAGATTACTGTATTGCTGGTGCGGTACGATTTGACGGTTTGCTTTGTTCTATTAGAACTTAGTAAACTAAAATAAGTACTTGGTTACAAAACAATCATACCGTATCCAACGCTTTTCTTGGGACCGATACTGCAGGTAGGCCCGCCGGAGGATAGAGTCTTAACGACAGTTGCTACCGAAAGGCTGAACCTTGATATTCTGTCTGTTTGTTTGTGAATGTTCTGCTAAAACTAAATGGCTGACAATGTCATACCAACAAGAAAAAATAATCGACTTCATTTCAAGTAATTTAAGAAATAAAAGAAAAATATTAAATTGCAATTTATTATCACACGTCAACACAAAGCTTATAAGAAATATCTGTTTTCATTTTTAAAAATATCTCGCTTTGTGCTTGTTTCTGAAACGAGTATGTATGTATGTATGTATGTACATCATCCAAGTTGTTCCCTCTTTAAATCATCACGGCTGGTTGATTCACAACTTAACTGACGTGTGTATATATATTAAAGAATTATGTATGAACATTGAACACACTCGTAAATATAACTCACGACAAGGAAACACGCATGTTTTGCATTGCCCCCCATTGTGAATATATTTATACATATGTAGATATACATATATGTATGAGTTCCAATGTTTAAGGATAATTGGATTAACGTGACATACACATAAAACATACAACACAACATAAAATAGTGAATTTTATTTTTGCTATAACATACTTCCTATATAGGTAATGAAATTGTGCGTGAGCGGTCGTTAGCGTAATTTTCAACAAAAAAAAATATTAAAAATACAAAAAAAAAACAATGGAATCGAACCTCTGACATTCATAACAAACTTATGTCCATACTTTAAACCGATGAGCAGTTATGGACACATGTACATAAATATACAAATGAACAAAATAGGTCACACAGGCGATATCCTTTACATATATGGATTTCTGCATGAGGGCTTCCTTTAAAAACCACCATCACACTCTTACCTCCAATATTATGCTTTGAGGAAAGGAAAGTTAATCGTGTTATGGAATGGATGTCGACGACGACGAGCCTCTCTATGTGAAGCGAACAATTAATAGTATATACATTGCGTTTCACGGCTTGCCGGGCGGTGAATTGCGTGTGTTGACCACGTGAAATTTAATCAATTTCTTCTTTCAGAGAAAAAAAAATTGTGTTTTTTTTTTTTTTTTTTGTCGGCCTTAATTTCCGTAACTTAATGTTTTTGATGGACATACAAAGGGAAATTATCTTGTTGTGGAATAAATATTGAAAACAATATAATTATATAATATAATATGTTTTCGAGAATAATATTGAGGGAGTGTTTTTTTTCGGTGTTGTTTTTAATTTTATGGCAACAATTAAGTCGTAATTAAATTATCTCAATTTGAAGCCTTAAAAATGGGATGGTTTGAGAATTTAAAACAAAGTAAACGAAGATTGGTGTTTTGGCAGAACAACATTGCTTTTGACTAGCTTTGAAGAAGAATTGAACAGATCACTTGAGGGAAGCTCTATCATTTTTATTTTTCGTCACAATTTATTGTTCTTACTTACATACAGTTTGTATGCCGAATCTGAATGGCTTAATTTTTTTAGAAGGCACTTTTCATTATTCTTGGAGGATTTGTCAGTTCCTTGCAAGATGTAGTGCACGTTAAATCTTTCAGTTGGCACAGTCAGGGATTGAACTCGGACCTTTGGCATGACAAGCAAGGTCCCTACGCACTAACCATCACGCAACGGGTACTACTCAACGAACATTTGTACGTCGAAAAATCACAAGATCAGCCAAAAAGATCGACCTTAAAAGACTGCAGAAAAATCGGAGGCATGCTCTTTCGTGCTGCTCTCAAGACTTCGGGAATTTGTATGCTTTTTGCAAATTTCAAATTTACAGATTTGCATCATGACTTGCACCTGTCAAAAACTCATCTAATCTCGGAACTGATCGGTCATGAGGAAAGAAGTGTCCTATAAATTGCCACCAATTTCAAAAATCGCCGTCATTAATGAAGTCTTTCAGAACGGATATTTTAAATAGATTTCTCGTCAAATATGCACCTAATAATAACATCATTTATCTTGTCCAAAGTTGTTGACCTTTTAAGATTGTTTAAAAACTTCTACACATTAGTTTTGTGAAACTAATCTTAAATCATTAAGTTTAAAAATAAGTCAACTTGATCATTCCCTAAACGTCACAAGAAACCCTAAAATTTCACATATTTTGACTTTACTTCGTCTGAACAAAAAAAAATTCGAGTGGATTCACCAAATTTCCTGATAAGTCCCAAAAACAAACACATAACATACGAAATAAGTCAAAGCTGAAATATGTGTACCTCGCTCAAACCGATCCCACTTTGACACATTAAAACGGAAGATTTACATGATTTATGTGACAATTTCAACATGTTTTTGTTTTTTTTTTTTTGGTGGGGGGGGGGGGGGGTTCTTGAAGTCAACTATGATAAAATAAAATAAAATTAATTACCAACGATGAAACACAAAAAAAAAATCCCTTGTCAGCTCGGCTCACAATGCCCAAGCCCAAACCTATGCTGTCAGTCAAAGTAAAAACAAACATATCTTCACCCTTCGCACTGTACTTACATACATTCGTATCCATGTATATGTAAGCCTATAAAAAACACTTATGTCATCAACGACACCTACGCCACGTTTGAGCATTGTATTCGCAGTCTTAACGGGCGGGGGCTAACAACCCTTACGCTTTTCGCATATGCGAGTACAGTAAATCAGACAAAAAAAGCACACACATAAATGTATGTATGTAACAATATAAGACACACTTTAACATCCCTTTTCGTCAACTTTCCTCAGAATGTATAAACGTGTGTGTACACTGTCACTGATTTATTCAATTCGTGTACTCAGTGATTGGGAGTGGGGAATTTAAGTCCTTTGATTTTTACCCTATTTTCCGCTGAATAGAATAGGTGTTAGAAGCTCTGCTCCGCTTGGCTTGGCTTAGGAATGAACTTAACACATTTCTCTTTTCCACTCCTTTACATACAAGTTCGAGTATACTTCGAAACTGTTCCCGTGGCTTGAATGAAAAGTCTAAAACAAAATGCTTGGCAAATATAGTATCTATATAAAGACACCTAACTCCAGATCCTTAATGATGGTGGGGGTTGGGGGTTGGCTTGACATAGAAGTACAATACGATACTCGGTGACATGAATTTAGAATATCTCTCCAGCAAATACGTGATACTGATGTGACGAAGCTAATTTTGGCGTAATCATCGGCACCAATAAGCACACACCGAATAAGTACGAGCAGAACCAAAATGATTGAAAGAGAAAGCGGGGAACAATCCAAAATGATGCGATACATCATCAGCGACTGTATTGCGGATTCGGAAATATACATTTTTATAGATACGAGTACCTAGGGGTGAAATTTTTATCGAAATTAATTGGAAATGGAAATCTAGTGGATTGCAATTGCGCGAATGAACCCCAAGGCTTGGGCAGAGAGAGCAACATCGACTGAGCGACACCAAACAAAGTCCTTACCTTACCGCAAAGCACCCATTCCAGGATCAGGATGTGTGCTATAAAACAGCAGGAGCCAGTGCATTGCAGCGCAAATACATCGACACGCCAACCGTAGCCATAGATTCCCACCAAAGACCACAAAATACAATTATATATCGAGGGATAGTCAGATTAATTACGAATTCCTTAATTGAGTTTCATTGGAGTGGCTAATACACCACGAAACGGAAGCAGACAAAGTTTGCCTGGGACGAGCTTTGAATTACTATGCTACGCTACTGGTTACTGATGGGATTGGTTCTGGTTCTGGTTCTGGCTTTGGCTCTGACTCTGCTCCTGGCTCTGACAGCAACACACCATATCCATATACACACCAACTGGCATTATTTTGAAAATAATTAACTTTGGCCAAACAATTAATGGTGTCGCTAATTGGTAGCTTGATGAAGTTTTTATCCCAGGATGATCCATGAGCCATCACAATGCTCCCCAAGTCTGACGACTTTTTTGTATGGTTTAACTATATACAAACAGTACAGATGTATGTGTGTATAAGAGATCAGGAGTAAAGTGAATTTTTTTTTGTGTGTGTGTGTATGTGTGTTGCGCAAGGGCATAGATTTAATCTCGACTCTGTGGAAAGTAATTAATTTTGATATCAATCTGCAGAAAATATATACTCGTAGGAGCAGATTAAACGACATTTTCTATACAGAACCAATTTTTTAAAATAATTAACTTTAACATTTTTCTTTTAATTCAATTAAGATCGGGAATAAAAAGTCTCGATAAACTTAAATATCTCGGGAGAATATTTCTAAACTCAACTAAGATAATTGGTAACAAAATATCAATCAACAACTACTTCATGATTGACTGGAAATACACAGCCATAAACATAAGTTAAGGATCTCAACATGCCTTCAATTACTGTCTTGAAAATTTCTATACAAAACAAAATTTCGAAATAACACTTAACGAAGAATTTAGTTGATAAAATTCGAAGCATTTCAGTGTTTTTTTGGAACTGCAATTAATTTCGTTACACTCATATTTTATTTTTCATTTATTTAATAAAAACTTTATTGATATTACGAATAAGTAAAGATTAAAAAAGAGAATTGTCAGGTAAAAGTAATTATTCGCTATTGAAATAAATACAGGGTTTTCGGTAGATGTCACTTCTTAAACTGTAATTTTTTGACATTTGACAAGTAGAAATAACGCCATTAATAAAAATGGATCAATACACGCTTCAACAAGTCATTTTGTCTTTGTTTTGATTGGGTTCTTGAAATGCATAAAAATGATCTGGAGTATTATCGCAGTATCATCTTAACTGATGAGTTCCATTTCTACTTTGGTGTCTACGTCTGGGGCTCGGAAAACCCAAGATTTATTGTTGAAAAGCCTCTCCATCAAGGTGTAACTGTTTGGTGTGGTTGATGGTCCAGAAGGGTCATTGCACCTTTCATTTTCGGGAATGAGACTGGAGCAACAGTTACGATGAATGGATATAGGGATATGATTATTGATTTTTTATGGCTCGAATTGAATGGTCTTGATGTGGATAACGCTTACTTTCAACAAGGCGGGGCGTGCCACTCAAGCAACGAAACCATCGATCTTTTACGGGTAAAGTTTTCGTTCGTGTTATCTCTAGAATCTCGATCTTGTAATTTAACTCCTCGTGACTTCTTCCTACGTGAATATAGAAGGCTTACAGCAGCCATTTGGCGATTTGGTGATGCAATATTTCACTAAAAGGATACGATTCTGTAAGCGTAGCTGAGGCAAACATATGACAGATATTTTTTTCCAATACTATAATGGCATACCTTCCTATTTAAATTGAAATAAGCATTCTCACAAAAAGTTATTTTTCTTTGAATATCAAAATAACACCTTTTATTGAAAAACCCTGTACCTTCTCTTTGATATATAAACAACGTTTATGTATTTTAACAATAAGATTCATTAATTTTTCAAACAAATGTGGATTCACCAAATAAAAAATCTATTTCCTGACTCAATGAATTGTTTTATTGATTTGATTGTCTCCTTTAAATAGCTGGAACGGAAATTGAAAGCTAATTTTTTTTTTTTCAATTTAATGAACTATTTTATTGACTCAACAAATAAGCTTGTTTGAATCAATGAAACAATTTATTGGTTCAAGGAACAAATTTCACCATTTTTTCGGTTCAATAAATACGACATTTCAAACAAGAAAATAATTAACTGGCACAGCAACAACAACAAAAAGGACATTGTTAAAAAAAAGACATTTTGTTACCTGATTAATTTACTTTACTTTTACTTTCATAAATTTACAGCCTTCTTTATAAAAGTGAAGTGTAAAAATATTTTAAAAAGTAACAACATTTTTAAAACCTCTAAACTATCAAAGCTAAAAACTTGACGGACTACTGAATGAAAATGTCTATTTATAAATATTTTATATTTTTTATCATAAAATATTTGAATAGTAATAAAAAGTACGTGTACGTGATGAACATGACTCTAACAGCTAACAGCCTTAAATAGGTTTGTGGCAGATAAAACCTTGTACATAAAGTTTTTCAAAGCTTAGACCATTAAATTTTAGAATTTTCGGATTTTCTATTCGAGGTTATTCTGATTTCTGAGGTATTGTTGTAATGAAAATCGAAAAAATAAAATTTTTATGGTTGAAATATATTTCGTTTCATAAAGTCCTTTTAAAAAAATATAACCACAAGTCTCCCAAGTAAGACTATGGTGTAATATAATTGATGAACCTTTATTCAATATACACAATAAAAATATACGATAAATAATTTCCCTTTATTCTTACGTCAAATTTTTGAATAACAATGGTCAAACGGTGATTTTGCATATTTTCTTGACACAATGTCAGCTAAAAGAAAATCCTTACCCGCACACACAAGCACATACACACACATAAATATTTATTATTAAGAATTACCATCCTCTTTGATAGATTTCCCAAAAAAAAAAAACCAGAAAAGATCCCAATAAAATGTCATTAAGATGAATTTTAAACAGAAATTTTCTGTATTCATTTATCCCTTCTTGCTTTTTGTATAAATTGTTAAAAATAAAAAAATATATAAAAAAAAACATAATGCTGGTGTCCTTTTTTGTTATAACGTATCCATGTGTATCCTTTTTATTTTTAAGGGTGATGGATTCAGTTGACATTATATGACACCCATCACGTTCAGCTTCAACATAATATTTTCATTCATTCATTTATTATGAAAAGGTAGTTTAATATTTTGATTGAATTTCATCACACTTTATTCGTAATATGTATAAAAGGACAACAAACAGCTCATTTTATAACTTATAGCTTATACATATATGTATATGTTTGTATGTGTGTGTGTGTGTTTAAAGATACAACAATAAATCCTCTCTCTCTCTTAACCTCTGATGAAGTGACAAAATATATATTTTATGTACATATTGTTGTATCCTTATGTACGTATGTAGGTACTTTAAGGATGCGGAATTTTGAGGATGCTGAAAGAATGAAGAATTGATATTATCCAAAGGATTTTCACTTCTTATTATTTTTTTTTTTTTTGAGAGAATGAGGACAAGTAATTTAGTACGTGAAAAGATTTAATTTATAAACTTAAAATATAATAAAATTCAGATGAATAGCCACTTTATTTATGTAAATAATTTTGTTCTGAATATTGGAAATTCATTGATAATTGTGTACGATTATTTATGTATGTACATATATGTATGTGTGTTTATTTGATAAATTGATTCGTTTTTTGCTTTTTATTAAAAAAAAATCATTCAACGTGATTGATTTCAATGTAAATGGAAGTTAAGCAATAAATAATAATCTTTGATTGAAAAGTTATATGTAATCTTAAATGTATTTTATGTTTTTTTTTTTTTTGTATTTAACAAAAGAATCCATTGGAAATGTACAGGAATTATTAAGGCTTTGTTTTTTAGTTAGAGTTAACTATGACCATAAGACTCAGAGTTAACCCCAAGGCTTTGTGCCCGTGCGTCGCACAGTGGCACATATTGACTTTTTTGGTTGCAAAAATCATAGCTCGTAAACAAATAAAGATATCGAGATAATTTTTTTTTTCAGCTTGAAGGAAAATTCCAAAGCTATAAATTTTGTGAATTTTAAGAAAAAATATTTACAGGGTGTTTCAGAATTTTCTGCTGAAATACGACTTTCTCCCAATAGAAAATCCACTTAATATTTTACCTCAAAAAATGTCAATAGTAAGAACAGGGTGCCTTAAAGTCAAAAAAAGTCACAGTGGTGTATAAAAGTAAACAAACAAAAAAATTTTAAGTATTTCTGTATGTATACCAAAAGCCTTTTTTTATTATTTTACTCAACATAAGACTGGGAATATACTACTTCAGTGGTATATTTTTAGTCAAGGTGTAGAGATAGTGTGCAAGGTGTTATATGCTATGCGTCGTCGGTTAAACTCGTGAAGAATAATTTAATTTTCATTTTTAGCTTATCGATATAAATTTGAAAACATGATATAAAAAATCAATTTCTTTAAGATTATGCAAAATTAAAAAATCAAACAACTACGATGAATTGAAAACGATAATTTTTGCTCTGAAAATTAAATTTTTTTCAATTGTTGCTCCAAGAAATTGCAATTTTGCACTAGTTGGCATTTGAAAACAGATATTTGGTTTGTAGACATATTGTTTGAAATCTTTTTGACATTGACGGGAACAAGACAAGACTCATTTTATTTATGGATAGCAGAAGGCAGAAATTGGGAAGAAGAAGTTGGCTTTAGCAAGTATTACAGCAATGGAATGGCGGACAATTTTCGAACTTAAATCAAAAACTAAGTTAGTGTATTGTCAATTAGTTCTGACAACTTAATTTTTGTAATCATACATTTATACATTTTACGACAATTATTTTCATTTTTAGAGAGCATGGAGAAAGCAAATTATTTGTAATGGTAATATTTGATTTCCCAAGTGTCTTCATTTAAAGTGCATTTTTAAAATAGACTTTCATTAGGAAACTAAATGTAAAAATATAGAAAATATTGCATGGCCAATTTTTTTAAACACTTTTAAGGAACACATTCTTAATATTCAAGAAGCAGAACAACTATTTTAAGATTATTAAACAAATTTTACGAAATATTTTTAACTATCAAAAGCTCCGTAATTTGACTCAATAATCATCAATAATTTTATATTTTCCAATCTCTAAATATTTAAGACTGTTAAGTTATTGTTTCACTTGCAGAAGTTTGAAAAAAAAAAATATAAAAATCAAATAAAAACAAACAAAACAATTCATATAAAAATGATTTAAACAACACGTTCATAAAGTCAATGAAAAAACTAATGAACGATTTCATACGAAGATAAAAGATTGAATTTCTGCATTTTTAATTATAAAATAATGTTTATTCCTAAAATTTGTTTATGTTTAATATTTCATATGTATGATATTCGTAAGAATAATAATATTGTACATTAATTTTATGAAATAAATTGCTTAAAAAATTGCATATTATTACTAACAATTCATCAGTTATTCGAATGAATCACATATCTAAGCCACTTGTTGGTAAAATCGTTCATATTAACCAAACTGAATAATATACATATGTCATTAATGAATTCATTAAAATTAATGTCATCGTTAATAAACAAAATGTAGTTTGATATCTGTAAAAAAAAAACTATTTTAACAACTGAGATACATAAAAAAAAAGACCAATCATAAAGTTTACGATGCTTTTTCCCTAAATTAAAAATAAAAATCGGTCAAATTGAGTCAATTACAGCCTTTCATTGATTTAATGAACACTAGCGCAAAATTTTAAACGATTTAACAAATTGTTAAACCAATTTTTAGCATTTTGCTGAGCTAAAAAGATGGTTTTGCTAATTTTAAACGATTTTAACATTTTACTATCTCTTAACTGCTATCTCTTATTGCTAAAGTTAAAGTCCCGAAAACCCTACTTTAACTTTTAGCAATTTGCTAAATCCATATGATATCTGTCATTATCGTAGAACTGTTTTTCATAATTTGGGAACTAAAAATTGTTTTTAATCAATAAAATGTTATCGAAATACGAAGATTTCGAAATATTTGAAGACTTTGTGCAGAAAAATGCTTTTTTTGTTAGAAATCTATACAGGATGATGGATTACTAGAATAAACATGTGTTCATGTTAATTTTATTCTTATTGGATTACATGGGATTACAGTTGGAAATTTTCTAACTAATGGGTCCGTTTAAGTATGTTTGCTTTGCTAATTCTCATGAACTGTCACTATTTGGACATGTTCGGATGCCTGTTTTCTAATAAGAAGGAGTAAGCAATTTACTAGTTAGCAAAACGAAAAAAAGGGTTAAAAATTTTGGATTAGTAAATTGTTAAATATTTAGCATATTGCTAGTTAGTAAAATGTTAAGTCCTTAACAATAGGTTGTTTAAAATGTTGCTCCAATGTTTTTTGTTATGTAGCTATGTAACCTTTTTTTTATTTGAACATTTTACTGTGAAATTTTAATCTTCACTCTAAGCTTTTTCGTATCATTCTATAAGTATATGTATATTTTCTCTTCTTCACATCAATCATTTGTCTAAAATAAAATTTTCATCTCATTAACAAATCACAATTCCTGGATTTAATTAATTTATTCATAGGCTTAAAATACAATACGAATCTACTAGACTTTTAATGAAAATCAACCTAGAAGGTCGAATTGTCAATAAAGCATGTCCATCGCTTTATCCGGACATCCCACATCAATTCATGATTGACACTCACTCTATTGGCTCAACTGTGCATATGTCTGTATTTATGTATATCTGTATTTTTATATTCCTGATGGATACAAATTGAAACAGAAACCATTCTATTTTTAAAGCCCACGTTTCCATGATGATTAAGATAGAAAAAGGCCCAAGAACACCAAGAAGTGTTAAACAACACTTCAACGGATACTTAACCTAAAAGTTTTTTATTTTTATCTCGCTACAATCGAATATACGTACGTATGAGGCTTAAGAATTAATACCGGACATAGCCATGATTGCACGGCAATGCTGACTTATGTATGTTAGTATGTATGTCCGAGTGGCTATTTGCACTCCGAGCGCTTGGTCGTCATAATGCCACAATATCTTGAGCTCTGGCCGGGGCTTAGCTGAGCTGGGACGCAGACACTTCCACTGCTACTGGTTACTGCAGCCGCGCTTATTGCACGAGCATATTTTTGTTTTCATTCCATGCTGCATGTGTGGATATTTTCTGCATCTGATTATTTAACAATGAGGCATATTTTGTATTATCATTGTTCAAGTTACCTACGCGATTTTCGAATGCGACTGAGACGACGACGACGATGACGACGGACGGGCGCGACCGACATACACGGTTTGGTGCAGTCCGGTCATTGTCTGTAGGTATATTGAAGTTGGCAATTCAGCCAAAGTCAAGTCAGGTAGCTCACCAGTCTGTGACTCTTGCTCCGTCTTGATAATATTTGCATATCGAATTGAAAACGACAACGGACGGTCGACGGACGGACGGACAGAAACCAAACTATAATGTGACCACGTCCAGAGGGATTATAATAATAAAAACGTTGTTGTATCTACATTAAGCGAGAGCAAGCCGAAACTGAATACTTTTGTTTGTTTATTGCAATCGAAGGTCTCGAGTGCATGATGTGACATAAATTAAGGAGCTATCTACATTCTATACGAGTGCAACTGCTGCCTTATGCTGCAGCAGTGGGTTGTTTGCAGTGCGTTTCAATGTGGCTATATGCGTACTCGTATATATGCATATAAAGGTATAAAGGTAAACCTAATGGTTGAACGGATGGACAAACGGAGAAACTGACTACACAGTACCTCTTGCACCTATGATGGCGTACCTGGCGTTTTTACTCACGATAAAACAAAACTATTTGGTTGTTTTTAAGGACTACTTACGGTTTTGTTAAAATATTTCAAATTTTTAAAACGACGGCAGAACAAGGACTTTTTCTTATCTGAGTTTGATATTCCTGATTAAAACAAATCTTGATCATGTCAAACTTAAAGATTCAAAACGTTGACATACAGAATTCAGCCAAATTTCATTAAAACCGTATAATAGTTGAGAAATATATTATGTTTCACCTGTTATAAGTTTTTAAACAATCAACACACAATTTTTTTCGAAATGTCACATTGAATCTCTAAGTCTGCTATTACACGTTGACTCATGAGTCGTGACTCTTTTCGAACTACGTTGGTGCAAGAAGACACAAGAATCGAAAGGATGAAATGGAAAATAAACTGCCCTGTGAGTAGCGGACAAATTTTGCACGACTCATTTTTGACATTTCTTTTTCACTCATTTGTTATTTTTCTATTCCTCTTTATTTAATTTCGTCGTGCTCGAGTTCATATGTATACCTTTATATAGTTGAAAGGTCGAGACAGACTGTATGATATATCAAACAACGAAATTTGAATGAAAGAGAGTTGTCAAATTAGAGTCATGACTTAAGAGTCAAGGTGTAATAGTGTTCGACTCAAAGGATGAAATTTCAAAAGAGAATTCGAAGATGAGTCACGACTCATGAGTCAACGTGTAATAGCAGACTAAAGTTCTACTTTTCTACTGCATCAAATTAGAAAAAAAGATTTTTTCAGATGAAAGATTTAGATTTTTTAGAGAACTTTCGACCCATCGAAGTGTCAATTATCTTTCAATAAAATCTGACAATTTAGAATTGCTTCTATTGATACCTAACAAACAATATTTTGAGAGTCGTGTAAAAATTTTCAGTAAGGAACTATGAGATTGAGCTTTTCTTGAATATTATATTAACAAAATTTTGGAGAATTCAATTTTTTCAAACAGTTTCTGATGAATTCTTTTTTTTTTTAAACATGAAAAGACAAAGCCCAAAAAACTCGAAAGAGATTCTTGCTTCTTTTAGCATTTGTATAATCTTATTTTTCTTATCTTATATACAAAAATTCTCGTGTCACAATGTTTGTTCCCATACTCCTCCGAAACGGCTTGACCGATTCTAATGAAACTTTGTATGCATATTCAGAAGGTCTCAGAATCGGCTACTATCTATTTTTCATACTTCTATGAGGTGAGGGATGTGGTGAGGGTTGTCCATTAACGATTTTTTAACTTCCCATAGGGTGTTATTGTAATCGGTCCGATTTGTCATATTGAAGTTTTTGACAAATCTGGATTTTTTAAGCGTCCTAGAACCTAAATCCGTCATTTCTAGCGAGATGTCTGTGTGCGTGTGTGTGTATACGTACATACTACTTTCGTACACTGTTCGAGATACCATTTTTCGTACATGGTATCTCAAGAACGAGAATAGTATAATCGACTCCAACTAAATTTTGTTCGACAGGTTATAACTTCAAAAGAAGTTGAAAGGACTTTCTTAACAATTTGTAGAGCGATTTTTTTTTACACATTTTAAGTATAAATTTTCAAAAAGTTCAACATTTTTTGGCACTCAAATATACAATAAAGAAAAAAATTTAATATACCTAATCTTCAAAATATTATTTTACTACGTGAAATGACGTTTTTGACATGTGGTAAAATTTGAAGAAAAAAAAAATCAATTGATAGTAAAAAAGTGAAAAAAATACTTTAAAAATATGGAAAAAAATATTTTTTGACTCGAATATCTCGAGAATGGGCAACGATATTGACTTCAAATTTATTTAAGTTTGTAAAAAATACAATTATCAATATATATGTATATATCATATAATAATATGATACAATTTTGAAAAATATCGAACTGAAAGTTTTTTTTAGTAAAAATAAATACTAAAACTGAAATTTACCGAAAAGTGTCAAAAATAGTCGGCTTAAATATCTTCACAAAAATCAATGATGTTGACTTCAAATTTGTTTTATTTTCATTATAATGCATTTGTCAACAATACCTAAATGATAAAATATTGACGAATATTAAATTGACATTTTTTGTTCACAAAAAATTACAGAAATACAAAAAGTTTTACCAAAGCCTGATAATTTTTAATAATCAATCAATATCAAAAATAAGTCGATTTTACAATTTAAACAAAAATCTACATGTTCACAAGAATTGACAAAATTATGTTATGCTTGAAGACAGCAAGGGGACACTTCACTTAATAAAAGTCAATTTTTTAAAGTAAAGCCTCTTTTTTTTATTATTTTATTATGTGGCACTAAAAATTCATGCATCCCCTAATTTTCACTCTTCTATCAACGACCTTTAATTTAAGTTTAATTTATTTTATTGATTTTATATTAAAAAAAAAATTGCACAGAAAATAGAGAAACTAACAAAAATATTTTTCCATAGCTTGAATTCATGCCATAAATCGGAGCGAGACGAAGTTCGCCGGGACCGCTAGTATTTTTATATAATCTTGTGCGGTTTCTGTTATATGAGACTAATTTGATATTAGTTCCAAGCCAAGATGATTAAATTCGTTGACATTTCACTTTTCAATATGAGTTTGGCATTTAAATGATCATTGCTCAACAACCAGTAGAGTTCTTCCAATACCTTGAAAGTATTGTCTCTTTCTCTGTACTAAAGAAAGAACTGAAAAAAACATCGTCAGCCGTATTTGAAAAGCAAAGGCTGCGTTCAGGATATTGTCCAATGTTTGGAGGAACAAATTCCTCAGCTTGAACATAAAGCTACGACTGTTTAACTCTTACGTCGAATCCGTTCTGCTATATATGGATGAAGCACCTGGAAAATAATAACAACAATAATCAGGAAACTGCAAAACTACGGTATTAGGTGTCTTCGAAACATTTTATGGGTTTTCTGGTCTAATCGTATCTCAAACGAAGAGTTATATAGGTGAACAGGTCCGGAACCCATCGCTACGAATAAACGAAGGCGCAAGTGGCAGTGAATTGGACACACTCTCGAAAAGGTATTGACTGCATTGCGGGTCAGGCTCAGGCAATGCAATGTAGACCGAGAGTCACGTGAAGGAGAACAGTTGAGGAGGAATCTGCGAGAATGAGAAAAAGCTAGAGGGAGCTTAAATACATTGCTGGAAACTGCACACTAGGACTGGTAGGAGAAGTTGAAGCCCTATGTCCCGATAGGAAATATCAACGAACGTCGTAGGCCTGAGTTTAAGGATTACAATCAATTGAATGAAATCATTTTTGAAAGTGAGCAGAAAATAAGAAACAAACATGGCTTCCGAAATAGCCGACATGAGACATTTTCTTTAACCTGATATAGCAGATGATACATCTTAGATTGATCCCATTTTATTGGTTCATTTCTAAGCTGTTAATAGTTAAAATGCAAAAACATTAGATTGACATCAAAATCGCATCTCTCGTTTTAATTTTGAGAGCAACTTTCTACAACCAAGTGAGTGCACTTATGTATTTTTTTGTTGCATTTTCTATGAATGTTAAATAAATTTTCAACAACATATATGCACAACATGTAAATACATCACAGTAACACGAGTGACACCGAACTTGGCTTGTTTATCAATATTTACCTTAGAATTAGATTACATAAATAGCTTTTGTTTATTTTAAACAAATGTTTGTTAAATGCCAAGATAAATGTGGTGTAGGATATTTTATATTATGATCTATTATTATTATAGGAAACAGGAAGTTAACATTTAAAGTTAATCTCTTGTTAAATGTGATAGAAAATAAAAAGATTAAATGTTTGAAAAAAAACGGTATTTCAAAAGTATGTTACATTTTAGGAACTGAAGCGCCAGGAATCCAATGATTATCTGTAAAGAAATTGTATTACTGTCGAAATGTTCTGTAATTTATACCTTACCCTCCAAGCTAGACTTCAAAATCGGACCATAGAGAGGTCTTATAATTATAATATATTCCCAGCAATGATGAAGCAACAATGAAGGGTCCTTCCATTCCATTAGTCCATTAGGAGGTTCCTACTTGCTCTTGATTTTGAATCTATGGGTTTCTTTTTCAATGACTAACTTCTTAACTATAGTACAAAGTTGAAATAAGTAGTAAAATTTTTGTTAATTTTTTAATTTTTTTTGATAACACATGCGTGGTTCTATTCCAGAATTCTTCAAGAATTACAAATCTTGACTCGACACAATGGATTCTATGACAAGACTTCGGAAGCAGCCAATGATGTCAATATCGTCAGCACAACAAGCAAATTTGAAGAATCCGTTTAACATGTGACCACTGAGTTAAGCCCTACTCACCACATGTTCCCAGAAATTCTGGACTGTATTCTAACTAACTTAGGCGTCCCAATTCGTATTAAAGGAAGAATCAGGAATGATAAGTCTATACTTTCTGGTTCAATACACAACCAGCTGGATTTGGCTGCAAAATTAACTTTTTTCTGGCACTTTTTTACATAAAAAATAACCAGACAAGCAACATGTTACAAAAATCTCCACAGATTTAGCAATCAATCCCCCAAAATTCAAATTCAGATGAATTTTTTCAAAAGCCTATATATTGTAACCTTCATTCGAATTCGGACATATCAAAAGGGCTTGAAGGTGCATAACAGATACACCTCTATAATAAAAATATCAATCGAAACATCAATCCAACCACATGACAAAGACAATATTCACCCTTTGCTGTGTCACTTGCCAAAAGCAATTAATCAAACTCCACAAACATACATCTATACACCCATATGAAGATACATCAGTCCATTTCATGAAATTAACTCAATGCAATATCCATGATCCAGAGCTAGAGCCAGAGCCAGAACCAGTTGCAGTCAGAGTCAGAGTCTTTTGCCCATATCATTCATGATGATGGTTCCATGGAGAGAGCGCATCATTATTTCTTCGATTTACCATTCTGCCAAATGCAATAAACAAAATCCAAAACCAATAAAATTCAATTTGCATCCAGTTCATAGCATCTCCACTCTTGCTCTATATATACCATTCCCAACTACACTACTACCGCAGGGAATCCAAATCCATCTTGTGGACTGCATGCTGGCTATCATATAATATAGGTAGCTCTTGCTGGACTGTGTCTCTATATACCATCCAGCATTAACATCAACATTGCACAACAGAAACAGGAACAGAAACAGGAGAACCAAGCTAGCCTGATGGTTAGTTGCATTCATGGAGATGGCACTGGAACTGGTTGCTCTTCTCAATTTCCTATCATTCGGGATGTCCGTGTGCCACACCGGATGGATGGTGCTGATGCTGATGCTGATGAACAGCAAGCCCTATTACGATCTCTATGTAACAGGCCCCCAGTTGGAAATCAATTCAATTTTACTTCCACTTCACCTGCAACCTGCAAGAACATATACAGGGAATCATTGCCTCTCTTGTATCCCAGTGCCAGCCGGACCAGAAGGGGGTCAAGCAATCCTGTTTGATGTTCATCTACTTTAAAGCTTGCGCATAGTTTTCCATTTTCAAGTATACGAATAGAATCCTGGTGTAAGACCAACCATCCAGTATGGGAGCAGCAACAACGCATAACAACGCGCAACGACAACAATAGAAATGAAATGAAATAAAATAGGAAAATCGGGAAATTCTTTTTGTACGCTCGTCGAATACCGGTACCGGGACCGGGAAACTATTTCCGAGGGCTACACATTTGGGAAATGTATTTGGTCTAACCTAAAGGATTCCATTTATGGTTTCCTTTTTGCTGGTGCCACCCAACAACATCAAACTCGGTTCGGTTCATGTTGATTTTAGCTTGAAACGATTCACCTTTATGGTTCTTGTTTCTGTTGTGTCTAACATGTACTTGAACAGGTGTATCCTATCGTTAGTATCTGTGTTTTTGCCTCCGGTTGATGGTGGTGATGCAGGCGAGGTGGATCGTTCCACCAGATAGAAAGGATACAAACAGACGCGTTGGTCATAACGATATATACAATACCATCAAAATGAGTATAGGTACACAAAAAAAAGAACAAATTCACTCAAAATTCCAAACGAAGATAGATGATAATGGTAGTTTGTGTATAGAGGAAATGAAACAATAATAAATTGACATAAACTAAATGGAAAAATGATACATTTTTTGGTAATAAAACAAGGACACAAACAAAAAACCGAGGGAATTACAACAATGTTTAGTTTTCAAAAAACACGAATTAAAAAAAATATTACCAATAATAATTTTCGAGTGTCCTTTAAAAAGATAAAAGAATTAAATTACAATTAATATAAACCTAAACAACGTTTTAAATAAACAGAGCTTTTAATTTATGTTAATGGAATCCTTTGTTTTTAGTTCAAAATGTGTTCTTTTTCATTCAATATCTATTTTCTGTTAGCTTATGAAATCCGATTCGTTCATTATTCGTTCTAAAATTCAACTATTCGAGAACTTATAACCATTTTTGTACAACTTAATAGGAATTACATTTGATTTTCTGCTTAAGCTGTCAAATATCACTTTTAAACTAAATTTTGATCACCAGCTTCAGGTTTCTTCGCCATATCAGGAGTTCCTCAAGGCAGTCATCTAGGGCCACTTATTTTTATCAAATTAGTACCTACATCTCATTGAATTAGCTGTAAAAGTATTCTAATGGTGTAGGTACTTAATTATCTAAGGTAAGAAATCTAGTTCTGGGCTAGTAATACAGAGATGTCTTAAATATTCCTCAAAACGACTATAACGATTTTGGTTAAATTTTGTTTCCAATATTCGGGCTATGTTCGTTGGATACCTTCATGAGGATTGCCGATTAGCTAAGAGAGGTTAAAATTGGTGCCAAACGAAATATAAAATTTTAGTGGAATTTTTTCCCCAAATTCATGAAAATACAAACACATAATATTTTGAAAGAAGTCCAAATATAAAGTTTCCATGACTCATTTAGTAAAACAGTCATTCAAAAATGAATTGGAAAGATCAATTTTGCGCCACCTTGTAGGTAAATCATGTTTCGGTTAGTCTTATTTTGAAAGTTCTTCCTTTCTTCAAATTCAATCCGAATCACATCACCTTTAGCAACTCTATAGCCCTCCAATACCTCATCTATACCTAATACCTGCCAACCAGACTTTCATCTCTAATCCACCTCAACGCATTTCAAAACCCTGTCAACGCAACGCACCGCACACTGTTCTGTTCACTCACTATTATCTACTCAACTCACCAAAGAAAAATCTGAAAATAAATTTAATATTCCCATGTAGTTTCCCCTCTAGCACCGCGAACGCCCCCACCCAAACGCGGTGCTGTCGTTATTCCAGTCGCAGGTCGCAGATAAGAATTCCAATCCAAATCCAGTCGACGAAGACGAAGCCGAAGCCGAATGCCCGCCCGCCCGCTGCTAGCTAATACTATCTGACTCTGACAACAGCGGCACGGCACCAGCCAACAACAACAACAACAACAACAACTATACGCTACTGTTGTTGTTCCATGCAATTCAATCGAATTCAACCAATGAAGTCCACAAGTGCGCCTTTTGTATCAAACGGATTCAGTTTGGCTTCAGCTCTCCGATTGATGTTGTTTATTCGTCGACGTCGTATCGTATAGTCCGCTGCCGCCGTCTTAGTCTTAGTTGCGCTCCATCTCCACTCCATCGTCGTCGTCGTCGTCGTAGTCGAGAAAAAGAGAGTTTTCCTGTTTCTTCGGTTCTTGTGCGAGATCGAGATTATTAGGCACATTTTTTTACATTAATTTCAAAGATATTAAAATTCAACGAGAAAGTAAAAAAAAAATAACTTACCAAAAAGTGCAGTTCAATATTATAAATAATAGATTTATTTTGAAACCATATTGCAAGGATACACCAATACCATAAATCGCATCCTTTCATCTCATTTTGCTGCTCTCGTACGTTGTGTTTTGTGTGTCGGTTGTAGTGAGTTTTGTTTGTTGTGTGTGTTTTTGGTCGGTTGTTTTTGAGATACGCGCCAGCGCATTGAAGTTTCGAGTGTGTACAAGTGAGTGTATTTAATTGACATTGTCAAATACAAAATAAAAAAAAATAAAAACCAATACGTACTCGTGTATCCTGCTCCGGCACAGAATCCTTGCCTTGTTGTCATAGCAACTTCAGCTTCTCTATAACACACTAACTGGTCCTTCGTAGTCTTCTTCTTATTCTTCTCGTTGTTGTTCTTCTTCTTGAGTGTATATAAAGAAGGACAAACATCAAATTGAAGCAGCAGGTAATTTATAGTAATTTTCTATTGTTGGTTTTTCTTCTTTTTTTTTTATTTTCAATTTATTCTGTCCCCTTTTCCCTTTATTCATTTATCCTGGTTTCTGGATAGTGCAATCGATTTTTTGTTTGTATACTACATATCTTCTCGATGGTGGATGTTTTTTTTTTTTTGGTATGGGCAAGAGTGCAGGAAGAAGAGTGAAAGAGATTGTTTTGAGGAAGATGATTACATTCAATCTATTGACAACAGGACGAGTTATTGTTGCCAGGTTGATGGTTTTATGTTTTCGAATTTAATAAAGTTGAATTACACACAAACCACAAATTATTCAAATTCAAAATGTTTGTTCAAAATTACGTTTTCAGTGAAGTATGGAATTTTTGTATTAAAAGTTGATTTATAAATGGCGCCCAACACAGGACCGAACATATTTCGATCTAGAGAGAGTTTATTTTAAAACGTTGTTGTGTCTGTGACGTGACGGTTAGAGCATAGAACTGTCGTGTCAGTGGTCTGAATTTATTCTCTATTTTGGTCCTATTCGAGCTGTCGCTGTCGTCTCGTTAAACAATTTTTTTGGTTCCAGGAGCAGGTTTTTAGTTATGAGTCAAAAACATACAAAACAAACAAAAGGTAATTCAATAAAGTAAATATGTGGAAGAATGCAATGTTTAAGAATTAATATATAAATGGCGCCCAACACCAGGCTTATTTTTTCCTTTTTTTAAATAAAATTTAGAACCAAATATCAAACAACTAGTCTCGTCAAAAAATGTTAATTTTGTCTCTAAGTTTTGTCTCGAATTTTTGAAAAATATTCCTAAATATGTACATAATACATAATATGTACATACCTACCTTTGAACATTGTACATATCACCTCCGAAATCTAAAATTACCAAATTTAAAATGCTGTTTCCTAAACAAAATTCAAATTCATATGAATCTATGAAGTAGAGACACTGCACCTTAACGACAAAAGATTTTAGGTGATACAACACAAAATATAAATTTAAGGCAAGCACACACTTAGAAGAAAAGACACATGGCATCAGCTTACGGTAAATCACATATTGATTTCGACGATTGACGGGAACTCAGCTATATCAGTGAGTTGAGGGTTTCAAAATTAAAAAAAAAGGCCTTCTCCACATCTTTTGTTTAAAGAAATCTTAGAAATGCTTGAGTCGTTTTTAAACAAAACTTGGCAACATGAGGTCATACTTCTTACCTAAAGACCAACAAAAAAAAAAGAAGAAAAACGCTTGTCATAATTTTATCTGTGGCAAAAAAGCTTCTATATCCATCCATATTTTGTTTTGAAACAACTTATGCTTCATTTCTATGACAAAGATCCTGATAACGGTGAAGATGACAAGGGTTTGTTTGTGCCAATACAACACAGGTGGCAGTGGTCTCCGTCTCCCCATTTATTTCTTCGTCGAAGAAAAATTGAAAACGTACAAAAACGCTCCTCCATCATAAAGATTCTTTTTCTTCTTTTTTTGTGGGTAAAGGCGGGGGGGTCTCTCAAAACACCAGACAATGACTATTTTTTGGCCTTTATTCTCTCTGCTTGCATCCATCAGAAATGGGTGACTTTGTATAACGGTAAACAGTGTAGCTATACAGGAACCGAGATATGAAAAAAGGATGTTGGTGACAACAAATACCTTGTGTTAAGAGTTTTCTTGTTGTTGTTGATAATTTAGAAAAGAAAATGTACACAGATATGGGGAATTTTCTTCTTATTCCATCTTCCATTTTCCATCACCACCATATCATTCTTCGATGTCCTTGGTTCGAAATAACCATTAAGCAAAAAAGAGATTTTTGTGCACATTTACGCGACACAATTTGAAAAGGAAGCTGTGGTCCTCCATGAGTGATGTGATAGGTATACCTATTCTTTGATGCACATCATAGATAGATGTAGTAAAGGATTTTTTTCCCTTTCACTCTTTGTCAACGTAAAATGGTGTAGATTTACCACTCACTGTATAGAAAAAAATAAAGGATATTTTACAAATAACGAGAAGTGAATTTTTTCACGTCAAAGAGACAGTTTGACAGTTATGAAGGTTTTGCCTCTAATGAAGATGGGTTTTGTGTGTTTGACAATGCTTTGAAGCTATAAGGTACCTAAATTGAAAGATTTTCTCTTTTCACAAGTACCCACATACATACAAACATATGTTTGTATAAAATAATTCCTTTCTTTGCCATCAAGCGAAATAATTGCTGCAATTTAAAACGGTCAAGGTTGTGCGACGAACGACACGGCATTAATGTTGTCGTCGTTATTTCTCTCTATGACGAATGACGCTGCAAAGCGCTTCATATTCTGCGAATTCAAATTTTAATTGCTTCGAAAAGTACAATTTTCTTGAATACTCGTACATTGAAAATTTCTGTAAAAGAGAAAAATCCTTTCATATTGAAAAGTTTTGTGCGCACTTAATTGCACACAATTAAAATTAAATGTTCTCCATCATCAACATCAATTATGTTATCATTGTGCTGAAAAATTTCATTTCATTTCATTTTTAGAAATCAAGCTAAATCAACCATCTTAATTTTCTTAATCCATTTACACGTTCATATAAAGTATGTGTGTGCTTTTTTGTTTATTGTTCCGCCTTATTATTTTTTTGGTATTTTCTAAAGTTTATTTTGAAAACATATACACAAGAGGATTTTGGATTTGAAAATCATTGATTTTTCTGTTGATTTTCACTCAGCATTGAGGAAATTTCAAAATTCAATTGAATTGGTGAAAGGGTGTTTACTTTCTTTAGGTTGGTAATCGCTCGTCAATCAATATAATAAAATTTTTTGAATTTGGTTTTTCTTTGAAGTTTGACGAAAACCAACACTTTTCTTTGCAAATTCACAGGAGAAAAAAAAAAGTTGGGTTAAATAATTTCATTAGCATCGTTCTTTATGATTAAACATTCACCGTGAAATGATTATTTTTTTTTAAGTCTTTAAATAGCGTGTTGGAAACATTAAACAAGACAGCAGTGTTTTGCTTTTCAGTCTCAAATCTCGAAGTCATGAAAATTTATTTGACAGCTGACAGGTTTGAATCTTTTAGGTATATTTTACAATTTTCAATATTTCGGGTAGACATTAAACTTCAAAATTGAGATATTTACACTGGTTGAAGACAGTTGTCAAAATGACTAACACTATAACAGTCCGATTCGGTCTAACCTCACTGTCACAAGACGAGGTGAAATTGATTTTGTGACTTTTTCGTATTCTGCCATAGATTCACAACTTGTCAAAATTTCGATCTCCATCAGAGCAAGTCACAACTAATATTTACTTGAGTTTTGTCATTCCATATTATATTAGCCGTGTTTTATTGGTAACCTATCCCTAACATAGTATTAAGAGTACCAGTAAAACACTTTATTCTCTTTTAAACTCACTCTTAATTTGACTTCTCAATGTTGGTATACCTACATTACTTGTCAAATTATTGATGTCAAAATCTTCTGTCACGGCCAAAATATAAAAGGCAAATGTGCACTATAAAATATAAAATGCATTTTGCAAACAAAAGTCTTAAATATACAAACTCACTTTTTAAAGAAATTTCTGGCTAACTTCTTTACATTTTAGTTAAAAATTCAATTTAAGTTTGAAAACAAAAAAACAACAGCTATTCTATATGGGGTGTGTTCTAAAAATGTAAATTGTTGTTTCGAGTTGCAAAATGCATGAAAATGCTAGTTGAGTTGAAGTTTGCACACCGAATTGGCTTAGAATGTTTTGTTATATATATTTGCAGTAAGACTTTGAAAATATAAATTTTGCTGTTAGATTTACAGCATACAGCTTAAAGTTAACCAACTTAGCAACTCCCTATTCAATTTTTCATTGGCTTAAATTGAAGAGCGAAAACTATGCAACTAAGTTTCCGGCAACTTAAAAGAACTTAAATGTCAACAATCCATTTATGGAAGCACCCTTTGTCAGCTTTGTAATGAGAACAAGCATATTTCAATAATTTTTTCCATAATATTATGTTATGGTTAAATACACTAATCGTAAAGAAAATTATTTTATCTTATAGGAATTGATCCTAAAAGTCGTACCCATTTCGTGAAGAATTGATTTTATTAAGTTTACTTACGAAATAATTTTATTTTGATAATTTCAACCAAAAAACAGTTTGGTTTGCAATTTGTGGAATGCTTGTACTTTGTAATGCAGGCGAAGTGTAAAAAAATATATTCATCAATCATCACTGAACACACCCCCAGGTTTGCCAACATTTACATATTTTTTGAACTTCTTGACTGCCTCCTACATTTAACTAGACGAAACTCTATCTTCACGAAAATACTTTGGATAAATACTTGCTTATTTTTTGTTCACTAATGAGGTATTGTTGTTTTCCATGTAAAATTTTACTATCTAGTATATTCAATTACCAATAAAACACGGCTATTCTGAGTAAAATTTACAATTGACTTTTATAGATTTATGAGTGACGACATGAAAGTTCTATCCGTAAATGGAAACTTACGTTTTAACAATAGCATTGATTTTATTTTAGAAAAATTATTAATATTGAAAGGATTGCAACTCCGACGGGTTTTAAGATGTTTAAGAGACCCAATTGATCCATTTACTCTCCAAACCACTATTTTTGCAAAGTTTTTTCGCTTCAATACAAATTTTGTGCTGGGAAGTTATTCAGGGCTTGAAACTTTTTATTTTGTTTAAACAATTATTTTTGTTATCTTGCATTTTTTAAATTTTAAATAAATCTTTACTGTCAATCAGCTGATCCATTTATGACACTACAAATCTCACCATGCTGTGGTGAATTTCGTTGTGAGTTTTGTTGTGTTGTGAAGACAAAAGAAAGAACAAAAATCTCGTCTTTTCTTTACTGTTAACAGAAACAGATAATTTATTAGTATTAGTATTTTTCAATATTTTAGAAAATTTTTGAAAAGCTGTTTTTGTGAGACTGTTTATTTAAAAAATAAATAGTGGAACAATAGTTTGGTTGTTTTATTCAAGTTCTGGAACCTGATACATGAAGAGAAAAAAAACATCTTCAGAAATATAAACCTTATAGCATTACCTACTCACCTTTTGATTGCCTTTTATGTTGGATTTGGATAAGCTGTTATTATCTCGATATCACTTGAGAAGAACCCAATCCAGGAAAAAAAAACAAAACACCCAAAGCAAATTTTTTTTTTCTTTAAATCTTTAAATCTAAAAGGACAAAACGTACATATGTATTAGGTAGGTACTTGTAAGATGACACATTCATTATAGTCCTTGATGTTGACGTAGTCAAACTTTGTCATTTCCTCTCTCTCCCCACCCCCTGCCCCTCCAAATTCCTGTGCTTCCTTTTCTAAAAAAAATAAGAAACAACCATTAATCACATTCATTTGCACAAACGATAACAACTTTGATTGCCTTCAGGTGTGAAACTTGGGAATGAAACAAATTTTGGGCCAGACTTATTTATTGCTTCTTTCTTTTGTACCAGTGGTAGGAGTAGGAGTAGGAGACTTAGCCTGGCCAAAACAAGAGGTTTTGAAAAGAACCCACATCAAAAACAAAATAACATTGAACAAAACAGAAAAAAAAACACAAAACCCCCTTAAAAATGAAAAGAACTTTTTCTTTAGATCTTGTCTTATTTAGAAAGGCAATTGACGAAACATACCAGCATCGGAATCAGAATCAGCTCCGGCTCCAGCATGAGAGAGGTCAGAGAACTTTGGGGGATCTGCGCACTTAGAAACAATGGCATAAGCGCCCCAGGGCGGCTTTTTGGATGAAATATTTCAGTTTAACACAAATAATTGTTTTCAAAGGAGCAGAAAGCAGAAACGTTGCCCTTGTCGTCTGCGTCTTGGTTTTCGTCTTGGTGTTCGTATATCGTATATAGTCGTTGTCTTCGTCATCGCCATCACCACCGACTGACTCGACGGACGCCCGTCCGCCCGACGCGACGTCGTCATCGTGTTCATTGCCGCCACCTAACCGCTGAAGCTTATGATTCTGTGATGCTGATGCTGATGCTGGGATGGTTCTGTTGCCACGAGATGAATGAGCTGCAGAATATGGTTTTCTTTTGTTGTGCGGTTTCGCTGATGGAACAATGAATTTATTACTTACGGAGAGACAACTGCTGAACTGACATTGCCCCATTGTGAGCTTAATGTAGGTACCTATAAATACGAGTATGTATGTATGTAGCCGGGCTTGACGCTTCGGCTTCAGTCAGTCTGTGCGGCTTGTGCGGCGGCATTGTTTTGCATTTAGTTGGTCTTGGTCTTGGTATAGGTATAGGTATAGGTGGGTTAGGTATGTAGGTAGGTACATTTTTGGTAAAGGAAGAAAACTTTTGACTGCTACACACATTTTTTGTTATTTGAGGTTCCTTTTGTCTGAGAAATGACGTGCCAGGCGAGCGACGACGAATTCAGCATTTGATGGATGGAAAAGATGAAATAATCAGATAAAGTGAGAACAATTACTTTGCCACGCTACCGCCATCCATCCGCCCGCCATCACCACCGACCGCTGCGCTGCTGGCACTGCTCTTGTTGTGTATTAGTTCGTTTTCTTTTTTTTTTGTTCTTTTAATATAATATTTTCAGAGTCAGAATCGCAAAGCAGGGCAAAAAGCAACCAGGCTCGAGCTCCATAATTTTACGGGCTTGTATAAAGCTTTTAAGCATAAGATAAGAATGAAAAATGCTGTTTGTCATTTATGCGGGTAATTGTCTGGCATTGTTGAAAGCCAGAAACAAATTATATTTATGACGAAATACCTACAACTCGACTCCAAATAATAAACCTACACACACTTCCATACATATTTACATTTGTATATAAAAACCCTAATGTAATTCATTTTTATTTATAAGTGGATACAAGAGGAATACGGGAATGGTATGTATATTGCAAAAATGTCCTTATATTTCAAAACTCTGGGAAGGCAAACATTTTGTGCCTGCTTTTGAGTGATGAAAAATGACGAATATTATTTTTTTGTTAATTGAAAGTTTACACTCATTTAATTAGCTAAAATTGTTTGCTTAAATAACATTTTCTGGGTTTGGCAGGGAAAATGACAGAATTTTACAAGTATTTGATTTTCCCAAAATGGAATTGACAATTTCGTTTTAGAGCAAATAAAAGGAAAACCATTCAAAAATTAAACATTTTCTAATTAATTTGACATTATGTTTTATTGTATATCACACCTTGGGCGGTAGATTTTTGTAGGATCCCACAATCAATAACTGGATTCACATTTTGACAGAGGCGTTTCCTGCTTTTAGAATATCCCTCTTTGAGAGAGTTATTTATTCTTTCTCTTTTTTCGAAATGATTCCTAAAATACATATTTGGAAGTAAAAATTTTCCACACGAGGAAAAACTTACTTTGACAAACTTAGCTATGCGAGACAATTTTCCGGAAACTCTTCCCGTAAAAGATCGATGGCTTCGTTATCTTGTGTGGCACGTAGCGCCATCTTTCTTGTTGAAAGTAAACGTTGTCCAGATCAAAACCATCCATTTTCGGCCAATTCACAGTAGCTGTTGCTTGAGACTCATTTTCAAAAAAGTTAGGTCCAATGACTCCCCGGAATCATAAACCATAAAAAACATTAAAAAGCTGAGGATGGAGAGGCTTTTCAACAAAAAAGGGCCAACTATAATAGACTTAACCGAGCTTAAGCTAAAATGTCAAAACCGAACGAAAATTATCCGAAAGTTATCGTTAAAACATATTAAAGTTACTATAATGGATTCTGGCTACTAAAGCAAATGTTCTTTGTTATAATAGCTAAAGTCACAAGCAAAACTGACAAACAAAAAAACAGAAATAATTAGTAATACAGTAAGAGGCAACAACATGTAAATATGCGTTGAGTTGAAATGTCATTCAAATTTGACATTTACGTAAGTTCGAACCAATCCAATGGCTCTTGCTTAATTTCACGAAAGTTAGCGAAATTTAACGAAACTGAGTAGAACGTCTATTGTGGTTATAGTGATACATAAAACAGTGTGTTGGCTCGTTCGCTTAAGTTGGCTTAGGTTCGGTTAAGTCTATATTATAGTTGGCCCTTAAGTCTTGGGCTTTCCGAGCCCCTGATGCTAGAAAAAAATTGGACCCATCAGTCAAAATAATTTTTCAATGAAATTTTAACGATGAATTTTAATAATTTCGTTTTTTATTGCGTAGTTTCTACTTGTCAAATGTCAAAAAATTTGAGCTTCAAAAGTGACATCTACCACCAAAATAGAAAACTTAGATATTGGAAAACCATTTAAAGAAGCAAATTTTAAATTAAATCATTCAGAATAAGAGTGGAATCAAGCAGAACTAAATACTGTGGGTTTGTCAAAGATCTTAAAATACAGAAATGATATGTAAACATTTTAAATATTAATGAGTAGATCGTTTATACAAATGTTAAATTCTCTATTTGGAAAACCTTTAAAAAACGTTGTTTTATACATGAATACTGAACAGTGAAAAGATTTAAGAGTAGGTATTTCGTAAAACAATCCCTGAGGGGCAAGGAAGAAATATTCCAAATGCATACTATTTATACAGGGACAATCAGAATTTGGAAGACGTTAGGCGCCTATGTAATAAAGTGAGTAGGATTTATAATACATATTTTAATGAAAATTTAAAAAATATATGTATGTATGAAAAAATTACTTCAAAATTCTCTCAAGGACATACCACACGAGACCAAATTTAAATTTTTCATTCTCAAAAAGTCACATTTCAATTTTTCTAACTTTGAAAAAAAAAATAGAAAATTGAACACAATATTTGTTTTCGTCGATTTTTTAATCAATGATTCGTTTGTGTTTTTCTTAATTTAATTGAAAATCAACATGAAAATAGAGAAAAACAGAAGGGAGAGAGCGGGAACGGAGGTGGGTCGTGGGTGGTTTCTATTAATTTAAAAGCTTTCTAGTACTTTCTATTTCTATGCAGACTGTCATCGCATCCAATTCAAAACTTCTATGGCAGAAACCAACAAAAAAAAAATAAAAATAAATATTTCCAGTAAAAAAAAGAAGAAGCAGGAGCGGTAAGCCCCTTTCCCCATCACTTTATTTTATTTTTTGCTAAAATTATCTCTCATTGCGCTCGGCTCCTCGCATAATTTCCGTCCTAGATTCTTTTTCAACTTCAAGTTTTGTTCACTGTATTATTTTTTTTTTCTAGTATTGTTATTTTATTTATTTATTTTTATTTTTTATGTTCTGTTTATTTGTTTTGTTTTCTTTTTGTTTTTTTTTTTTTTTCTGGGAAAAAAAACAGCGATAACGTTTGACTATGGGATTCCCTTTTCATCCTTTTATTTTTTCATTTGTTGTTTTTTCCATTTTTATTTTTTTGCTGCAATTGAGTGAAATTTATGTGCGTTGTTTTCTTTTGGCTTCTTTTTTCGAGATTCAAAATGCTAGATTGCTGATTCAGCTGTTTAGAGTTTATTTTTTCTTGTTTTCTTTTCTATGTTTTTTTTTTTTTTTTGTTTGTGTTTATTTAATTTTATTTATATTTTCTTAGTTTATAAACCAAAATTGCGTGTCTTTCATTTAATTGTGTGTGTATTGAGTTGTTTACACATTGAATTCGAGTTGGCAGATTGTTTTCACGATATTTTTTTTTGGTTTCAATTTCGACAGAACAAACGTAAATTTGTGATCCTGAATATCTGTCAAAATTGATTAGATAAGGATTGACTTTGTTTAAGTATGGTCACACCGACGACGGACGGCACGGCCGACTGCGATGCACGTGAACAATAAAAGACTTCATTAAGAACATCGATGCGGTTAGGGTCGCCCGTTCTTAGCCCAGTAGCCTGAAGCCTGTCGAATATAGTGACAGATTCATTAATTTATTGAAATGGTGTGGTAAGTTAAGGTGACAGTCGAGTGAGGTGAGGGCGAGGGCGGCAGGCAAAGAGTGTCATGATGTTGTGTCGTTAATTAAATCGCACCACTTAGATGTTGATAAGACTCCGTCACATCATCGTTTACATCAACAAACGCAGCAGGCATGATATGAAACTTAGTTATTTATTATTATTAGGGTTCGTGTTTACGTCACGACAAAAAGTGACTACCTATATGGTGTACTCGCAGCTACATATACCTACTCACGGACCAATATTATATGTGTCGGCCGGCATAACTCATAATCTCATCTGACAGACACTTTGACGTGTGTGTGGGTTTATTTTTGTATTTTTCGCTCTTTGTTCATTTTAGCTGTCACATGCGATATGGATTAAGTTTCATACATATATTCTTATCAATATTTCATAAATGCAGTACAGGGTTAAATTAATTTTGTGGTTGTTGGTTTTTTTTTTCTTTTTTTTTTCAACTTAATTTTCGAGATTAGGGATTGCATTTTATCAGGTTTTATTGGAAGGTATGTACTATATTGACAGCATTTCTCATCATTTAGATTAGGGTTTATGAGGTTAAGACTTTGTTTTTTTTTTATTAATAAATATGTGAATTCATAGAATTAAGATTAAAAGACATCTGGTTGGTTGGAGTGTGAATGTGGCATTAGTCATTTATACATAATGTACATAATGTGATGATTAAGAGTAATTTAAGTGGATACAAGTACATATGTATATGGCTTTTAACAGCTAATAGGGAAGTGAGGTCAAAATTCTGCCTGAGTCAAAATTCTATCTGTCAATAACTCATAAATGTGCACTTAGTCTGTCAATGGACTTTTCAGCCAGCGTGGAACTTTTACGAAGTAAATTAAAAAAATTGCATTGATAATTTCTTTAAGAGTAGAATTTCAAGAAACTCAAGTGACCAAATTAAAAATGTTTACAATTTAATTTTATACAAATTTTAGTGATTTTTTAAAGTTGAGCCTTATACAAAAGCTTTTTTAAATGCAAGTATGTAATGTAGTTTAGCAATTTATATTTCCATAACAAATATTTTTACCAATTTTAAGTCGCATTTCAAACGAAAAAAAAAAAAAAAAAAAAAAACTAAGTTGCTTGCAACTTAATTTTTTTTTTTAATATGTGGATCAGTCGGAGTTTTAGAAATACATACTTCGTTTGATATCCTAACAATTATTTTCCAAAACAATACTCACTGAAAATTTCTTTTCATATTTTAATTCAAATGACAGCTGTCATTCAGGTTGACAAATTTAATTCATAGATTCTTGAATCATTTACTCGGCTTAGAATGAAAGATTGTGGTAATAGATAATGTTCCTGTGAAATTATTAAGCTTCAAAGATTTTTAATTTATTTTTGTCATTTATCCCCTCCAAAATAGAATGACAACCCTGACCATCCATTTTCTTGACTATTATTCAAATGATGATTTTACTAGTGAACGAGGAAGGTGATTCAAAATTAAGACAAAATACCTATCTTTTGGAGCCAAAGATCTTACTGGCCTTTTGGTCAGATACGACTATATGCTTTTCCGACAAAATTACATTTATATCTTCTTGGAAATTCTATTACTTCGTTAGCACTTTCCCATATACTCGTACCTTGGAAATTAAAGACGCTACTTTTATAAAACAGAACCAAGGTTTTTCTTATGAACATTCAAGTAAACTAAACCGACAAACCTAACAAACAATCGAATTCATCATTCCATGACTTGGTCAGATTCATGGTGGAGGAGAGGAACTCCATTGCATTATCAACAATCGCGTTCCTAAGATTCTGTAAACTAATCCGTTTGGCCTTGATTTGCGCAAAAAAAAAAAAAATAAATAAATAAACATGGCCAACAAAAGGGACCCATGGATGTTGAATCTGGGATGTGCTTCCCTTTCCAGATGACTGTGGTGGTCTTCGTATCTTCTTTCGAGCTTTGATGCTTACGAGAATGGAGTGGGATTATATTTGGGATGCCCAGAGTATCATGTTCAATATATCTACCCCACCCGTCCGTCCTTCGTCGTCGTTGTAGTCGTCGTGGAGTGTACCACTTTGTCCCATCATCATGCAAACTGGTTTCGAATAAACAAGTTACTTCTACGAATCGAATCGATTCGAATCATCTCAAGGAATGCCAAAAGTGGGCGACTGTCGCCATCAGTGCTAAGCACCTGCATCCACATGGGGTAGACTTGGATAAATAATAATAAGCATTAAGAAGGCGCATATTTGTGTATGGCAAGTGGCGACCAACATCGTCGTTGTCGTCGTCGTCTTCTCCGACGAACGTCAAGATCAGGCAGAGGAGGGAGACAAACCTACATACATTAAATTAAATGGATATAGTTATATACTTTTTGAGGTTAGAAATAAACGAGACCAAAAAACAAAAATTAAAATGAGCCCATGGTGAGACCGTTCTAAGCGAATCTATCTCAACTATTTTTGTGATGATGAAGATATTGGCAGCTGGAGCTCTGCATCATGATCTTAGAACTTGCTACAGCAGCTCCATATCAGTGAGCTCTGAACATGCAACAGAATTATATTTACGAGTTTGTATGACTTTGGGTGACTTTTCTGCGTGGTAGACACGATGCCGATGGTGGTTCTTCTGGATCTCTAGATTTTCTGGTTTTTTCCTCCAACTCAAGATACGCGATCCAAGATCTGGAGATCATTTTTATTAGGTACAATCTATGTATATGTATGTAAGCGAAAGGCATATATTTATATATAGATGGCGACATGTCTAATGCGTGATCGTGTTGCCTTGGAAGATTTATTTACGAACACGTATTTGGTCTTGTTCGAGGCGAGTTGTTTATTTCTGTAGCAGATCTTGTTAACAACATGGTGCAGGTGCAGGTGCATCAGAGGCGTCTAAGAATGTGAGGAGGTAATTTTAATTTAATTGATTTCTGTTCTTTTTTTTTCTTCTTTGATTTTTATGTTTTGTTCGTGCTGGTTTTTAAATATTTCCAGACTTTGGGCAAAGTGCCACGGAATGTTCCTCAATGAAAATTGTATACTCTTACTAAATTAAATAACTTAGGAGATATAAGTAATCGATACCAGCAAGTTAATTTTAGGACTTTATATGAGATTGAACTTGGGTTAGCCATACAAGATGACACAAAATTACTCGAGACCAATGTCATCTCGTAGGCAGCTCTGGTTTGATCTGACTTTTACAAAATCAATTTCCTTTTTTTAGAATTATCAAAGAGATACATTTTTCAAATTCTCTTTCGAGACAAAATTTATAACAGCAAACAAAACATTAATCAGAATATTCTTTGAACATGGTCATTCTCATTATCCCTCTTTTCAAAAGTAGCATATTTATCCTTGAGGCCTTATTTGTTTTTTAAAGACTTTCAAACCCTTTTTGGACAAAAAAAAATAAAAATAATAATAATGGACAACATTAACAATGAAACCATTGAAATTGATTTTATTTATTTGTTTTTCAAAGTTTTTTAATGTATTTTTTTTTTTTTTTAATTCTCCAATGTATATTATACCTTCTTTATCTTCGTTTCTTCTCTCTCGTTTGGTCTGCTGATATCGATGGGCTTAACCAGACCGAAGCACTTGGCATGGTTCCCTTTTGTTTATAATGTCTTGTTTTTTTTTTTTGTTTTTTTATTACTTGCTATTTTGTTTGGAAATATAAGGATGTTTTATTTAATCGTAAAAAAATGAGAAGTAATTAAAGACAAGATTAGAATTTAACGTGACTTTGGGAAGATTTTAGCTCAATCTGTCAGAAAGTTTAAGGGTTAACATCATCGTGAATTAATTAGTTCAAAATTTATTAGTCTTGTTAAAAAGTCTGATTTTTTTTTTTGAACATAAATTGAGAATTTGCAACTTTAAGATTGTCTTATATCTCTATTGAGAGTTAAAAAAAACTTGAGCGGTTAAACAAGTAGAACGGTTTTTTTTAAACCTTCAAATGGTGAAAATCAATTCAATGTTTTTTATTTAAAGTTACAAACTCAGTCAATGAAGGCCTATTAAATCAATCTTACAATATAGGATGAAAAGTCTTATTTACAAAAGAATCCCCAAGAAAAAGCAATCAGGTGCAATACCTTACACCCATTCTTTTCCGCTCATAAATCTGTAGAGAAGAGACACTGCACCTTAGTTACTCAGACTATCAGATGACACAACAAACAATTTATACAAGTCAAATAGGAGAAGTGGAAGAAATAACAAACAAAAATAGAAAGGCATTATAAATGGCTACCGTGGCCAGACATATCAGTTTAACGATACCCCGTTCAAATCGGTTTTTCTTCAGGAAATTTTAAGGCGATTGTCAAACCAAAGTTTTGACAGAACTGAAGATCAATATCACTTTACATTTTTTACTTACACCCTTATTACGGTTGTCAAAGATCAATACGATATTTGATATTTATCAATAAAATTAATAAATCGGTATTATCGTTGTCAAAAATCAAAATTTTTGATAAACTGTGAACGCTCTTCAGAAATTAGATCTATTGTGAATGATTTAAATTGACAGTTTTGGTATTATAGTTGTCAAAATGTTTGTTGATTATCAAATTTTCAGTCAATCAAAAATTCCTTGTTGATAAAATATTTTACAGATCGCGAAAGCCAGCCATTGTCGGTGAAAATGAAATTGAAGACGAAAATACTTTGGAGCAAGCAAAGATTCGAAGAAAATTACGCCATGCTTCAAATCCGATAAATTTGGCTGAACATATATGTATGTAAATAAAAGATCTTTTTTAATTACATTACAAAAACTAATTTGGCTCGTTTCTAGATTCATTCAAAACTTTAGACTTTCGAAAGAAGCCTTCCTTAATGTATTTTTAGATATCAACGACAAGTTAAAGCCAACGAAAAGGCAACAATCCATCCCAAACATACTAAAATTTGCAGCTGTCTTAAGTAAATAGGCACTATTCACAATATATTTTTGATCTTTGTTCACAATGGATCAAAAAATGATCAACTCCGGTTCATAATACCGATGTATCAATTGATTGACAAAATATTTCAGTTGTCAATTAATTGATCTTTGACAACCGTAATAAGGCTGTTAATCCCGTCCTAATCTCCTAATACAGGTTCAGCTGAATGATTATACTCGTAGACATGAAATCGACTACTGTGAATGAGCCTTTTAAAAAAGTAAGTCTTGTGATATTCGATTGTGACATTAAAGACTTTTTTCGGATCATCATTATGGATCTTGAATGTCATGTAAAACTCATGAATGTAAAATTGAAATACGTCCTGTTGTTAGTATATGTGCATATGTATGTTATCAAATAATACAAAAATATAAAATTGACAACTGAATTACATTCTTCAATGATGGAACTAAACGTCACCTGTCAAACAATTTTGTTGGAACTTGTTTCGAGAGTTAAACTATAAAATGTTGCAATTAAATAATTTGCTCAAGATTTACGATTGTGTAAGTTTGACAGCTGTCTTGGAAAATATGACAAATGTCAAAGTTTGAGGATTCATCTAAAAGAACTAATGGAAGGGCAGGTTTCTACGACCCATTAGTGTACATTACCCATTAAATGTTAGTTTTTCCCTTCTTTTTTTTTTGCTGAACAAAACTATTGATCCAACATCGTTTGTTGGGTTTGTTTTGTTGTTTTCTTTTTCTCTTCCCCTTTAAACTGTTGTTGTTATTGTTTAAGTTGGCTCTTGCGATGGCTTTGTTCCAGCTCAAGAGCCTCTCATCCAGAACAACTTAACCATTCTATATGTACACATTCCTTAAACCCCTTGCTCCTGGTTACTCTCAAAACCCTCCTCATCTCGTTGGGATAACAAGATTCAGTTAAATTATACGTAGGCCAGTTAAACTGATTGAAACCAGTTTGCGTTTGCAAAATAAAAATAAAAAAATAAAATAAAATAAAATCAGAAAAAAAATATTACGCTCTAATGCAAGATTTTAATCTTCCAGTATTTTTGGTCAGCATATCAGAGAGTCCGGGATTCGACCCCCAGCGGCATTGGAATACGAATGTTTCACATTCTCCATGCTCCGCTTAATGGTTCATTGGCTCGTTTTAAGAATGCCAACTTAAATAAGAGATAAAAATGAACTGGTTCTGGTTTCTTTTGTTGGATGGCTTAACACACAACAACGACAACAACAACAAAGAATTCAGAATTTTACAGGAACTTGTGTACAATATGGGGAAGCGACAGGAACCTCCTGGAACAGGCAGCACGGGGACACTCTGCATATAAAAGTCACCAGGCCATGTTAGCAAAACAAAATTCCTGTTGTGATTTTTTTATGGCATTTTATTTTTTATATTTTTTTATTTTTATTTACACGATAAAGTCATTCGGGATGAAAAATCCTTTTTTTTCTTTGCTTTTGCTTTTTCCTGCCCTGCGCTGTCATAAAATATTTAACAGCTTCGCGGGTGGACCGGGACCCAGGACTTGGACTTGTTATGTGATGGAGACCAAGCCAAGTAAAGTGTAAGACGAAGAATTAATGGCATCATCATTGAAACATTGACCCTGGAAATCTTGTCGAATTTATAAGCCAAGCCGGGAATTGTCAGGCCCAGGCAGGCAGGCAGTCAGGCAAACTGGAAGAAACATAAAAAAATGCCTACTTTAAGTGGAAGCTTTTGTTCCTGAAGGAGCACATCTCAGCTCTGTATAGCTGATGGCGGACGGGGACAGGAAAGGTTGAAGTTGATGTTGAAGGATGAATTTGTTTTCTAAATAATATTCCATCTCGACCCGAGAACGGCTGATAATATTTATAATTGGGATCACTTGACAGCCAAATAGGTGCACGTACCAACTCCATGTTAACTTCTACTTTGAACTGCAATTAAACTTAATTGCCACGCCATCCATCGACAGCTCCACACTATACACCAGGCCCAGGACAGACCACACTTCCTCTCCTGTCCTTTCGTCTTAAGAGAAACCTGAATCCATAGTTTATAAATTTGTTCTCGCTCAATAAAGGACGGGTCGGGGAAAATTGGCCAAATATAAAAAAATTGCGAAAATGTCTTCTTCGCAGACTTCTTTCGCACAAAATATGGCTTGGCTATGGCATACTTAGCCAGATCCACGTTAGGTAAAGGATATTTATTTATATATCAGTAGAAGCGGGACCGGAAACCGTAAGCATCAGACAGAAAACCAAAGCGATTTATTTTTCACATTTTATGGCCTATACGTTTCTCTGGCATTTGGCAGTTGGTCTGGTATTGGTATTGGTAAACGATATATAGGACGACTATTTTATACGACAACGAGTTGGTGTTGTTGCCCCACCCCTCCCCCTCTAGAATTGATTCAGCACATATCATCAATATTATATACGCATAAGAAGACTTGAACTGGAATTCCGTTATGCTCGTATATCTTTGAGCCTTGCTCCTTTTTTGAAAGGATTTTTATATGTTTCTAAGCATTATAATGTGGGTTCAAGTTCATTTAACCGTTTTAGTGAAGATATTGGTTTTTATTTGGCAACAGGGCTATAATAATTTTTTTTTTGTTTTGTTTTTTTGTGGCGTGTAAATGGCAAGGCTAAGTGTGCCACTCCCACGCACACTCACACACATCAATTGATTATTGTTGAGTTGTGAATGAGTTGTATATTTATTGAGGCATTGGGGCCTTGGGGGTTGAAGCTTGGGGGGTTGGGGTTGAGTGGGCTATCAGGAAGGATGTTATTAGAATTATTGCTTACTTTACTCTTTTTTTTATTGCGCTTAAACACTTTTGGACGTTGAGATTTTCTCAACTACATGCATTTTTGGACATTAAAATGTCAAGGAGGTTCCTTCTTAGTGGAGAACCGTGTTTTATTATATTCCTTGCGGTTTTGAAGGGGTAGCGAGGAGTTTTGAGTGTTTTTAACTTGTCAATCGTCCATTTTATTATTTGTATTTTGAAAATTCATATTTAAATTTAAATAAATTAAATTTGAAACCCAATAAATTTGTTTTCTTTTTTTCTCATTTCAGGTAATTAATAAAAATTATCAAAACATAAAGATTTATCAACAGGTATGTAAATAAATAATCCTTGAATCGTCCTTCATAAACTTGTCTAAGTTTTTTCAATCTTTAAGCCCCTTTTAGACGATCAGTTTTCAGTTCATTTTTTAGTTCAGTTAAAATGAAACTCAGTTCGATATTCACTTTATCAGTTTAACTGAGAACTGAACTGACAATTGATGGGAATTCCATCAGTAACTGAAAGCTTAACTGATAGCTCAACTGAGACTGAACTGATCGGCTTTTTCTAATTTAATCAAAATTGACAAAAATTTTCCAAAAAAAAGACTTCTGAAACGATGAGTCAGAATCTGAAGAAATCGATAAACTTTGGTATAAAATAAACAGAAATAAGTATTTTAAATTATGTGACAAGTGACACTATCCCTTTAGTCAGTATCCCCCTGCAACTAAACCCTTGATCCGTACTGTCGAAAGTTACACTCATTTTTGTTGAATTTCCTTGTTCCATCAGTAACATAAGTAAGTTCGAAAATTTCATCTAAGGACACTTATCTACTTATTAAAGTTGCCCACGACTTCGTCCAAAATTTAGTTATCAAGATTAAGTTTTTAAAAAATAATATTTTAAAGTACTTCTTCGTAAATGATATTTTTAATTTTATTTTATTTTGACATACTGATTTTTTTCGGAACTCAATCTTGACGTAAATGAATTCCCATGTGTTTTAAAATGTTTGCCCCTGGGATTTATTAATTGTTACGGCAAAAGATAATTTAAAAGGAAATTGAATTCTTTCAAAATTAAAAGGTAAATCTTAAATCATTTGAAATCATTTGGGATGCTAGGTATAAGCACTGTTTGACCAACTGGCTGGACCAGTCAAAACAATTGCAACGATCACGTTATTGCAAAGAAATTTGACTTGAAGTCTAAGTAAAATTATTAGGGCATCTATTTTTAACTTGAGAGAATGTGGGGGAAGGCTACTCGGGTTTAAAGAATTAAGAAACCTGACCGAATTTTTTTTAACAATATTATCGCCTAGAAGTTTAAGTCAAATTAGGTCGTTAATTTTGTTAACGCTACTGTTTCTTCCATCAAATATTGCCCTTTGACACATCCATTGATACAGCTTGGTTCTACATTTTACTTTCACTCGAAAATTAATTGAAATCGATTCAAAATAAAAATTAGTGTTCTGAATTCCACTTTTATTGATATCGTTTTCATTTTTTTCGAAATCAAATTTAAGTAAAATTCCGTGTTCTACATTTCTAATTTAACGATTTTAAAGTGATTTGAATTCGACTAGGAGTAATCGGTGTGAAATTGTTAAAAGAAGCAAAAACGTGATTAAATAGTAATGCATTTAATTATTTATAACATTTTGAATTTATTTATACAAAAGACCTTATTCAAATAAAAAAGTTTTATTGGCTTAATGAAGAAGCATCAAGATCTAGAGGTTTCGTTAAAGGCTACTGAGTGGCCGCTGTGCTGAACCAATATATTAAAAACAAAAGAAATATACAAAATATAATAATAATTTATGACAAATAATAAAATTGTTTATTTATGTAAACGTCAATTTACTTAATTTCACCTGAAGTGATTTCGAAAAGTATTCGAAGTCATGAAAGTCTGCTTTTACACGATGACTCATGAGTCGTGACTCTTTTCGAACTACGTTGGTGCAAGAGAGATACAAGAATCGAAAAGATGAAACGGAAAATAAACTGTCCTGTGAGTCGCGGGCAAATTTTGTACGACTCATTTTTGACATTTCTTTTTCATTCATTCGTTATTTTGCTTTTCCTCTTTATTTAAATTCATCGTGCTCGAGTTCACATGTATACCCTTATAGTTGAAAAAGCGAGACAGAATGTATAATTTCCCAAACAACTAAATTTGAATTAAAGAGAGCTGTCAAATTAGAGTCATGACTTAAGAGTCAAGGTGTAATAGTGTTCGACTCAAAGGATGAAATTTTAAAAGAGAATTCGAAGATGAGTCACGACTCATGAGTCATCGTGTAATAGCAGTCAAACTGATCGAAAGATTGAACTCTAAAAACAATTTCACTTGATTTTCAATTTCGATTTCACTTCACTCGCTCTCAGGAACCTAGCTGATAATCTTTATTTTCTATTTCGTTTTGTAAACTTTCGATATTAAATCCTCAATGTTATAGTCACTGATTTTCCTAAATCGCGATCAATTTCAATTTTATTTTCAAAATGAGGTACTTTCCCGTTTCCGTTTCAAAGTAACTTGGAAGGAAAGTTCATAGCACATAGGCTACTTTTTATCCCGTTAAAATGTATGGTTCCTGTGGGATAGATTTTTTTTAAAAAAGTTTGCAATCCCACCAGAATTACTGAACGGATCTGGATGAAATTGGGCACAGAGATGGATTAATATTACATATTACAATACTGCATTAATTTCGACCAAATTTGATTACCATAAAAAGGGATAAAGTGGGTCAATACTATCACAAATATTTTTTAGATCATTTAAAGTGATAAAATCATATTTATTTTTTGAGTAACTTGAATAATTTCCCGTTTTTGCAACATTTTCCACTGATTCTTCGCTCCTATTGGTCACAGTGTGATGTTATACAGCCTTAAGCCTTCCTCTATAAATGGACTATCCAACACAAAAATAGGTATTAGATAACACACTACTTGTTTGTAGTTTAAGTATTCTTCATCACGTTTATAATAGCAATATCCTCACATAATGTTAAATATTTTTCCAACCCTTTCAGTCAGAAGAAAAACTAATTTTTAGTTTTGAACTTGAAGTAATAAAATATTTAGAAGATAAAAAAGCTTCCTCCATTCTGATTAACTTCAGCTAACAACAGAACAAGTTGTATCTATTTTAATTCTTAAAATTCATTTAGAATTCTCACTTAAAAATAAAAAATCATTTCAAAAGTATCGAATGGTCAAACGCCCTTTTATTAACCCATTTTGTAATTCCCATGAAACATTTAGAACTTAATTGAATTTAAACATCAATTATTCTTTCCTTCCTGGGATTTATTAATTTTTTTTTTCAAGACTTGTACTTTCTTTAAAATTTCTTTCCAAAAAATTGTCTAATTAAACTTAATTTCCTACTCAAAAAAGAAAAATGTTTAAATTTAAATAAAAAATTACAATGACAAAGGAAAAACTTTTTTGAATATCAAATTACAACATCCGTCGTTCGCTGCACGTCTCGGTCGCCCCCCGAGCCGATATGGACACCTAATATCTAACAAAATGTTTCGTTTGTCGAATTTTTAAGTGGATCCTTGTTTCCCAAAGAAGGACATCAATCAAAGACAATCCAAAACTTTGAACTTTGAACTTTTTGATGTTTTCGATTTTTTTTTGTATCAAGAAGAAATAAAATATGGTGGGCTTTCCTGTAAATAAGTATATATTGCATTTTAGAAAAAAAAAAATAAAACGAAAAAAAAGGTTAAAAATATGGAGCAGCCTTTCTCAATTAATTTTCCATTAAATTTTTTTTTTCCGCTTCAACGTTAGGGTATTCCACCTTCTTTTGAAATACATCTGTGTATATTTTTAATAAGGTCTTCCTTTTCTTAGAAAGAAAAAAAAACAACAAGGAATTATCTTCATTTTCTGCGCACCAAAACAAACCCTTATCCTGTCCATTAAAGTTTTCCGATTTTATCTGAAAAAAAAAAAAAATAGATGAAGTTTTAAGAAACCTTTCCAATCAATTTTTAAATACATACAAAAACAAAAAAATTCCCGTTTGCGTTTGCTTATTTTCAAAATTGAGGATATCTTCGATTAAGTGCGGATCATTAACTGTTCTGGCAATTCCGAAGTCACATCAAAATACCCCTAGTTTGTGTTTTAATCTTTTAATCGCACTTTAGCTCCAATTTAGTTATAGTTTCTCATCAAGTAGGTATAGGATGTGTAAGTACCATTAAAGCACCATTAAGCTTCCAAACTAAACTATAGAAAGAGAAGAGCTCCCTAGGGTAATTTGACTATAAGTGTATAGAGTTATCATAATGACTAAAACCGTTAACTTTTTTACTACCGGATATCATAAACTTTTTCACTTCCATGCACAGTACAGTACAGTAGGTATTAGTTATGTTATTTTCATTTGTATGCTCGTATCTATTATAGTTTTATGAACCTACGAGTAAAGTTAAACTTTTTCATTTGAAATTCATCGCGCTAGTCTATTGCGCGTATTATAATTTCAACACTTTAACGACAGCAAAAATACAGGATATGACAGTCATAACATTTAATAATGTCTCCTATATAGATTGCTGATATTTAAATGTCATATTCGTTCATGTGTTTGTCGCCCTCCGTTTGACATTTTCTCATTTGTCAATAAATTAGTAATCTCTCTTTATTCCATCAACCCGACGACAACTGTCATCTCTTTGTCATCGTTTGGAAGCGTTGTCGTCGTAGTGTCGTCGTCGTCGTTACGATGATTTGATACTCATTGACATTGCACTGGGTTCGACTGGAGATTTAAGTGTTTGATTGCATGAATCACAGCTTCTGTTAGAATCCTAGAGCACAATGATGACTTCATGCGCGCCACCCGCCGCCATCAATGGACAAAAAAAAAGAAAAGAAAAGGGGAAAAAGTTGATTCCAATAAATAAAATCCTTACATGCTCCTTAAAAGTCCAGACACTATTATGTATGTCCTTGTTTTACAGTTTGAATTTATAGTTGAAGTAGTTATGACGTTAATGGAAAGGAGTTGGAAGATAAATGGGAGACATTTTTTTTTCCTGACTCATTTAAGCTTGTCGTTTTTTTTTGTTCGTCTAAGGCTTACGGTTGTTTGGGTTTGATTGAATAACCGTAAAGCCTGTTAGCTAGTGGCAATAGTTGAACGTTGTTTCTTTTATTTTTCTATAGTCATTCTTTGTGCTGTTAATGTTATATAACCAGGAAGAGCAATTTAGTTTTCTTCCCTTTTGGCAGTCGGCCATCTTTCAGAACGCAATATTTTGAAATTATTTTTGTAAAACTTTTTGCGAGGTTATGTAGAAGCAATGATTAGGTATAGGAGTGATGTTAGTCATCACTTGATCACAGTCATAAATAACAAACGTCAAAATTTTACAGTGATATTTTAGAAGCATTTTCTTTTGACAACTGATGTGACAGGTTTGAAAAAATGATATAGACGACCAAACTGAATGTCTATAAATGTAAAAACCGAAGAGTTGAACAGAAACTGATGGAATTCCAATTAGATGTCAGTTTAGTTATCAATTAAATTGATAACTGTCTTTTTGTTATTCTTCTTTTTTGATTGAACTGACTGATCATCTAAAAGAGGCTTTAAGCTTTAAGGTGACCACACATGAATGATTATTTCAGCAACTGTCAAAATTTAAGTAATGAAATTGTCTTTCGAAGTATTGATGGAAAAAAAAGTGTTACCAACTTAAGTTGAATGTCAAATTATAGAGATATTAAAAAATAATCCAACGAATACATTTTTAAATACTTACAAAAATTATTAAAATATGTGTATAATTAATGCCGTTCCGTTTTTTAGACAATTTAATACACACGTTCTTGACATCAGTTAAAGAAATGAGTTCGTAATTTGTAATAGTTTTTTTTTGAAACATTAAAGTCGGTATTCAAAATTATCTTTTAAGTATTTTTTTTTTTTAATTTTTAGTTCTTTGATTGCCAGTCTTAGGTAGATATCATTTTGTTCTTTTCTTCAATTAAAATCTTTTAATCCATCAATCTGTTAAAAACAGCTTCCACTACCTATCTTCTACGTATACATATGCATATCTTATCCTGTATCAAACAAAGCAATCAGATAGAATATCTAAGTTGATTAAAAGCTCAGCAACATCCTTTCAAGATAGTTAGGTATCTGTTTCTTTATGTAATGTTTATACACATACATATGTATGTATGTATGTATATGTATTTTATCAAAGGACAAAATCTTATTTCTCTTTTTGTGAACAAACTTCAAATCAAATAGTCTAACAAATTTACATTTTTACCCCGAGGGATACTTTGTCAGGGATTATACATATTTCATTTATATCAAAGTAAGAGAGAGAGATAGTGATATACTCGTGTGTAGTTGGAGCCGCAACATCTTTGGAACTTCATTGATATGAAATATTTACATATGTGCGATGACCTCAATGAAAGCAAGCTCCCACATTGCTCAAAAGACATCAGCCCAGGCTCAATGTCCAATGCCCAATGTTGAATGGTATATAAAATGGAAAATATCCTTCTTTATATCCTTTGTCGTCTTTTATACTATAGATATTACTCCCAAAGGAAGGCACATGATGTCAAACAGGTAAGGGTAACTTCTATCCAAGATAAAAAAAAGAAATCTACCTATCTACAACACCAAAATCAAGTTTTTAATTAATTAAAGAAACGAACAAAACCATAACAAATATACGTATACGTCCCGGTGTCCCTTTTTTTTTAAGGTTTAGGGTGGGTAGGTTAGGTAGATAAGGTACCCCAGAGGCATCACATTGAAAAACTCACAGACAAAGGTAAATAGTGAATAAATTTCAATTCTTTCAAAAGTTCTACTTTCATTCTTGACAGCGAGTGCTCATTAGCTTAGGAGAAAAAAAAAGGCACCATGATGATGGGATCCTTGTTCGTCCTTTAGAAATTCATAAGACACACACACACACATTGGGTCGGGGGTTTGCAAAGACAAACACACAAGAAGTACGAGTAAGTGTGCGTGTATGTACAACACGAAAGACAGAAAGTATATATGTATGTATTTCTTAAGGAAGAAGACTTTAATTTTGTTAAAGTTTTCACTTTGCACAAGTTGTAGTCGTTTTGTTTTTGTAATTTAACTCAACTCAACTCAACTTAACTGAACTTATAAACGAAGGACTTGCAAGGACCTTTTTTTGCATTTTAATTACCATAATTTAATGGCTTTTTCACATCTCAGTAAACATTTGTTCTGGTGTCACTGTCAAACGTGCGCCCCTCTCTCTCAGTGCCGATATGTGCATTTGTATAAAGTGATTTTATCCTTTTTTTTTGGATGGTGGTGTGTGTGTGGAAAAATGCGCGTCATTAAATTAGTGCGATTTTGTTCGAGATAAAATTATTTTCTTCGTTGAGATGTGAGACTTTTGCAGCATCAGGAGCATCTACTCGTTTAGAGCACCGGATGTGATATACGAGGACGAGGACGAGTGTGTACAGAAGGATGTGCGGATGTGGAGAATTTACTTTTTCCAATTCCTTTGGTCTTGACGCGAAAGTTTACACGCATCATTTACGACACAACACACATTCATCGCGTGCGCGTTCACATATAATTTGCAAGCTGGAAGCTGGAAACTTGCGAGCGAGGAGGAAACTTTTTGCCTTTGCCGCATTTACAAATGGCATCGCCAAACAGGATATTAAAGGATTTTTAAATATTAATGAACTTTAGAAGAAGAAGATGGGGTTGTTTGAGGAATAAAATATACGCTAAACGCGTTCGTAGTTTAAGGTCTGCGTAGTGTTTTTAGCACCCTCTGCCCCACGCGTCGTCATCTTCTCCGGTCGTCATCTTCGTCGGTCGTTGTTGTCGTCGTCGTCGACGTTATTAATGGGGTAAAGGAAAACGATTCTCTTAGCCAGATAGGCGCAAGGCACTGCCAGATGCTCTTACACAAAAAGGGCGGACTGAATTGCGTTTTGTAAAACATCGACATCATTAAAAAGGGCGATGGGTCGAATTCTTAAAAATGGTGGCGGGGGGATAATGGTGTGTGGAAGCAGAAAGATTCTTTTTGTATTTGATTTTAAATTAAGGTGCAGATTTGTAGAAAAGGAAATTAATGAGTACTTCGCTATCAGTAGTTGAATGACTCTCTGGGGAGTCGTAATGAGATTCAGATTCATTCTCAAAATCACTCAACCCTTTAGATTTGAAACTATACATGTATCTGCGACACGACACGACATTACACGACATAAAAGTGGGTAGTTATGGTAAGTTGGAGTAGAATACAAGATTGGGGAGATAATGACCCTTTTTTTTGAGATTTTTTCATCAATGTTGACCTTGTTTCAGATTTAATTACTATAATAGCCGGCACTTATCTAGGACAAATATTTACAATTAGAAGGAGAATTGAATTTGAATTTTAAGGAAGACCCACGGTCCAGTTCCGCGCAGGATCTGCTTGTTCCAGATTGAATTTAGAGAGAAAAAACTATACGTGGAGGTCGGGTTAGAAGAAAGGGCTTAGGAAAAGATCCATCTTATAGAAACAACTATTCCTTCAAAAGAAGTGTTCTGATCCGGCCATCATCGATGCGCAGGCTTTGTGATCTCAAAAGGACTATTCGATAATGCGAGTAAGTCGATTTTGCGTCACTCACAACAACTTGACCTTTGGTAGACGACAACTTGGCCCGGCATAACATTTTAGCCCTTTACCCTTTTCTTCGATAGGCTATGTTTACTCAAATTTGAATTTGAATGAGACGATGATGAGTACTTTGACAGCTGACATTTCAACCAGCTGTCATTCTTTACTATCTTCGTCATCACACTCAAGTTAATCTTCTTTTGCTGACAGAAATCAGACATCAATTTTCATTCGTTCTCGTTTGTTTTTCTTCTTTCTGTCATTCTCGCTTTTGTCAATGTCTTGTGTTGTATCACCTGATAGCCTTCGCCAATAAGATTTAGTGTTTCTACTTCGTTAATTTATGTCTAGATTAGTACGAATGCAATGTCACTGTATTTCTTTATGATTAATCAGTGTTCTCTTCTAAAAATAAACCCGCAGAAATAATTAAATGTGTCCACTTTATGACACTAAGAGTTCAATACCCGTAAATGCGTCAAAATCATAAAAATTGCGGTCCATGTGTTATCATCATCATGACTCAAAACAAACAAAAAAAATTAAAGAAAAAAAAAGTCCCATCAAGAAAACTGTATGTATCTTGAAGACATGCACCGTTCACTTGGACTGCCACACATATTTTCTGACTGACGATTGACCCCAAAGACTTCTCACTACACAAAGACAGATGTACATATTGATGTATAGGGGCACTTTGGAATCACGCCAAGCGTTCATTTATCAACGCGTGTTCAATCGTCCTATCGTGCTCCAGTACACTCGTATAATATTCTTCACATTGAATACAATTTAAAATAATTTTCGGAAGTTGTAAATTATCAGCAAGCGTATATTATAAATATAAACATTTTTTTTTTATTTTTTTTTGTTCATATACCGAAAATCTCAAGTAGCTACTTGAAAGCATTTACGAGTACCTACAACCAGATGGTTATTTTTTTTTTTCTTATTTAGTTGGCATATTGAAAGAAATTATTCTCCATAGACATGCAAAGAGGGGGTATAAATAAAGAACATGAACAAAAAAAAAATACTTCAGAGGGGTTATTTCATCCTTAATCAATTTCACTGCGAAAATCAGCAAAATCCATTTTGGTTGTAGGTTTGTGTGTGTGCTTATTGCTTTTTTTGCGAAAAGGATCTGGAAAAAAATATGCCAAGTTGAATGAAATAAAGTGCTTAACTATGTTGGACTAAGTTGCTCTTCTGATAGAATAGATTTCAAGTAGATAACAAATTTTTGGGTCCCCAAGTCGGGGTTAACTCTGAACACATGTACACAGTACTAACAGAGTTGCCGCAGTCGTAAGGTTGCCATTTTGTATTTTTCGTACTTAAATAATAGATATCTAAAATCAACCTTGTGAATACAATTTTTTATGACTTCGATTGAATTCACTCTGAAACTTTGAATTCAAAATTTGCAACTATGAATTATTTGCCAAAAAAGATTGCAATAATTTGATTGGAATCGTTTGAGACTTCTGGCGTTCATTTGCAGTTTTTGCATTCATTTATAAAAACTATTTGATCTTGAAAATCATCTTTGTCAAGTGATTGGTGATTGAAATTTTGAAGTCTTTGCCTTAAGGTCACTTCATTGAATGCAATCTTTTAAATGAATTATAAAATCAATTATTCAATTCAATTACTTTTCAAAATCCTAACGTACTATTGTGAATCATATTTTGACATTGACAGATTGATCATTGGTTTTAGGGTTCGTTCACAGTGAATGCTAACAGCTGCAGAAGTTATCTAAATCAAATTTCATACGCAAATCCCACGAAACTTAATTTTTTTTAATGAATCCACAACTTTCCCTAAAAATATCTTAATTCGACTTTCGAAAAAAAAGCGTCAAATAGACAGAAAAAAAAAGACCTAGACAATAGATCGTTTTCAAGTCGAGTGACGTACAATAGAAAAGTCGTCATCATCGTCGCGCAGTAGGAAAGTACAGTTTGAGGTTGAGAGCAATACAATATGCGACTGAAGAGTTTAATTTAATTTCATATAGTTTTGTACACTTGGCGCCATTTTTATGTAGACAAGTTTCATGGTCGCATATTATAAAATAGAAAAACTTTCACAATTTTCCCCTGTATGCAGTATCATCTGGTCTGGATCTTAACACTGCAGCAAAATCAAAAAAAAAAGAAGAATATTTATATGGATATAATAACTAGGGAAAAAGAAACGAAAACGACAGGAATGACGGACATAAAACCTGGAGTCAGACTCAGAATGATGTTCTGTTCTATTCTGGAGACGGATTTTGTATTTATATGTTTCCAAGCCAATTAACGAAACGATGATGAATTGCTTTAAATAAAGGACACGAAAAAATGAAAGGGAAACAGGGAATAAACGAAGTATGGGGAATTTCTATTTATTTGTTTCTTGTTATTTTTATTTTTTGAAAATACCCTCTCTTTAATTGCTCGAGCCAAAGAAAAGCAAAAAAAAAAAATATTAAAGTAAATCAGCTTAATTTTTTTCTGTACAATAAAGATACACAGATGACTGGAACTGGACTGTGATGGGATGTAGTGTGTAGTTAGAATCCTTTGGACAACCAGCAGCAGACTCAACCTCTAAAAAAAGAAAATGATTTAAGGAAGCAAACTTTTTTTCTGTTTTTGTTGTTGTATGTTTTGTTATTCTGAGTTTTATTAGTCTGGCTGTCTGTTTGACGTCTGTTAATTAAATGTTAATGAGTCCAAGTCAAAGGCCCTCACGATATCCAACACTTTAAGTACGCGTTTAATTTATTTGCTCTGTTATTTGTTTGTGTTGTCTTTTTTGAAATTATAGAAGTTCAGGAATTTTGGAATATGAAAAGTATTTTAGGTGTTAATAATTGGTTCATAATTTGTCGGTAAATTTAGGTCAGAAAGATTTAGATTGAAGAAATTCATGAGCTTTAAAATTTCCGAGGAAGTTTTCACTTGATGTTGTGTTTAGAGAAAAAATTGTAGGTCCCCTATATTGCTGCTATTATTTCCACAGAGCAGTGAATCTAGTTTCCCATTACGTCTCAGATACAGGATCATCTGGTGTCCTAGTCTTTGAACTATTTTGCTGGAGAATATCAGCAGTTCCAGACTTTTGTTGAACAAGTGGATAAAGTCAAGTGATTCAACTGCTGCTTGTCTGTTGCATATATCGGTTATCGCTATTAGAAGTTCTGCCTGGAACATCCGTAAGAATTGACAAGATGAAAGGAGAGACTTATATTTATTCTTTCAAAAAAATAAAACTCCACCAACTTTCCAACCTGTCATTTTAGATCCGTCAGTTTAAAATCATGTTCTAAAAATTTTGTTGAAGGAACGGTAACTTGGAACACCTTGTAGTAGTTTGAATGGGGGAAGGACCTGAAGGATTGACCGAAATAATTAGCTAGTTTGTAACACGGATTTTTAAGATCTTACGATTTCTGGGATTCTCAGAGAAGTTGCAAGAAATGTGACCAAAGTCTCATAAAGGTAACCCTGGTTGGTATGCTCGTACTTAACAGAATTAAAAACAGGATCTATTTAACATCCTTTTATTTCATCCATCATGTGTGACGATCGTTCCGAACGAACCTTGTACCATCATGTTGTGAAATGTTGAAGGTACAAAATACCTGGTGTGTTTGAAATATGTGTCGATTCACACAAGACTGATTGATTGAGTTGCATATTAAGGAGATATGTCTACTTCTTTCCTTTACTTATGTTGGCAGTTTATTTTGTGTATATTCGTATAAAATATGTCTGTAATAACTCCTCCGAATAAAACAAAAATTTAATTTAATGAATCGAGCCCTAGTCCCATCAACATCCTGAAATATGTAGAATCCCAATCTGTTGGAGTTGGTGTCATCAAACCCAAAAAACAAAAAACAAAAATAATAAAAATGAAGATTAATCTATTTATGTAAATTAAGATAATGTTTGTGTCATAAGAATTACACTTATAATCGTAACATCAAAAATAAAGAACACAACGTTATCCCAACCCAACATGAATTGGGTATAATGTTCGCTCCCACGTCCCACACACAACAGACATCATCAAACACATGTTGGTTGATGGAGGCATACATATCTATATGTATATGTATATGTACTTTCACTGGCAATTTGACGCTTCTGGAATTATGCGAGCCACATTTGTCACACATGTCCGTGTCCATGTCCATTCGTCGTCGTCGGCGTCTCGTTCATTCCGTTCATTTGCTCGTTCGTCTGCTTAAACCCCGCAAGAAGACATGAAAATAAATGTCACATTCTGGTTCAAATATTCTTGAAGCTCCGCATCCGCAGGCATAAAAAAAAGGCAAAAATATACCCTCTCTTGTCATACTTCCCGTTTCCCGAACAAAATAATGGATACACACATGATATGAGTTGGAGTATTTGTCATTTGCATGGGACTATTAGGACAGACATTACACGATGCTTCCTGCAAGATTATTGTCTTTTTTTCGCCTTTTTTGGTTTTGTTTTTATGTAGATAATGTAACATACATATACAAGTCCAGTGGTAAGTAATGTTCTGTAAATGGTTTGAGGGTAAAATGTCAAAACTTGTGCTATTATGGCGATAAAAGTAAGTGTTATGTCTAATGTTTAAGGAATACGAGTACGAGTACTTGGTATAGGACAAAAAGGACACGTTCATAAGTCTTAAACGTCACTTTTTATTGAGAACAGTATATGTTCTGCTCGTATAATCGGTGAGAAATAAGAAATAACCTTTACACTTGGCTTGGTTCCAAAGTCATTTTCTAAGAGTTTTTGTCAGTGTTATGTATGTGACAATAAACGTAAGAAATAGAACCAACTTATCTTATGAACTAAGAATCTCAACCATGAAAATGAAAAGTAATGCGATTAAAAAGTACGTCAAGTAACAACAATTTCTAGAAAAATTAGTGAACACCACGCCCTCTGTGTGACAAATCTTAAGTTTTCAGTGTTGAATTCAATTTCTTCCATTCCTACCATTCAACCAAATTCACCACTCTACCATTTAGTAGAAAGTATTAATTTGAAAGCGTTCATTTTAATTGGTCGGGTCAATACATCTACTCCTTAATTGAAAACTGCATATTATATCCTAAAATGTTTTATAATTTGATGATCAGTCAATCAATTACGCGTTCTGCTATTTTTAAAAAGGCTATAGCTAACGTAGCTGATTTCTCTTAATTGAATTTAAAATTGTAGTAGATCAATGTTGAGAAATAAAATTGTGAACGCACCCAGACGAGTATTATTGTCATTCTGTTTGATTTCATTTAAATTTAAACAAATCAAAAATATAAGACAATTTCGGTACATCTAAACTTGACTTGTCACGTACTCATTGATGTAGGACATAATTCCAAATTAGGTTTGCCTTACGGCCTTACGTTTACGTTTCAAAATATCACATTTCGTAAAAGAGCAACTTGAAATCTAGAGGGCAAGTAGATAAGGTAAGGTATAATATTCTGACAGATTCTCAAAATCGGAAACGTTGGGAATAAAAAATGTTCGCCCAAGTGATCAATCGCTTAAGATACTATTACTAAACAATTAACATTTCTTTGAACGTCATGAAAATTGACAGTTATTAACAGACCAATGAGTTCATAAGCGTTTCTGATCATATTCTAAAATTTTTTTTCCAACAAAGTGTCAGCTTGGGTCATTTTATTTTCAACAGTTTTAAGTTTGACAATTTTCGCACTGTATTACCTTGTGCTTATGTCACTCGAAATCAACTATTTTTAATTTTAATTGAAGAACTGTCGAAATTGAATCCAATTGTCATTTCTGAACTCAAAAAACAAACAAATATTTGGAAACTATGCATTTTTTTCCCTTAAATCTCGTAATTAATTCCCGGGAATAATTCCATGCCAAGGCAAGAGTTTTATGTGTTGGAATGTTACAATAAAATTCTCATACAAGATAATTTTTATTTTATTTTTTTGTGACAATTCAAACAAGTGTTTGGAAAATTAAGTCATACTCAACTGTCCAATTAATGATTTAGGAACGCGCCTCAGCTCATTTCCCCAACATAAATAGTCTTTGTGTGCTATAAATGTTGCACCAGCACCACACTTGCCCTTTTGGACTCTAGGTTTTGTGTGGCTGTGTGTGGAAATGTATGTTATTCGATAGGACATATCGCAAATTCCGTGCAATTAACTCTCAGTGGTGCTATCTGTTCCGGGCTCTTCGCTTTTCCAATCGACTCCAACTGGGCTGGATAACAACGATGACGGCGATGCCACCATCTAACAGACCGGACTGGACTGGGCCAGACCAACCAGCCAAACCATCAGCATCGTGGTCCAGAGCAGAGACTGTTGGAAACTCTATACCCGTGTCCAAGTTTTAGATTTCCAGTGATTTCCGTAATCCAAGAGAACCGTTGTATAGCGATATGGGTAGTGGACACTCCACACTAAAAATGGTCACGTATGTAATGTAGTTGCGGATGGCAGACCATGTTCTGTTTTTGTAAAGTCACAAAAGTTCGTGACGATGACGTTGAGTTGCTTTATTCCGTTCGGTTTTTTTTTCTGTTTTTTTTTTTTAGGTCACTCTCATCTCCTTTTCGTGGAATTTTCATTTCCATGGTCTTGGATTAGATTGCATTGCATTTCAGTTAGATGGTATTGATTTCGATTTAACTACGAGTACAAAAAACTTTAAACGGAAATTCTTCCACCAGGTGTCGCAATAGTTTCGTGTCGTAAGTTAGTATGGAAAAACTCTTCTAGTGCACATTTTGTCGGTAGACGGAGACGGTGGTGACAGGAGGCAAAGGGCAATGGAAAACTTTTATTTGAAGTTTTTCTTTTAGAAAATTTTACATTTTTTATCGTTTAACAATGATCATTGCTGAGACGACGACCGACACTTAACAGACTTCGCACTACGAACACAAAAGATATGATAAAGTTCTTTTTTATTTTTAGAGTTGAGTTGAGTTGAGTTGAGTTGAAGATGAGTTTGTTTAAAGTTTTGATCGGAAAAAAATTATGTTCCTTTATTGTTAACGAATACCTACATGGCAAAACTTTCGAGTAAGGATTGTAATTTGTTAAATTCCATTTCAAGCAAAGTTTAAAATAAAAATTAAGTTTGCAAATGAATTGAAATCATAGAAAAATATTTGAGTTTGAGTTACGGAATCCCACTTCTGAACAGGAAATTAATTTGAATTCAATCCTGTTGCTTACAAGATGTGGATGTGGGTTGAGTCTAAAAGTCTAGTAGGTCGATTCGATAGGAGAAAAATAATATTCTAGTACAATTAAAACTGTAATTTTTTGCTACAATTTTCTTCCATTTAAAAAATAAGTTTTGCATTCATTTCATTCATTCTGCATTCTTTTAAATTTATAGGTACGGGATTTTTCCCCTTCAATTGGAATCTGGCAAATTTCAACAGATGAGTCTATTGCAGCAATCTCAAGCTGTTTTCGATTATTATTAAAAAAAAATACCCATTAACACTCCGTAAAGCAAATTTTTTCTCTATCTCTCGATCAATAATTAAATTTTGTCCGTAAAAAATAGAGCCATCTTGTCATTTCGTGATTTGTTTTTTAATTTCCTTTCATTGCTATGTAGGTATATACAATTTTAAAGGTCAAATTCATAAGCATATTATGGTAAATTTCTGTTTTTATGAAGCTTTAACGAATTTCAAATACTAAATTTCCTCCTCCCATGTCGTTAAAAATAAAATTATCAAATTATCTTGAAGGTGTCTCTATATATACACAACAGGGGTGTCCTTTTGTCCAATTACCCACCGACCGACAACCAATTCAGAAAACATAACACTGACAGGAATAAAGAAAGTATCTTCCTCCTCCTACCATTTCTATACCTATACCTAAAACATTGTTTCTTTCAAGACATTATTATATTTTTTTAATGGCCTCCTTCCGTTCTTCCTTATCGAAGTCAGAAGGAAGAAAGAAAAAAAAATTCTATACAAAAATATTTCTCAATTTGGTGCAAAATAATAAAAAATAACGATGCTGCCACATCACCCTTACCGTCACACCCCGCCACTCCACTCCCGCCATCCACTGGCCTCTGTTTTACGCCACTATACTGTGCTGCTAGCAACGCAACATCCAATCGTGACCCAAAATAAGAAATTTTATTTTTTTCCCACTCAAAAAAATTTTATACATAAAAAGCAAAAAAATAAAAAATAAAAATAAATAAAATATTTAAAAAATATTCAGCTGACTCGTGTCATGCTCAATTATTCCCACTTAACGAAGCGTAAATCTCTGACTACCCACTTAATAGAGGCAGCCACACCACGAAGCTATTTACCATCTATTTAATGACAGCAGCACCTCGCCCAACAACCAACGTAGCGTCGTGTCGGATGGAATTTAATTCAATTGAATCGGTCCACTGTTTATCCAATCCAAAGAAAATACGAATGCTCTACATAATCTATAGGACAGCATTCGCACAACTTATGTCATTAATTTTAATTTTTAATGCAGAAGGACGATATCGGGGCTCCAAGAAAATTCTAGATACAAGTACGCCATCACCATCACCATCGCCATCGCCTGTCATGCATAACAGAAAAATAAAAGTAAAAAAAAAAAATACATGTTTGTATGAATGTATTTATCCACGTATTGACCTCAAAATTAACGAAAATTGTTGAATACGTCAGGAAAGTGATTATCGTCAACTTCAACAACAACGTCAACGTTAACGTCAACGTCACCCATTACCATCGCCATGCAAATGCCATTGATATTGGTATAGGGGCGTTCGGAATACTGTCCTGATGGCCACTCGATTTTCATCCTTGTCCGTGCTCACACATAAAAGAAAAACCAGCGACGACGACGTTATTATATGAATTTCGTCATCCTGCACAGCGTCAAACTCATCTCCTGCACTTATACGAGTATACAGCATGGCAAAGGACACTGCTGGATCAGCTGCTATAGGAGTATTTTCAATCAGCAACAACATCGTCAGCAGAAAGTTGGGGTGGATTTATGTTCAACCAAAGAAAAAAAAAACTACGTTGACATAATTATTTTTTATGACTGATTTTATTGAAATTGGTAAAACAGTTCTTAAGCAACTTTATTAAAATCGGTTGAGTCGTTTGAAGTGTGCTTTGGTTGTAACTCAAAGTTGAAAGTTTTTCTTAGATAAATCTATAAATGAAAGCCTAACTATTTCTAACGGTAGATAGTCTAGCAACTGTACTCTGCTTCGAAAGTGAAATTAAATCGCTACTGTCAACAGTTTGTTCTCGCTTTATCTGTTGTTGCTGATATTTTCATTTTATTGAAATTAATTTTCTTTTCTTTTGACATATAATTGAAGTGAAAAAAATACAATTTTTGATTGCATCTGTCAAGAGTTTACGACTGCAATGACGTTTGCTTATACGAGTACTCCCAATCATAGAGTGCGACCTCTTTCGGTGAAATGCAGTCGCTTAGAAGTTTGCCAAAATATGTTATTTGCAATCAATCTGTCTAGGGCTTAAAGATGCGATGCATTTGTTTGTTTTTTCTATTGCCATAAGTGTTTTTTTTAATCCAATTTCAGGGATAAAAATGGTCTTAAGTTTTTTGAATGATTTATCTAACGTCACACTATGACTATACTCAAAATTCGAGAGATCTTAAATCACATTACAAAGGCTATCAATCAAATTAAATCGAAATGTTGGAATTAAGAACTTACAAAAGAATGCAATCGTTTGTGAATGCAATCAGTTATATAATTTATTGTAAAGTATTAAAAAGCATGCAGACAAGGGCATTTTTGAATTCTACTGATTTTTTGAAAAAGTTGTTAATGCGAAATCGTCTAAATATTAGGAATTTTATTCTCCAAAATCGAAACTTTTAAAATGTTGTTGATTACGAAGACATTTAGTCAAAAACAAAAATATATCAAATTATGTTCGACTATATGGGACGTATTATCACTCACGAGTCACGAGTCGAACATTCCCCTGAAGTCGAATGTTTTATGTCTTACAGTTCGACCAATTCTGACAGATAAAGGGGAGTATTCACCAAATGGTAATAGAATGACATTTCAAAATAGCCAAATTTTTGAAGTTTAAGGCGAACGTCAACTTGTCAAATCGCAAACTCTAATGCGAACAAGTCACATTCGCTTATTGTTTTACGTGACTCGCGAGTGATAATACGGCCCTATGACAGGTCTGTACATTAAAGGCCCGTTCATAATCCCAGTGACAGTTGAGTTAGTGTCTTAGCATCAGTTCACAATGATGATGTTTTTTGTTGATGTTTTTAATGAGTAATGGATATTTTATTAAGTTAATACTTATAAACAAAATCTTGTATTTATTGAGCGTCTGTTTTCCCAGAGATCGTAAGAATCACAATACTTAAATGTAGTAAGCCCCTTAAACTTGTAATTAACTATTACTACATGACATAAATTATTAAATGTCTAATCTAACTCAGTCCTATCTTCCTTTTTAAAATTATTTCCTTTATAGGAAAAAAAGAATGAATTTAATGCAACAAAATCTTGAAGTAAATTGCATTTCCGACATTATTTAGTACCCACACATAGGTATATATGTATAGTTTTAAAACTTACACGAGTATCCTTTGATCAGAAGGACATTTTTCTTCTTTTCTATCAAAATGTCTTTATAAAGCTAAAAAGCAAAAAAAAAAAAGAAAAAACAAGGAACTATAATTTTCTATACTCGTATAATACAATCCTCAATGACCCTTTTCATGTTGCGCAATGAAAATAATCCCGCCATTCAACTTGATGTCCTCTTTATATTAAACAGGATTTAACTGAAAATTGCAGACTCATAAACCACTCACACACACACGTTCTTAGCCCCACGTTACATATTGTAGCCATCCAGCCAAATCAAGCTTTTAACTGTGTGATGGTTTTTTGTTCCTTGGAATCGTATTTTTTACTACTTTTCTGCTGACAATCCATCATTAGCAAAGAACACAGTCATTCAGCCAGTTAACTCCTTCCTGTTCTTCGTCATCATTGTCGTTGGCTTCGTCGTCGTCGCTCGTCGTCGCTCGTCGCTGGTTGTCCTTGGTCTTTAGTCCTTATAGTCCTTGGTCTTTTCTCGGTCTAAACTCCTATACGATGATGTAATGGGAAAACGAACAATGTCGGTTCGGTGTTGGATGTTGGTGGTTTGATGATAAAATGCTTCTAAACTCAGATTTAGAGCATTCCGAACACTGCTATAGCTGGCATCATGACTTCGAGCTATCCCCCCTCCCTCCAGCCACCACCGCGCGCTGCGCCGCGCCGATATAAGGAAAAACCCCAAATGAAGGACGTTATTCGTTGCTCTCTTCGCTGCAGAATCGCATAAATCAATTCCGGCGTGCATGTCACTATGCCAGGACGAGGACGGGCTGTACGAACAAAAAATCCAAAGGAAAACCTCGACAATTCCGAAGATAGGGAATGATTTCGAGGAAGGCGAATGAAAAACGGTTTAACTCATAGATTTACTCTATCCCGCCGCTCCGCGCCATCTCCCGGCCACCCAAAAGCCGTGCCAGAAGAACAAATGACAAAGGACTTTAACTGGGATAGCAATGGTGTCGGATTTGGAGTCGAAGTATAGTCGGTGTGTGTTGCCGGCGCAGCGATGCGGTGGAATGTGAACCGAATAAAATGCCCGGTGGTATGGAATGATATTTTCTTCCCTCATTGATAAGCAAAGAATAATTGACAACTCGAAGTTGGCAACCGATTTTCTGAACGCAAACAAAAAAAAACCAAATACCAAAAATAGGCGTGGTGACAACTGTGGTCCCGTTCCGATGCTAAATTCACGGAAGCTCATCAAATGTTTTTGACCACTGCAAACTTTTTCAGCTGGCGTTTTTAAAATTCACTTTTCTGTGCAGGTACATAAGTAGAAACTTTTGGTATAGAAGTTTATTTGATTTGCCAAAGTTGTCGGTATGCAATGGAAGTTTGAAGGAATAACTTTTGGCAGCATACTCGTACCTACACCTTGGGTGAATTTTGAGTTCCTTTTTTTTCTTTTTCACTCATCAAAAAGCAAAAAGTTTCAAGAGGTCGTTGTTAATATTTTAAATGTCTCCGGCAAACGGAACTTCTCTTTTTATATATTCCTATACCTAAAGTTTTGAGGTTTTCTTTTGGGTTAGTTTGAATATGGTTTCAAGTTGTTGAAATTCAAGTGGAAATGAAAAACTTCGTCAAAGAATTATTGTGTTTTGCAACAAATACCTGGAGACACACATAAATTTAAATTACACTTTAACTTCATGTATATGTAGGTTAAAGTCTACTGAACCAATTTAACCAAAAATCAACTGACTCGAAAATTCGAATACAATCTTAAAGTGGTCATAAATATTTATGCTGATTGGGACACTTAGAGCCCCATAAATACGGGTCAATCACATCAACATCATTTGGAATGGAAATGTCCTAAATAAAAATTGTTCCCTAAACATACACACATCTACTCGACTCGTATCTAAATTCAGAAATAAATATTTCATATCAAAGCTGATTGAAATCTCTTTTACAGCTCCCTCAAGTCATAAGTCATAAGTCATAACAAACAACCCTTCATTTCATTTATAATTTATCATTTTTGGTTTTGAATATTATCAGAGAATCGGAGGAGGAACATTACAACTGTTTTCAATGTTTGAAATACAAAACGAACAACGGTCTATAATCGTAAGCGTCTTTGAATCTGTTGAACTTAAACAAGAGATTATCATAATAAAACGTCAATCGAAACAACTGACAAAGAATATAGAAATCCATCGATGGATACCCCAAATAATAGATTTTGTAAATGTATACGAATTTGTCTTTATGTATTTTTGTATAATATGTATGAATGTTTTGTCCGTCTGGAAAAAATGAGTAATGAAATTATGAAGCTGATTTATGGCTGGGGTTAAAAAGGGAGAATTGGATTAGTAGCTGAATTTCACCAGTTTCTATCCTGCTCGTAAATATTTGATGGAAAAAGTTATCAAATCTTCTCAAAAAATTTGAGAACATTTAATACTTCAAACAGAAAACCATTTATTGGATTGTGTTTTGAAATACTCGTGGTTCTTCTTTCATATAGAAAAGGGTGTCCCAAAATGTCGTATACAGAATTTGAAGTTCGACAACTTGTCGTGGTTAGAAGTCTTAACTCTTAACTGTCCTGGTATCTCGAAAACGGGTAAAAATATAGGCGCAAAATTTTAAACGATTAAGCAATTTGCTAAAAGCATATGATATCTGTCATTATTGTAGAACTGTTTTTCATAATTTGGGAACTAAAAATTGTTTTTAATCAATAAAATATTATCGGAAGACGAAGATTTCGAAATATTTGAAGTTTTTGTACAGAAAAATGCTTTTCTTTTAGAAATCTACATCAGGATGATGGAATACGAAAGTAAACCTGTGTTCATGCGTATATTAATCTTATTGTCCAGTTTACAGTTGGGACTTTTCCAACTAATGGGTCCGTTTAAGTATGTTTGCTTTGCTAATTCTCATGAACTGTCACTATTTGGACATGTTCGGATGCCTGTTTTCTAATAAGAAGGAGTTAGCAATTTACTAGTTAGCAAAACGAAAAAAAGGGTTTAAAATTTTGGAGTCGTTAGTAAATTGTTAAATATTTAGCTAATTGCTAGCTAGTAAAATATTAAGTCCTTAACAATAGGTTGTTTAAAAGTTTGCGCCATAGACTTCAATTAAATTTTGTTCGATAGATTATAACTTCGAAAAATGCAGAAAGTACTTTCATAAAAATTGGTCAAGAGGTATTTTTCACTATAGCAGTTATAAAAAAAAGTGAAAATAAAAAATCTACAAAAAGTCGGTAAAAAATGTTTTTTGACTTAAATGTTTCCAGAATGTGCAACGATATTGACTTCAAATTTATCCGATACAATATCTCGATTTTGTTTTTATTTTTAATAATTTTTGTGTTTAAAATTGTTATCAATCAACATCAAAAGGAAATCGATTTATATCAGGAACGCCCCGTTTTCAAAGTATGCGTAATGGGAAGTTATCAGTGTGGGTCATACCCAGCCTCTTTTTAAAAAAATGAATCGAAATTACACTTCATTCCAAGTTTCCTTAAATTTGAAGTTCTTCTTTTCACAATTAGCCCAGTTAAATCAATGTTTTGGTCATGATTCATTTTTCTAAGGTGATCAGAATCTTGACAAAAAAAACTAGTCGAATTACAAAAGTTTATATCTTAAAAACTCTAAAACTTTCAATCTGCCAATATTTTTTTTAATTTTAAATGCAAAGTTTTTAAAATAAAAAATTAAATTTTTCAAAAAAATTATGTTTAAAAACTTCAAATTTGTCAAAAAATAACTTCTTTGCCTCTAAGTCTTCCAGACATTCAGATAGGTGGCGGCATTGTCAGAGTTAGGGTTAAATAAATAAATTAGGTGGCGCTACAGCTCGTATAGAGAACCTGGACCTAGTGACTTAGAACTCTCAACCATCCCTGTGTGCCATTAATGATGTCAGGAATGGAGTGAGGTGACCTACAGTTTTTATGCCGAATCCGAAAAGCTAAAAAAAAAACTGAGATAGCACAAACAGGGATTGAACTCAAACCTTTGACATGACAGCCCTACTCAGTACCCATTAGGCGACGGTTATTTCAGAGTTAGGGTTGCCAGATAAAAAATGACGATAGGGATGAAAAATGTTCAAAAAATAGTAAGTGTTGATAAGGGTCTTCTCTTTTGCTATTTTTGTAATTATAAGGAGATAAAAACAGAATTTTGATAGACAGGAATGGGAGACTGGTAACCTCAATTACAGTAGGAAAAATGACACTCGGAAATTTAAGTAATACCAAATATTATTTTTTTATAAAAATCATTCATAATTTTTTTTTTTTATGGCTTTGGTATTTTTTTCTTTTGAATTAAATATGTATTTGATTTTCCCCTATTATTCTACGACTTTTGAAGGGTAAGTTAAAAAAGTTTTTCGTAATTTTTAAAATTTACAAAAAAGTTTTATCAATGTTGGCATTAGTGTAGATTCTAGTTCCCCACCCAATTATTGATAAATCTACTACATTTTTTGATTACTTTAAACATTTTATCATTGGGAATACATCTATCTTGAAATAAGTTTACCTTGTTCATTGCACTGAAATATTTTTCATGTTCAAATTCAAATTTATGAGACTTTTGAATGACTTAATATTATAATAAAAACCCAACTCCTCATAAATTACAAATCAACATCAATATCAACCTGTTCGTTCACAGAACTTCATTGAATTGCTACTCCTACTCGTTCTCTTTTTTTCTCTGAAAATCTATTTGCATCTTCATCCTAATAAATATATGTGTGTATGTATCTTCCAGATGTGCATTTAATTGCACCGCATTTCACCCTATTTTTCTTTCAAATCTCCTGATGGTGCAGTCAGCAGTCAGCACAGCATGCTCCACTGTATATCTTAACATCCAATTTGAATTCAGTCAATATCTCGAATAAAAAAAAAATTATATAAATAAATCGATGAGGGAAGTACGACTATGTACGGTACATATACAAGATGTGATATGGATACAGATACAGATACGACTATTCACTATTCTATGCCTCAATCTAAACAAATTAGCTGCCATACATAACATCGATTGGACATCATGGGGTCTTTCGCTTCGACTACAACTACGACTTCCACTTCGACTTCGACATCGGTGCTTCGGTGCTTCGGTTCTTCGGTTCTTTGGTCTAGGTCTTTTTTATGTGCTCTTGGTTTTGCGTCCTTGCAACGACATACACAACAAGAACAACCATCACTCGTTCTTTCCAAGGCTATATCGGAAACGAAGAAACGACTTTGTGGGCCTTGATTTACTGTCGATCCACATTTGAGTCTCATTTTATTTATCTTCATTGGGTGAAGAGGAAGATACTTTGTTGTTGTTGTTGTTTGTGTTTGTGTTGTTGATGTGGATGCATAGCAGGAAGCCAAACACTATGCGTTGTATATTATACTTTACTTATACTGTGGGGCAGCGGGCTTTGGCTCTTATATTGATTCCAATGAATCTTTTTTTTCCTGATGACGGTGACGGCATGGTATCACTTTATTGGATCTTGCATCCGGCGGCGGCGAAAAGTAATTTCATCTCAGACTTTTACTTTGAAGTATATGGAAACGAATGTTCCCTGCTTTGCTTTGCTCTGGTTTCTATATGCATCATGATACGGGTTCGTCTCTATATGTATGTAAGTAGATACGTGGTCTTCAAAGCGATACAACACAACACAGTTCCCAATAACACTTAACAGATAGGGCTATCGATTACACTGAAAGACGCGCGCGACACCATTAATTTCAAATGAAAACATTTCCACATCATTTTTAGTGCTTCTGCTTCTGCTTCTGCTGATGGTGGTTGGAGCTGTTCCTAGCTCCTAGCTCCTGGTGTTTCATCGGATTCGGATGTTGTTGGAACACAGTGTTCTGTTTTGCATTTTCATTTTCTATTTTATCCTATCTAGCGCGGTGATGGTGGTGTATGGTGTCTGGTGTGGCTTTTCTCAACAGTGGAACCATTAGAGGTACGCCTGGAGGGATTTGGAGAAAAGATAATATTTATTTTAAAATAAACCGAAGTTCGGAGTATTGCAGCATTCAATTTGGGGCTTCAGGCCGGGCTATAAATACATACGTTGTGTTATTTTGTCGTGTTGTGCTGGGAGACCAATTTCTCTGGAATTGTTTTCATTGTGGTTTTAGGTATATTAAGTTTGAGTCTTGAATAGAGACTTCTTGTAATTTAAAGACACGCTATAATTTGTTGGTGTCATCGGTATTTGAAGCGAATATTGTCTTGTAATTGATTCGGAGCTTTAGACAGTTCTACTTTGAATAAAATTCTGTGATAGAAGATATTGTTCTTTAAAAATAACAGAGAGAAGAACATGTCATCTAGAAACGCATCTTCTTTTTAATAGCTCCTTCAAAATCTTTATAAGAATATTCAACTACGACCTGTTTCAGGATTAAATCACTTAATCAGGTTGAATTTAATCGATAAAAGAGCTTATGTTGGATTTGAGGGCTGCTGTAATTTGTGGTTGCTTCGCAAAGACCTGCCACTTCAGATAGTCCGTTTATGGTAATATTCAAATTGGACAGAAATGGCACGTAATTTGCAGAAGAGGCTTCAACAATATGACCTCCATCAGTTTCAACAGCATTTGGTTGAAAATTTGAAACTTAGAAAGAAGCTTGATGGAACTATAAGACTTCTAAAAGAGAGTTAGCCTTGTGTTTTTGGAAGCTTCCAATATTGTATGCAATAACTGAAAAAGTGTCTTAAACTTTTCTAGAACTGTCGTCAACCTTATTGAACTTCTTCGTTCATTGAAGACCGCACTTTATGTGTGATATCAGTTGCATAGAATGTAATGTTGTTAAGTTCATAGACCTTAAACACATCAGACTCATGTTCATCGCTTCATACATTCAAGACTTATGCAGACTGAGCATGTTAAACAAGTCCCAAGAGAGTATGCACCAAGTCTTAAGCTGTAACAGCTTAATAAGTGAAAACTGACCCCATACAACAATACAAGCAGTTTTAATCCGACTTTTACCCGAAAATGAATAGTTCCACTGTACGAACAACAACAACAACAACAACGCTGATGCCAAACACGATACCAGATAAAAAAATTTCTGTCCATGTATTTCCGCACCAAGCTCGAGGACACCCAGAAGACGGACGTGCAATCGGTGTAAGGCGGTAGATTTAACAGGCGCAGTTTCATAAACACGAGAGTATAGATCCTATAAATACCTACATACGTGTAGGTGTCTGTGAATGCATCTGTGTGGTGTTTGTGTTTGTGTATAGATGTCGAGCAGTATTGTCGTGATATAACGATAAATCACAGGGTGGACCGGGATAGATGCTGTCAGGAAGTTTGTTGTGCATGGAAGCATTTCTCGCTGCAGAAGCAGCTTTGGTCTGGTGTCGGTGCAGCTCTGTATACGAGCTGTGTGGCATCACAACGGCAACAGCAACAGCCAGTAACATGCAACCATAAATAAAACATCGGATGTAGTATATATGTATGTATGCTGTTTATTTGTTTATACATACAAAATAGTGTATTTGTGTACCTACCTATGCTTCACTTTTTTATGGCAAGCATGTGAAGCTGATGGCTCACGTTATAATATTATATGTCCTCCTACTGCTCCTGCTGTCGTTGCTGCTGCTGCTAGTGGCAGGCAGGCAGGCAGGCCAGGCATAGACGATGATGCAGTGAAAGCACTGTTATCGCAATAGCATGCGAAAAGTAAACATCTCAACGCGGTCGATATTCACATTCGAAATATTGTTGTTGCTGTTGTTGTTTTTGTGTTTGTTGTTGGTACGTTCCTGGGTATCTGGATTCCTCCTCGGGATATGTGCTTCGTGTTCGTTTGGTGAGATCTACCATTTTGAGTTATGAATATGCAAATGAGGATAACGCACAGACACTTTGCACACAACGTAAATAAAGTGACTGATAAAAGTTTTCGGACAATTCGATATTGTGTTTGTGATGAAGTTTGTCCCTTAGGAATCAAGTTAAATATTTAGCGAAATCAGTGAATTGATGGTCTTCCTGTCGGAAATTTAGTCACCATCAATTTAAGCTATCAGAATTATGTATTTGGTATAAACTATGACAATTTTCAGAAAATTGGGTGGCTGTCACGCCCTCTGACTGAAAAATTCTAAAGTTTTCAAGGTCTTAGTTGGTCTACATTTCAACTCCGAATTTTGCCCTTCTAGAAGAACACTTGAAGAAGTGTTCCGTTTGATTGATACTTATCACAGGAAAGTGGGCGGATATCACACCCCCTAAAATAAAAATAGAAAATTTCAATATTTTCCCTTTTTTTAACATAAGACACTCTTTTAAGCAAAATTTCAAAATTAACGGTTATCAAAATGTTGGTGATCTTTTAGTGAGCGATTATTGAATTTGAGTATCTTTGGAACCACCTGAGCTAAAGAGTTGAAATTTGTTTTTTTCTGAAGCCAGAGAAGGGGTGCAAAATCGACTAAGATTTAAATCCTTAAAAAAGATTTGTCTCAATTTTGAAGTCAGTTTTGGTTCGAATACTTTTGAATGTATCTGTGGAAATTTCATAACTCCATCAGCGATATATATCTATACATGTATATAGGCAGGATGATGATATTAAAAGGATGATGAGGATAGCGATGACGACGATATGATAGTGGTATAAAAGCTAGCATCTAAGTGCGGGTGCATACGCACACAAATTCATTCAGCAAAAAAGGAGCTAATTTGTATTCCAAAGCAAAGATATACGAATGTATATTTGTAAGTATGTATGTGTATTGCACTTTCACAGAGACGCAAAGAGCTATATGCTTTATGACATCGTATTGGGTTTACGATGACGATATTTTTTTTTTTTCTTCACATCCTTATACTCCTTTGCTTTCTACTATGTTGTATATTTTGCAGCCATCTCTTCTAAGTTAGCTTTAATGATGTCCTTTCTAGTTGCCGACTTCTCGAAGTGCGGGTTTATATCCAAAGTAATAACTTATGTAAGTTATAAGGGAGTACGTAAGTGTGCAGAAGAGAGGATTATAGGTATGGTGATGAAGATGATATAAAGGATGAAAGAGAGAGGAAAAAAAAATGAAGTAAATTTTCATGGTGTATGCTTCATTGTATAAAGAAGAGGAGAATTTGTATATAGGTTTATGCCGGCTCACTAATTGGATCATAATATTGTGCAAAGTACCCTCTTCTAAATTCATATACTCATCATACCTCAAATATACACATCACATCAGAAAGGATATTTAGTCCTTCTTTTTTTTTTTTTTTTTGTATGTCAACCTTAATTTGTGATTCTCTGATATTATACACGTGTATGTGTGACCATAGCAACTAATTTCATGCATGACATAGTAACAAAGTGGCATAATGTATAAATGCTCTTTTTGATATCATCAAAAGTATAAGGATGTTTATCGGTTTTTCTAAATAGTCGAATATAGAATAGAATTTGGCAAAATACTAATTGGGCAATTTACTGTAAGATCAGGTCTTTTTCAAAGGAGACTTACAATGTGGAATTGATGGTGTGTTATTTTATATAAAGAGTTCCGAAACATATTAAACCTAAATCAAAATATTTTTGCTTTTGTCATCTGATGTTTAATTTTTGACAAAAAAAAATTCTATTTTTTAACATTTTAAAACTGACACAGGATGCATTTTTGTCTACTCGTGACTTGGAAATAAGCAAAATATAAGAAAATTGAATTTTTACTTACTAAAAGACAAACAAAAATATTCCACATACGCCTCAGTGCACTCTTTGGACTATTTGCAAATTATTTATCACATTTTTTGCAGTTTCTTAATTAAGTCTTACAAATGTTTAAATTCATAAAATAATTGATATTAACTTTTACCTAAAAAATATTTGAACATTTTTTTTTTCTTTCTTTTCAGATATTCAATAATTTCAAATAAACATCAAGGTAAAGTAAACAATGTAAATGTTTTAGAATTTGTTGTATAAGATTTTTTCACCTTTAAAATGTCTGTACAACAAATTGATGAATATAATTCAATATCAGTGGAAAACTTGACTCTGATAATAGTATAATAATTGATAGTTACATCTTCCCGCTTTAATAAGAAAATTTCAGTAAATGAGATTAATTTTTTAAAAGAAAATTTAAACTTAAATCATCAAAGTCAATAACTATTCTTAAACCATTTATCGTATTGTAAATAATAATTTAAAAAAATAGGTTACGCTACAGCTCATAGAGATAGGTATAGAGCCTAGTGACTTTTGACTCCCAACCATTCTTGTGTGCTAGTAATGTCGCGGATGTAGGGGACCTCCAGTTTATATGCCGAATCCGAAAGGCTAAATTTTGAATAAGCTCTTTTTATGACAAGAATTACTCGCAAGAGGCAGTACCGGTGTTGCCCCCTATTAAAAAATGTAGCGTTTTTACTAAAATATTTTGCCAAAGAAAATCACTACGTTCGATCTGAAAATATTCGTAAAACACTACAATATAATTTTCAGAAAAAGTTTTATTTGCATCGAAGATTGTGTTTACGCCTAAAGCTCACAAACTTTTTGATAGAAAATTTGACAATTCAACGAGCTCAAACAGTAGTTGTTGGATTTAAATTTAAAGAATTTTGTTCCAACTCAAACATTGACAATAGGCGTTTTTCTTTTGGCAGTTCAGTGCCTCAGTGTGTTTCAAAAATATATCGGAGAGCTCTGATCAATCTCTGCTCAGAGCATTCTCTGCTCAATGCTCTACTCAGAGCTAAAAAAGAAAAACACCTAATAATTCTTTAGAAAAAATCAAATGTCAACTATGCCAATATTATGTAAAACTGTGTGAGCAATTCTCTGAAATATTAAATTTAAAAAATGACGACAAAACTAGATACTTAAAATTATTAGATCCATATGAAATTGTCAAAGGAAATGTTCCGTCGATTGCACCTTTGCTTAAGCATTTACCTATTTTTTTAAAAACTTAACACTTGTTCTAAATGATGAACTTACGCTAATGGTTAAAAAATAAAATTATGATTAATATTTCGATGAGGGTAAATTTGAAGACCGCTAAAAATTTTAGTGAAAAGTCCTCATTTGAAAACTTATGTATTTACATGCTGAAAGGTGTTTCTCAAATTTAAATTTAATTATAGATCACCTGAGAAATAATTTAAATATTTCAAGAAGTGATGCTATAATGCAATCAATAGAACTATTGAGGTGTGTGGAAGGGGTTTTTGAACCTCCTCCATCACTGTTAACTTCTGCTCAAAAATTATCTTATGACAGTGCAAACCATTTTAAAAAATAGTAATTAAGATTATTTTCATATTTTGAACATAAGATATTATATTCCGTTGTGTAAGACTTTTATGTAATATTTGTTTTGAATTAATAAAAAAACAAATTGTTTTTGTTATTTGAAAAAAATTCATATTTTCAAACAAAAATTGATTTACTACATTTCCAATCGGCTTCACTACATTTTTTAACAGTTAGGGGCAACCCTGGGCAGTACCCCTAAAAACTTTCAGGTAGCGCAGTCAGTGCTTGAACCAAGACCTATGGAATGACATTAAACATCACACCATGGGTACACTGTGTGCTGAAAACAAGCATTTGACAGATGAAATTGAAAAAAAAAGAACTTCAAGCAACAACGATTAATTAGTTCTTCTATTTTAACAGTTTTGAATCTTATTTCTTGTGTCTGTAGAAAAAAATGACAAGTAAATGGAAAATGTCAAAAAGTGACAGCTTAGTATTCAAGTGTGTTTCAAAACAATTCTGAGCGCTCAGAACTCCATTTCTTCAGAGGTTGTTTAGGACATGCTGGATATGCTCGGACTTAGTTCAGGACTCTTCTGAGCTAAAAAAAGCAAAACGACTAATGAGAATTTTCACTTCAATACGTTGAACTTAATTTTCCAAGACTTAGTTACATAATTTCCATTGAAAAGACCACTTTCACTTATTCAATATTGATCCTTGCACAGATGTAGATATTCATAACTTTTTACTACAATATTCGGTAGATGTCGCGCTTATAGCTATGGAGTGACATTTAAAACAGAATATCGCGTCAAGAAATGTAAATCTTATGTCATGACCATGAGTTGCACATTTCATTTCCTAATATAGTCCCCAAAATATGAACATAAGCTTTTAATGAACATTTTGACAAATCAAACGTATTCCCATTTGTAAAACCTGGTTTCCAAAAAAGAAATATTTTAATATTTTAGTCATTTAAAGATTTGACTTTTGCGTGTTCAAAATCAGATTCGAAATCAAAATTGTGCTACGAATTGAAACATATTTAGTGACATTTTTGTTTTTGGTATATGGAAAATTAAGATTGTTTTAAAATTCCTTTCGTCTTTGACACTGACAGCAAAAATCCAACGATTTCAACTCAAACTAAATAAAAAAAAGTTTATTATGCATGTTAATGTATGTCTAAGTATGTACCAAAACTATATTAATATACCTCAATGGCTTACATTCATACATACATATAAAAAAGTTTTCCATCGAAAGATGTATACACATAAAACTAAGTTTTCTTCCTATCAAAACCAAAAAAAAAAAGGAACAACTGTCATTCCTTGAGGACATAAGCAAAAAAAAAACGAAACATTATACACGCCAAGCAAAGCTAAAAGCAACGTGCTAAATTGCAAAAACTGTACGATAAAATAAATCTCCGAAATTCCAGATAAGGAAACGTTTACTATATAGGAATAGGATACCTATCTACCACATCACACCACACTACAGTATAGAGCACTCTCAAACACCCCTAATTTTACTCCAGCAGCCACACCCTCGTTTATCTCTATCTATGAAGGTAGAGGATACGAGTATATACCTACGAGCATATAATAACGAGGTAAAAGCTCCAAAATAAACTCCAACACAATCTCATTTTATATTTAGCATCAGAGGAGTAGAAAACTGGCACTCGTACTCCGCTCTGCTACGATCCGAAGTCTGAATAACCACAAGCTTACCACAGCTAATTATCCAAATTAAGCACGTCTCCTTAAAAGCACACCAAAAATATAGCATGCCATTGCCATAAGGATGAGGATGAGGATTGCTGATGTTCAGCTTCAGTTCAGTGTTGGTGTGTTGGCCCGCTGATGTCCTGTCCTGTTCGTCCTGCGGCGCAATAATTTCTCTCAATTATCTATGTGTTGTATCTTTCGTTGTTCACTGTTCTTCGTATCATCGTTTGTCGGTTGTGTTGGACGTCTTTGCTTTTTGGTATTTGCTATTTCCACAATATGAAATGAATGGAACGGTTTTTGTGTTTGATTCTTTGGAATTCGAAATCTCTGATAAGAGGATTTCAGAAACTGCTCTCGGAAAATAAATGACGGCCATAGGAGGAGTCGATAATGACAGTCATCGTTCTATCTTACCTAACCAAAACCCAAACCCAAACTCAAACCACACCACACCACTTCCTGTGTTGCCATCCTCATCGTCGTTCGTCGTTCGTCGCCATCGCTATCGCCATCGTATATGGCAGATCTCCATACATTCCGACAACCGACACACATACTCGTAAAAGAGTATCTACTTTTGTATCTGCATTCTCGTACATCCTTTTTCTCAAATACCCTCATTATTTTGCATCCTTAAGCTAGAACATAGATTCTAATCGATTTGGATAAATTACCCAAATCAATCCAAATATAATCGGAATTTCCTTCCATTGGCATTGGTTGCTGTTTTTTTTTTCCCTTTCATATGTCATTTCATTGCTTGATGTTTTTTCTTCGTATTTTGAAACACTTTTGGGACGAACTCTGTCATCCTTATAAAAGGATTCCAAAGGAGCGTGCAATAGTAGATTGATATATGTATGTATGTGTGTATGTGTGTATATATAAAAACAAACATAACCCGACCGAACACATCTCAAGATGGAGACGCATTTCGAAAGGAATCGAATGTTGAATTCCTTGTCATTGGGGTGTGTATAAATTCAGATTGTTATTATAGCAAGAGAAACTACTAAAACATGTCATCCGGAGCTAGGAAGGACCAGAGTCGAGATCGGGACAAACCAGACAGGCAGACAGACAGACAGACAAGAATCCCAAAACATGGTGAATATGTATGTTGAATGGTGGAAGGAATAGAGACTCCTACATACTCGTGCACCTAGGTGAAGGTTGCACCAATATTTAACGTGAGTATTCGCTGCTTGCTGACGAAGTGCCGGTGCCGGTGCCAGTGGTGGTACTGGTGGTGGTGGTGGTGGTGATGATGCTGTGTTCAATGTTCTGCTGATGCTGCTTCGCATGTCGCTTTAAAGATTCAATTTCATGTTCCACCTCCATTTGGGATTTCGAAGCAGAAACGAACGAGCGAACGTGTGTTATGTCGTTGACATGATAGTTTTGTATATAATATATACGAGTATGGATAGGATTCCTGTCATTTGCTTTGGTGAATATATTTACACGGCAGGATTTGATTTCTTTAAAGGGTTTTTGTTTGTTGGGGCGCTGCGATGGTTTGGTTTTGCCACAAAACATGGGATGAATGGTGTTCTTTATTAGCTAAAGCTTCCATTTGGATAGTGTTGTCCTGAATTTACAAGTTTTTGGAAGTTGAGTCTGGTAGTCATTACCAAGGTTTGTTAAAGAATGCAATCTTATTTGTGAACGAAATCATTGATTGGATTCATTTTCGAACATTCTTCCTTAAGATTCATATGAAGATTTTAAATTGAACGTACAGAATACTTTAAGTCTCAAATGATTGGCAATCAATTGATAACAGTCAAATGATTCCATGGTTCGAGATTCAAGTTGAATTCAATGAATGTAATCTTTGCTTTGAAGTCCGAGAAGAATGCATTCCCAAATGAGTGTATTCTATTACAAGTTTGCCACTATCTTCTAAATGCCCAGTATTAGCTCTTTCTTTCTTTCAGCGAAATTTGGACTATATTTTCACTTCTACAGGATCAAGGCCCCTACTTCATTTGCTCTAGTAATGGTTTGAATGGAGTGAACTGAATTAAGAAATTCCCTTATTTGGACCTCAAGCATGACAATTCTACTGATATCACTAGTACTTCAGTCTTTAAGGATTCTTCAAGAGGGTGTTATTTCTTTTTCAATATAGGGTTTTACAAAATTACTCTTCAGCAAAGCTTTCACCTGCATTTCCATGTCCAGGAAGATTATCCAAATCCAACCCTGTGAGTGAGTCTTCCCGTTCATCTTCAGGGACACAAACCCAACGAAGATACTTTTATAATCCTGTTGAAAAGTTGCTCGTTAGATGAGGGCATAGTTGTTTTCTTTTTAGTTATGTCTTCTTCTTTTTTTTTTTTTTTTGAACCAAACCGTGCCATTTCTCAAGAGACACGGAGAATATTTTCCAAGTTTTTTTTTTGTGTTTTTTTTTTTTGGGTCCATGTTGGTGTTGGGTCTTACGACAAGTTGTCATCCTAGAGTTTGGTGCAAATATACAACACACAACATACAACACAGCTTGTAGTTGTATATATGTATGTAGGAGCAGTTTAGAATTTAAGGTGCTTGCTTGGGTTGGGGTCTGCCTAGAGATTTGTGTCATAATGTCTCTCTGTCTCCTTTGTTTCTGTTGGGTTGTTGCTGTGACAAAACGTTACACATTCTTGTCGTCGTTACTTTGTAAATCCTTGGTAAAGGATAAAGTCAGAGGTCGTTAAGCCTAAAGGCACAAGTAGTCGAAAAAAAAGAAGAAGAAGAAGAAGAAGTTGATGGGGCAACAAACTTCAGATTGCATTGACGCAGAAGTTGAGATAGCAGTGATGGGCACGACGACAACGAGCGTAGAAGAAGACGACGACGATGCGATCAGATGAGGCTGTGGAAATGGATAAAGTCACTGTGAGTCTCGTTTTTGGCTTGTATATGTGCTAGGATAGCTGTAGAGTGCCACAAAGATTGAGAGGTTCTTCAAGAAAACAACAAGCCAGCCAGTAGAACTGCAACTAAATTATAGTTATAGTATATAACAAAAAACAACTTGCTACAACTTGATTTGGCTTATTGAAGAAGAGAACACGAAAAACTTTTGGCGCCCAACGCGAGGATAACGACATTGATGGAGGGCTTTATTGTTGAAGGAACTGTGACTGTGACTATACGAGTTCAACTGCTTTTTTTTTTAGTTCTCTTAAGTTCTCCAACACGATGAATGCGAATTGTTTTACTATTTCAGGATATTCGTTGTTCCATAAAGAACAGAGTAAGTGGAGCCTAAAATATGACAACAGAAAACAGTAACAGTAGAAAAAGAAAAAGAAAAAAAAAAACAGTAAATGTAATTACTTTGTGCGGATGAGAATGTGGGTTTGTGTTGTATAAGAATTGCTAAAAGTTAACTTTTCTGAGGATATAGGTGCAACGTTACACATTGTTTCTATTGTTCATATTGCATTTGTATGCATTCAACAGACAATGACAAATGTGATTCTATGTAGACTATGTAGAGTTATCTCTTTTACTAGATTCTGACAAAAGATGGCTCTGGTTGGCAGTTGGCAGGGGGGGCCAAACATAAATACCTTAGCTACACATATGTATGTATAACTTAAGCTTTTCAAAGTTTCACAAGTTGGCGCGCGCTTTTCACTTTTCACTTTGCCATTGTTATTTTGTTGAAATTATTTGTGTGAATGCAACCATAAAGATATACATACACACATACAAACATAGGAATGTGAAATAGTTTTTGGCTTTGTTTTTACACAGCAGTGTGCGTATGCGTGTGTGTGAATTGTTGAAATAACTTTTGTAGTTATATTAGCTGCTAAAGGATATGATGGTATGTTGCGGTGGTATAATACAGCTTAAGTTTATCTAGAACAACTCAAGCAATTTGAATAGAATTTTAATGGAATTTCGACATAAACTTGAACATTTGAAATAATTATTTAAGATGAATGTTTTTCTTTTTTTTTGTGTGCAGTTATTTCGCATTTTGAATATTTTTATTATTTTTTGTTTAGAGTTAATTTTGTTTTCAAGTGTAGTTGAAATAAAGTTTGAAGTTGTCATTTTGGTAGTTTCTATAATTAGGATTCTTGCAAGAAAAGAATGATTTGAAGTTGTATTTAATTTGATGCTATTAATTATGTTGTATGTCTTCTGGGGGCAATGGCCGGCCTAGTCACTTGTAACTCGGTTCCCATCGATCACTGAAATCAAGCATCAGTGAGCGCGGTTAGTAGAAATATGGGGTGCCATCTCGAAACCTACCGCGTGCTGTCGTCAAGTGTTCTTTCTTTCTGTTGTTCTTTCTCTCCTCTGTCCTTCTGTCTTGTATTAATGTCTTGTGTTGTATCATCTTATTGATTTGCAGAAGAATTCAAAAATTAACTGATAATTTCTTAATGAACTGTGATATTTCTGATAACCCTTTGGTAGTTCACTTATACGTATAAGTCTATTTTTTGTTGATTGTATTTATATTTACTTATTTCATTATTGTTTGTATTTATTTATTTATTTATTTTTTTTTTTATGTATTAATTTTGTTTTGTTAATTGTATTTATATTGATTTATTTGTTTGTATTCATAAATTATTTATTAACTTATCTATTTAATTTATTTATTTATTTATTTCTATTTATGTTTTAATTTATTTATTTATCATTTATTTATTTATTTCCTTATTTATTTATTTATTTATTTATTTATTTATTTATTTATTTATTTATTTATTTATTTATTTATTTATTTATTTAATTATTTATTTATTTATTTATATTTATTTATATATTTATTTATTTATGGTTTATTTATATTCTATTTATTTACGTACTTAATTTTGTGTTAATTTATTAATTATATTTACTTCTTGTTATACCTACTTATTTATATTTTTACTCTTTGTTTTCTTTTTATTTATTTATCTACTTAACCTGTTTTTATTTGTTTTTAATTCAATCGATTTAAAAGTTGAAATAATTGTTCACTTAAATGAAGGTTTTTGTCATATTTTCCTTCAATACATAATTTTTCCTTTGAATTTGTAATTATAATATTGTAAAAATTAACGTATTCAGTAGAAAGATATATTTTAAATATCAAATCTCTGTGTAAACTGAGCGGTAGCAACCAAATACTATTTAAAGAATGAAATAAAATATCTATCTATCTCTATCTTATAGTCATAATCGCTCAAGGTGCAAAGTGTATCTACTCCGTACATTTATGTGGTGTGTAGTATGTAATGCAATAATTCTTACCTCTCGAGATGATGATTTAATGGTCAGTCGAACTAGGGTCTTAAGTAGTACCCGTGGCGTGATGGTTAGTGCGTTGGGCTGTCATGCCAAAGGTCTAGCGTTCGATCCCTGCCTGTGCCACCTGGAAAAGTTTTTACGGGTACTGCCTCTTGCGAGGAATTGACAAATCCTCCAAGAGTAGTTCTTGTCATGAAAAGTGCTTTCTCTAAAATTTTGCCGTTCGAATTCGGCATAAAACAGTAGGTCCCCTCCATCTTTGCCATTACTCCCACACAGGAATAATTGAGAGTTGTAAGTCACTCGGCCCTGGCTCTATACGAGCTGTAGTGCCACAAAATGTATGTAATGTATGAACTAGGGTCTTAGACGAGGATGCAGGGGACTTACAATTTAATATAGAATCCTTAAATAAGGAGGCATTTTTTTACTGTCACTTTAAATCGTATACCGAATCGATATTTAAGTACCTTTCTTTTATATTTTTGGTTCCAACCTGGTCCAACCTAGGGCTAGAGACTAAACCAGAATTTTACTCGATTCAACCTAGTCTCCTCAATATCGAAAAAAAATGGCACTCTCGTCTCATAATATAGGTATTGGTCTGTTACTTCCAAAACTCCAGAATTGTCAACAAATTCCTACATTTTCAAACGTTTTCTCATCAAGAACGTTACCAACATATGTAAGTATAACGTCAGTAGAACTTCAAAATATACGTTTTGACAGTCAACAAACTAACTAAACTTCTAAGTACAAGGTAATCCGAACCTAAAGCAGTCCCTATAAATAAGAATCATCAAATCTAACATCTCACCCACAACTTAGCCTACATAAGCCTTGACATAACCTTTTAAAAGCATCAGGAACATTATTCATGGTAAAAAGAACAAAAAATCTACACTTCAGGTTTTATCGGTATATTAAAAGTTTAGGTAAACTAAACTTAAAACTCCTCCAACTTGTTTCCTCAGTAATGGCCATAGGATAAGTTTATCAATTACATTAACTTTATTACACATTTTTATTACCTGGACAAGTAGAAAACTTAACCTTTCAAACTTTTTTGCAACCAAACCAATATTATGTACCCAAAAATAGTTTCACCTCATATAAAGGCTCAACGTATATCCACACTCATATAAACGCCAATCAAACTAATCCAAAATGTCTCTGAGGCAAGTTAGGTTCTAAATGTGTCGTCCATCCTATTAATGGGAACGCTTATAGGTATAAGACCAACATGAAATATTTAACTCTCCTCTTCATATACCTACATAGGTAATTCGAAGGATTCGAAAAAGGACAAACTTTAATTACCTATATACACAACATTATCCAAACTGACAACTTTGTTCCTCGAGAATTTATTGGGGAATGGGAAACAGTCCATGCGAGTCGTCCCTTTTCAGATTCTGATGTAGGTAAATTAAAAACCCAGTCCCAATTCCAATTCCAGTTCCCCTTTTGCCCACATCAACTCTGTTTTAGTTTAATTTATAGCACTCCTTCATGTCGTTCTACTTAAACGTCAAATCTATCATATCAACACGCCGAGCCGAGCCGTCGTCCGTCCTTACAATGGGAAGCTCTCTTCCACACGTCCGCCCATTTGCCTTCACGCTACCGCACTTCCGTGTGCCAGTGCATGCTCCATTATGTCGAAGCACTTAAATATCATTTTCCCCACAATGGAAAATAAAGCATTGACATTAAATTATAACCCAAAGGAAGACACCAGAAGCAAAGACGGACAGAAAAAAAAAAAAAAAAAAAAAACAAGGAATAAAATAAACCAAACGAAATCACAAGCTAGAAGCTAGCGAGAAAGAGGAACGGTCTAAGTTGCTTCTTGGTTCCTGCACAGTGCACAGGCACGGCACCACACCCGTATAGAAATACAATACAACGCCTCTGGGAAGAAGCTCTACATGAAATGGTTTCTGGATGCTCGACGTGCACTGCCGAACAAAAACAAAAGGTCCTCGATTTGGTCCTTCGTCACAGAAAGATGTCTTCTCGTTCTCGTTTTCGTTCTTGTTCTCGGAACGGAATGAGTTCTTGTAATCGCACTCATGTACTCCTACATACATATATGTATGTAATGTATGTATGTATGTGTTGATATATTTATAGTACACATATACATACATACTAACACAGAAAACAAAGTGCGGGCCTTGCCTTGTGCCCTTTTGTGTGACTATACCATTCTTTTATAGATGATGGAACGGAATGAGTCCTCATCCTCAAAGTTCTTATAGAAAACCTTCTTCTCCGTCCACTACGCCCCTCACCCCCTTTACCGCCACCATTTGTGATGCCTGTGGTGTTGTAGAATCTTCTTTGCCTGTTGGCCATTAATAATGCAACACAATTAACTTTAATTACACGTTTATACTGGAGTCATGTTACATCGTCGTCGAAACATCCTTTTTGCTTCTACTTCTTCTTCTTCTTCTTGTTCTGTTCTATCCCTTACGGTGTAATACGGAACCGGGAGGGATGTATGTAAGATTGTAAGTATGTATATTGTCGAAGCCGATGCTTGTACATATAGTCGAAGTCGTAGTCATAGTCATAGTCATAGTCGGAACTCGAAGACGGAGAAGAAGACAAGCAGGCGTTTTGTGATATGTTCACTGGTTTGGAAGGATAGTGATATCCCATGCCATGGTTTGTTAAAGTGGCACAATGTACTTGCACATTGAATGGTCGAGTTGGCAATGCCATTTGTACGGATTTACACTCAGATGAATGTGCAAAATATATAGATACATACATTTATACATACATTTATACACATATTGCATGGCAACGACCGACCGACGATGACAACGACGTTCAGTTGGTCGTTCGGTCGATAATAATTAAAGGATGGCCCAACAAAACAAACGGTACACAGAATGGAGATGGGCGGCGGGAAACTAAGAAAGGTCTCCCTCCACAAATTTAGGTTGGAAATTGAAGAAATGTCTCGGTATTTATTGTCCTTGGATGTATATAGAATGATCTTAATGGTAGCTATGTAAGTTTCCATTAAGTTTAGGTTTAAATAGTTTTTTTGGAAAAGCAATATAATTTTTAGTAGAGTTTGAGAGCAAAGGTAGAATTGTTGGTGGTGTAAGGTTGCCATGGATTTTGAATAAGGAATCTATTTTATTGACACATTCCATAATCATTTTGATGTTCAAAGTTGATACAAAATTTACAAAAAGAATTTCCTTCTTAACATGAATATTTCACATAATTGTTTTCTGTATCACTCTTAATTAAGCTCAATTCAGTTCCCTGAAATATTTCTTCATTTTTAATCAAAAATTAAAGCATATCGTCGCTGTTTAAGAAAACCGGCATAACTCAAAAAACATGATTCTTCAGAAAACGAGGTTAAAGTTTGTGAGTCATACGATTTTTCATATTATTATCCAATGTCAAATTTGGAACAAATTCCATATAGAGTGATTCCGAAGAGCTACAGTTATGCCAGTTTGGCAGAAAGATAGATGATTGTTTTTTTATTCGATTAGCATCATTAACTCAAAAATCGTGTTTTTTGAGTTATGCCGGTTTTCTTAAACAGCGACGTTATGTATCAATCAAAATTTAAATATACATATTTTAACAGAAAATTTGGACACAATAAATTCCTTTTTTGGTTTTGTCTTTAATGTGAAATAAAGTTTTACCCGAGTTTATTCATTCACTCCGAAATTTCTTCTAAATTGAAATCTTTTTAAGGAAGATACTGCAAACTGAGTACTTTATAATAAGTAGATCCTTAATACTAAGTTATGAGTTCCCTAAGAGTATAAAGTAGTAAATACTAAATATTGAATACTAAATACTGAATACTGAATACTGAATACTGAATACTGAATACTGAATACTGAATACTGAATACTGAATACTGAATACTGAATACTGAATACTGAATACTGAATACTGAATACTGAATACTGAATACTGAATACTGAATATTGAATATTGAATATTGAATATTGAATACTGAATACTGAATACTGAATACTGAATACTGAATACTGAATACTGAATACTGAATACTGAATACTGAATACTGAATACTGAATACTGAATACTGAATACTGAATACTGAATACTGAATACTGAATACTGAATACTGAATACTGAATACTGAATACTGAATACTGAATACTGAATACTGAATACTGAATACTGAATACTGAATACTGAATACTGAGTACTGAATACTGAATACTGAGTACTGAGTACTGAATACTGAATACTGACTACTGAATACTGAATATTGAATACTGAATACTGAATACTGAATACTGAATACTGAATACTGAATACTGAATACTGAATACTGAATACTGAATACTGAATACTGAATACTGAATACTGAATACTGAATACTGAATACTGAATACTGAATACTGAATACTGAATACTGAATACTGAATACTGAATACTGAATACTGAATACTGAATACTGAATACTGAATACTGAATACTGAATACTGAATACTGAATACTGAATACTGAATACTGAATACTGAATACTGAATACTGAATACTGAATACTGAATACTGAACACTGAATACTGAATACTATAAAAAATAGTTTTCTATAAATTTTGAAGGAACTTTGGTATTAAATTTTAAGGAATTAAAAAACAGACTTGAATTGATATTTTAAACTTTATAAATGTACATAATCCAGAAGCAACTACAACCCATAAAAATTCACTGAATTGGAAAAAGAAATGCGATGTTTCAGTTCAATAGCACATGATTTTTCATTCAAAGTATCGTCATACTTAATGTGTGTACCAACTCGTATATAAATTTTACTCAGCCTCCTCTAAGACCATTGAACATCAATTTCCTTCAAATTTAAACCTTATCAACAGAGTCCCAGTGTTAACTGATTACTCTAACAAATTATATTTTATCTTGCTTTCAAAAAAAAAAAAAAAAAAATACAAAAAAAATAGCTCGACATTTTCCTCTTTTATTCTCCCCATATATGAAATGAGGGACCATTAGTCTTATTCATCTGAGAACAGAACCCTCCTGGACTCATTTATTGCCTATCCTCTTTCAATCTTTATAAACGATCACATTTGTTTTCGGTGTGGCAACAAAAATCCATGATTGTTGTCATCGTCATCGGCCTCTGGAGAAACAGAACAGAAGAAGAAGAGAGAAAGCGAAACAAAAAGAGACAAAAATTTATTTATAGAGAAATAGGCGAGAAAGTCCTGGAATTGAAATGAAAATGTCCTCATATGTTACAAATGTGTGCTAATGACCTTTCGTCGGATATTTTACGGTTCTAATTCACACATACATACTCAAGTCGTATGCCCTCCTAACCCCTTCATGCGCCTAATTCAGAAGCCCTCTGTTCTTGGGAAAAGCAACATCCATTTATTGTGTTCACTGTGTGCCAATGAGAAGAAGAAAAACAAGAAGAAGAAGTAGAAGAAGATAACCCTGGGATCCTGTATACGATTTCACAAAAGCCATTTATAAAGTGGAGTTCCTTTCGTTTCTCAAGATGGCAGAATACTCCGTCAGTATAGCTCCCAAGGTATGGATAAACGAGTGCCTCCCTGCTCTGTCCTGCTCCCAGTCGTATCCCGTGCTTTCCTGCTGGCTGCCATTTTTTTTTTTTGCTATTCCTTCTTCATTTTCTTTTCTATATTTTGCCTTCGTGTCGTCTATGTAATTCAATTAGAAGCCCCTGTCCTGAATACAAATTGGACCGAACTGGATAGCTAGAGAATTTCATTTGTTAGCAAAGGACTCCAAATGCGACCACCATACCACCAGGCTGTTCTTTCTATGAGGACGAGTATAGGTACATACATATAAACCTGAAAACGGAAAGACAAAGTCCAAAATACCCGGTGTCAACGTGTGGAGGATTATTCCTTATTCCAATTGCACACGTACAATGCTATACAAGGACGACCAATGACTATGACGATGACGATGAAGATCTCCACCGGGGGAAATCGGGATGTTTAGTCTGCTATACAAAACTCTCATTGAGGGATTATTTGTTGAGCAGGATACCTGGATAATCCGCTCAGAGTTTTCCAATCATATTCCTTTTGCCCGTTGGTCGTTGGCCGATGGCCGATGGCCGATAGCCGCCTGTATGTTGTCTAGCTGGCTAGCTTTAGCCTGATTTTCAGTGAGTCTTGTGTCACCCCCGCCTAAGGATGAAATTTTCCAAGTCCCATGATTGTGTGTGGGAAATCTTCCAGCAGCTGGTGTTCTTTTTTTGTGTCCTCTTATTTTTCTATATCGATTGGTAGACTCAATTGAATGGAATTGAATTTGAAGGACTTCATCACCGGAACACCATACAAATAAAAAGGTACTCAACCGAGGAGAGGTAGAGTGGCCTAAGCACTCTGTACATTTGTACAACCCCTTTTCCGCCCAACAGCACACAGAGGGAAACAATTGAATTAACTCAAACATGCAGCGCACCTAGAGCAACGCCACCACCGCACCGCACCGCCCTGAACAGCATCGCCATCATCATCATTTTTCTATTGTGTCATTGTGTGTTGTGTCCTTTTGTGAAGGAGCTGGAACAGAATCAGGACTAGAACCAGGACCAGGATCAGCAGGAGTAGGAGTACTTTTTCATTTGTTGTTTAGCCACAAAGAGAGCGCCTCTCTCTTTCTGTTTCAATAATATTTCTCTTTGGCTAATTGCAAAGGGGTTAATTAATTCGTTCTATCGAGTAAAATGCACGTTCGAATAAAAAAAAAAAAACTAAATTGCAAAATAACAACAAAATACAGGACACACACACACACACAAACGAGTATAGGCTAAATACTCGTAAAACATCAACCAAAACCGCATGTTGTACACACTCGTATATTGAACATTTATATCCTCAATTTTTGGCAAAAAGGATTCGAGTATATTTTAGAAAACGGGTTAATGGTATTGTTCGCAGCATTTTATCGCCTTGTAAACGGGGTTTTTAGGGTTTACATTGAGCGCAGCAGCAAATTTGATCGGAACTCTATTTTGGTAATTTTCTAAAAACCGCAGGTGATTGTGGTTGTAAATTGAATACCTCACCACACTGCTGTTCTCCCTTGTCTATATAGTCCAGAAATTGTTGTATGTTGTCCTGATGGGACTGCGACTGGGATTGGGAAGGACAATCAGATTGATATGCGGTGCGGTTGTATTGGCAATGTTAACGGGTTGCTTGAAATGGTATTGGGTAATATTTGAAAACAAAGACCTAATAAAAGTAAAATTTTGTTAAGAGAAAAGGATAGCCAAGCGATAGTTTATCAGGAGGAACTTATATTTGATTGTGTCCACATCACATGGTCAAATTTTATTGAAACAATAAACTGCATTTTGATGATCAATTTCAAAAGGAGGACTATAATTCGGGTAATTTAATTTTATCAAAATACAGTTTAATTTAATAGTCGTTACTATACTTCGTCCAAATCGAATGTGCAGTACAGGGAAGATAGGACGTCTTTATCTCACTCTATCTTCAGAAGAATTCCCTTTAGTTGTGTGAAAGAAAAAATTAGTCAGCGTTACCGGAGTGCATATAATAACATTGCAAAAGCTCTCCAGAAAATGAAAAGAATTGCCGTCTATGCTTTATTGTAACTGCATTTTAATAGATTTCCCGTAATTTCCAATGCAAATACTTAAAACAAACACTATGTTGATGCCATATCGATTGAAAGTTTTAAAAAGCTCTAAAAACAAAAGCTCCTCTACAAAAACTCAAAGAAAAGAGAACTTAAAAGTTACTTAATACAGTAAGGCAACTCTGTATCTCATAAATATAAAATGAAGGTTAAAATGTGTCGGTGCGCCTGCGCATTTGACTTTGCGCCTGGCAGGACATGTTGGTTTGCGGCGGATGCAGTTAAGAATCCATAGGCGGGTAAGAACTTTTTATGTAGGATACATTTGAATTCAGTACGATACGAAATTGAGGCACGTAACTGGTAAAAAAAGCTCTCCCATACTGCACATTCGATTTGGACGAAGTATACTTAGATTTTGATGTTTAATGGTCAAGACCGTAATGCTGTTCACATCATCCAATCCAGCTTGGAATCATTGCCATTACCGGTGACGACCTAAGAAAGTCCTTCCAGCAGTCACTTTTTCAGGATCTTCCAAGTGCTTCAGCTCTTGCTATTGGATCAGTTCAATTCTGTACAGGATTAGGCTCAAGTATCAACCCAAATTTTGACAAGTTATCTGGAAGAAGTCAAGTTATCGATATCTACTATCTCGCATTCTCCTGCACACTTTCGAAGACAGCAGCAATGTTTTCTGCACATCTTGCAATTTGTCAACACCTGGCAGTGAATGATTACTTAACTATTGTAGTCAAATTTATCCTCTCAGTAGAACGATTATGGCGACCAAAAATTTGGTGAAGCGTTCGAAACGATGCATGTCCGAATAGAACTTCAATTTTAATGAACAGTTTTATCATTTACAAGTTATATTCGTCAATGATGAAGTAACAAAACTGACTTACAAAATGACAGATAGTTTTACAATATGGCCTGTCAAACTTCAATAACTGTCAAACATCAGAAGTCCGTATTGAAAGACGTCTTATATCCATCTCTCTCGTGACTATTTTTGTTTACTGTATCGGGAATTTTTTGTATTGTTTGATAATCTGTCAGTAAGTGTAAGTCAATCATTACATAAGTTACTACTTACCCACATTTCTGACACTTTCAGAAGAGTGACGTTTTTAAGAATTTTCCTCCTGGCCTTCTTGATGCCTTTTAGTTTTTCGTCATATTATTGATTTTTGTTCAAACTAAAGACTTTATGTAACTTTCAACATAATAATCTCAGTTTCTTAGAAAATCACTAATTGAAAACAACTTCATAAGAAAATTTAGAATACGCAACTTTCCCGTTCTCTTAAAATAATCACAACAAAATGTCATGGTATACATAAATAATAAATTAAAATTTAATAAAACAAAAAAAAATCTTTTCCAACGTCAATCAAAAGAAAACTTTCTCGACCTTATATAGTTTTTGGTTTTCACAATTTTCACATAAAATTTAAAGTTTTAAGTTAAAATTTATTCAAGCGTACCGCACACATTTTTGGTTTCTTTTTCTTGTTTTTCATTAGGGGGGTAATAATGATTATGAAAAGAAAATTAATTTTATAAAACAACAATAAATTATAGAACTAGAAAAGCTGAACTACACAAAAAGCATCTATGTGTTTGTGGACTGTATTCTGATGGAGCCCGCAAAGATGAAAATGAAAAGTAGCCATCTTCTGTTCCTATAACAACTGCGCTTCCAAGTTTGAGAAACTCTTTAAGACTTCAACTTTTCAACAACACAAAAAGCAACTTGGTATAAGAAAACTTAAAAGAACATTAAACCCCTCGTCCTCGAGTGTTGGTCATTGGACAGTTCCATTGCGGGCAGGGGAGGTGGGGTTTTTAGCCCCAAAAGGACGAAGATGATGATAATGATGATGATGGTGAAGATGAAGATGAAAGAGATTCAGGTACATATTCTCACACTTATGGGTGTTCATGTGTGTGTGTATATGAAGTATCCGATCTACCCTTAGGATACTATTTCATCATCACATTCCACTTAATGTTTTGAACCGAATATTATTCCAAAGTTTTTGTTTAATTTCTTTTTGCTTTCCCTTTCTTCATCTTTTTTTTATTTTTTGCTTTGCTTGTTGTTGTTGAGATTTCTGCTTCCTGCTCTTGCTGTGTGCTCCTACATACATACGTATGTATACACATATCGTTCCAACTACATCACTTAACCTAAGAACTATGCCACAACAAGAGTTCTTGGGCTCAAGCTGAAGTATGGACCAAAGGAAGAAGGACTTGTGGAGACTTGAGAACTTAACAGCTACACAAATGAGAAATTCAAAAACGAAAGAAAAAAAATTAAATGAAAAATAAAATAAACGTACATCATGTACGAATACAAGTAAAGTTTAAGGGATCCGCCGCCGCCGCACCGCATCCTTAAAGGCCACAGCAGCTGGTACCGAGTGTTGATGCTGTATGCAGGGGTTTTTTGGGAAAATTTTCCACTTTTTGGTAGTTTCTTCCTTGGAGAATGATTTTCATTTTCACTTAGTTTTTTTTTTCTATGTCAGAATATAGTTTCCTGGATCTTTTCTCTTTCTCCAAGTTCTTTTCTGAGCAGGTCCTTGATGGTTTTCTGTTGTTGTTGTTGTTTTTTTTTTCTGAGGTGTTGTTGTGTAATCTTGCACCCACTCCACCGCACTGGGTTTTCTGTAGTGTTTAATTAGTAGTTTAGCACGTAAAAGTTATGTGATGACTTCGTCATAGTCGTCGTCGTCGTTTTCTTCGTCCTCATGATGTACATACCAACTTCGCCCCCTGATCCTTAAGAGACGAATGTTATTTGGTTCGTGCCGTCTCTAAAGGCTCTTTAGCTGTGTGCTTGAATGGTCTTCTTCAAAAAGTTGGTCATTTGAACACTGCCAACAGAAAGGGGGAACGGAACGGCATACCACGTCCCAAAAAAAAAAAAGTTAAAACACTCTCAGTTAACGTACATTTCAAACCGACAACGGCTCGCGGTCCTTTTGACAGAACAGGCACCTTTGTGGTTTTGCTTTTGTACGCCTGGCCTGCCTGTTTTACGACTCAGTTGATCCATTTGAATTTTTAGTCTTTTGTGCGCTGTTTGTATGCGGTTTATTGTAAAATATAGATGATGGCGGACGGCAGCGACGACGGCGGCGGCAATGTGTTGGTACAATTGTCCTGAATATTTTTTTTTTTTCCTTTTTTAGTCAAAGGCGTTAAAAGTCTGTGTTGTATAATTTGAGTTGTTAAGTATATAAATGTTGATTTTTGTTTTTGAAATAAAAATTGGCTTGTTCAGGTGTAAGCGAGTGTTGGATTTTATGTACGCAAGACAAGGCTACGATGATGATGGAGAGTTTTTAAAGGTCAGTTAATTAAAAAGTTGTTGTTTTTTTTGTTGTAAAGGCTTGATGTGGTTGAATTTATTAGACCGTATCTAAGTGGTCTCAACACTGAGTTGGCAATCATGTACGGCTTTATCAACATCGTTATCTGATCCTTGAAGCTTTTAAACTTTTGCAAAGGTTAGCAAAAACTGACTTCAATCTTAATCAAATGGAAGGATAATTCAGATAAAAGAAACACTGTTTTAGGTCTGAGCTATTTTGTTCAGAACCGAATTATCTCATTTAAAATATATCTGATGAATATCCAGTATACTATCCGGATAATTCGGATCTTAATTCTGTCTTCGCATGACTTGATTCCAATGGTCCAATAATTTTTGACAATATTAATCCAATCCAAGAATATCCAATTTATCCCTAAGATTGGTTTTGTGGATTTAGAACTGACAGTGGTACTCTTTTGGACAGATTATGAAGGGCGATGATTATGAACCATCTCATTATACAATTTCTTGTGGTGTCTTCTGGGGTCTCACTCTTAGAATAATATCTTAGACTAACTTAGTTAATTTAAATTTAAAAATCTTGCACTCGAGCTAAAATTTCATTAATTGATTTAATTTTTTTTTTATTTTAGGAAGTCCTTAAATTTTAAAAACTCTGTGACTGTCTCATCACAAACAAATTTTAGGTAAGTTCAAATTCTATAATTAAATTCGTATTTTGATGAAAAAATAAAATAAAAACAAAATCGTAAAAATGTAATTTCAGTTTGATGTCGGTACAATTGAAATGTAATTTGTTCGATTAATTTCTCATGAATCCTCTTCTCCTTTCACACAACCATGCAATTGCGATGTGATAGCTTGGACAAATCTTTTTGCGCTCTATGAAATTCCTTTTATCATTATTCTTAATTTAGTTCAAACATTTTCCATTTCGAAAATGAAATTCATATCCTCTTGCACTTGCACTGTAATGCATAAGGAATAACAGAGTTTTGGGTTTTTTGAAAGTTAGACAATTTCTATATCAAAAAAATGCGAAAGGAATCCCATGGGAATTACAGTCGCAGATATTTTCTTTTTTTTTTTTTTCTTTTCTATCGAAAACCTCGACATTTTATGTGAAACCTTAAAAATGTTCTCTATTTAAATTGAAATTGGAAAAGAATCATGACGACGACGACGACGGCAAAGAATCCCTACCTACACACATAAATGTTTCACCCCCTTCTTTGTGGTGCATCCCGAAATTCAGATGCATATATATTCCAAAAGAATATTCCTTTTTTCTGTTTTGAGTTTCCATCTTTTCTTTGGTCGCTTTTGTCCTTGCATAAAATTTTGCTATCTTTTTTGGTTTTATAATCAAGTTATAGAGATTCGTCCAAGTGCAAGTTGGGATACGCGGTCCTTCTTGTCCCACACACCTCAAGACCAAGGAAAACTTTTATATTTTTATCTCTAAGGTGGCGATGGCGATGGATCCACCATCTACCACAACTTTTGAAAGACCGTTTTATCCTGGTTGCACAGAATTCTGCTGATATTCTTCCCTTAGGGGGAGTACTCGATGTTAGGGATTGCCGGGTGGTAGGAACGTGGTTTTCTCATTCGAATCGTTTTCAACCCCAAAAACATTACTTGGGGAAGAATTCCTCCTCATTCCCTTTTTTCTTTTTGAAATTATATTATTTTATTTTGGCTTTTTGCGGTTTTCTTCACAACCGCATTCGACCCCGAGCCTGAGGTTTCCAATTGGAATTCTGCTGTATCCAATTTTCATAACTTTTTCTACATCATCTTGTAGGATACTCGCTCTCGCTGCTCGAAGGTAGAATAACATTGGGTATACAATACAAGTGCCTCAGAAGTGGGTGCATTGAGGAAGTTTAAATATTTTGTTCTGTTATTTTTCTTTCAATTTGATGAATTCGGAAAGTTCATTCGACTTCATCCCGTTCTATTAACGGTTGGCCAAAAGTACTTGAGAAAGACATGAAGCCGCCACCGCGCCGACAACGCCGTTTGGTCTGTGTCTGATGTCGGTTTGGTTCCCAGTTCTGTGTTAGATAGACAGAACCAGGAAAACACTTTGCGGCAAGCCTTCGATAAATTTTTGTTGTTTTTTTTCGAAGTTTTGTTGAATCCTGCTTTACCTTCTTGGAAGTCTAGACAGGATGTCGTCGTCGTAGCATGTACAGATATTTTTATACTTCATACCTTTTGGAGGTGTGTGACTGTATCTTTGGGCGCAAAAAGGAAGGCAATTCGATATACCTATGTATGTATAATGTATATGCACGAGTACATATTGAAGATAGGAATTTTATCTACTCTTCGAATTTTGTCTTTTTTGAAGGAAATTGAAAATGAAATATATTCGCGAGACGTGTTAAGTTTACAAAATGTAATAAGGTTTCAGGTAAGACATGTTCCAGAGTATAAAGTGATCGATATAAGAATTAAACTGAATCAGTCGTGTGTAAATTTAATTGAATTCAGATTATGGTCAATGACATGCAGATTTGGTTTGGTTTCAAAGGGAATTGAGTCACGTTTTTATCTATATAGGAGAGATTTAGTTGAAAAATTTAAAATACCTTTGTTTTTCCTTTTTGAACTAAAATTTAAATTGACATTAACTGATGTGGATCTTAATTTTTGTAATTAAAGGAAATCGAATTCGGAATAGTTTTTTTTCACATACTTTAAGTAGGATGAATTGGAAAGATCTTACCCAAGTTTTGAGCTTTTTCTATTTTCAAAACATGAAGAAATCTAATCTGGGGACATGGCAGTGCCCCCGTCAAGTCGAGCGCGAAACCATTTCGCCGCATTTTGTGGCTCCTGTTTGAGAACCTCTAGATAAGACCAGAACGCTGACATTTTTGTCATCCAGTAAGCTATAATCAGATACTTAAAATCCAAAATTTCAAGTCTGTAGGTTATTTAGTTTCGAAGTTTCGCATTTATGAAACTCACTCACTCATGATCATAAAAACTAGTACTTCCCACAAACTCAGAGAGCTAAAATTTGGTACAGAGTAAGAGATTAATAGCCACATAAAGGAAAAACTATAAAAACTAGGATAATCAAAGATCTGGAGTACCAGGCGACCCTGATTCGAAAACACAAGAACCCAACCAAACTACTAATAACCCCATCTAGAAGCGAGTAGAATAACTATATACCACAATAGAAGTGACCACTACTAACGCCATCCAGAAGCGCGTAGAATTACTACACTAGGCAATACGAAAACTGTTGCTACTGTACAAGAATCCGAACCGGAAAAAACAGAAAAGAAAAGAAAGATTTGTAATAAAAAAATACTCCTAAAAAGAAAAAAACTGTGTCAAAAAGAAAATCTAATAAAATAAATAAAGCCAACGGCCAAGTCACACAACATCCATACTCTTTGACGCCAAAACGGATAAACAGATTTTGATAAAATTTAGTAAGGTAATAGATGGTTACCTAAAAACGGATATAAGATCAAAATGATCACGTCATCGTACTTAGGGGGTAGAAAGTAGGCACTGAATTGAGTTAGTGATTTTTTTATGATGAAATTTAATTAGGTAATAGATAGTAACCTAGAAAAGGATATGGGCTATTAATATTCATGCTATTGTACTTAAGGAGTAGGCAGTATGCAGAAAACTAATTAATTTAGTGATTTTTAATCGTTTGTTTTAAAAGTTTACCTCATTCACGCCTTAACGTCTGAACGGATTTTTATAAGACTTGGTTAATATAAAGATAGGATCCTAAGCGCATGACGCCATAGCTACTGAAATGATTTTGATGTTTTTTTTTTAACTGAGTTACTAAGACTTCAAGTTAGTATTTGATCACTTTTCTAACTTAGAGGGTAGGTAGGCTCCGTAATTTAGGGAATTTATGATAAAATTTTGATGCAACTGTCTTTAATTAACAGTTTTACTTGGATCGAAACTAAGTGACATTCCATCACACTACTTAACTTATAGGGTAGGAAGGTAACATTCGGAGCTATCCATTATGTGCTTAGGTTGTTTTTGAACAAATTTTGATGTGAAGTTGAGGACCGGAAAACGATAGTGGGACATTGTTGCAGGGGAACTTACAGCCGGGAGAAAACAAAAAAACTTATGCGGACGAAGCTAAGCGGGTAAAAGCTAGTTAACTATAAATAATAAAGAAATCGCAGTAAGGAACCTACCTTAGACTTAGCACGACTCTGTCTAGATTTCAATACTTTTAAGAGATAAACAAGCAGCTCCATCGAGACTTGGCTAGTTTTTAACAGAATGTTTTTGATGGTTTTATTCGTGAGTGTATTCATACAATATTTAACATAATCTTAGCCAGAGTCACGGATTTGACACTATTTTGTGCAAAGCACTCACATTATGGTCATCAGGATCCTGCTACGGAAGGTTGAATTTAACATTCAAGAAGTTGAAAAAAAACCGCCTTCTATGCTTTGTATGCTTTGATAAAAAATGAACCCTTCATTTATGCTAACTTAAATTTAAAATATTTATGATTTAGTTATAATAGAAAAAGACAGACAAAAGTTTACTCGTACATATTTCTTCTTTTTCCAAGTTTAAATAAATTCACTTTGTTAACTTCCTGCAGTAGTTACATTAACACAAACTTTACTCTTCTCTTTTCTTTCCATACATATACAATATACATATGTATGTATATATGCATTATAAATATAAAACTTCTTCACTATAAAACTATAACTGCAAACAAAATAAATTACAATACTAAATGCATCATAATCACACGAAACCTCATTTTTCTGCCCGTTTTTTTTTATCATCATACTCGCACATCCTACCTGAAGCTATATAGTGTCCTTTTTGAGGGAATAATTGCATTTTCTCAGGTAATAGCCTTTGGTAAAAAGTTCATTCTACTCCTACCTTACGCATAACTTCCTTCTGGCCAAGCACAAGTTTATTATTATCATAATTTTTTTTTTCTCTCCTAGTCAATGTCCTTTTCTCTTGGGTTGTTTATACTGCATTGTCTACTCTTGTATTGTATGTGTATGTGAATAGATGTGCACATGTATAGAAACTATGTTTTACCTGTATTGTATAAAGGATAAGTTTTTGCAGAGAGTGAGAAATGTGGTGTTTTTTTTTTCCTACCCAACCCATACCTAAAGAGCTTTATAAAGGAGTAGTTTTTTTTTTGTTGCTTGTTTTACATTCCTTAATTATAACACTTTCCCTCGGGGAATGGAAAAGTGGGAAATTCTCAAGACAACGAACTTAAAAATAAAATTAAGAAGAAAGAATTTATATATACATACATATACTCGTAAATATGAACATACTTAAAGCCGCAAGGAGTGAGATTTAAGGAAATAAAATAAATTTGCGTTTTAGCCAGATTACGTTAGTAAAGGTATGCAGCTTGCAGGATATGTAGGCAGACAATAACGAGGACGATGACTTTCTCATCAGACATCCAATATAATGGACCAAAATGTAATCTGCAGGTTAAATAAACGCCTGTTGTCGTCCTCGCCATCGTCATCGTTCGTCGTTGTCGTGATGTTGGAATTTATTCTTACCCTTTTCCCTCTAGCAATTGTGTGTATATGAGGCAGTCCTTTAAAGAATATAATATGAAGGATTCGAGGTAGATAATCTTAAGTAGGATTACTTTTATGGTGAGAAAGTGTGTATGTATAAGTTTTTTTATTTAATGTTTTTTTTAAGTTAGCTTTTAATTTGCAGGATATTAACATCAATTAAGCTCAAGGAAATCATTATTTTTTCTTAAGAAGTTCAGGAGTGGATTTATGGTTTAGGACTTCGCAAGGCTTTAAGGCTTGATAACGCGAGAGTAGCATCATTTTATTTCTTCAAGATCCATCAATAAAAACCTTTTAAGTAACAGAGATTAAGAAACGATCCAATCGATATCTTCCTCGAAGTAAATATTGTAAAAAAAAAATTAAGCTCGAAAGGGGCACTGGGCTACAGGAAGTAGAATCCTTCGTATTGAATTCTTTGGAGGGCTTTAGCGATCGGGATAAATGTAGAGCCTTGTTAAAGAAAGCCACGACCTGACAAAGGTGCTCAACAGGACTTGACCAGAAATTCCTTTTACGAGTATATAATTCAATGACATTTTAAACCTTAAAAATTTCTTAAAAATATACTACTTATAATCTGCAAAACACTTCCTGGAGAGTACATCTTTCACAGTCTAATAATTTGTCAAAAATTTGAAAAATTAATATAATCACTTATTTCCTCAAATACTAGTTTTCAGTTAAAAAAAGGGGTTTTACTTACCCTAAGCATCATTTACTTGCGAAGAAATGAAAACAATAAGGATTTAAATCTTCAATGTTAAATTGCGATCCACTCTCCCCTACCTTTTTCACATTAGCCTTGGCATTCCTTAAGGCAGCCACTTAGGTCCACTTCTTTTTTTCAAAACCTTTACTGTACCCGTATTCATCTAGCCCGTCAATAGTGTCTCCTAAACCAATCGTTTCCCTATGTAAAACGTTGTTTAGAGAAATGTTGACTCATAGCACTATCGATGAATGTGATTTGACAGTATTTTGATAAATAATACCACTACAATACAATACTGGACTTTTTATCATTTCAAAAAATCAAAACTCACTCAATTTCAACAAAAATCCTGATACCTGGGAAATATCCGCCTTCCCAAATTTAATCAATCCCCTTTCCTTGTTAAAGGCTAAAACTTAAACCCATCAAACTATCCATACCATCAAGTCCTTTTAATTGCTTAATGGAAGTCCTACTTTGGCAACACTTCACAGATTAATTTGGTTTGTTAGATCAAGTCATTTTCACTTAACCCTACTTTCTACAAATTTCCCGTTATTTTCCATTAACCCAAAGTTGAATTACTTCCGAAATCATTTCAAATCCATTTTGGCCAAAAATCGATTATATTTCACTGCTTGTCACTCATCCGTCAAAATAGTCTACTCCCTATCCCTATACCTCCACCTTCCATCGTCATCGTCGTCGTCGTTGTAGTCGTTGTCAAAGTCGTCTTTGTCTTCGGTCGATTGCTCTTCTTCAATAATAACTATATCTCAAAAGCGTTATCCTTAAAAGCATTTCAAACATGTCTGTAACTATTTGTAAGCTATTTGTTGCTGCTGCGTAGGTATACGAATACGAGTATGACGAGGACGAGTATATCTAATGCTAATACTTTACCTATACAACATCCGCTCTTGCTTTTTTTTATAGCTCGTCCTCAATTTGATACATAAACACTAGATACTATTACTATGGAACTTCAAGTTTTGATCTAACAAAACAACGAGTGTGTAGGAGTGTATACACAGGGCTCTTGGAATAGCTCTACGACTTACTGTGTGTTATCTTTGACATTATTTTACCCTTCAAGTCGGTTTTTTTTTTTCTTCCTTCTTCTTTTTGACAGAATGTATACAAATACAATGTGCGCTGTCATCATCATCTGAGAACCAAGGAATGAGGAACAAGAACCGATAGCACCGAGAGGGAAGGATGCGAAGAAGGATTTTTTATGGATTTTACCCGAGCAAGCCATTCATCTGCGAAAATAATGTTCATCCTTGACCACAGTTCGGGAGTTTCAGAGTGGCAGCGGGAGTGAGAGGAATCGAAGAGAGAATCCAATCCGTATCGATGATGATCCTTGAATATAACAATAAAGCCAAACGCTTTCAGCTTCCAGTGCTTATATTTTTTGTTTTCTTTTATTATCCGAGATATTGCCTTGGATACATAAAGCTCTTACATTATAGGAGCGTAGGTGATGGCCAACAAGGATATACTCTAGTTGGCTGCATCTATAAACATTCGAGGCAAGCCAACACTTGGCTGTTGGTTGTTGGCTAAGTGGGTAAAGGCTGAAGCAGAGACATGGACCAGGGCCATGGAGCTGTTTTTTGTTGCTTCATTTTTACATCCTTTTGCCGAGTGCGATTCTGGAATTGACGACTATGGTTATGGTATGGAAGGTTGTGTAACAAACAAAGTTACATCAAATAATGGCGATGATATTGTGTGTACTGGAACGGTCTACCTATAGGAATGCATAGCTGGTGCTATTGAAGAATTTTCATATGAAACAGATCGATTTCGTGGCAGAATGCTATGCATCACCATTCGAATGCTCTTCAATACACGAGTATAGGTACCACCTACATATACATACAATCGAGTGTATGTATATGTAGCTTGATGGACTATTCGTCGTCGTCATCATCCTTTTCCAGCTCTCTCGACCAAAGATGTTTATTGCGAACGATTTATTTGTTGATATATTCCTTATTTTTCCTGATGGTTATTCCCTTTTTATAATGGGTTTTCTCATATTTTAATATCATATTCAGTTCAGTGGGCCGCATGAGTATTTCCATATCCGCATATATATACAAAAAGAGACGGAGAAGATCTCAGAAGTTATGGGATTCCATTATGATGGTTTGAAAGTTGTATGCTTTTTTTTTTTTTCTTATGTCTTGTAGTGGGAATGTGTTTTGAGTGAAACGCTGCTGTACAAATAAAATCAAAATGCATAGTGTTTTTGAAAATTGAGAAGATGATTTGTATTAAAAAGAGATATATCAGTTTTTCAACTTTGTGATAGTAATTTGTTTAGAGTTGTGTTGAAATCTGAATTAATTTTTTGAAAAGTTAAATTGAACGTCCTTTTGTTTCATTTCCGCTGGAATTTGAGCATTTAATCTTCATTCGTTTGCAGTGTTGCAAAAATTAAAACTATATGCATACATCCATACTATCCATACTAATCCATACTACTCTGTCTCTGTCTGTCTGTCTGTCTGTTACTCTTTCACGCCTAAACGGCTGAACGGATTTTGTTGAAATTTGGTATGGTGATAGATGATAACCTAGAAATGGTCATAGGCTATAAATAATCACGCCATCGTTCTTAGGGGGTAGGCAGTGGGCAGATAACTAAATTGAGTTAGTGATTTTTAGTCCTTTTTGTTGGGACTTTTGCTCTTATACGTCTAAACGGCTGAACGGATTTTGATGAAATTTAGTAAGGTGATAGATAGTAACCTATAAAAAGATATGGGCTATTAATATTCATGCTATCGTACTTAAAGCGTAGGCAGTAGGCAGAAAACTAATTAAGTTAGTGATTTTTAATCGTTTGTTTTAAAAGTTTACCTCATTCACGCCTTGACGTCTGAACGGATTTTTATAAGACTTGGTTAATTTAAAGATAGGATGCTAGGCACGGACACAGGCTACTTTTTACGGCGGGAAAATACCTCATTCCCGCGGAAATCTAGCGTGATCGTGTCAGATTGATTAGGTTGCTTTTGAACAAATTTTGATGTGAAGTTGAGGACCGGAACATGATAGTGGGACATTGTTGCAGGGGGACTTACAGCCGGGAGAAAACAAAAAATCGTATGCGGACGAAGTCGCGGGTAAAAGCTAGTTTTTCATATTTTGAGGTCTTTCAATTCCAGTTGGGATATATTTGAAAATTTAATTCAGGCTTTAAAATTCGAGTGAGAATAGTTTCTATCATTAGCATTAAATAAAAGGGACTCAACTGACGAAATGCCTTTTCTTTGGTAACCTTAAGTAATCACCCATAACTATTAATTTCAAAACATTTTCTCTTTCAAATTATGTGCAGAATTCTCTTTTGCTGGTGCACTCAGGCGTATACGCACTTTTTTTTTATTTTATTTTTAAAATTAATAAAATTGTTTGATTCTTTTCCACCTTTTAGTATCAAATCCAAGTACATCCAGGCATAGTTTCTATCACAGCCATACCGATCATGAGTGGGTATGTTGCCCCCGATAATTTCGAACAAGCACTCTGGAAACTGTGTTTGCTCTGGTTTCTAAGTCGTAGATTTATATTCTTTGTTATATTCAATCTGGAGGTTAGAGAATTGAGAACTATAGTAGCTAAAGCATTCCATTCCATGTTCGATCCAGAGAAGCCTAAGTTTTTGACTGTTTCAACCACATCCACAGTTTGTGCAGCTCTTAGAGATTGCGATATAATCTTCTCACTATCCGATGAAGAATTTTTCCAGTAATAATAGCTAAATTTGTAAAAAAAAAAAAAAAACACTTCCCTCATTTTAGCTTAAATGTCTTGAGAACAGAAATAGACTTTGGGATAATTTTGTTTCTAAACATTCATGTTACAACTTTTGTAATAAAAAAGTTAAAATAAGTAAAATTGTGTGAGCAATGATGTTTCAAGGAGATCAATGGAAACAATATTTATAAAAAATTCAAATGTTTAAAAAAAAAAACAGTCAAATCAGTTTTTTCTTGAATCTTGAACAACTGACCATCAGCGATTTCTCCACTATATTTCATCACATCATTTAAAGATTATAATATAAAGTAAACAGAGTTAGTCTCTTTCCTTTGATTTATTTGTAACCTACTATTTATTATGTACACACGGGCGTATACGCACTATTTTTGTATTTCTATTTTCAATCTGTTTTCGCATTCTATTTATTGATTATTTGTTAGTTGTTTTTTTTTTCTCACGCATTTTCAGTGAAAACTTAAATTTTACAAAATAAATTTCTATGTCTTGTTTCATAAAAGGTCTTTAAGGCTTCACAAAGGCGTTTTTTAATGCATATCGAAAAAAAACTAAACATTTTCTAGAATTCTTAAAATAAAGAATATTCAAAAATTAGTTCAATACATAAAATTACAAATAAAATTCACATACTCGTACATTTTTGTATTTGTATAATCCTTGATGTTACCTAAGATGATATTATATAAAATAACAAATGAGATAAGAGGTCCTTTCTAGCCCCCCTTTGGCTCAGCTATATGAAGCTTCATCTGGAATGTTCTGTATTTTATTTTTCAATTTCTGTAAAATTGTTCATCTACTTTTTTATGTTTAATGGCAAAAGAAAAAACTACAACATCTGATGAATGTAAGCCCTTCATGTTATTTTAAAATGCACTATACCATACATAATATTGATTCCTGCCTCTTATAACCTAAAGTCCATCCTGATGTGGGTCGATGATGGGGAACAAGGATATAGGAGTTCCACTTTCCAGGCCAAATCCATACGGTACGTGTCGCACGGTTCTACATATACATACATATGTCCGAGTATTTACATATATGCCTGTATGTATGTATTTATATTTGCGTGTTCTCTCCCACCGCATTGATCCACGTACAGAACATAAATTTTGCACTTTCAATCAGGCCCAATGGGTTTGGCTCCCGATACTCGCCGTACTCGTGTATGTTGCTACTATTGCTGCTCCATGTTGCATCATCCCGTACCAGTTGGAACAGAACCGAACCGAACCGAACCGAAGCAATGTTTTGCTTGTCCATGTTACGTGAATTGTGTTAACACTGTTACCAATATTTTAACTCGCGTTTTTTTTAAACTATACTTTCAATTCATAATAAAAAAAAAACAAGCTATGTTTCAATATTTATGGCTTCCAAAATGCATCTCATTTGTGTCAGCATCAGCTTGTTATATCGATCCTAGAGCAGCGCCATCGCCCATTGCCCATCAGTGCCCAACCAACGCCAGCGTCCACCATGTCCAGTTAAAGTTTCCCAGCACGCGGGACCAATGGCAATTTTAAATTATTAGCTTTTGTTGAAATATATGTTTTTTTACACAGCTTTGATTTTATTATTTGTTTATGCAAAATATTGTGTTGTTGTTTTTTTATGCATCCAGTATCTGCATATATTAAACTTATTTACTGAGCCCGATCCCGAGCCCGGGCAAGAGCAATGACAATTTGTTTTATTATTATTTGATTTGTTTTGAATATTGATGGTGCGATTCTACTAGTAGAGTTACATACATACATACATATATTTATAAGAACGAATAATGCATATAGCATAGAGTAATAAAAAAAAAATAATTAAGGAGTGGACAGAGGCATTCTATTGTTGATACGAATATGTATTATATTAATGCCAATAGGGAAATGTTTACTTTAAATTCATATGATATGGATTAATAATGTGCATTTTGATTATTATCTCTCAACAATGGCAAGAATTTAAATTAGTTTTAAAGCTAAATGAATGAATGAAATGAGGCGGATAAATAAATTATTGAGTTTTGTTTAACTGATATTTTTTTCTTTTTTTTTTTGGTAAATAAACACAACAAAATTTGTGATTGCAATAATGTTACTATGTATTAATTTTTAAATTTAGATTCATGAGAAAATGACAGATTTGTAAAATAAAACTTCCACTTCTGAATCACGCTTATATACACTGAGTTACAAAAAAAAGTGGCGCACCTTGAAATTTTGCTATAATCTCATAAAAGATGGACAAAAAAATATTTTTTTAATGCAATTTTGTTTTTTGAGATAAAAATAAGTAAATCACATAAAAAAGGAAAAAAAATGTTAAGAATCTACGAATGAAGAATCAATTAACGAAAATGAGCAAAAACTTCATAAGCTAACATTTTAAACGTCCAAATTCTCCCATTCTTTGATTAGAGCAGATCTCAGCCCACTAAGTGTCTCGGAAAGGGCAGGTCACCTCCTAATTATTCGTCCCAAACATGTTCGATGGGATTCATGTCCGGGCTCATAACAGGCCAAGCGATCACATCAAATTCGACTTCTTGCAAGTAATCAGTAACGCACCTGGCAACATGTGGTCTAGAATTTTCCTGCATCAGAAGGAAGTTTTCGCCAATAAATGGTTCGAATGGAACCGCATATTCTTCCAGAATGTTAGTGATGTAATATTTGGAGTTCACCGACCCTTCCACTAACTACAACTTTTTTTTCCTGCTCACACCATGACGGAACCTGTCAAGAAATTTTCAAGGTGGACAACTGGTACCGAAGAGTATCTCTCGCCTGATCGCCTCCACACTTTGCAACGTCCATCTGGTGACCGCAGTCAACCTCAGTCCAATTTTAGTAAAGGCGAATAAATTCCATCCGCTGGCACTTGTGGCTATATCGTGAGTCTTGGTACACGAACAGGCCTTCTTGCTGACCACTCTCCACTAATCACCGCCTGACTGTTTGTGCATTCACCGCCCTCACTCCAACGATTCTAATTCTGTGAGACAGCTCAACTGCTGTTTGATGACGATCTCGAAGGCTTTGAAGTGCCAAATATCGATCTTCCCTTGCATCAGGTGTTGCTCTGGTGTGCTCATGTGTGTCACTATCGTCACAAATTCCACCACTTTGTTTGTTGACGTATCCATTCATCCAGAAACTGACCTAATTGGAGAAAATAATTTTTCGATGAAAACTTTGGTTAGATTCCAGTTGGTTCCAAGCCCTTTCAGCGAATTCGTCTCATTTCTGACCAAGTCGGTTTAAGTCAATTAAATTTTGTAAGGGTGCAGGCCTACGTCAAAATTTAATATTCGTCATGTTTTAGTGCACTCTGATGATAATTTCGAATAAAATACTGAACAAATGACAGCCAATTTGAAAGATGGTTTCCAAAGCTTGAAAGTCCCTATTTGAAAATCCTTTTATTAACCCACTCCATCACTATGATGAACGTAAGTTTTGATAGACGAAAATGACAATTGACAATGCCACTCATTTGGTAATAACTGACAGAGGAGTTTGAGAAATAAGAAAGTGATCAATTCTGGATTTCCTCTAATTTACAATTCCAAAATCTTAAACAGTTAACTTCGAACAAGTAAAACCAAATGTCAAGAAGAAGTCATTAAGTTTTCGCATCGATCATCAAATTCAAAACCATCAAAAAAGAGACGATCTTGCACCGATACAGTTGGCTGTTGTAATGTGTTTCTTTCTATAATTTTGTCTCTCTCCTCTTTTCTATTTAAATGACGTGTGTTGTATCAGCTGATAGCTCCTTTTTCCAAGGTGCAGTGTACCAACTCCGTAGTTTTGTGTACGGTGTAGTTTCTAATATTGTGTTTAACTATGAGTTATCAATTCATTTGTGCAAGAAGATATGACACAGACTTGAACATTAAAACTAAAGCTTTCGATAACTTCGTTAAATAAATTTTAACGAAAATCTCTATCTACCAAAAGGGTGGTTTTGGATAGGTATAATAATTTAATTAAATTTATCAAAGTACATACTACATATACATGTGCCTATAGTAAAATCCTTCAGAGATAACAAAGGATTGTTTATACTATGTACATATATACGAATATATTGAAATTCTAAATATTTGAACATAAAATTAGATTAGCCGTGTATGTTTATCGATGCATTAAAATGTTCTTTGTTCCTATAGCTTTAACTGTAAGCATTTCGAATAAACTAAGCGTGAATTTCAATCTATTGTAAATATTTTTTATTCCCTTTTTCTTTTTTTTTTTGTTTAAAGTTAAATTAATGAACACAGAGTTTAACTAGAGTGTATCTGTATATTGTTTAATACTCCAATGCCTCTTGAATATGCAGGCAAAGAGTATAATTCATGGTTCAAAACATTTTGGTAATATGTAATATCATATTTACTTATCTCGTGTGTTCGGGATGTATCTGTGGAGTGGATCTACGTAAAGTGATTGTACTAATGTTACGAACATTTGGTCCCTTCAATATTTTACATGTAATTTTCTATCACACATCAAGGTTTACCTGTAGGGAAAGTATTTTAGGGTATTCCTCTTCTTTTTTTTTTTTGTATTTTGTGGAAGTATGATTTCATCAGGATATGATATGAGTATCTCCGAAAAGCGGAACTACGTGAGTGATTTTTGTTCAAGCATACATGTACATAGATACCTTTTTTTGGGGCCAAATATTTTATTCGACATCTAGGTAAGTGTATCCATATACTATACATATGTATGTTGGTTGGAAAATATAAATATCGTTGGCATATGTTTTTATTTTTGCGACAGCAAATGATTGTTAGATGAATATTTGATGTGACGAAAAAAGAGAGATATTCTATTGGAAGATATGTTTTTCTATTTTCGTTTACCTTCATTTGGGAAATGCTTTATTGATTTTCTATAATACCTAAAGAGCTTGTCAAAAATGTAGGTGTTTATAAAGGTTATTTTTTAGATGGGGATGAGACACCTATAAGTTTTCACTTTGAACACATCCAGTGACCCCATTGTTGATGTCAAAGCATTTAACAAAATAAAAAGTCTGCTAATAAGGACTTCCGAATATTCATAGTTTATAGTTGATATTTTTTTACATCTTTCAAATTGGTCAACATGGACTGCAAAGGAGGGGTTCTGCCAAAAACTGTATTTAATTTTAATCTAATGATAGCAAGCGTTTGATCAAAGACCCTGTATTACGAAAATATTCAAATGTTCAAATGTTTTTGAAATATCGGCCAATCTAACATCCAGGCGAGACAAAGTTCGCTGGGTCCTCTAGTCTTGAATAATTTGCATTGTATACAAAAGAAAGTTATCAAGTTCTTGATGCTAGAAATCTACAACTTAAGTCATATTTAGTTACTTTGAACAACAATTTTAAATGAAGTCACTTAAAACTTTATCATATTTCCGCATTTGCTTAATTCAAAAAAAAAAAAACTAAAAATATCTCCTTATTTTTATATATTTAGAAGTCCTTGCTACAAAACCGCATCCTTGTTTGTTTGTTTGTTTGTCTCTGCCTTTGTCACAAAAATTCTTAAGTCAAATTTTTTTCTCAAATTCCTTTGTCTACTCTTACACCTCAAAATAGTTTTTGTGGCAACTTTTTATATCCTTCAAACAACTTTTACTGGACCAAAATATAAACAAAAAAAAATAGTATTTCAACATAAATTGTGCTTCCTCAGCAGAAATTGTTTTCATTCCCCATACCCCCGCAAAAAGAAGAATGAAAATGAAAATGAAAATGAGAAAAAAATGTATATAATCAAATAAAAACTTTTAACTGAATTACGAGTTCTATATAAGTTAAGTATGTTCGTATGTATGTATGTATATTCTCTCATCCTCCTTTCATTTCCTTAACATTATCTGTCATTTGCAGCTAGAGCAGGATTCACATTTTAATTACACGAAAAATTGTGTCTTTATACCAGTATACTGGTTTATAATACTCGTACTATAAAAAAAAATTTATACTTGCCATCTCGTAGAAAAAATTCAATTGCAAATACCCAAGGACATTTCTGCTCTGTGTATAGTAGCTTTTGTGTGCGTTTAACAAACTTTTATTTTTTTCCCATCTGTTCTTCTTTTCTTTCTTTGTTTTTTTTTTTTCTTCCTTTGTTGGTCCTTTTTAGATACTTTTTCCTTTGCAGATAGTTTTACACCCAATTTAACTGTAACTTTTTGTCCGACTGCACCACACTAATGCCACGCTGCCGCCTCCATACCGGCCGCCCACCGATATCTTATTCTTTTAAATGCTTCTCGATGTTCATTGAATTTTAATTAAAAACTTTGAAATAATTCATTTTGCGAAAGGAAGGAAACGGGAGATGAAGTCCTTCTACAAGTTGTACAATTGTAACAATGCACATCCTTTTTCATGGAGAGTGTATGAGTTGGTGGGGGGCGGGGCTTGTACAAAGTTCGAATACGAGTATAGCTACTGAAGAAGTTTTGCCCGTGTCGGTCCTTTTCGTAGTCGTCGTCGATGTCGTCATCTTTGTCGTTGTTCTCATCCTTTTTGGAATGCGGCAATGTGAACTTAATGGAGCCCAAATTAATGTGGCTTTAGGATGTAATTTACATTGCAAATGCACCAAGTGACTATGATTAAGTAATATGGTAAAATAGTGAAGTAACGGCGCGCGACGACGCGCAGTGGGGATGGGTTTGATAGTGATGTTGATGTCCTTAAGGACCTTTTGTGGTGCTATACAAACGTGTACTCGTATAAATGCTAATTAAACCCACACCCATTCATTATACGCACCAAACACAATTTTATTTAACCTACTCACATATGTAAGGATGTGATGACATGTACATTGTATACATCTACCAATACTACGGTAATGGTGGTTTTGCCAATGTGGTTTTCACGTGTGTATATGTAGGTGTGGGTACATTGGGCACATCATTTATTCAGCCAATTTTGTTCCCATTAATTATTTTGTTTTAATAACTTAATGATGTTTTAATTATAATCAACCACAAAAATAAATGTGATGACGCCAAAAACAATCCGGATATCTGACATATGAACATGTTGCTTATACATATTTGTGTGTTCATATATGTATGTATGGGGTAGACGCATTTGTGCTGAGCGATAATAATTAAATATGTATTTTTATATCCTTTCACGAGGATCTGATGAAAGTAAGTCCGATTGTGACATAGAACGCGGAAAACAACAGGAATAAAATAAACCCCAAGTAAATTGTGACTTATGGCCATCAGTTTATATTAATACCTACATATTTCAGTTATATGTATGTAATCCTGTAAATCGGAACAAAACCAAGTCTACAACCATAGAATGAGGGCTTGAAATTTTGGTTTTTGTTTAATGCCATATACTCGCGACTTCAAAAAAAAAGAACAACAAATTTTGATGGCCAGGTCACATCACACCCAACTAAGCTCAACATAAGTACAATTGCCACCTAAAAGTTTTGACATAAGCTTAAGGCAGTGCTTACAACGAAAGTGTCTGATTGTCAAAATCTTTTATATCGAACTCTCAGAATTGCAATGAATACAAAATTGTAATTAAATTTATTACAAGTGTTTTACGAAACTACTTACAATACTGACTTATAAGACGAGATAGTTTCCTTAAAAAATACCTTTATATGATTGTCAAGAATGTTGATATCAGAATCTTTTTTTTTAGTTCTAAGTCTTATTGACTTTGATGTAAGTAGGTATCTCAAGTGTCACTAGTCAGATACTGAATAAGTGTCCAATCACAAAGTACACTTATTTACGTGTTTTTATGAAGCTTTTTGTGTGTATATGTATGTCTGTCAATCAATTATAATAATTGACTTTATAATGATTGAAAAGACCATAGCCATTAGAACAAATATCGAAAAGTGATTGAAAATGATGGATACGATTCTTTCCATTTGCATCTAAAGTTAAATCGTTTACATATATGTAGATACTGATAGATAGATAATATTTCTGTAAGTGCCATTCTGGTTAAAAATAAAGATCTGACACTTCAAATACTTATATAGAAATAAAAAGACTGGTATAATAATCCTTCATGGTGTGCACTTAATATGCAAAGAACATGTTGAAATACGACATCAATCTAATCAAACTAAAGTCGCTGACATGCATTCCGTGTTCTGTCATTTTGATGTGTTGTCAAATTCCAAAGAAATTTATAATGTTTGACGTATTATCTATGTACAATGCAAACGAGCAAAGTGTCATCGTAAACAGAGGTCCTTTCTCTATTACTGACGTCAATATCAGGTGATTTATGTTTACCTTTGGCAAGTAAACTGTACGGATCTCAAAATTCCTTTATTATTAACTGCAAAAATAAAAGATCAAAGATTTTATAGAACTTGAAATTCCCTACTATTTACTTCAAATATATTCTTTCAAACGAAGGTCTTCAGATGTATATTTTATGTTTTGTCCTCTACCATGTTTTAAAATGCAATTCAATTCGTGCGTCAGTGGCGTTCCATACATTATCAATCGATGTGCATTTGACCACTTGTTCTGCATAAATTGTTGCCGCCTTGTCATTTTTATTATAACCTGCCAATAAACCATCTGCAAAAAAAAATTAACAAAAATATACTTTTTTCACATTTAAGATACCCCTGTGTTCTGAATATCTAATCCCCGCTGTTCTGACTCGATTATTCTCTTCAAAATTTATCTCGTGCTACTGATTTATTGGCCAAGATAAAGAAACTAAGTACAATGACACGACACAATCAAAGTTACCACTTTATTTTTATGAAATCCGTCTGTGTCTTGTGTGCTCTACAAGAATTATGAAGCTATCTATCTTAATGGACTGCAAATATCTTATACAACTTCCGATTCCAAAAGACCAAACTAAAATGTGGCAACATCACAAGAAAAAAAGAAGAAGGTCAATAAAAGTCTACATACATACGAGTACCTAGCAAAAGTCATTATCTAGTTCAAATAAAAAATATAAACGGCTCAACTTATGTCAAACAAACCTGCATATGTGTGTATGTCGTATATTAGACCAAATCTTGTACTAGATACTTAACTCATTTAATGGCTCAAAGTCAAACACACAAAATGAATCACAGTCGCACAGGTTTTTGCTTTTTTGAAGCCTGTTTGCTTGCTGGAGTTTTGCTTTTTGGGTTTAATGCGTGAAAGCAATTAAAAAGTTATGTGGCTTCATCTTTCGGCTATAAAACTGAGTTTCATCAACGTCAAGATATTTAGTCCATTCCCAGACCTTGGAATACACGCATCACATCATCATCATCATGATGTTTAAGTTGGTAAGTTATACGACGGACGACGGCACGACGACGACGACGAATACGAATACCTATCCCCATAAAGAAGTCTTCTATTCCATTCGAGCTCGAGTTACAAACTGTCTTCTTTTTTTTCTCTCTCTTATTTTTGTAGGCCTTCCTCTTTGTGGTTTTGATGGCAGTTGTCGTTACATCAAATCCACATCCCAGACAGAATCACTCTAAAAAGGTTTCTGCCTTGACAAAGCAGCATTCGGTGGCTCATCATCATCATGGCTCGGATTCACATAGTGGAAAAGCCTCAGCGAAACGGGTAGCTCGTAGTCATGGTGCTGGATACCATGCTCCAGTTCATCATCCCCAGAGCAAAGTCACTCAGCATTTGAAAAAGTTTTCTGGTAAACGCACAGCTCGTGGTATCCATAGTGGTAGTGGTGGAAGCCATGGCCACGGACTCGAACACGGACATGGACACGGACACGGACATAGTGACAACAAGGCTTCCTTCGTTCGTCCTGTAAAAAAGAATCGGGGTCATCGTAAATAGTTTTTGTGTAAAGTTTTTTTGCCCATTCACTTTTATTTTTATTTGTTTTTTTTTATCATAAAAAAGAACTTCTTTGAATAAACGAACAGGTAGAAGTTTTTTACCACCTTAACCGAAGTCTTTTTGTTTTTGGAAAACTTTGTTGGTTTTGACGATATTTTGGTTGACCCAAAGATGGCAAACAATATTTCTAATTGATGTGTTCCATGAGTGCCTATATATTCTACGAGTATACACCATAAAAGCAAAAAAGCTTTTAAGAAAATGCTGATGCCACCGCCTATCCGTCCACCTCCCTATAGCCCGCTCACAGGACTGTTTGGTTTGTTTAAATATTTACAAAAGTTAGATGAATATTTTTTCTGATGTTGTTCTATGTTGTTGTTGTTTTTCTTTTATTTTTGTGTGTTCTTACATAGTAAGTTGGTTGGTTATTGTTGTGGGTTACCTTGTTTTCCAACTTCAAGGCTTATGTAAATGATTTTGCCACAATTTTTACAACACAAAATATGATATAGTACCTACTCGTACCTACTTAAATTAGGAACATTATATTATGAAGAACTTTGGAAATTTTGTGGCATCAGATATTTTTTCATGCATAAGTTTTTTGGGTCATTTACATTTTTAATGATCTGCTTTGCAGAGAAACTTCTATAATTTAGTTTTTTTGAAGTTCTTGTGATAATTCTTGACAAAAGTGTGTAATTGAATTGTTGCAGAACGATAGGCAGATGGACACACCTTTTTAAAATGTATCTAAAACTTCATTCAAATAAATAATTCACCTACACCTACATTCATAGCCAATTAGTATACACTTTGCACACTTCAGCGCTGCATTAATATCATTGAGCATGTTTTTGCATACACAATTGTTTTAAACTTTTAATTTAATCATACAATTTCGTCACGTTATTTACAAAGTCTGAATTTTTAAATCAGAATGAAACATTTAAAAAAAATAACAATTTAACTAAGAATCTAATCTTTGCATTGACAATTATTGTTTAAAATTTGAAAAAGATGTTTTTATTAGAACCTGTTCAACTGGATTTATTCCAAATTGATTTTAACAATTGAATCAGAATATTGTAAATCGTGAGTATTTTTAAAAACACACACACAGAATTCTGTATTACTTTATTTAAAGTGCTGTAAAATAAGAAGAAAGTTACGAGATACGCCCTGAGAGAAGATTATGCATTCCATTTCCAATGTTTCCTACCCTGTTAAGTTGCGAAAAAGAGCAGGAATATTTGGAATACCATTTTTTGAAAAAAAGTAAAAAAACAATAGTTGGCCACACTAAATCAAAAATATACATATAATTTTTTTATTTGAATTGCAGAAATATGTAAAATTCATTTAAATAATCCCGCGTACACACAAGCGTCATTTTGACAGACGTTTTTCATGGCAGAAATCAAACCGCAGTTGACGTTTAGCTTGCAGTGTCAAAATGACGCTTGTGTTTACTGGGGCTAACGTTTCATTCAAATCTCAAAATAAGCATGAAATTAATGTCAGACAGTCAAGGCCTTGAAAAAACCGTCTGTTTGTACTAAAACGATTGCGCCACCACGCGTCAAAATGACTCCAATCAATTTCTCAAAACTTACCTGGAAAGTAAGGTATCAAAAAATACTGTCAAACTTTATTGGATGACTTGCCAAAAATGTTCGTGTTCAGGGAAATGATTTTCTATATGTAAATAACAGTAAAAACAAAATCCTTAACCACCCTTGATTTTCCTTTCAGATTTCAGTGCAAACTATGTGCAAATAAACCGAGTCTATTAAACTTTTCGAAAACATTTATACACATGCCCATTATGCAAAATAAATATTTAATTTAAAATACGTTCTTTTTCTATTTTACCAGTTAACCTGCCATTTTTTTGGAAAGTTAAAAATTGAATTTAACAAGTCTATAGACTATATTCCCATATAACCTGACACAGGTACATACATATACGAAAACAACATATTCAAATATGTACTTAAATTTCATTTGAAAAGCTTTTTTAAATTCCAAACACCGCACCCATTCATAGCTAACCCTCCTATGCCTGATGACCTTCTCGGAATTTCCAAAAAAAAAAAAAACAGAAGAAAAAAAATCAATTATGCTAAAAGAGGTTTTATTTTTAAATTAGTTTACATAAACCCTTTCCTTTTTTTTGGTATACTCTTAACCAGCAGTTACACGTTCTAGGAAAATCACCAAAGCAATTCCCAGCAATTTTTATATTTATCCAGGTAAGGTAGCACAAAAATGCCATAGGTAGGTATAAAACCGGACCTTCATATACACAAAAGGTCGCTTCCTTTCATCCATACCTGGATGGTGTACCTATACTATGTACCTCGTACCCAACCCAATGCCAATTTAAACACCCACCATCATGAATACCAATCAGAGTTTCCTGCTGATAATATTACAGGGTTCGGAAAATATCGCTCGCGAACCGATTAATATGGATACTTCTCACATTTTTCCGATCTTCTCACGATCCGAAAAAAATAAAATTCCCATACGGATACTGTTCTCGGGATCCGAAAATTTCAGATCTTTCACGAACCGAATTAAATTATTTTCTTTCTCTTTTTTTCATTCGTGAGAGATCGAAAAAATATTATTTTTTTCGGATTTTGTTCTCTCACGAATAGAATTTGAAAAGATCCGAAAGGATCCGAAAAGATCTGAAAAGGATCGGAAAAAATATTATTATTGTTTCGTGAAGTTTGGTTGATTTTTACGCTGTTGTTTTTAATTATGTATTAATAGCTATTATTAGAAAATGCTGCAGGGTTCGGAAAATATCGCTCGCGAACCGATTAATATGGATACTTCTCACATTTTTCCGATCTTCTCACGATCCGAAAAAAATAAAATTCCCATACGGATACTGTTCTCGGGATCCGAAAATTTCAGATCTTTCACGAACCGAATTAAATTATTTTCTTTCTCTTTTTTTCATTCGTGAGAGATCGAAAAAATATTATTTTTTTCGGATTTTGTTCTCTCACGAATAGAATTTGAAAAGATCCGAAAGGATCCGAAAAGATCTGAAAAGGATCGGAAAAAATATTATTATTGTTTCGTGAAGTTTGGTTGATTTTTACGCTGTTGTTTTTAATTATGTATTAATAGCTATTATTAGAAAATGCTGCAGGGTTCGGAAAATATCGCTCGCGAACCGATTAATATGGATACTTCTCACATTTTTCCGATCTTCTCACGATCCGAAAAAAATAAAATTCCCATACGGATACTGTTCTCGGGATCCGAAAATTTCAGATCTTTCACGAACCGAATTAAATTATTTTCTTTCTCTTTTTTTCATTCGTGAGAGATCGAAAAAATATTATTTTTTTCGGATTTTGTTCTCTCACGAATAGAATTTGAAAAGATCCGAAAGGATCCGAAAAGATCTGAAAAGGATCGGAAAAAATATTATTATTGTTTCGTGAAGTTTGGTTGATTTTTACGCTGTTGTTTTTAATTATGTATTAATAGCTATTATTAGAAAATGCTGATTATGGGACGAAAAAAAGAATGCGAATTAAAAAAGTAGGTATATTTCTTATTAACAAGAAACAATTAGGTGAAGTCTTTTGAGGTGTCAAAGAAAAGTGACTTTGAAAATAAAAAAAAAATTAAGGAAGTGCATGGTGTTGGTGTCAGTATTGATGATTATTTAAATGAGAAACCGCCGCGCCGCCGCCGACACCATTGGAAAGTAGAAGTCTGGCCAGGTAATTGCCTGCAAATGCATTTATGCAAAATACCCTTTTCTTATCCGCAATAAAATTTATTGACTGTACGCCAAAAGTAATAATTGGGAATTTCCCAGTGCATTAAAATACATACATCATACACTTTTCCTAGAACTATTTTATTGCGATGAGTCGACGACACCGACTGACGCCGACGTCGACCAACGCCACCGCGACTGCAGCCAAGCCGCTTTGACCTGCGCTTTGTCGCGACGTGCGTCGTATTAGGTATCTATGTTTTGTCACAATAAGATACATCGACCATTTTTGTTCCAAAAGAAAGCAAGTTCTTAACATTTATTATTTAAATTCATCGCTAGCAAAAATATTTCGGGGTTTTAAACAGGAAATAAATAAATAATGGGAGCGGTTTTTTATATTTCCTAATTATAATATTTAAATATATGTATTTCTATTTAGAATAAAAATAACACTTTAAAATTTAAGTGTACATTTTTTTTATCTGCGATCGGTTCGTGAATGGATCTTTTTTTGGATCTTCTGTGATAAATTCGTGAACGAATTAAATTTTTCAGTTCTCAACAAAATTTAATTCGTTCGCGAACACAAATTTTATTTTTAAGGATCCGAAAAATAAAATTCGCGATCGAATTAAAAATTAAATTCCCAGTTTGGTTTTTCGATCGCGAACGAATTAAATTTTATCGTTCTCCGAACCCTGTAATATTATGAACATCATATTAATTCCGTTGAAAAGCACTTCAAAGCCAATCCAAAAATGTACATACACCTTTAGCTGGTTGAATGTACTTTCAAAGGAAAGGGGACTTAAGCGATAAAAAAAAGCAATCCTTATTAAATTGTCGTCTCTTTATCTTGGTGTACTTCTTATTTATGTTTTTTGTTTTTTGTATTTTGTTTTTTTTTTTTACCACAAATACAACGAAGATACAAATACCTCCTGCCAAAAAAAAAGAAGAAATGAATTGAGACCCATAAAAAATGTCTTTGCCTTTTTATATTTTTAAAAACCTCCTGGGCACCTATAAAGCTAGTCCGACTTATATTTTTTTGGCACTGGCAGAGGTGTCCTTTGGTTCAAAGCTTTTTACATCTCCTTTGCTAAATGGACCAAGTACTTTGAAAAATTCTAAGAGTTTATTGTGAATTTCACGGTTAAAGTCGTATACTATAAAACTGATTCTCCTTGTTCCTAATTAACATTTTCTCATCGTCCACTTCTTCTTTCATTTCATTACAGAATGAATCTGATTGCAGCTGTTAGCATTCTGCTGGTCACCATCCTGACGTTCCAGACGACAATGACAAATGGGGCCAAAAGCTTAGCCGAACACAAACAACACTCGTCATCGTCCAAAGAACACTTGGCATTAGAATCAGCACTGGGTTCTCATGGCGATAGCCTTGTTCGCAGAGGTCGTGGAGCCAAATCCTCCAGTCAAGGATCTGAGACCGGTGGTGGTGCCGGCTCTGGCGGTGGTGGTGGGGTTGGTAAGAGGGGGAAAAATAGTAAAAAACTTAACAAAAGCACGCACTTAGAAAATTCTAACGCACCAGCTACATCTGCACAAAGCATGTCCTCAGATCCCATCAGTGAAGAACGAACCAAATCCCAGCAGCATGAGCAGAAGTCTGCATCCCCGTCATTATCATCATCATCATCATCGTCGTTGGGACATCAGCATAATAACAAACCAAAGCAAAGGCAAATGCTAAAGGCCCAACAGCACCAGGCACATGTCAAACGTGGAGGAGGTAATGCCAAGTCAGTAGGCGAGAAGAAGTCTGAGGAACAAAAACGTAAGTACACATATACCTGTACCGCACCATCATAAGTCACCGAAACCAACACAACGGCAACGCCAACACCAAGGAAGACTTTCAAAATTTGGGTAGTCGGAATCGGGAAACGGGATGAGTGAAGGTTTCTATACATATATCAAGGACTAAAAGGTTTTTGATGTTTCCAACATGTGAAGTCATTCTCCCCTGGGAGATTATTATCCATCACAAAACACAATACGAGAGTTACCTATAGATATAGAGGATGTTTTGACTTTTACTTGATTGTGCTGAATTGGATTTTAAATTATTTGCACTTTGATGTTATAGAAAAGTTAATGTAGTTTGGTTTGCTTATGTCTATCCATTACACCATTAGCATGTCATTACCCATTAAGTTCATCAAACATTCAAAAATTTATATTTTATCTTTTATGAGTTAAGTTAAAACAAGAAAATTTCTTTTCTGGCAAACTTTGAAGATAAAATTGGTATAAAATTTAATAATTTACTTTACTTAGTTCTTTAAGTGAAACAAAAAAGGATATGTACATTGTTGAAGCGAGCGACAAATTTAGGCGGAATTTTATTTACATACATTTTTAAGTTATAAAGCTTTCAAGATTGACTTTGTTTATTATAGCTCCTGTCTACAAAAACTGTCAAACACAGTCTTAAAATCGATGATGTGGAGTTCTACTGTCGAAAAATCACAGGGTTGCCAAACGTTATAATAAAAAGGGTGACGCTGTTTATTTAGTATGGTCGTAAATTTTGTTTACGGTTTCGAGTTGCCGTAGGCTTGAGGTCAAATAGAAAACAAATAACGTCTACCGTGGAATAAAGTTGACCGATTGTATAGGTTATGTTGGCATGGTTGGTGTCCACATATCATTCAGGTTTAGTCCAAAAGAAGAGTAAGAAATCATCAACTCGAAATTCACTTCAAATTTAAACGCCTTTGGATTTTATGTGGATTGGTATCATGTCAAATTCGAGCTTAAAGTTAAATGAACACGAGCTAAGCCATTAATTTTAAATTGAAAACTATTTTTTCAAAAACATACTGACTAACGAATGAGTACTGTATATTTTAAGACCCATCACCCATTACTTTAAATTTCATTCATTTGCCATGCACCAAATTTTTATTAAAACTCAAATAAAATGTCGTACATATTTTATTACATATACACATGCTCGACTCGTATATTATTGCTGATTATTTCGTTTCAAAAAATGTCAAACTGTCGCGTTCCATAAGCCCACATTAACTCATCCCATACATCAGAGTCTGCTTGGAGTTTTGTGATCATGAGTGACATTTCTCATTTTGGGACAGCCGAAACAAAAAAAAACGGAAAAAAAAGAACAAGCCCCCTCTGGTGGATATATTTGTCCCAAGTCTGATTCTCTACTCAAAAATGCATTTCATTTAAAATTTATTTATCACAACGACAACAAAAAAAAAAAAAAAAAAAAAAAAAATACCAAATTAAACCCGACAATTCAAAAGTCCAAAAGAACAAATTCCCATCCAACTGATGATTCTGCCTCCTTCCGCCATGAGCCTTTACGTTGGCATTTCTGACGAGTTGTCCTTTTTTTGTATACCTACACTTGCTCACCCGCTGCTGGGCCAAAACACCCAAACCCACTGACATCGACACACCAAAACACCAACACACCGACCCACCCAATCATGCTCTCTGGTCACATTATAATATACACAAAATGTTATTTAATAATAATGAAAGTATGCACGCGACTATACAATGCTTTTATGTTGGTATATAGGTACGAGTGTGTACTCATATGTCCTTACGTCAAGGCTCTCAGCTCTTACCATCACCATTTTCCTGTCCAACCTAACAGTTAATAAAGCCTGGCCTGGTTCCATGGTTCCTGGTTCCTGGTTCCTGGGTCTCATATGCGAAATGCGAATGTCTGTTCCTGTCGTCGCTTAATTAAGCGTCAGTGATTCGAAAATATTTCGGACTTTTTCGCTGAGGTATTTCAGTTCTGCTTTTACGAATATGCGGCCCAAAACATTCGGGTGTGTATTTTGTTTTTCTGTTTTCGTTGTTTTTGCCAACATTTTGCCTCACATATGACATACGAGTAAAGAGTATGCCTTTAATGTTAAAGCCGCTGTAAAAACTCTGTTTTTGTGTCAGTTAAAGCTTTTGTATCCTTGTTTATGTGAAAATTGTATTCGAGATGTGTGTGAGACGACACGAGTACACCACTGACTGGGAGAGGGGCCTGATGTGCCATAAATTTCAGTCAATTCCATTGTAACGGTGACGGTGACGGAGGCTGAATTTCGGGAGTTAAAGTTGGTATAAATTTATTTGTGTTTGTTATTATATAAAACTGGGATAAGTCGTGGGATGGAAAGCAGATGTTCGGTTTCGTTTATTTCCCCGGTGGGCATTCTATAGTCTATACCTACTCGCATAACAGCGAACATTTCTGCGAAGCATAAGTTTGATATTGTATTTGTAATTCAAGGGTTACGAATACGATACGGCATACGGGTCGAAGTGTTGTTTATTTAACGGTGTATAGTTTAAGTATTTTGTACCCAATCGACGATGAGCGATGACGAGACGGCCGACGCACGCCGAGGGGGCAAATTGTGTAAAGTAAAAGGATTTTTTTTTTATTTAATTTTTTAACGAAACATGTTTTTGACAAATTCTCGGGATCATTCTGGGAATGACAGAAAATTAATACTTGTTTTTATAAGAGTACATACTACAAAAAGTATAAAATGTCATTTTTGCATGTAGAAATATTTGAAAATTCTGACAGTCAACCTGTCAACTTTTATTGGTTTGATTGCTTTTTAATTGATTTTCTTGGTAACTTCTGTGTTCAAGTACAAATACAAAGCTATAGTAGACAACATTTATTGGAAATAAATAACTTCATGTCAAATAGGGAATCCGATGTTTGTTTGTTTTTTGTTTTTTGTTTTTTTTTTTTTTGTAGAAATGTCAAAATTGTAACTGTAGATGTAAAATTGGAATGTTTACAATGTTATTTTTTAATAGGGATAATTCAATGGAAATTCACGCTTAAGACAACCGCAAAGGTGCGATTGAAACAAGTTGAAAGTTTTTCCTATATTGCTGTTTTGAAATCGAAACATATGTAACACAATATTCGCTCTTATTGAATCTACTCTTTTATCCATTACTTTGATTGCTTTTAAGGACAATTGTTGTCAGTTTTTTGCTTTATTTACAATAAAATTTCAATATTTCATTTAAAAAAATAGTTGATTTTCTGACTCAATTTTTTCTTATTAGAAAATCCAAAGAGCCTAATACTAATTTTCAAACAATTCAATAACAAACATTGTTACCAAAAGAAAATTTTCGACCATGAGATGCAATCGAATAGATTGGATTTCCTTTTTTGATTTGAATTCCTTTTTCAACCCAACTCGTACAAAAATATCGTTTTGATTTCAAGAAGCATCATCATCAATCGAATAAACCGTGTTCCATTGGAAATTGAAATTCAAAAATTCGTTTCAAAAAATTTTTCGATTCCATCGAAACACAATATGTAATGAATGTTCTTATTTGGATTGTAAAAAAAAAAGAATGCTTTGTAAGTACAACACAAAGCCTTTTCCACATCCTCGTATCCAGAGAAAAGCAAAGTCATTCAGTGTGAAGATGGTGCAATGGCAATAATTCCCTCTTTGATCATACTCCTATTCCAACTCAAAACAATAAAAATTGAATCGTATTTTGCTCATTTGATAAATGAATGCAATTTCTTTCAACTAATTAATAACTGCGATTTGTTTTGAAGACAACGAAATAGTTTCGATTTCAAATTATTTAAGAAACACACAAAAACAAAAACAAAACAAAATTTGGTCCAGAGGAAAATACAAAGAACTAAACCCACACTGCATCCACCCCATATTTTCACCATGGAGAGCTGAGTACACATACTCGTATAGAAAAAAAGAAAATACGTATTGGAAAAACTCAGAATCAAGGACCACTTAGAAGTTTAGTATTCTATACAGCCAAAAGGCATGATTTTCCCATATATAAACACACATACACACAAACACACATCAAATAAGGAAGGAAAAGGAACTATTGCGTTTGTAAAAACCTCTCATGTGTCAGAAGTCCAGTGTATGTACAATTTGACTGGCATGTTATTGGTACAAGAGGGGGATAAGTACTCGTACTCTACTGGGGCTTCCAAGGTTGCTGTTTTATTAATAAGGATTTTTTCGATGATAGTCCTTCCTGAGGGAGAATATAAAGTCAGGCCTACACATACACATCAAGACACTCGAAATGAAACTCAGGAATGGGAATGTATTTTTGTATTCTTTCTTTTTTTTTTGTTGTTTCTTTTTTGCCAGTAATGTGTACTGTGTATCTTCAAAGGATGTTTTTCTTTTTTTTCCTTTTTTGAGTAATTCGTGAAAATTGGATTTTGTTTGTTTCTCAGAAATTTCTAGGGCTAAGGTTAGGGTTAGATGGGGTAAATGTGTAAAAACACTTCATGCTTATGTTAAATAGGGGAAAAAATAGCCTTAACTAAGTTGTTCTTCTTTATAAATAAATTCATATATGTAAATATATTGCCGAGAGTTGCCAGCTACTTGTTAGACATAAATACATGTCAACGTATTTTTGTTTGATAATAAATCAGCAGGTAGGCGCCTATGAATCTTTGTAATGTGGTCAAAAAAAGAAATAAAAACACTGAAACAAAAATAGACATCTTAATAATATTAAAAGAGTTAGAGAAAATTGAGAGGAAGGGTTGCCATTACTAAGTTCTTCCCTATATTTGCAACTTTGTAACTTTAAACTCTCACTGAGACAGTGTCAAAACATTAAGCCACATAAAGCTGAAGCAGTTATCAATTTGCTTATTTCACTATAAAGCTCCCAAAAGGACATGCTTAACAAAGTAAAATGTTATATTCTGTATAACTTGAGTGGCAACAAAATTCTCGGTCTCTAGACAGTAAAGAAATTTTATGTCAAATCTCATATTTCTCCAAATTACCTCCGTCCTAAAGGGTTCCGAAAGAGTATCAAGCATTGTTTTATTTATTTATGAGGACATAACTTTTAACATTTTCATGTTTTGCATTTTATTAAACGAAAATTAATTTTCATTTTACCCTATTAACCTAAACCCACTCATACCCTAAATCTCTACACAACACGTGTATAGATTTGGGCGGAGGGCGTGAAACAAAAGTCAAAGATAGGAGACTTTGGTCTTCTGTGCAATGGGTTTCATTTATTTCCACATTTGTTGTAATAGTCTGTGTGATTTTTTTTTCTTTTTTGATTTTCATCTCAGTTGAACTAAGAGACAATATTCTCTTATGTACATCAATGACCAGGATTTTCTGTTCCAGTAAAAAAAAAACAAAAAAGTGTCTCAATAAAAGAGCCATAAAACGATGCAAAATGTCCTTTTGTGAATTGGGAATGAAATTAATATAGCGTGAGTTATGTTATGTTTTTCTTCTCTCGAATATTGTTCTTGTGAACTTGGGATCATTCTGATGATGGCCTTCAGACTAGATACAATACGTCGGCGGCGTAAAATAGACATTTGCCGTTTGTCGTGTCATGGATTAAAATATTATAGCTAGAAGCATGTTGTTGTTCGTTTTGAGTGTTGCCATACAAATTTCCCATGGATTTTAAGAGAAGATATAATTTCTAGATTATATTTTTTAATATACATACATGTATGCCATTTATTTTTTAATTAAATATTTGACTTGTATTTCATTTTTTTTAAGTGTCTTCATGTCGCTATTCAAAAAGTGCTTGGACTGAATGTGATGCCAAAACTAATTCGAGATCAAGGACATTTACATTGAAGAAAGGCGAATCAAGTTGCCAACAAACAAGGACTATCGAAAAGAAATGCAAAAAAGGTTTGTAAATTAATTGTGTCATCTCACCATAAATTCATTACAAACTTCAAAAAAATTATAAGCAGATTAAAAATGAAAAGTTTTCAACACATAATCATGATTTTATAAATATGTAAATCTTATATGATTGCGTGTTCAGCGTTGTTAAAGAACAAGATAACTTAACCCCAACTTCTATTTATTACTAAAGTCAGCAAAAATGATTAAAATGAATCAAGTTCTGACTTCAGCTCTTTTATATAAAAGGAAATCCTATCTACTAAAAATTCATTCCTTTTTATTAAAATGATAACGCTCCTTAAAAAACACATTCTTTTAACTCTATTTAATCAACACTTAGCAAATGCTCCTTAAAATTCCGCAAACAACTTTCCATTTAGAAATATTAGAAGTGTGAAATCAATCTCTTCCCAAAAATATTTCAACGCATAACCCAAAACACTTTTCGAGGGCTTAAATTATGCGCATATATATTTATAATAAAGCTAACCAAACCACTATTTTAAAACCAAAGTATTAACACGTAAAGGACATAAAATAATTACCACAAGAAGCCACTTGATATACGAAGAATCTCTATAAAGTTGCTCTGGTTGAAATTAAACTATGTTCCTGCATAAACAAACTTTTCTCATAATATTATCCGTCAAGTCAAAGTTCACCAAAAACTTCCGGGTTTTGGTAGTTGCTTTAGGTACCTAGCTAAAAGTCAAAACACACACAAACACACTTCTTCGACTGGTGTTACACGTGAAAGAGTAGGTATACACTTTATAAACAAAAACTCTTTTTATATGCACCACATTTTTGTATTAAAAAAAAAAAAAAAAACATGCACGTTGCTCATTGCTCTCTGCTGGAGCCCTTACATACATCTAAGGGATTACTGCAAAAAAAAATAATTGACCTTCTAAAAAACAAACTCCACGGAAACAACTCTGTGAAATTGCATTTAAAACCAAGGACTTTCTGTCACTGTGTGACGAGTACGACGACGACGACAAGCGACGCCTTGAAGGAAAAATCTTCTTTTTTTTAAATGGCGCCCAACAAAACTTATGTGCTCTTATGGTTCTTTCTCTGTTGAGCCTTCCGTTTCCATGGTTCAGAAGAGAGAAAGCATGGCATAAGTCGTAACGTAACTACTATTTCTGGAAGATTAAGCCTCTAGAATCCTGTTTACGTAACGCGTTCATCCCTTCGAAAGAACTGCAAAAATAAGACCTTTACTTTTCACATAGAAAAACGAAAACAATGGATAAAAAACCAAAGGGCTTAAAACAAAATAAATATGTGACAGGAAGTGTGCCATTTTTGTAGGAAATAACCACACGCAAGCACCACCATCGCCGCCCGCCCTTCACTCAGCCCAGTCAAGCAACTCCAACATGCAGATCTCTAAGCAATCAAAAAAAAAAGGAAAACGAAATTGAACCAAATGCGCTCAGCAGGATGTGAAAATGAAAACGTGAAAAGTGAAAGAGAAAAACTGCAAAACTGAAAACTGAAAACTGAAAACTGCACAAAATAAAAATGCAGTTCCCAGCGAGGATTTTCCCTGCTGATGCTTCAGTAAGTCAGGAGCCAACAGAAATTACCCCAGAGGATATGCGGCCACGTATATAGACCGAAACGCCATAGTTTCACTTCCTGCAGCATGATGGCAAAAATAAAAAAAAAAAAATAAAAAAAATGTGAAAGTTCCTTTTTCCTTATGATGCGACCGACTCGATAAGGCTCTTTCACATTTCTAGCTAACTGTTGGAGTGCTGATGGTGGTGATGGTGGTAGTGGAAGTATATGCAGTTTGAGCTGCGGACTCATCTATTTCATCATCACCATCATAGAGAAGCGTAGCGAAAACGATGCCAAGAGATGTACGAACAATAACTGCTGCATGCTTGGGTTCCTTGCTAATGCCAATGCAAATGTTTGCAATATGTGTATTTTTGTGTGTGGATGTGGATTTGGATGTGGGTGTGGGTGTGCACTTATGATGATTCTCTTTGCACTGATAATGAGGATATTTTGTGCCAGAACCAGAACCCAGAACCCAGAACAAACCAGAGGAGAAGGAAGCTCTACTCTCTCTCAATTTCTCATTTGGTGATGATGTACAAAACGAACTAACTGAACCCGCATTTGCACGTCTCCGCACTCTATTCTATGTGTGTTCTTTTGTTCCTGCAACTGGCAAAGGATCTACTTTGACTCAGGCTTAATTAGAAACGATTTGCACATGAAATTTAATTGCACTCTACTTTTCGGTACCATATTGCCTAAGAAACGTTCCTACATATACCTATACTTATATAATTGTAGATACTCCTTCGTATACCTATGTACATAATTTGTACCACACAAATATGGTGGAAGCCAAAGCGAACACCATATTTGCCGTACTCGTGTTCCAAAAGAACTGATGATGGCACTGGGAATGTTCGCATCTTAAGTAAATGCAGAACATACGAATATACTCGTACATAGTTTTTGTTTCTTCAATTGGGCGTTGATTATCTTGAGTGCACAAATTCGAAGGCAGCAGACTTTTAACATATGGAATTCTACATTTGGTTAAATGCTTTGTTCATTAGGTACACAGGTAGCTTAGCTATAAACCCGTCTATAAGAAAAATGTTTGAATAAGTTTAAATGAGTTGGAGGATTTATTAGTTTCATTAAAAACGTTTTAAGAGTTTTAAGTTTCTGAATAATAATAATTTTGGAGAAGTTTTGTTAAAGTTATATTGTTTTGAACTTTAAAGGTAATTATAGATTATTATTTAACAATGGATGGTATTAATTAATCCACGCTTGTAGAATAATAATATGTACACCTCACAAAACTAATTGCAATTATCTAGATAAATCAATTTAAAATCTAAGTTTAAGTCTGATCAAAAATGAGGTTTATTTTGTTTTAAGCCTTACTTAGTATCTCCTATTGAACAAAAAAAATGTCATATTAAGGCATCTTGGGCACATTATTTCACTCGCTTGGACCAGCTCTTTTAATGTCCTTGACAGTGGCAAAATTCAACAGACCAATTCCTAATGCATAGGAGTCAAACTGGATCACCTGGATCACAAGCATTGCCTTCACTCTCAGACTGTGAGTTTAAATTTGGCAACGACTTATCATTTGACTTTGAGAGGATCATTTGAGAATATGAAGTCCCAGTTTCAAAATCGATTCAATGAATGCAGTCTTTTAATTGAATTCCCAGCAAATTACATCAGCTAAAAAGATTGTATACATTTACAAGTCTTCTTGGAGTTAAAAGCATATTTGACAATTCCTACACAATCTTTTTTCACGTGCTTTAACTCCGCATTTAAAGTTTTTTTTTTGTTCAAAATTGTTATAAACTTTAATTTCTTTGTTTTAATTCGTGTTTTTTTTTTATTTCAGCTTGCCGTTATGAAAAAGGTGCCTGGACTGAATGTACTTCCGGCCAAATGACACGACAAGACAAACTTAAAACTACCAGCGATGCTACCTGTGAGCCAGTCCGTTCCATCAACAAAAAATGCAATCCCGGTGGTGGTAAATCCAAGGATAAAGGCAACAAAGAACGTAAAAACAAGGACAAAAGTAAGTTAAATGCCAAAAGTTTCTCTTGGAAAATTAGCAAATTATCTCCTGGAGACGCACAATGCACACTGCACAGCTTAGCATTGAAAGTTCTCTAGAAAATTCCATTCTTTATAATAGCCCTCCTCTCTCAAGAAAACGCATAAGTTCAACCTCATTACGTGCAGAGTCTAAGGCATCAGGTACATATGTGTGTATGTCCCATCTATGTTCATTTCATAGGTATAGGTACATACATATATCTACTCACAAGTAAATTCCAGAGAATTTTACTTTTGCAAAGTGAAATGTACTTGCGAGCAAATGACGACGATGGCGCTCAGTCAAGCATTACACTTTTACACTTACCTACTTGTGCTCCCTTTTGCGGCCAGGAACAGGACATTATACTCGTATAGTAACTCCAAATGTGCTCCAGTTACACACGTTATGTGGTCCTTGCTGGGTTTTTGGAGTAAATTTTCGCCCACCATATACCTATTTATCTCTCTAATAATTAAATTGAATTCACACACAGCTTTAGATTCGTTGGCACAGTTCCCAATACCAAACTCCAGTCTCCACCATCAGAACAACCACTATACACCAGTTCACTGGTGCAGCAGGCAGCAGTCACCTCGACACAACTTGCCAGGTGTAAGTAAAATGCGGGAAATGCGTTCAGCCACATCGACACAACAAAACTTGTACTGCAAGGATTTTGGTCTGGTGCCAAGACACAAAAGAGTATCATAACATGCTACAGCCATGCATCCTCATTATCCTAATGCCACAGCCCTACTTGCCATTATGAAACCTCTGTTGGGTTAGGTGTTTGTGCAGCATTTGTTGTGTGTTGTGTAGAATCTAGGAATATTATAGAAACTGTCAAAAAATATAATTCCGTACCTACTTTATTTGCGGGATGAAGTGGATCATATACAAACAAGGTACTTATACAGACATAATGTATGTTTGTAGGTAGTACTTATTATATACGAACGAAGTAGCTATTGTGGAAATTCTTTTCCAGAGAAATTTCCAACTCTACTCCACTCGACAGTCTGCCAAAATCCATTCAATTTTCAACCACAAGAATTGCAAACGTAAAATTGGTCGTATCCTACAAAGTTTCTTCCTTTTATCCTCGCAATCCATGACTTTCCCCTGTTAGCTGTTTGAAGAGTTAAAATTGTGTTAGTTATATTGAGTTGGTTGTTTGAAAAGTTTTTCTAGTGCACATAGATACATACATATTTAGATTGTTGGTATTTTTGTTTCTCAGACTTAAAGGAGTTTTTGAAACTCATGAATTACTGTAGTACAAACTACCTATATTTATTAACGGCTTACAAATCTCAGCAATATTATTGAGTATGAGTTTTCTGACAGGAATGGAGAGGACGAGAGGACCAAATGCAAATGTTTGGGGAACCACTCTTTATGACGAGTTACTTTTAGAGGATTAGACAAATTCTGTTCTGGCAGAAGAGCTATTCCACACATTGTCTTTTTTTCCTTACAAAATATTTTTCTTAACTTAATAAATAGTAAAAGTTACTTAAATATTATATAAATATAATATATTATAAATATAATAGTTAATTCGTTCCTCTAATAATTGATTTATTTTCTTTATCCATATGTGTATAATTTTGAAACTTCTATTAAACTATGAGCTTTTGAAGTTGTTTCGTTTTTTTGATAATTTTATTCATTTATTTTTTCTTATTTATTTCAGGTTCCCGCAAGGCAGCAGCTGCTTAAATTAATTGGATCCTGAGAATCATCTTAAAATATTCTCTATAAAAAATTAATTCACAAAATCTTTATAATATAGTCTTAGCTTAAGAATATATTATTATTATAAAACAAAAATAAAATTATTCTTCTATATTATAATAATAATGAACTTTTTGAAATTATACAAATACATATTATAAATAAACTTAATTATTTTTTAAAACCCCAGTATACTGTCGTCATGTTTAATGAAAATAAAATTAATTAATTAACTAATAATGAAAAAATCTTTAAAAAAAATATATATATACATATACGATCGTGTTTATTTGTAAGTTAATTTGTATATTGTCACAAAGCAGAACAAATTTATAACATCGACTGTAATTCAACGAAAATGATTATACTTACATACATACTTATATTTGAAACGTGTCCACTAATATTATTATTCAGAAGAAGAAAAAAATAAGTCAGTAATTAATTCTGATTCTTTAATAAAATTATTCTATAAATTTTCAAAATTTGTATTTGATTTATTTTTTCCTCCAATTTATTATTGCTTGTTTCATTAATATTTCAAACACGAACAAATAGGAACTATTGTATAAAGGTTCAAAAAGTAGGTGAGCAACTATTATAATCGGAGGTTCATCTGAGAGAAATGTGGTAGATCAACTAAAATGGGCTAGATTAATTAAAATAAAATCAAAAAATTACAGTCAATTTCTTTCCTTCAGTAACACTTGTTAAAATTCAAATAATATGTTTAAATTCTTGTTTCCGAACTTCTACCATAAAACATTTAGTGTTTAGGACACATTAAGCATTGTTATTTTATAAAAGTGTTCCAGCAGTAAAATCTAGAATTAATTTATAATTTAAAACAAAATAAAAAGCAGAATCCTTCTGCATAAAATAACGTAAAGAACCAGGTCCTTGTGACTTTTTACTCCCCATACATTCCTGTGGATGAATAATAGTGTGAATACCCTTTGAATTGAAAAGCGTGTTATCTGTGACAAAATATGATTTGTCCCTCGCAAGAGGTATTGACCTTGAATAATTGGCTTAATGAGTAATCCCACAGGCAGGGATTAATGTTACAGTTACATACCTTAAATAGATTATTTTTCACTATTCTTCAAACCTAAAAAAATATCTTTTTTCATAAAACTCAAACTCAATAAAACAAATCGGGTATAAATACTATGATCCAGGACTTAACGTTGCTATAATCGAATTTTGGCAAAGATAATACATAAATTCTGATCGATTGCTTAAAGTAGAAACTCCGCTCTCCATTGCAACAAATTACGTGCTTCATCTCTATTCCCATTTGTATTCATGTTTCAGAATGTGTTTTGCTTGTAATTTCTATTCTTATTCTCTATGTAATGAGGAAAACTAAAAAACAAGATTATAGTACTTTATGATTTCTAAATTGTCCAATTAAATCCAAAATACAAATAGAAAATAAAAATTTGCCACTAACAAAAATACAAAAATATTTATAAATTCAATTAATCATTCATTTCTTTATTGAATCATAACTAAAGTTCAAGTTTGAAAATATGAAACAAAGTTCACATTACGGAAGTTTTATAAATTGTGTTAACTCATTAAACAAAAAAAAATAACGTTGAGAAAAATATAAGCTTATTTAAACTATTGAAAATAATAATTTTTTTTTTTGGATCTCTCGGGCATTTGCACGATATTTTTTCTTAATAAAGTAAAGAAAAAAAAATGAAAAATCTCTTATTTATGTATTGATACTAATTTCTAGTGGGAAAGTTTCTCCGTGGTCCATCGAACCCTCCATTATTGCCACCTCCGCCATTGAATCGACCATTCATGTTGCCACCGTTTTGTCCTCCATTGAAACCTCGATTCATTCCTCCGCCACCGCCTCCGCCACTTTCAAAGCCACCACCTCCACCGAATCTTCCACCACCACCATTTTCGCCCCTGTGTCCACCTCCTCCAAATCTGGATCCTCCGCCGCCACTGCCACCGCCTCCACCGAAACTTCTTCCGCCGCCGCCACCGCCTCCACGGCCACCTCCCCCAAAGCCACCGTCTTGTCTAAATCTTTTTCTATCTCCGCCAAAACCACCTCCACCGCCACCAGATCTTGCCAATTGTTCGAGCTGTGGGTTAATATCTTGGTTTGCTTCTCGTAACACATCAATCAATCCTCGAGCGTTCTTGACATTTTTGCGGGTGAAGAAAGCGTACGATGTACCGCTGGAATGCTTCCGGCCCGTTCGTCCAATACGATGGATATAATCCTCCGACGACTGTGGATAATCAAAATTGATAACAAACTTGATTCCATCAACGTCTAGACCACGTGCAGCGACATCTGTGGCCACTAATATATTTGTTCTGCCATGCCTAAATTCACCTAGGACATTATCACGTTCCGATTGAGATTTATCGCCATGAATAGCGCCACAGCGCACCCCGAACCCTCCAATGTATCTAAACAGCTCGTCGACCTTCTTTTTCGTGGCCACAAATATAATAATTTTTCCCGGATCATTCGGAGCATCATAGATATTCGAAAGAAGCTGTTTGAGTTTGGTGCCCTTCTCCGATTCTTGACATATCTCAACGTGCTGGCGGATGTTGTGGTTCGCTGAGAGCTCTAAGGAGCCAATATTAATTTGTATATAATCGCACAGGAAATCTTCTGCCAACTGACGCACTTCTTTCGGCCAAGTTGCGCTCCACATGAGAATCTGACGATCCGGTCGAATTTGACTCATGATTTTTCTTATCTGTGGCTCGAATCCCATGTCAAGCATACGATCGGCTTCATCCAAAACCAGATACGTACAGCGGCGTAAATTAGTTGTTCCGCTGAGCAGAAAATCTATGAGGCGTCCCGGGGTTGCAATGACAATTTCAACACCGCGCTCAAGATCGTAGGCCTGTTTTTGTTTGGGAGCACCGCCAAAAATACATGTGTTCTTAACATAGGACGAAGAACCAAATTCGTTGGCAACCGACTGTATTTGCTGAGCTAGTTCCCTAGTGGGTGCAAGTACTAGAGCGATGGGGCCATCTCCCCGTTGGAGGGGCGGTTGAGCATTGATGTGAACAATTGCCGGTAAAATGAAGGCTAGCGTTTTGCCAGAGCCCGTCTTTGCAATACCAACCATATTAAATCCGCTCATGGCAATCGGCCAACCTTGTGCTTGGATGGCGGTTGGTGCAGTGTAATTGCTTCGTCGTATTTGATTCATACAATAATCCGGGAAGCAAGCTTCGTCGAAGAACTGTATTGGATTCGGAGCGGGACCTTTGAGAGTAATTTCGTTTTCAGCTCTGTATTTTTCAACTTCGTGGACAGGTCTGTTCTTCGTTTTGGGATGTTCTTTGTAGAGGTCTTTTTGAAAGGGCGGTAAGTCGACAGTGGACCAATCAATTGGTTCAAAATCTAAAAAACAAGAATTAAATATTAAGTAAAATATAAGGGTGATCAATTTTTTGGTCGAAGACATAATTATGAGATTATTTGTTTTCCTTCCAAGCTACAAGGTCCTCCAAATTATTGTATATACTCACCATTTTGTCGACTAGATTTCCTCTCACCACGGCCGCCAAATTTTTCGACACGTCCAGTACGAACACCACGTCTATCGCCACCGAATCCTCCTCCGCCACCACCTCCTCCATTCCTATTGAAACCCCGATTTCCACCGCGATTTCCTCCACGATCATCGCCGCGATCGCGAAATCCACCGCCTCCTCCGCCACCACCACCAAAGCCTCCTCCACCTCCACCACCACCTCCTCCACGACCACCTCCGCCAAAGTCACCATTCCTTCCACCGCCGCCGCCGCCAAATCCGCCCCTATGGCCATTACCAAAACTACCACCTCGACTCATATTCCTCTGAGGAGGCATAAATATTAGGATCTTTTGTTGGAGACTTTTATCAAACCGACTGTATGTTCGACTCAATAAAACAAAAAATCTACGTGTACCTAAAAATAAATAATTGAATTAATTTATAACACAAATCCTACTGAACATATTTACTATGATTTTAATATTTTTTATTTAATATTTTCTATAGAAACTAAGGTTTCCTCTTCTTGATTTTTGCTGATAGTAGTTTTTCTTATATGAAAACAGAAACACAGAAAGAAATGGCCATTTTGGCATTTTTTAGGAAACGTTCAGAAAATCTATTGAGGAGTTGCCATCAGCAATTAATTTTTGTTTGTAAGTAATTCCCACATTATTTGTTTTAGTACAAGATTTATTAACCAAATTGCAAAGCTAAAGAAAACAAACTAAGAATGTAGAAACTTTTAACAAAAACAAATCAATTTTTTTCGCACAAAAAAAAACTTTTAACTATATGTTCTTGCAGCTGTGGTTGTCATATAATTAACTGACATTAACAAAGGTAATGTTGTGTTTGTTAATATCTTACAGACTTTTTGAAGGGAGTAATTTTTTCTGAAACAATTATTCAATTAAAAGCCTTATAACTTAAGAAGGGCTTTCTAAAATAGACTATAAAGCACAATTAGAGAGTGATAGTAACAACAAGACGCATTTTGCAATTTCTGTGAACTAAATGGGTGAAACTTCACCAGAACCTTGAGCTTGGGCTCAAATTTCGAAATGTGAGTTTACTTGTCAATGCAAAAATCTAAGTGTGAACCTAATCCGCGATTTTAGTTAAGTGAAAATTTTTTTAAATAAAGAACAAACTTATAGATTAAAACATTTATGAATATTTTTTGAGTAAATGCAAGTTTTACAAAGAAAATCGTTGTTAATCATAAATCATAAATGGAACTATTACCAAATCGATGGTCGGCCTTAAGTTTTCATTCTGTTTGCCTAAATATTCGTTGACATGGTAAATGACTAATTGTCAAAATTGCACGATGCGGTATAAACAAAATAAATCTTTTAACTTTTCGTCTTCTTGGTTTAACTAAAATATTTTTTGCCTTTTTATTAAAATAAGTGAGTGGTCGATGAAATTATTTTTAGCGAAATTCATGACCATCTAAACTATCCTCATACCATTAAAGAAAATGTCGATTGAAGAACTAAATGGCTCGGAATTGGGAACCAAGGAATACTGGGAAAAAAGCTACCAACGAGAAATTCGAAATTACAAGAATCACGGTGATGTTGGGGAGATCTGGTTCGATGAGGATTCCCAATTGCGTGTTGTCAACTGGATCATGAAACGCGATGAGATCGCCGACGATGCAAAAATTATAGATCTTGGTAGGTTGGGACCTGAATATTTGCCACTTGTAAGCATTATTTTTTTACTACATTTTGTTTAATTAAAGGATGCGGAAATGGAATGCTATTAGTTGAGCTTGCTCGTGAAGGTTACACCAGTTTACTTGGAATTGACTATTCACCTAAAGCTGTGGAACTCGCTTCGAATATTGCCAAAGACCAAGATCTTAATATAAAATACGAAGTTGCAGATCTCCTTGATGTTAATGACTGCCAAAAGTTAGGCACATTCAATGTGGTCCATGATAAAGGTGAGATCTAGAGATCATATTCAAGAGTCTTAATGATTTTATCACGAACATTTTGCACAGGAACTTACGATGCAATAAGCTTAAATCCAGAAGATCCAAAGCAAAAACGAGAATCTTATTTGGATTGTGTCAGAAATATGATGGACGAGAACGCATTCTTTATTATAACTTCCTGCAACTGGACCGAAGAGGAGTTAGTTTTAAGTTTCAGTGATAAATTTAATAAATTCTGCTCAATACCAACACCAACTTTTAAATTTGGTGGAAAAGTTGGAAGTGTGGTAACTTCGTTGGTTTTTCAAAAAAAGCCTTAAGCAATTTTATGGAATGGAAATAAAAATTTATAAAAAAAAGAATACCATACGTTTATTTCAATCAATTTTAGATTCCTCAGATCTTTGAGATGCAATTGGGATTTAAGTTTATGTGCTTCATAAACTTAAATCGTACGATTTCTCAAAATATCTGGACAAAACCTTACCTGTTCCTAATTTAAACTCATTTCCATATAATATGATTGTCGTTCATACGAAAAAAAAAATGCACAAAAGCAATTTTATTTTAAATATTTTATTTTCATCATACTTTTAGTATCTAATTGATTGTTTTAAAAATGAAGACTAAATACACAACTGTAATATACAATGTAAAATCATCGTGCTTAAACTACAATAAAATCTGTTATCTATCTTCAAATATTTTTAGCATTAGAAGACTTATATATGTATATATAACTTTATTGGCACTCCCAAAAGCATGGATCAACTTCATCAATGTTGGACAAAAAAGGAGAAGAAATTAATTTAGTGTAAAAACTATAAAACAAAGTAAAAAATAATAATAATGACTATAACTTAATTAGCACTATATCAGTAATTTTGCGAGGACAATTTCTAAAAAATATTCACTATTTTATTTTTTCGAGGAAAATTAATATAAGAACTTAATATTTACTTAATGAAAAAAATACTTTATTTTCTAAATCAAATCACAATTGTTTTATTTCTTGTTTTTAAATTAATTTTAACTAGCACTAAACTTAAAGAAAAGAAATAAACATAAATAGATCAGTGCGCAAAGTAACCTTAAGTTAAGAAATAAATTTATGTTTTCAAAATTATATGTACACTCGGTATTCTTGGTTTTTGTTCTAAATTATTTTTGCTAGTGTGATCCACTTTTGCCTGCTTGAGGATGTAAATGTAAACACAAACGATGTTGTTATACAAAGTGGATTAAATCAAATGAATTTAATTTACATAGATGACGATAGCTCTCTCATTTCTAACAAGGCACATCTACTTATTTTGTCTCGATACTTTATATTATTATTCGTTTACTTTTTTATTTTTTATATTAATTATGTTTTTGTATGATTCTTATTTGAATTATATAAACTGAACTACAATATAAATAATCTAGAATAAAGTGGTGGGAATAGGACGTAATATTACGATTTGCCAGAGTTTTGGAATGTAACTCTTTCGTATGTTACGTAAAATGTTTCAAAATAACTTCTATAAAGACGATTTCAGCGCAAAACTATGAGCATTCGGTTGTTGTTTGTATATAGGATAATTTCAAATGGCGGCTTTTCGTGTAAAAAATACAAATAATATATTTAGCTTTGGTTTGAGTGTGAAGATCATTTCATAGTTTATTTATTTAATGACCCTAAGTGTAATCCGAAGTTCAATTCTAATTTCTTTTAATAACACATTCATATTTTAGTATATAAATTTCATATTAAGTTTGAAATTAATTTAATGTATTAAACCACTTGAAGCGGTTTCATCGCTAATTTAACTAAATCTAGTTATTACTTACATTGAGTATGATTGGTTAATGAGATCAATATTATTATTAAGGAAAGCTTTTTAAAGGAAATAAAGTAGAGAATAAGTATTTAAGACATGTGAAAAGCTCACATGAATTAACACTGAAGTTGGTACACTTGGTACAACCTCTTTTCGTTATTTATCAACAAACAATATTATAGAATGAAAACAGAATTATATGAATACTAGAGGTATTAGCAATAATGAAAATCCATAGTGAATGGGAGCTTTGGTCGAAAAAAAAATTGTGCAAAATTAAAAAATGCGCGATAATTAATGAAGATATTTGTGTGCACTAAAAATAACGATGTAAAATATCAACATACTTTAACTTTGTTTGCCTTATAAATTTAGTGATTCAGAAGTTAAAACAACAACAGAATGCTCATTCAGCCTTATTAATACTCGTACGTCATAGGGGCTAACAAAAATGGGATTTTTTTAATCTACAATTTTAAAACAATTGAAGGGCTGTTTTAAATAAAGATAGACAAACCAAAAAAGAAAAAATTATAAAAGAAAATTTAATTGCAATTCTTAGCACGCTTTCGCAATCTATTAGTCTTAAAGTACTTATCTGGTGGCGGACATTTGTTTGTGGTATTTGTAACAAAAGCATACGCCTCCCTCATTGAATCACCTTTGACATAATGCTGAGTAATAGTGCCTTTAAAAGTGCACACATTTTTCGAATGATCGAAACAAAATAGTGAATTGTGATGGCGGGGCAAGTTGATGTGTTCGGCACAGATGCCAGTTATGTAGACATCTTCCAAATGAAAAAGAGATGTATTCAAAGCGGCATCATAGAGCCGACCAATAACATCACTAGACATAAGATAACTAGCACCTGATAGGTATTTTGGATAAGTGTCACCGGGATACATATAGAAGGGTGCATACCACTTGCTGCTGATATTTGCAACTGGTTTTACAAAGCAAAACATATAACCAATTAAAAAATTCTGCAGCAAATGCAGACGATTCGCTGGCGACATTACTTTGTAAGACACAACATCGTGGTATTGAACGGTGGCATTGTAGATGGGAATGGTCCCTCCGAGGAGATAGTGCAGCAAATTGGGAACATTAACAAAAGTGTCGTCGTCGCATTTCATTAGAAATTGACTCTTATCACTACAATGTTTATTTACCCATTTAAGCATCATCACTGATTTTACAGTTAGATTGTTATAGGTATCGATAAAATTCTCTTGTATTAGATCATCGTATTGATCTGCTTCTTGTTTGAGACGTACTTTGCTTTCATTACCCAGATGTTGTTCGGACTCACTGCGCCCGATGAGGAACACCACTCGCACTGGATTACCATAATTGGAAGTTTCCTATAAATTGAATACAAATTGCAAAAATCAATAAATGTTTGTTTGTTTTTCGTTCGTGAATCTTACATTGAAATATTCTTTGTAGCGGTTGAAATTATCAGTTTTCTTATCTAAATAATGACCATTCATATCAGCATGCATCGTTGCAAACATACTGTAGTTAAATTCCGATGCATTTCCCCATGTTTCTCGTATGTTTTGTCTGTAAGAGAAGTTGGGGTTTTTAAACAAAAAGAATATAATACAAAAGGTAAAATTGCACATAACCAACAGAATGATGATCTTAATGTACTACTGCAAACATTTTCTTCCGTACCAATTTTGAAGTAGAATTTTGTCGTAACAAATACGGTTTCTTAAGTAAAATCGAAGGGAAATTATTCCACTATTCTTTGATTTTCTTATGTATGTACATACATATATGCATATCGAATTATAAAAGAGCACCGAAACAATTTTTTTGTCGCTTGTTATAATTTGGCGGTCAAATATCGATACGATAAGAAAAAAAAACTTTAATTAAAGTGTGTATTTTTAAGTCTTTCAAAATAATTTAATTAAACTTTGTATAAAATGTATATATACATATGTATGTATATGTACATATGTAGGTCTGCGAACTGAATTTTATGTAGATAACAATTTATATAATTAGATTTTGTTTACTATTTTAAAATCTCTACAGTGTAGCTAGTTATCAATAAATATGTTAACAATCGCTACAAAAAAGGTAACGGATATTTGATATTTGTTTTATCAATGTTTTTTAAACATTTTTCGATTTATTTCAAATTGTTCTGTAGTACCTACTATAGTATTTGTTCTGGTTGTTAAATGTTCTTTTCTTTTATCTTTTATTTGTTTATCTTAAGATAGAGGTGAAATCATAGCCTTCATATTGATTAAGAAATTATTTTAAGTCCACTCAACATATTTTACATTAAAATATGATTAAATTCAATTCAATTTTTGAATATTTGTTGTAATTAAACATGAAAATCTTTCCAATTAGAGAAAATGAAAATCATCAGGGAAATAGGTATGCATATGAGAACTAATGAGAATATCTACTTACCTAGCTTCAAAGTTATTCAAAGCAGAGCACACCACGATTAATAGAAAGAATCTACTCTCGCAAACATGCTGTGGTTTTATCAAATCCGTATCCTCGTCAGGCAGGACGTAGTCAGCGGTATTGCGGGATGTATTATATCCCCAGCCAGGCAAGGCAACTACACACAACAAATTAAAAATAAATAATTACTTTTCTCTCTTCTTCTTCATGACCTTGACCACAATGGTATATACAAACCTCTTCGATTAATTACACTATTACATATTGCTATATAAACAAGCAGAAAAAATGACAAAAATGCAAATGACACCATGACGAAACGTGTTAATTTTCGAGCACCCCTATGAATCTGATGTCGCTGTTTAGCCGACACCAGTTCCACTTCCGAATTTTCGTGGCCGTGGTCGTCATCGTCCAGTCGCTTAAAGTTCTCTTCATCTTCGGCCGAGAGCAGAGGTCGTCTGTCGGCCTTGTACTTAAAATATGTCATTGTTTTGAGAAATAATTTTTGTGCTGAGTATATTCTGGAGGATAGAACAAATAAAATGTAATTTAATTGAAAAATAAATCCAACTGAAGTTAAATTAACAACTTACTTTTGTGCGGTTTAGGTAGAAAAGGTGGTTAAATAACTTTTTTTTATTGGATTCTACTTTTTCGATTCGAAATCATGTTTGTAATCAGTATTGCCACCCCGATAAGTATTTACGCAGTAGATCCTTAAAAGAAATTTGCAAATTTATTTTTTCATCCATACAAATTTTGAATTCATTTTGTATGTGCGAATAATTTTCGATCTCACATTCTCTCCAAAACTAATCTGATAATAAAATACAATTGTTGACTTTTGCCGCCCGAATTAATTGATCATAATATTCACTGTTAAGTTAAGAACCAAATGGAAGCTAAAATTAAACAAGATCTGGTTGTTGCAAGGCTTCAATTACATAAATAGTTACTTAAATTAATTTAGCCACTTTACTTATACATGTTCTAGAATCGCTCCAGAAATTCAATTAACAATATCAATTAATTTTCTTACACAGGAATTAAAACAAAATTAAATAGCACTCTTCTTGTAGATGATATGATAATACATTTTAATACAACAACGTTTATCGAAAAAAGTGCAGTAAATTTTTAAGGAGATAATTATTTTTAATTTTTAAAAAGACGCAGGATTTTTTTTTGCAATTCGAGCGAAGTGGCAACGCTGATTATAATATTTTTATTAAAGAATTGAATTTTTTGAGCACTTGTTCGAGAACACAGAAAATAATTCGTGATCTGTTTATTATGTTTTTTCTTAATTATAATCGTGTCTTTATCCCTTAATTTACTCTTTGTTTAAATTTATTTTGCAAACATACCGATACCGAGCAATTCCAATCCGAGCAAAAATCTGCATTTGCTTTTGCATTTTTTTTGCAAGGAAAAATATTGATCAAATGTCAGAGAAGAAAATTTTCTTACATCTAATAATTGCGATATGATGGAGAATTCAATGTCAATTCTCGGCAGCACTGCCAGGCGAAATTTATTAATGTGAGATATACTCAGAGAAAAATAACACTTGAATTTTGCATTCATGCATGAGATAAAAAACACCATATCAGGAAACAGCTGTTTCTACTTTCCCGTTTTCCTCAAAAATCTTATCTGTATTTTATTTAAACTGATACTTTGGAGAGAATCCACATGAATGTAACAATGGAAACGGATATTTATACAATGGTGGAAAACCTTCATAAAACCTAATAATCACTCTGAAACGTAATGTCAATGTCAACATTATTAAGGAATTATTTTCAAAAGGGAATTTCACTATTTATATAATTTAGTGCAAAAATTGAAATAAGGAACTTGATGAACTTAGATAAAGTAATTACTATAGTTTGTAGAAATGGAAAGTGAATATATTTTATTTTATTATTTTATTTTTCTTTCGAGTATACCTACTAGGGATAAGCATTTTACTTTTCGCATCATTTCATAAGCATAACAAAACATTTTCCGAACCCTTTCTAAAGTATACCTTTCTTTAGTGTTAAAAAGATTTTTATTTTGATGTGATAGTGGTTTTTGATTGCTCCTTATTGTTGTAAGTCAAGTCAATAAGAAATAATATCCTAAACAATAACTTTATACAATTTGGAAGTTGAATTTTGCAAAACAATTATTGAAGATTACATCTTCAAAAGCCTCTTTTTATTTTTTTGCAACTGTTCTATCAACCACGTTACATACATAATATATCCTAGAGTAACAAGGAAAACAATTACAAAATAAAACAATAATGCCTAAAGGGAAAAATAGAAGCGGCAAAAAAAGTGGCGTTGTCTTAAAAGGAAAAATAGGCAAGAATAAGACCAAAGGAATATTTTCCAAAAGAATATTTTCCAAAGGTAAAGTAAAAAGTTGTTTCAAATAACAAACGAAAAGTGTTTTTATCCAAATGCTCTTAAATCGCACTGACCTTAGACTCACTTGAATATTTATATTGTGCATCGGAGCAAGTATTCGACAATTAGACCATATTTTTTTTCTTCCATTTAGCTCTGCCGCCGGTTGATTGGTCCAAAGCAGAATTAACTCCCATTGATAGGAATCTCTACAAGGAACACAACAAAACAGCTTGTCGTTCGCATGACGAGATTCAGAACTACCGCAGACGCAATGAAATCACCGTAAAAAACCCTTGTCCAAATCCAGTTTTGTCATTCGATGAGGTGCAGTTTCCCGAACATTGCATGAGCGAAATTCGCCGGCAAAATTACTCGGCTCCCACTCCAATTCAGGCGCAATCTTGGCCAATAGCGCTGAGTGGTGTGAACATGGTAGGTATTGCAAAAACCGGCTCTGGCAAGACGCTGGCCTTCTTGTTGCCTGCTATAGCACACATTTTCGCTCAGCCACCTGTGAAGCAAGGCGAAGGTCCGATTGCGCTCGTTCTGGCACCCACTCGGGAGTTAGCGCAACAAATTCAGGCTGTTGCGGATGAATTCGGTGGGGCGGGCCGTGTGAGGAACACTTGCGCCATCGGAGGGGCTCAGAAGTCAAGGCAAGCTGCTAGACTTAAAGGAGGAGTTGAAATAGTTATTGCAACTCCAGGACGTCTCATTGATTTCCTAATGGATAAAACAACCAATTTTGTCCGCTGCACATACCTTGTGCTAGATGAAGCGGACCGTATGCTGGACATGGGCTTCGAGCCGCAGATCAGGCGAATATTGAGTCAGATTCGTCCCGATCGACAGATCCTCATGTTCAGTGCCACATGGCCGAAGGAGGTTCGCAAGTTGGCAGAGGATTTCCTTGGCGACTACATGCAAATTAATATTGGCTCGCTTGAATTGTCGGCAAACCACAACATAACACAGTACGTCGAAGTAATGACTGAAAATGATAAAGAGGGCAGACTCAGTCAGATCCTAGCTGAAATCCACGAAAACGATACAAATCCCGGAAAAATAATAATTTTTGGGGCCACAAAGAAGAGAGTGGACAGATTGAATAAGAACATATTATCGTGTGGAATTGAAAGTGCAGCAATTCATGGCAGTAAGCCGCAGTCGGAACGGGATCTTACATTGAACTCCTTTAGAAGCGGTGATATTAACATTTTAGTAGCCACAGACGTGGCTGGCCGTGGTCTTGACGTTGACGGAATAAAATACGTAATCAACTATGATTTCCCCCAGACTTCGGAAGACTACATTCATCGGATTGGGCGTACAGGGCGCAAGGATGCGACTGGCATCGCATATACTTTCTTTACCAGTAAGAACGTCAAAAGCGCCAAAGAACTCATCAAGGTACTGAAGGAATCGAACCAAGAAGTCTGTCCGAAACTTTTGCAAATGGCGGCCGGTGGAGTGGCTGCTGCGATGAATGAAGTTAATCCGAAGAAAATAATTGGTCTTATTCAAAAGCGCAAAATAGATGTTGGCTTCGGAGCAGGCGGCCGTGAAATAAGCAAACACTTTAATAACCGAGTCTTCGTTGGAAATGGTGCAAATAAAGCTGGGAACTTGACCATGACGATCGACAACAGAAAAAAAGGATCTATTAATGAAGAATTACAAGGTGTTGGCTTTGCCGGCAGAGGTGGTGGTTCAGGATTTGGAACTGCTCCGCCTGGTGGAAGTGGCATGTCCAGCTCTAGTACGTCCTTTAGTGTAAGAGGTGGCGGTTGTGGATTCGGTACTGCTCCTCCGAGTGGCAGTGGGATGTTCAGTGCCAGTACTGCCTTCAGTGCCAGAGGTGGTGGCTCAGGATTTGGGTCTACACCTCCCAGTTCTCGGGAACCTGCTGCCGTATCGGACTATCGCAGCATATCCCCTGACAGGGGAAGTGGCTTTAAGCGCTTTCCATCCGGATTCGAAAGCAGAGGCGATGGCAATGGGTTTGGCGATAAAAATAATCTCGGATATAGTCAAAGGGAAAATGGAAGAGCAATAAGCATTGAAGATGACAGATCATATTCAAATCTTGAAACCAGAGGAATTGGCATGGGTTTCGGTGGCAATGTGAAAGATTCTAATCCGGAAGAAAACGAATTGGACAATGAAATTATAAAAAAGATTTTGGCTGTGGTGGGAGCCAAAGGAGGAGTTGAGAGAGCAATTCTGGATCTCAAAGGTGGGGGTGGTTCTCATAGTCGTGGAGGTCCCTCAAGTTTTGGTGATGGCGATGAGGCTTTTGGTCGCAACGTAGACGGTGAATTCGGACGAGAAAGACGGATGAATGATGCGAATCTGGGAAGCAATGACAACCGTGGCTTCAGTGGGCGTGATCAGGACAATTTTAGTTATAGGGGTGATGGCGGATACGGTGGTAGGGATGATGACTTTAACAGGAGAGACGGCCAAAGATTCCACCAAGACGGAAATGACGGATTCGACATTAGACATGGTGGTAGCTCGGTTGACAGAGATGACCATAGGAGGAGGAATGATAACGCTTTCGGAGGAAGAAATGAAGCGTTCGGCATGTCAGACGATGGCGATTACGGAAGGTTCAATAACCGTGAAGACGGTGGATTCGGGGCTGGTGGCGACAGTGGCATTGGAAGCAGGTATGAAGGTGGGTTTGGCGGAAGAGGCGATGGTGGGATTCGCAATAGGCAGGACGGAATTGGCAACCGCGGGGAGGGTGGATTCGGCTACAGAGGCGATGGCGGATTCAGCGAAAGAAGTAGCAGAAATAACATGGACTATAGTAGCTCTCACAGAGATAGCGAGATATTTACACGAAGAAATATCAGTACAAGAGCAGACAACAACTTCGGAGGATTTGAAAGAAGCAATCATTCCACTCAACGCCATAATGATCGTGGAATGAGCTCATATCGTAGTAGATACAATTAAAATTAATTAATTGATGCTACATATTTATTTATTTAATTATTTAAAGAAAAGGAACTAACTTCCATAATGCATCACACTTTTGCAATCGAAAATATTGATTTGGATGTTAACACTATTAATGATGCGAAGTTGAAGTTTTATTAAAAAAAAAAACAAGCACCTAAGAACTTAAATTCCTTATTTTAATATTTGTAGTTGCTACAATAAACTACGTACATATGTATATGCTAAGTCAGTAAACTACATAACACAAAAATAGTCAAACACGTTTTATCTAGAGGTAAAGTATTAAAAAAATAAATAAATCATACTTTAAACGATTCGTCAAAAAATAATTAAATATTTGGCTTCAAGGTTGCAACCTTGATCGCGATCACTTTTGGATTCGACAGTTCTTAGTTCGGCAGAAGAAATTATTTTAATATTCGTTTTAAGAGTTTGTTCTGGATTCCTATTTAGAACAAATGACTTTCAATTCTGAAACAGTTTTCAGGATTGGTCGATGTCTGCCCATGATCGTCAACCATCTAATAGGTAAGGCCGTATTCATGTGGCATGCAAGTCTTTCGGGACATCAGTAAATGCTATCTATTATAACCAAAAAATAGATTTTACGTTGAGTGTTGTCAATACTGTAAATAAAATATGAGTGTTGATTGAACCAAGTGACGAATGTCGAGATTATGTTGAATGTATTTGCCTACAAATATTATAATCCTGAACTATTTTTAATATTAATAACTTGCTGTTGAACGTTAATAAATTTTCAAAATCTGGAGAAAATTGTGTATTTTATTTTTGAAAACCCAAACAAAAAGAGAGAAATTCGGGAAAAATCTTAGTAATTTGGTTTTAGGAAAAACCAGCCAGGACCAATTTTTTTTTGTCGGACAACATACGAAGCGACTATAGAGCTTTTCGAACCCGCATCATCCAAATGATTTTCATCAAGTCTGATTTTCTTGCTTTTGTATTAACTTCAATTCAAAAGCTAGAAAAAAATAAGTTCAATATAAAACATTTTTGAAAAATTATGCTTCAAGAATACAAGGTTTACAAAATAAGGTAATTTATTTAAATATTGTGCCTACGCTTCTATAACATTTGATTGCTGCAAATCCTGCGTTATGTGACGAAGGTTTTTCTTCATCTTCTTCGCTTTTTTGTGCGCCTCTTTAGCATCCTTATCAATTCCGTGTTTGCATTTCTTGTTTTTCTTCTTAATAGATTCACTTAAACACTCTTCGTCGTCTCCAGCATCACAATTTTCCATAGGTAAATTGTCAGAGTCCTTATTTTCCATTGTTTTATTACCTCTCTTGTTTTTCTTTGATCTCTTATGTTTCTTGCTGAATTCGCTATTTTCTGCTAAAGTATTATTACTACCATTATCAACACTTTCCTTTTCCAAATTAAATGTAAATGATCCCAGTGATTTGGATAATTCTTCTTCAGTTTGTTTTTTTTCTTTTCTCTTCTTCTTTGATTTTATACAATATTCCGTTGTGAAAAGTATATCATTTAACTTGGATTCGTCTTTATCTTCCTTGTCTATTGAATGTTCTTCCTCCTTTTTCCTTTTATTTTTCTTATTGCTGTTAACAACAGTCCACGATGCAGGAGTTTCTTCAGCGGAGTTTGTTTGCATTTTTAACAGCAGTTCCTTTTCTTGCTTTTCTATTCTGGCCAATTTTCCCGATAGCTTGAGACCGTGTCGGGCTCCTTTATGTGCTGTCCTTCCGCCACAAGCAGCAAAAAGTTCCTCATCCGTTAGGGGTTTGTGTGGTGCTAGCTTGATTTCATCTACTTCAATCTTAAAAGGATTAGCAATTTCAACTCCGGTATTAACTAATGTCGAAGACAACAGAAAGTTATCGTAGTTATCAAGTTTTTTCTTTTTAAGCTTTCGGACAGAGTAATCCTTGGTGGTGATCTAAAAGAGGATCCATGAGAGTGGTCTTCTGAAGATTTTTTTACTTACCTCAACAGATTTATTGGTTTTTCTAAGAACTGATATATTGTCACCATCTTCTTTGACTTCAACATTTTTGGCAGCATCGTTAAACACTCGTTCCCACCAATGATTGTTGAATTCCTTAGCTTTATTGATTCCTAGGCCAGCATTATCGAATTTAAGAAATGCTTTGAGTGGTTTCTTTATTCCATCATTGTTCTTTCCTAAACCGTCTCCTAAATCATTTTTAGATTTTAAATTCGATAATATTGTGAAGACTTTTCGTAAATCAACAAACCTTCTTTCCATCCAAATTTTTCAAGTATTTTTTGTGCATAACTCATGTTTTAATAAGGTTTGTAATTGTTTTCATTTATGTATAAAATGAAAATAAAAATATTTAGCAATACACATTTGGCGCCTACATGTGCGATACTTGTCATCTGATGTCATTTGTCAACGCAGCTCGTTTGGTAACTTGAAAATTTCTCCCAGTTCCGCTTTCTATGAGTCCAGTTTTGTCTTTAATACCTTACAGCTTCACGTTGTCACGGACAAGAAAAGAAAAGAATTTAGTTTTTAGACCTTTTCGGCTTTTATTTTGACACGTTAATTTCGAAATAAAATCTCCTACAAATTCCGCGATGGCAACCATTTCTACTGAGCGAATATATATAATAATCTATATTAATTATAAACGCCACTTCTACCCCCTCCGTATCACAGTTAGTAGATGAACACATTTCATATATTACCAGATATAAAAATTTATCGTGGAGTATAATTTAACTTATTAAATAATTAAGTAGTAAATACAACATTTTTATATAAGCCTACCAAAATTAATAATAAAAAATAGCAATATTCATATTCATGCAACGTTGGAAAATCTAAATACAAAATTATCAAAAAACTAATCTCACTCAATTGACACGGAAAGAAAAGTTATAAGTTAAATATAAAAATAAACCAAACCTAAAACAATAATTTAATGAAAATATTTATTTCATCATTTAGGTTTAATATATTGAGTAAAATATTTATATTTTAAAATTTGCTTTGTTTCATTCACTATCAGCTATGTGATATCGTTTTTTTTAGATAAAAAGTCGTAGGAATTTTATTTCCTTAAAGTTTGAACACTCCATTAAACCATTAGTGATTAGTAACATGCCCATGTAAACTCTATTTATTAAACGTCATCGGCGCCACCACAACGAGCCTTTAGCTTATGCGAAACTTCAATTTTTTTTTTGTGAAACAAAAGCTCGAGAAACTTGAAAAGTGCATAATGTTGATTTGATGTTTTTTCTAGCTGTTTACCATATTTTATATTTTTCGTCTCATCGTCTCCTCTTAGAAGTGGTGGATGGTGATAGTGAATTTCCGAAGGAAGTACAGAAAAAGTTCAGTAAAACTGGCCAAAATAATATTCAATTTTTCTTTCGTGTTAATAAACACTAAAATATGTACATTCAGAATATAACAAAAATTATCTAAAGTAATTTTTTTGATTTGTGAAATTAAAAACATACAAGTGCACAAAAGTCTGTTCAAAGTTCAATGTTGTAACAAAAAGCAAAAAGATAAATTTTTAGTAAATCTTAATAAAAAGAATTTAAACGTTGTGTATTTTGATAAAACATCAGCACCAGCAAAAGGAGATAAGCCATAAAATACGCCTTTGTTAACTCGACCATAGGCCTACAAAGTCCACAACGAAGAGCAGAGTGACCAGCCCCATCGCCTTCAGCGCAGAGAAGACTTATCATTATCGTCGCAACAATATGTCATCAATCGAGGAGAGGTTCAATGCCGCTGTCAATGTTATAAAGAACCTCCCCAAGAATGGTAATTAACTATAGACTTGGTATTAGTATGGAGCTGTAGGCCTTAGCTCCAGGCTGTAGGTGCCTGTATTTATTCTTATTGCGTAATTTTGGGTCTTTAGGCAGAAAAACTTGCTTTGTAAGGTGTTTTCTTGGGCTCTGCGGTTCAGCGCTTCAGCGCTTAGAACTACGGTTTTGTGTCCCACATTTTGTCACTCAATTGCGTTGAGTTTTTTTTTGTTTTATGTATGTTTTATTTTACAGCCAATTATGTTGCAATTAAATACTTTACGCTTGGCTGCTCGTATGAATAGCTTTATGGCCGAATATATTTACAATATTCGTCTTCATGGTGGACGTAGTGAGTGCATTATTACCCACTCCTTCTTTCTTTGAAATAGGGAGTAAAAGTGGGGTGTTGCATATTTTCGGTGTGACCATTTATTTGGTTTCCAAATACGAAAAATCGTTTGTTTTGAAAACCATTATAGGGAGAGTTGAGGCAAATTTAAAACGGTTAAAGCAAAGACAACCAACACATAACAGAAACTAGAAACTGCTTAATAATTTTAATACCAATTTATAAAACTACATATAAATAAACGTTTTTACACTAATTATTATATCAAACATCATTCTCAATGACGGAATTATACTTTATTACAAGAAGTATGCACAAAAAATGTTTACTTTTTACTTTTTTTAAGCTCCAGTTTTAAGTCTGAGTGTGCAAAAATAATTTTATAATCATAAAATTCAGAAAGCTATATGGTAACCTTATGCCTACGTGAAAATATGCCATGATGGACAGTCTTTGGCTTATTTCTACTTTCCTGCCATATCGATACCGGCTTCTAACACACTTTCATTTGGAATTTTCTGCAATTGGTAGGTAGTTATCACCGACGAAAAGTGATAGTTGTTGTCATACAAGTAGATGCCTATGCTATAGCTGCTACGTGAAAAGGTTTTCAACCCAGCATAGTAGCTCAACTGCTTTTTTCTTCTTAATATAATTATTAGTTTTTTTTTCAATGAAAGTGGTTTATTTTGGCTAAGTACTTTTATACTTTGTATGATGTCACCTTAAAACTTAAAATAACTACTACTCAACCAGCTAGATTCTTCCCTTTTCCGTTTAACTATTTCAGTCTTTATTTAGACTGTAAAAGGTCGTTGATCTTTATGTGAGCTTTGATCCGGTTTTATTTTTTGTATTCAAATTTATTTACAATTCTTAAATAAGCAGACTCCTACCTACTAACCCTGAAAATAAAACAACAAAAAGCAAACATTTACTGTTTGTTTGCATTCAATTGTAGGTAGTTATGTCAATGTAATTAATTGTAATTCCTAATTTTGTTAATGAATGATTGCTATCGACGCACTCTTAGAAAAATTCGAAATGGGCATAAAGTAAATCAACTATACTAATTAGTTTACAAAACGTCTATAAACAATTTAATGACCTTTGATGTTATATATAGTATATTTGCTAAAAAAAAACTTGATGACTTTTCTTTTTGTATGTATTATTTAATAAATACAATTCGATTTGGTTTTGATTTTGGGTACATTTTTTGAATCATTTTAGAATTTTTGTCATAGTTTCATGCTCCCGTTTGGGTATACGGTAATCCGTCGATGTTTTGGATATCTTTTATTGGTCTAATTTCCCATACAGCAAAAGGATTGTTGAATTTGCAGATTGGTTAGACATTCTATTTCCATTGGCTTTACTATATCAATGAAAATATTCCTTAATCTGTTAAAATGTATTGTTTGTAATAAAATATGCTTGCAAATCTTGAGCAAGTTTTATGTAAGATATAATAATATTTCAAACATCTAACAAAATTACATTGTCACTGATTGTTTTATTATCTATGAGTTATTAATTTTAATTACACGCGTCTAGGTCAGAGATTATGAAGTCTATGACTATTAGTTTTTTATATTAGAGTTATTTTCAGGAAGCATTTAATACATTGTATTATTATTTTTAAACAGACTTCAATTTAAAATTTTGTTGCAGTAGAAAATAAATGGTAGGTAAAGTTATTAAAAGAGCTTCAACTGAAAACTGAAGCTTATCAGTGCTACAAACCCTTTACCCAATATGGTAAATTTGAAATTATTAAATAAATGGAATAATAATACTGACTAAATTTGTCAATCCGTTTGCCAATTATTATAATTCATGTATTTCTAGGTTCTTACCAACCGAGCAATGCTATGATGTTGTCATTCTATGGATACTTCAAGCAGGCAACCATTGGCCCATGCAAACAGAAAAAACCTCAATTCTGGGATGTTGTTCGAAGGTACAGAAGAAAGTTTAATCGCAAAGTAAACAAATTAACAAATTTTCAGAGCTAAATGGGACGCCTGGTCGTCGTTGGGAGAGATGCCAAAGGAACGTGCAATGCAACTTTACGTAGATGAACTTCGAAAAATCATCGAAACGATGTCCTACACTGAAAACGTTGCCAATTTTATGGGTAGCGTTAGTGAGTTGGACAGCATTAATTTGGATGATCTGGAAGCAGTTGCTCCTGGAATTATGAAAGTTGCGCGGTCTCATCCAAATTCACCATTTAATTCTCGTTGCAATAGTCCTGAACCGGGACTGACTGCTAACGGAGAAATTCATCAAAACGGACTTGCAAATGGCTCTGGTGGTGAAAGTGAAACGGATAGTTTTTTGATTTCTAAATCTCATCATAGTCAGACCGTTGATCAATCTGACGACGAATATACAGATACAGTGGAGGTGAGTTTTCTAAATTCGTCAAATCGATTTTATTGTTTTGCTTCTTCATCTGATTTTAAATGAGTAAAATGTGCTTCTTCCTCTCACGTTCAAAATCTCTGTTTCTATATCTCTCACTGCCCGTCGGGTGTTTTTTGAACTCTTGAAGGATAATCTTGAGATGCCTTCATATCGAAAACAAGTCAAATCGCAATACGTTCATCCGTTTCATAGTGTAAGTCACATTTATGCTGTTTCGTTTTGTTACATTGATGTACTATATTTGGTTGAGGGTGGTCGTTAAGTTTTTCTGTTGATTATTTTTTATTTTGTTTTCTGTTTTGTTTTTTTGTCATTGTAATGATTTTGAGATTTTTAGTCGTTCACTTTTCAGGCACCAAGCGAACTCACTGATCTACCTATCCTAGAAAATAGTTCGAACCACAGGACTACCGATACAAATCAACTGGTTTTGGAGCAAATTCAAAGTACCGTACGCCGAATGAGCACTGATTTTGCTGCTATAAATCAACGTATGAGTGCGGTTGAGAAGAATTTGTCAGAAGTCAGCTTTGTACTTAAAAAGGTAATTTTCATCAACTAATTTACCACAAAAAACAAAAAAATGTTTATTGCCTGTTTTATTCAATTTAAACAGATGCGCCTACAAAGAAAACCAGAGTGGTGGCCATTCCAGGACATATCGCCACAGTGGTTTGTTTTCCTAATATTGTGGCCGTTTTTGGCTAATCGCCTATCACGTATGATGCAACGAAGGAAATAAGAATTGGAAGAAATCAATCCGGGTTTATGTTATGTAGTTGTAAATCTTAGCAAGGAAATTTATTCTAATAATGTGATTATTTTGGGAAAACTGTTTTTTTTTTGTTTTTAATTTTGATTTTATTGTTATGTTGTTTTCAATTTTAAATGTATGTTTTATTTAATTTTGTTATTATTTTGGAGATGAAACTGCATTTTTTGTGCTGCTCCTCATTTTAAATGAAAAACTATATTATATTCTGGTTGTTGAAATGTGAGAAAAAACTATGAGGAGATATTTATAAAGTGCAATGATTTATGAAACATGACGAATTGAAGCGAATAAAGGCATCAATTATGATAATAGGATGATAGGTTTATTTTTGAAATGAAAAAAATATTAAATTTAAGTCAGCAAAGGTGAACAAAAAAAAAAAATTAAAAATAGTTATGTAAAGTAAAAACTATGTAAAGTTCTTATTTCGCTTTTACAAAACTTACAAATTTAAGTATTTTAATATATTTTTATTTTTCTGTATTTTGAGGTATAAAATAAATTGTTTTTATAAAAAAAACTTTAACTTTTGTGTTCTATTTTGTTTTTGGTTGGTTTTAGTTAATCTTCCTTTTTTTCTGAAAACTTGTGTACTCGTGTAAGTGGATTTAATTATTTCGACAGTGCTACCAAACAGGATTTTAAGGGTGTCTACTCTTAATCCTAAAAGATCTTGCTGAGGGAACGAATAAATTGCTGAAGGACATGTAAGATACATAGAATTTTTGTGAACAGGTTATTATAACAATAAAAATAAACGAAAAGGCCAATATTAAAAAAGTAAAATATGTACGTAATTAACCATGAAAGAATACCTAGAACATAATTTTATTTTACTTTATTCAAAATTGCCTCAATGCTGAGTTTTCCTCAGGAAATTTGCATGCTCTAGACCAAATCACAATTTTAATGTGTTTTAATTATGGTTGTCGTATGTAGTCTTCTTCAGCTCATGCGGAATCCAGAGGATTAAAGTTGAATTTACAGATGAAATCAGAACCTATTTTGTTCCCATCTCTTTTTTTTAGATGGAGAATTGTTTTTTAGTCTGTTTCGCAGTAATGTAACTTACGGCCATTTTCAAAGCTCATTTGTAACTTCTCCCTAATCCATTTGTCCTTCAACTTTATAATGTGTTTGTTTCTTATCTAAACTGTCTTCAAACCTACATACATATCTATTTTTATTTTAAACAAAAAGAATACTCTCATTCGAGTAATGTATAGATTAGATACGTTTTGTTATTAAAACCTAAAGTTCGAGCAGTGAGAATAGAAAAAACAAAACAACATTCTAGTAAAACCTGTTATCTTCGTTGGGTTGAAATCTTAAACTTGATAATTTTATTGTTGCCAGAACTAACCCTTCTCACTCTTAGACTTGTTATCTTAGAAAATCAATTAATTACTTAAACGTTTTTTTTTTTTTAATAGGTATGTGTAATTTATGGAATGCAGGTTTAATTATATTTGGAATGTCTAATTTTTTATAATTATGTGATAACTAACCATCATCGCCTCGCCAATATTATTTTTATTTAAGCTTGATATTAGACCGGCACACATATACAAACTCATCAAATGTCTCGTAATTAAGACCATAAGCATATTGTAGACTGTCAATATTGTAACGGAATTCCCCTATCTTCAAGCATCACTATATACTCGTACTTCTACATTTCTTCTCTGACCGCTATTGTTCCATGGATTTGTCACATTTCTAATGGATTACCATGCGCATGTCACCCCGTATTAAATAGAACGACGACGCGACGACGACGACGGCCACCATTTAAAAACCAACAACAAAAAGTTGTAACGGCCAAAATTCTAAAACATTTATAAGTCGTCGCTAGCCCACCCGTCCGTGCGCTAAAGAGTGAGGCGGTGATGATGGCGATGGCGGTGAGGCACGGCGCGGCGCGGCGGTGGCAGCACGGCATACTCGTACAACTATTATTCTATGCAATTGTATAATTACCTAAGTCACATATTATTACCCCCGAGTGTGCATTGGTGTGCGTATCTATATCTAAACGGCTGTTAACTTTGCATCACAAACATACAAATAAAAATTCACCCCTCGAATGTCAATGACGAATGCGAACCCCTCGCAAAGAAACCAGCATTTTAAAAACACGAACCAGCAGGAGCAGATGTTTTTCTAAATACGAGTACTCGTACACAGAACACAACTCCGTAGATTTTATTCGTTGGCTTAGGGCAAAGCAGAAGGGGCTCTCATTTCGAACTCCGATTGAGTGTTCGCCAAGATCGCGTGCTCAGTTCAAGAAAGGATCTCGTCGTGGAAAGTTGATAAATTCAGTTCGAACTTCGAATAGAATCCTAAGAAGGTTGTTAATTTTTGTTTAAACAAAAAAATCTAAACTAGATGTTGTGTTGTTAAAATTATTTATTGACAAAATTGAAATATGTCTCGTCATAATTATACTAATCCGGCCTTTTGCCAAAACAGTGAGTTCTACCCATCAGTCTCGTCGGTTCATCGGGAACAAGATCAGCAGTCGTTTTATAATCGCAGTTTGAATTTTTCCCCCTCTTCGGCGGCGACTGCGACTGGAACTGGGCCAGTGAAAAATGCTCGCGACGGTCCACTTCGCATCCAGCGAAGCGTGTCAACACGATCGTTTCGGACATTGTCTTCTAGAAACACACCAGTTGAGAGACGCTTCGATGCAACTTCACCACCTAGACCTGGCCCTAAGCCGGGTGTGCATTTAAATCGAACAACTGGCCCTTTTGAGTCGCGATCGGGAAGTGGCCGTTACGCGCTAGTGCCCGTCGAGGAGTTGCCAACTACACGCAAAGACCGATATGCCATCGTTCCTGGTCCGGAACCATCGGAAGTCGTCACACCTCGGAGGTTCGTCAAGAGCCAGGATAATCTTGATCGGTATTCCCATCTACCCATTGACAATGGTCCATCGTCTCTGCATGAGGAGTCGTCGGATCAGTATACAAGTCTGCCACCGATTCCCATGTATGAGGAACAACCCCGAATGAAGCCGGCATTTTCCAGTGATTTCGGGAGTAAGACATTCGTACTAGTAGACCAGAAGAGCAATCAGCGTTATGCTATGGTTCCGACGGCCGAAGACGAAGAGCTTGTGGACGATAACCATGAGATCATCCAAATGCACAATGGACGAGCACACCGCTACGCAGTTATACCCACGGAAGATGAGGAGGAGACATGTCTCAGCAACTCGGATCTGAATCAGAGCCAGTATAATCAGGATCCAGCTACTCGAACTCCTCTGCAAACGTCAACCCCGCAAAAGGGAACCATAATTTCCTCGTATCCAAACACACCCCTCAAGAATCCCGCTGCAACCAGGAAGCTTCATGAATTGTTGTCCACTCCAAGAAAGACTCCAATCAAGAGGACAATGTCCACCCCTAGGCACAGTAACCCAAACACTCCACGTTACTATCAAAGTCAACAGATCTATCCTAGTCATCCTGAGCGAAAGAAGGAGCTTTCTCCCCACAGGCTCCAGTATGAGTGCCCCCAACAGATCCAGAGACACGTCCAAGTCGATTCACGGACAACTGCTGTGATCCAGCCCAGAGTTGCAATGGCTAATCCTGGTGACGACAGCCTGAACAAGACTTGGAACAATTCGTATCCCCAGAAAGTTGCTAACGCCACTGCAACCTTAGCCGTCGTATCGCTGATGCTGATTCTTGGAAGTGCCATGAATTCTGGCCTTTGCATCTATATGATCGCCCACGTAAGTTCTTGAATAATCCAAAACTCTCTCTAAACTTCGATCTTAATTTTATTTGTTTATTTTTTGCAGATGGGAAAATCCTTCTACCTTCAATTCAGTCTGGCTGCAGCTTTCTGTGGAGTGGGACTTGGGTTTTTGGGATTCCGATCACGACACAGCGAGTGGTTGCCCAATCGCAGCTACACTTCGGGCTATGTCCTTGTTACTTTATTCTGTCTATTAAAATGCTGTGGGTTGCTAGTTCTGCTGGCATTAGATCCCTATCCAGGATTTGCATTGCATGATGTCACAACTGGTGTCATTCTAGGACTATCGGCATTTACTATATTTTTCATTGGTCTCGGAGTCGTTGGATCTTTCTGGTGTTACAGACCACCACCAGATAATAGGGTTAATGTTGTTTATTAAATTATTATCTATTAAATATTTATTATGTAAGCATATATAATGTCTTAAGTATAATATTATATTTTAGACTATAGACTTATGTAAGAGAAGACTGTAAATAGGTTGTAAACTTAAAGGTTGAATATTTATTCTTTAATTTATTTAATTACTTTTGTTGTACAATTAAGTTAATTTATCGAATTTAAATTTATTGTATTAATTTTAGGTTATGTATAATAAATGGTTGTAAACACGAAAAAAATAAATAAAACATATTTCTATTAAAAAAGAATTTATAATTTTATTTTAGAGTTCTTTAAAAAAGGAGTTTTGAAAAATATCTAACTTGTTTTTTTTTTTTTATTCAAGCTTAAAAAAAATTTATATTTTTCTAAAGTTGCATTCATTTGTTAAGTGGTTGGTGGGGAGACCGGAGAGTAATGTTTTTCAAAAAAAACTGCCAAAGTGATCGCACCTGTTTGAAGACTGAATCTAGGTTAGTGTTTGCCCGAATTCAGACGTAGACTTTTTTCCCTGGATAATTTTGTGATTTAACATTAAGACAGACTTTGTTTTTACAGTTTCTTTGAAGCAAACCTAACTTAACGAAGAATAATGTACATTTGTTTTCACTACCTGACAGCTGTCAATTATATTGACAAAAAATTGTTGAAGAAAATTTGTAGATAAATAGCATATAATTTTGTTTTGATTACCTAGAATACTACTTAAGTCAGTTGTTTAGATCCCATTGTCTAAAATACATACATACATACATAGTTCGTCCAAATATGCCTCATTTTCTAGATGAAATATAAATTAAATATGTCAGCTGAAGGATTTTTGATAAGTTTGATGATGGAAGTATCATTTTAATAAAACTTTTCACAATTTTGTACATTAAATGAACCTACTATCTTTTAAATGGGTCCGAAGTTTTGGACAGAAACTGCAGGGTCTAAGTTTAATGTCTTCTAACTGTACATGTACAATGTACATACAGTATTAGTTACAAGTTTTTTTTTTATCAAGTCACTATACAACTTTTGATTTCCTGGGATTTTTTTTAACTTACGATACCAAAGAACCATTAACAATTCGTGTTTTATTTGTATGACACTTAACAATGAGAATACGCGATTTAGTTTAATTTTTGTTTAACGTTGTCTATTGTATCAACCGTGGTCTTTTTTCACTCTGGCTATAATCTAAGGACTAGTGCTGATTTATTTAAATGATTAATTGCCCCATATAAGACCACATTACATACATAACATGAATCAATCCTTTTCTTTGGAATTTCACTCGAAAGCAAAAGACACACTGATACCGACATCTTTAATTTTGCCCAAGACTTCATTTCTTTGAGCTCTTTGAAACCAGAATAAAGGTGGAATATTCCGTTAATTTAATTCATTCATTGAAGATAACTTTAATAAGGTGAAAAGATATTGGGACATAAAACATAAATAAATCATACCTACCATATTTGCATATTTATTCAACGCAATGAAATAAGATTATTATTTATTTAGTCCAAAATTCCTAATCGATCGTCGATCAGAAAAGGTACGTAATAAATTATCAAAATTGAAAAAAAAAAAAATGAAAAAATGTGCGTCTTATGTAGAATTGAATTGGCGATGGTGTCGGTCGGCATCGACATACATTCGAAAATATAATGGAACCAACTGTCACTTTGGCATGTGGCAGGACAGATACTTCGTTGTTGTTAACATCGCAACGTTAAGCCGACACGATGATGATAACTCAAGAGTGGCGCACACTTTGTTTTTTTTTTTTTTTTATTTTTATTTCTTTTCATAAAGGTGACCAAGATTCCAGCACGAGCCAAAACCCAACCAGGACAGCTGCGTCATCATCATTATTTTACACACAGAACGAGTGCCAGTTGATAAAACTGCGTGTATCCGTATGTTTGTATGGATGTGTGTTGAATGTAAACATAGGTATCTTTGTGTACGCATATTTTGGGGAAGGATCTAAAATGGAAAATGGAATAAAATTTCAAAAAAAAAAAAAAATCGAACCCCATGTACCTATGCATAGGTATAGACTCGTTGTCTGAATCCAGGGACAGTTTTCTTTTCAATATAATTTCACTCCTGGTTCTGAAATACTAAAATCTTCTATTCCTGTTTCCGATTTACCTCGTTGTCGAGGCGTAAACGTAACGTATCTATAGGTTATGAAGGTAATATGAAACTTGTGTGTGTGATGGATCCTGTAAGAAAAGGGCGAGGACTCTCCTTAGTGGATTCAGAAGGAATAACAAACAAAGTTGCAGTGCTATCAACCCTTAATCAATGGAGTTGCTTTGGACTTGGATTCGAATTGGATTGTGTCTGTATGCTGTGTGTAGACTAAAATATATATATTTATATTTATATTCATAAAAAGTAATAATACCGGCTGCTCTGTGATGCTTTGTGAGGAAGTCCTTTGTATTGATCGTCGTCGTCGTTTGCTGTGTTTTTTTTTTTTGCCTGTTGTAGTTTTTTTTCGGTTGCATTTTATTTTAATTTTAAGTTCCTTTTATTGTGATTAAAATGATCTTGATGTTAAATTAAAAAAAAAAAGAAAGGAACACACCATGTCTGGCGTTTGCATTTTTCGTTCGTCGCATGTGCACTTCTGTATTCTCATTTCCGATTTGGAGGAAACCGGTGGAACGGAAATTAGTTGGCGAACTCGGATGTTGGTCTTAAGAATTTTAATTTATTTTTGCTCATTTTGAATAGAGGTCAATATTATAAAAGGAAGAAAGGTGAAGAGCAAAGTACCAGGAAATATTGTACTCATATTGGGTCCGCTTGTTTGGGTTTTGGCGCGGATGTTTTAGCGACAGACAAAAACAAATATGTAAAGGCCCTTAAGACAAGTGAATTAAGTTTTCTGAGTGCATGAGGTAAAATTTTGTGATCATACCAATTGAAACCATTTAGACTCAAAATTAAATTAAAAATATAGTTTTTAATTTATAAGTTACGATCTTTCAATTGATCAAGGTCTCTATATAAGTGTTACACCACCGATGAGATTTTACGAAACCGCTCTTTTTTTGAACAAAAAGGGATGAATATACGTAAAGGGCTGTCCTAGTTTTTTGAATATATGTACATATAGGTACTAATTTACACTTTTGTTTTTGTAAACTAAGTTTTGGTATACTGATGAGTGCACTCCCCAGGATTTGGGCAGGGTTTGGGCTGGCACGGTATTTTTGTAGAGTTCAAGTAGATGTTCTTTGGAAACACTTCACAGATCTTTGAAAAAAGAAAAGTCCAATAGTTGCCATATGCTAGTGCATTCACGTTCCCATTCATGTTCATGTGGCTGTGACATGTTAGCTTACCGACGAAGAGGGACAGTTGAGAGATCTACTTAACTGAATACTGAATTGTAGATATTCGTATAAAGTTTTTTTTTAAAACCCTAAAAGTGTCCAGAATTGAACGTTTGCGATATTGGTTTCAGCAAAACTTTGTTGAATAACCTTATTCATTTCTTCCAGCTGTGAATAAATCAATGTTTTGGTCAAGAAGTAATCCTTTTTTTTATTTCCGTCAGTGTCATTGTGAAAACGTAGATTCACTGGTTTTGATTTTGTGGCAAAAGCGGAGATGCGTTTGATTTTAATGTCACTATTTTCGTTTCCTGTGTTGTAAGTGAAAAAATATTTAGGAACTTCATAAGCCGCAAGTACCTTATCTCGAAAGATCCTGCAATAGTCTGGAACTTTCATTGATATTTCCAGCCTTATCCTGAAGGTGAGTTAACTCTGGCTTAATTTTAATCTGGCACTTGAAAATACTCGTATAGAGGTTGATTTTTTACTGAGATTGAAGTAAACAAGTACAAGTACTCATAAACTGGTCTATAAGTGGGTTTGGTTGTCATCTGCAGTTGGTCGTATTTGTAACTTAACACTCATTTATTAATCCTTTTTTGTTGTTAATTCATAAACAAACCTTTTATGAAATTTATATAAATGTAAAACAAAATACTTAACTTTAATCAAATGTAAAATTATTACAAACAGAACTTTAAGCCCCTTTTAGACGATCAGTTTTCAGTTCATTTTTCAGTTTAACTGTCAGTTCAGTTAAAATGAAACTCAGTTCGGTGTTCAGTTTAATTGAGAATTGAGTTACTGATAGCTCAAAACTGAAACTAATTAAAAATTATCAAAACCTTAAACATCGATTTTAATCGACTATAACACGAATTTGTGTCCTTTTTTAACAATCGATTTTAATTATTCAAACTTATTTTAAAAGCGGAAGCGGAAGCACGATCAATGAACGAAAATTATTTCAGTCAACTCGTAGACAAGTCTCAAACCCACAACAGAAAAAGTAGTAGATTTGAAAATGTAAAACAACGCATACTATTAGGCGTTCCATTAAATAATTTCATTGCTTATTTTGAGGAAAAACCTTCAAGTTGTTTTTTTTTTTTATTTCGAATTTCCGATCGCAAAAAATCAAATAAATAATTTCTGGTTTATTTTTGCGACACTTCCAAATGCTTGGAAAGTTAGAAAGTGTATTTGTCGGTAAAAAATATATTTGTCTGTTTTTTTTTCAAATCTCAAAACATATTCGCTAGAAAGTTCCACCACAAAAAAATAAATTTGTCATGCTCCAGTAAATTAATATGCTCCTCTGTTTTCTGTTTCTAGAAAATTATACAAAAACTTTGTTAATTAAATTGTATAAACAAACAAGACGACCACAAAACCTCAAATATTAATTCAGTGGTGATGGGGCAAAGTTTTTTTTTTGTTGGTACATATACATATGTACATATGTATTTAAAAATGTCAAGACAAACATTTCAATCCACTTGCCAATTAGTACATGTGTCACGGTTAACCTTTATCAAAGGCGCTCTTGCCACAGCACTTTCAATATTATATATACATAGGTATGCCCTACACTTTCAATGGATCTCAAGCTCATTTCATTTGCCTTAGACATAATAAACCACCAAAGTCAATAGAAAAGTTGAAGCGAAGTGAGGGCCGAGAGAGGGTGAAAACGCAAAGAAACCCCATATTTATATACTCGAACGAAACTCAGTGCCAGAAGAGTAATAAGTAGGCAAACAATCATCAGCATCACAAACTACTTCCGTTCCACTGGGTTGTTACAATATGGCCACCTTGCTAGGCCCCAGGACAAACCCGAACCCCAAATCCCAAACCAAACCCCCTCTAAACGGAGACCCATTTATTTCGCTCTTCTGATAACTGCCATTGGTACTGCAATGATATAGGTATATACATATATAGGAAGGAGTACATTTATGGAAGTTGACGCTTTGCAGCAGCTGATGTATCTTTTTACACGTGATGCAGCGTTGGATACTCAGAATACTTGAATATTATATTTATGCACATTGTTTCGCCAACTCAAAACCCACTCAGTTAACGGTGACGACAACGTTTTCTGTGTTTCGAAAGGGTGAGTGTAAAGATTTTCAAATTTAGTCCACAGCAATGCCACAGGATACAGCAGGAGCTGTAACAGCAGCAGTAGCAGCAGCATACTTTGGCATAAAATTGCTTTTCAGATTCTACTTTTGCCCCTTTTACCCTATTCAGCCCTCGAAGACACTCTTTTTGTGGTAGCTATTTGCATTGCATATCAGGGAAATCATGCAAAGCGTTTTCCACTCGTTTTTCTTTTTTCTTTTTTTTTTCTTTTTTGTATTCCTCTTTACATTCTGTGTACTGAAGTGCTTGTCAAATGCAGTGCAACAGGGAAGTGATAAGAACAGATAGTTTCCTCGGAGTAGAACAGTTTGACGATGCACCGAGCGTATACACTCTCACCAGGCAGAGGCACTGGGCCCAGCACTAACACTAGATCCTGCTCCTGCTCCAGCATTATTATAATGTCCTGTGGGTGAGAAATGAGAAATGAGGTTGCTGAATATAAGTAGGTAAACTTCCTTCAATCGGATTTTCCGGATCCCGCTTCAACTTATGACGATGCCAAGGGAACCCAGGAACAGGAGAAAAAGAGGAGGTGGGCAAATATAAGTATAAGGGTGTCGGGTGTGTGTAAATAGAATCTGAAGAGTCACATACAAAAGCCAATGAGCAAGGGCAATGCCATTCGTTTATTCGCAAAAATGAAAACTATTTGAAAGAACGATGGATATTCTTAGTAACAACAACACCACAAACTTGTGGTGGAGCAAGGACTTTCAATTTATGTGTATGAAATGTCCCTTGAGTCTCATCACTAGCATCTAGCTGTATATGATTTATTTTATTTTTTTTTATAGGGAAATGCATATTTCAAAAGGAATTAGGTGTGGGTTGCATTTACTTACTTCTTCGTTGTAAAAGGAAGTTAATATTACATCACAACGAATGACACTTTAACCAAGTTCCATCGCCCGAGATTCTTCTGGTTCATACATTATGTTGATGTTTGCTATCGAAAACTTTTGACCCCAGACAACGCTTTTCGTATTAAATTCATGTCAAAAAATGTCAGAAAATGGTATTTTGATATTTGAGGAAATATTAAGTGAAGATATCGGTAGTTGACTATAATTTAATTTGCAGATGGGTGGGTGTTTTGTAATTTTCTGACAGCTGATCAACCAGGATATAAAAAATGGCTTTATTTTGCGAAATATTTTCATATTTATTTTACAAGTACCTACCTATCAAAATAAATTGTTAAAAAAGCACATAATTAAATGTATCATTTAAGGACGTACTATGTACATATGTTTGTATCATGTCTATATGCTCTTCTTCTGGAATAAATCATGAATGAAAAAATTAACATCAGTTCTACTGATAATAGAAATAACCAAAACAATGATTTAAAAAAAATCCATTCACAAAAAAAAAAACTTTTTTTTATTGAAAATCAAATTTACCGCATTAATTAGCTCTTTAACTCACCCTCATGTATATGCATTCAGTATAACTGTAGTAATTGTGCGATTTCCCTGAATTGATTTTAATTTAATTTAATTTAATTTGTATTTACTATTAAATATAATTTCAATCTCCCTCGATGTAGGTATGTATTATTTTACCTTTAATTGCAACAGTAAGCAGTGCCAACAAACGAAGTTGTAAAAGTGCATCAATGTTTTTTATTTTTAAATAATGTTTTTTTTTATATATATACCTACATACATATGTACATATGTGTGCATATTCATATGTATGTATATCAATCAGTATCCTGATTTCGCCGAATTTTATTCAGGTCATTCAATTTGTTCAATGATTCCTTAGAAGTGACTTTTCACAGAGTGTTGATATTCAATTCAATGCAACGAATACAGGAAATCAATAACACACATCACCTACTGACTGGTTATACTCGAAAGGAAGCAGAGAGGTGTTAAACAAATAAGGGTGCATTGGATTTGGATGGCAATCAAAGAAAAGATACGAAACAGGGCTGGTATAGTGAGTACAAAAGTACTGAATTGAGAATGATTGATGATTTTACGACACGAAAAATACCTAACTTTTTAAGCGAATGGTAATGCTTCGAAAAATATTCAACTGATAGTTTTTTTTACAACAAATTAGTACGTGCTCCAGAACACTACTTAAAACTTATTTTATTTTGTAGGGACACAATTTGAATAAAATGGAAGCAAAAAAGTGCTTTGTTCTAAAATTTGGTTAAAATTGATCCTTGACTCAAATCACAGGAATACAAATTAAAAAAGAAGCTGGGTGCGACCCACACTGATAACTTCCCATTTTGTATTTATTGTACAAATGCTATTAAAAAATGCATTATGTTAAAAAGAAAATACATTTGAAGTCAATAGCATTGGTTATTGTGATGATATTTAATCCGAAAAGAATTTTTGACACTTTTAGGTAAATTTCAATTTCGGTTTTTTAGTTAAAAAAAAACTGTCAATTCGATATTTGTCAAAAAAGTATCATATATTCAAAATTCTACTATGCAAAAACTAAAATAAATTTGAAGTTAAAATTATTGACCACTCTGGACATTATTCAAGGCAAGAAACTACTTTTGACATGTTTTGGTAAGTTTTTGGTAAAGTTTTTTTTTATTTTTTGTAAAACAACTGTCAAATCAATATTTCTCAAAATTGCAGCATATATTAATAATTGTATTTTGTATAAACATAAATAAGTTTGAAGTCAATATCGTTTATCATTCTCGAGATATTCAAGTCAAAAAACACTTTTTAGCAACTTTTGGTGAATTTTTTTTACTTTTTTATTTTTTGTAAAAAAAAACTGTCAATTGAATTTTTTTCAAACTTTCACCAGATTTAAAAAACATCGTTTCACATAATAGAAAGTGAAATTGAAGAAAATATCATTTTTCCTTCATTTGTATATTTTCGCGTCAATTTTTTTTTTAGTTTTTCAATTTTTAAAAAATAACGGTAAATTGAAAATTTTCAAAATTTATATCAAATCTGTATCACATTACAATGTATGTACATATGTATATACTAAAATTTATTTGAAGTCAATGGCACTATCAATTTTTGAGATATTTGCTTCCAACCAAAATTATAAAATTCCTTTCTGCATCTTTCGAAGTTACCTATAACCTGTCGAACAAAATTTAATTGTAGTCGATATCTCTACTCGTTCTCGAGATACCGTGGACGAAAAAGGGTATCTCGAACGTACGAACGTACAAACGTACGAACGTACGTACACACGCACACACAGACATCTCTCTACAAATGACGGATCTAGATTCTAGGAACCTTGAAACGTCCAGATTTGTCAAAAATTTCAATTTGACAAATCGGACCGATTACAATAACTCCCTATGGGAAGTTAAAAATATTTTTCTTGGAAACTGGTAAAATTTTGAATACAAATCTTACTGACTGTATTTTTACTGCGCATAAAAACAGCGATAAATTACTTTTTCCTTAGTTTGAACTTTAAGTCTATTTATTCTAAATTAAAAGCATTTTCCAAAATTCGAGATGTGTTTTTGTTAAACGACAACCCTGCTAATAAAATGTTGTCTTTTCATTCCGTCTGTTTCTATTTCTTTTTCTCTTCGAAGGCAAACGAAAGAGAAGTTTGATGCATTTTAGAGAATCACAGAAAGATCAATATTGCACCCACGCAAATTACAAACTCGACAGAAAATATACCTGCACCGCGCGGCTGTGGACTGCATCTACCCAAATTGACGACAGCCAACAAAAAAATAAACGAAGATAAAAATAAAACCGAAAGAAAATACAAAACACAAGTGAACCCTACTGCCTCCTGAATGAATCACTAAAAATCTTCAATCTTCACACAAAAACGAAAACACCGGTTTAGCGAGTAACCCCTTGTGCTTGTTGCATCTAGCACAAAAATACACATAGGGACATTTTTTTGCCACACAAAGATGAAGAACCAAGAACCAGCACCACTCGAACTCGACGTCACCATCAGCATTACCATCACAGTCACCGTCACCATCACCATCACCGTCACCAGGCAGTCTTAGCGAGCAGCATCAGATCAGTCAATAACGACCACGCCGATCCGCCGCGGCACAGGCGCATTCGAATTTTCTATCCGATTTAGTGTTTAAGTATCTCGTTTTTCTTAGGGCGAAAACCTGATTTCCAAAAAGTATAAAAAGGAAAATAAGAAAAATGTAAAAACCTAAGAAAAAAGGAAAACACAACTTTTATTCAATACAAGAGCAGAGGGCACCGCTGGTCAAGCTTAGCTATCTGTCCGTCCGTCCGTTCGTCCGTAGAGTGTAGCCGGAATGATGTTTTTTTTTGTTTTCAGTTCTTCTACCTGCAAAACTGTAGGTGTAACCGTGGAATAACAGCAACAACAACTATTCAGGTGTATCTCAGTCTCCTGCTCTCAGCGTCAGCTCAGACTTTAAGTTAGGCCTTGTTTGTTGCTTCTTTCATACATATCTTCTAGATACTTTTGTGCAAAGAGGTACGGCGGCGGCGGCAAGACTATTCACTATACAGTGTACAGGTAAAAAATGTTCTCTCCTCGATGCGGGCTCTCATGGATCAGTTGAGATCGAATTGTGCTCATGTGCGAACGGTGTTATTACAGATCGTGTATAAAATCGGTTTTTGGATTTGATTCGATTTGTTGTTGGTGTTTTTTTTTTTTATAAATCCTGATTGAAGGAATTCCAGAATAAGATTAATAAGTTCGTCATGGGATGAAAAGATTTTCCTCGATTCCGGGTTCGTTTTTTGTTTTAATTCAAAGAAACGTTTTGGTAATTTTCGTTCGGTGTCTTCCAAAGTTACAACGAACAAAAACCAAAAACGAAAAAAAAAAAAAAAAAATCGGTAAAAATTCCGGTAATCTTTCCACTGATTCGAGTATGTGTGTGATTTTCTTTATGAAAATGTAAGAAAAAGGAATACAAGAAAACAGGGGAAGAAGTGTATTCTGTGTGTGTACCTATCTCGTATAATCGTTGCATGTACCAATTTCCCACGAATAAACCTACAAATCAAACTGAGTTCAAACCGTTTTCAACTCGAAAAAAGTCCCCAGATCGATATTGAATTCGATTCAACTTGGTTCTTTGGATAAACAAATCCTGAAATGATCTTGAAAATCAAATAAAAAAGTGTCAAAAGTGGATAATTTTATTAAACAAAATCTGAATCTATAGAAAATATTTGATCAAGAATAAAGTGCTTAACCATCCGCAGTGGCTTGCAGTCTTGTACGAGTCTATCGTCTCTTGTTTGCGGTTGTGTTGTGTTGTGGTCGTGGTGCGTCTGCTTCAGTTCCATCTCCATGTCCCAGCTCCAGCAACGCAGATGTGGTCAAATCGCTTAAGGGTGTTTAGTATCGGGTTACTCTTGAGACCAAATTCTGGATTTTTTTTTCGTTCTACTCTTTGTCAGCTGTGTCGTCGCGTTATTAACATGCATCTCATCGATTAACGAGTTAAAAAGAACTAAAAAAGATATCCATACGACGAAGAATAAATAATAATAAAAAAACAACAACAACAACAACAACGACGTTAACTATGAACAGCCTTGGGATCTCATTATTATGCATTGCACACCAGCACTGATGGTAAAATGAAGAAGGTGCTTGTACTTTGACAACAAGGATTATGATACTCAGAAAAAAATATGGTAGGTTTATTTTTTTTTTGCAAGTTTATTTCTTTTGTTGTACTTGTAGGTAGGTACCTAATGGAAGAATACACTCTTAAGTGTTGATTTAGTTTATATGTAATTATTTATCAACTAAAGGAATAGTTACGCTTTGTTGGAGCCCACTTTATGCGGTGGATAAAATTTTAAAACGTTATCCATGCACCATGCATTGCACGAGAGCCGAAGCCGACTCGGAGCTGAGTTGAGCCTGAACCTGAGCATGAGTTTGTTCGCTTCGCATGCATCACTTTGTGCGTGTGTGTTTTTTTAAGTGGCAAACACATGAGACTTTGGCACATGTTGCATGCAATAAACCTTACCTATAAAATATGAATAGATTCCTTAACCACTTTGAAATGGGAAAAATAAACACAACACAATTTGTGCATAGTTTGTAATCAATTAATTTAATTCTGTTTGTCTTTGGCAATAAAAAGGGAGGAACCTCAATATGTGTTGTTTTTATTCTTTAAAGCAACAAGTTTTGTCATTTTTCTATTAATACTGATAAATTGAATAGGACTATATTAACTCTAGACTAATTTTGAAGCCTTTAAGGCTTTAAATCGAATTAAGTTATATTTATTCGTAAATATGTAATTTTTTTTTATTTTTAATAAATTTGTGGTACAATAATTTTAAAATGCGTATCCATGCTATTTTGAATTGAATATGATATTTTTTCAATGTCCACCTTGACTTCTCTAAGTGGAGGACATCAGAAATTGTTATCCAATTTTCAACGATTTTGGGGAATACATCAGGCTAAATATGCCCGAAAGCGGCTTAGTCGTATCGAACAAGGAAAAAAGACTAATTGAGTCAAATCGCACGATTGCACATTAAGTCTACGTCACATAAACATGCCAGCGAATCGGATGTACTCTATGGTTGGGGCCACATGTCGACAATTTTCTTATCATTCATTCTATTCTAAAGTACATATGTTGTAAATTATTATTGACTCATTAACTTCATTGTAATACCAAAAATTACAAAATGTGACTCTAATTTTAGTTTTTTTTTCAATATTGCCAGTCCATGATGGTTTGAAAAAAACAAACTGTATGAATGAAATATTATTTGAGAAATATAACTCCAACAATTATATCGCCATAATAAACTATCAAGACTCAAAAGTCTCCATGAGAAGAATTCTTCAATGAAATATAAAAGAGCTGAGCAGCAAACTTGATGTTGGTATAAATATTTCTTTGTATTTAAACTTCAAAGTGAATTCAAACATTTTTTAATTTGAATTGTTTATTGAGATTCAACAACTTTAAATATTTCAAAATAAAGGTATGGACATGTTTTAATATATCGATTTCTGATATCGATTTTCACGAGTTAAAGTTATAATATCATTTAAAAAGGAGAAGCACTGAAATAAAACTAATTGTTTACTATATGTGTTTGGCAGTAATAATAAGCACAGTTTTATTGGACTATTAAATTCCTAAGACTTCTTGGCCTGTCCAGTAAAATGTCTCACACTTTAAAGATGTCACTATGAGAACAATGGAAAACAAAGAAAACAAATATAATAATTTCAAAAAACAAAAAAATATATACACAAGTTCCCTTGAATGGCCCAGCAATGAAATTCCAATCAAAATACCGCTTTATTGAATATTTTAATTTGGTATGATACTCATTAATTTAACTTTTAAAGAACCATCACACATCATTCTTCCTCCTCTCTCTCTCTCTCTCATTTCCATAACAAGAAACGTCTTCAATCTGAAAAGACAAGACAAAAAGAAAGGAATTTATTTGATGTGTTTTATTTTTATTTGGTAATAAAATAAAACCTCATATTTAATTGATCAAAGCAAAGCAGCAACAAGAAAGTAAAACATCTGCAATGATCATGTCATTTGGTCGTAATTTACATACTCGTACATCCCACCGCAATACAAAATTAAAATGCATCCCATCAAAATGAAACAACAACAACAACAACATAAACAACATTAACATCAGTTGGTTAATAAATATTATTCCCGTGAATAACCAAAGAACTTATAAACTATTGGCATTTCATTATTTCCAAATTGAATCCAGAACTGAGTCAGATAAACCAGAATTTAAAAAAAAGACAAAGAATAAGGAATACAAGAATTGAGTTTTATGTTTTCTTGATGGCGATGGCGTTCTTTTTATAGGTTAAGAATTTATGTAAAATTTTTGTGACACGTTCTCGATCAAAAGATGTTAACGCCATCGCTATAATGTAATGATAATGAAACGCAACAACTGCAACTCCGCCGCCAGTCTGCATAAAGATATCAAAAGATAAAACCTTTTTCATGTTATGGGAGTTGTTTTCTTTGTTCTTAATTGCCCTCCACCCCCTCAGGCCAGTAAGGTCTTAAAGATCGGATAATTAAAAGCTGGATTCGATATACTCGTACCTTCTTTTGACCACCTGCATTAAAGTCAATTAAAAATGCATCGCATGACCAACATCAGCAGCAGGATCAATCATCTTCTCTGATTGACTATTAATTTCCCAGTTCGGAATGTTTTCTATTAAATTTTTAAATCCTATACTTCTATGAGAAGATAGGTACATGATTATCCGAGCTATGATGCATATCAACACCTCTCTAAACTCCCACTGCACTGCCCCGCTGCCGTCGTCGTGTCGTCGCCCGGAGAACAACATCATTGTCATCATCTAGTTAAGGCTTAACCAGGGATGACAGTGTCTTTCCAATCAATAAAAAGTAGTATGTATTATTTGGTATAAAAGAAATATAATTCGATTGTCTTTTTTATAAATGGGCGCATTCACTAATGTAGTCACTACGTAGTCAACTAATTCTGATTGACTCTAGTGTATAAAATTTCGACTCGAAAGTTAGTTGACAATGATTTGGACATTTCACTCTTAGATGAAAATACAATTTTCATATCCATTTCATATTTTAAAAGAAATTCCAATTTGGCTTTTGTAGAAACTGAACAACTCTTGAGAATGGTATCAAGCTGGTGCGCCCAAGGAGCAGTTGCATTCTTCCCCTGAAACAATTCCATCGTAATATTCGTATTTCTGGGAATGCTCTCTGATTTACTCTTGTGTCAAAAAAGTAGCGAATAATTGTCAGAAGTGATAGTATTTATATAGTAGTGAATTGCTATCCCTGATCTTAATGATGCATTTTCGATTTCAATGGAGCTCGACTAAGCCAAACAACCGAATCGAAAACCAACAATCCTGAGGCCGAGTAGGCTGGGAGAGTGGCTCCAGTTCGAGTTCCACTATATCTCGGATTCGGAACCAGTTTTGTATCATTCCGTGAGTATGCTCAGCACAGCTCATCATCATCATCATCATCATCAGCAGCAGCAGCACCGCGAAACTGGTTGCGGCCATAGCCATAGGTATACAATGCGGGGCGATTATAGGAAAAGTATATCTATAGCTTCATCATGGGAAGAGCTCATGATTAAGTGGTGTGGTCTGGCAGAGCAAGGGTTGTTTCATGGTCTGTGTGTGTACTTTACATGGGATATAAAGTATCTGCGTGAACGAGGAGGAGGTCGTGGTGGTGGGGGAAGCGCGGTGGAAGTATCTCCTCTGTTACCGTTGTAGTAATAAATATATTCTACATGGATGGCGCTTTCCCCAAAACTAAAGCTTTTTTATTGGGCCAAATATTTCATTTTTGTTGCTCGGTTAATCTTACAGATTTATTGGGATTCTTTTCAATCGACAAATAAATCTCAGAGACGAGGAGAAACAGAAAAAAAAAAACAAAAACAAAAAACAAAGGTGCTGAGACCTGAGATGAGACTTTATTTAAATTCGTTGATTTTTTTTGTTTTGTTTGGATAAGTTTTTTTTGTTTTGTTTTGTTTTCATTATGATTGAGGCTGCCTGAAGCAGCAGCGGCATCTTTGTGCTAAGACAAATACAAATATAGTATAGGATCAGCATCAGACTAAATAATTGGTGTGTGTATAGGTTTTGACATTTTACAATAGACGTACCGTACATCCATACAGACACACTACAAAACGAAGGTTTTTTTTTTAATAAATTTGGCAAATTATGTATTTTATGAGTTGTTATTTTTATCTCTGAATATCTGACATATTTGAATATTTCTGAATGAACAAAGTGTAAAAGACTTTTGATTTCTGTAACTTATGGTAATTAGATGCAGAATCAAGTGTGTCAAGCTGTTGTCACCTTCAAGTATATAATGGAACAGACAATCATAATATATGTGCAAAAACAACGACATTGAAAAACCAAAAACAAAAAAGGAAATTAACAAAAATGTTACTTTTTTTTGTGTAAAACTTAATGAATGTCTATTTTTATGTATGAATTTTATACATGAATTTTAGTGATCTTGAACATTAATTTTCCATTAATTTGACAACCCACTATACGTTCATTTTAATAGCTTTGCATTTTGATAAACTTAATCGGGTTTTTTGGCAACAGTAAGTGAAGTAAATTTTTTCACAAATCTACGAAATTGAACATTTAAGAATTATTGAGTTCTAACATTCACACTTCAAATAACATGCAAAATCTGAAACTGTCTAATACTTTATTTTATTTTTCTTCATCTCGCACGCCTGACATTTATTGTTATTCAGCCTTTTATTCAGCAATCTCCATTATTTTTCTGAGCTCGTGTTAGTTGCGTTCTGAACATTCAAAACTTGTCCCCTGAACGGAAAAAGTAACTGAATTTTGGACTTTGAGTTTGAGTTTGACAGTTCAAAGATTTCAGAAACAACGAGTTTTGTTTTCCGAAAAAAGTACAAATTGTTGAAACGTTCGTGTTGGCACTTCTAAATGGCATCGGGAATGTACCTATATACATAGCTGAAGTAGGTTTTTTGACAACCTCAAGAGTTAAAAAAAAAACAAAGTTTGACGGTTCGCAAAAAATCTTAAGCATGTACAACTATAAAAAAATAAAAGCAAATATTTACCTTCTTTTAAGTTTAATTTACTTTTTCAAATTGAAATTGAGTATTGTTTTATGTATATCTAAAAAATTATTGACACCCAGTGCACAACATATGAATCAATTAATCACATTCTTCTCATATCACTTTGACATTTTATTTATTACCTCTCAACTCGCCCCAGCAGTAAGCCTGAAAGAGTAAAGGACCAATTCAGAACAATTCTAGGACTCAAAAAACAGAGGATTTTTGGTGGATCAGGGTTCAATGAGCAAAACTTAGATTTTATCAGTTTTGAAGGTTTATAAAATTTTTGATGCACAAAGTAAACACGATAAATTTATTACAATTATGTACTTATCTAAGTAAAAAGTACCGTTATTTTTAAGTGGTATAAAACTAAAAGGTCTTAGAAGAACACTCTTAAACATTGGCTCAGCAAATATGTAATAGGATGGAAAAGATATTACAATAATTGACAATCAATAAAACCTTATGTACATATTCCAATTCTATTGTACAGATTGAACTCTTCTAGGTCAATCCAATTGAAATTGTCCCTTCTATATACTCTTACACAACCACACATGATGTTAACATAAATGTCTTTTGCTTTTCTCTTCTCTCTTTCAGAAGGACATCACCTACAACTCACCAATCACTGCCATCTGAAACATGGACAACAAAACTAAGTACAAAATGTCTTCGCAAATGCGACTAAACGAAATTTCTCGTCCAACTGCCAATATCCAATGTGACCACCATCACCGCACGTCCATGTATCGTCCTCTTTCACCGGGCTGCCATTGCCATCACTTGCCCTCCACTGCCACCACTTCTGCCTCTGCTGCTGCAGCATCGCCCACTGCCGCCGCCGCCGCTCCATTAGCAGCATCCGTTCACCCGACTTCATCATCTAGTCTGGGCGATAGCAGTTCCTGCATTTGTTCCCACCACTATCACTACATCCAGCACCACCGACCAAACAGTCCGAGTCCGAGAACTTCGACACCACCATTACCGCCACCTTTGCTGCCAGAACGCATAGGCTGCTGCCAATCTACTTGTGAGGACAACAATGACAGGCAAATTAGTGGTGCAACTCATGTAGCCGTTACAGTGCACCAGCACCATACAGCGCCATCAACTGCACCCGCAACACAAGCCTCCCAGCACTCGCTGCACCACCAGTATCAGGCGCTCGATGAGACCACAAATGACGAGCACGAAGATTGTGAGTGTTGCGAGGCGAGTGGCCATCATGCCAACACTGACCACCCCAGTGGACGCAGCTCATCCCGACTGGTCTCTGCGGACGAGATTATTCCTAGCGGCTCGGAAGACAACGCCGCCATACTGCAACGTTGCTGCCAGCACAATCACAGAAAAAGCCACAGGTATAGCAATGTCCGTACCCGAGTAGGCCACACGAGTAGTTGTTCTCACGTCACACATCCATCTTGCAGGAACAGATTAGGGGATCAACTGCTCAGCTCGAAGGCTAGGGCCGGGAGCATGCAGAAGCGTTCACGAATTGATGAGGAGAATTACTCGACTGGCATCGAGGTTTACAGCGATGGAGCGGATTCCGGTGTTAAAGTTACAGATGGTGCCACTTCCGAGGAGGACCAGGGCCCACCGCTGCCGCCTCGTCCCCCACCCCGGCCCAGAAATGTACCGGCCAATTTCAATCGTAAGTAGAGCAACATTTTTTTGGGGTAAAAACACATCATGTCCAATGAGCATCATCTGCTCGAATAGTTGAAGAGCAATTAAATTGAAAGCGTCTTTCTTATACTCGTATATAGACTTTCTTTCTGGGGGGGTGAAAATATGGGGCTGAGATAATTGGATGTCTATGTAAGCTTTAGGTGATTTGGGGAATGTGGGTAGAGGGGGGAGGGGGAAGAGAAATGAAGATTTTTGGATTTATCGAATTTAGGACAACTGACGTTGCCGTTGTATTGATTAATGAACACAAAATCGTGTATAGTCTTACGAAGTTTTAAGAGGCATTTAATTTCTAACAGAATGTGCCTCAATCTCAACTCAACTCCACTTCATGAACTGACCTAGTTCGATATAGTTTTTAATTGGGATTGTCCCAGTTAACGAGCGAGAATATAATAAACCCATTTATAAGAAGCAACTTTGTCATCATCACTTTATTTTGTGTTTATTAAAGTTCAAAAAGTATTTTCGAAGAATTTTAATACTTTGTTGCACTTGAAGGGAGACAAATTTGGAGGGTCACAACTGGAAAGTTTTTAGCTGCGAGTATACATACTTATACAATTTATATGGTTGCCATCCTTGACAGATATTAGCAATACGAAGACTGAGTTAAGATTAATTCAAAATGACTTCCGGAAACCAAAAGTATGATAGGGTCAAATTACACGGTTTTGATGATCTCGTGTTTTACTGGTCTAATTTTTGCAAAATTGCACAAATGTACCTTTTCGTTAAGGGTGGTGTTACCGCCAACTTCTTTTTTAAATAAGGGTACAAGTCGGGGTCATTCTCACTTAAAACTCTCGCCAAAGAGCAACACTTGCCACCAATTGAATCCGGTGGAAGTAACAAAGTTATTAAAAATTGTTAAATTAAATCGATTTTTATGAAAAAAAAACTTCACAAAAATTACCAATTTTGTTCTAAATATTAAACTGGAAAACACATTCGATTTTTTTAAAAACATATCAAACAAATCGTCATAGCTCGAATTTTTTTGTTTTTATTTTAAGGTTTTATTTCCCATCAGTCATCTCAAAAGGTGATTTTGCTGGAATATTTTGTATTCTAGTACTTTTGTTCGAGTTTAACTAAGAAATCCGTTTTCAATGGATAACATAACAACAACACCCTGTGAGTTCATTTGCTTACATAACATAACATACGTACATATGTACATTTGTGTGTGCATATGTATGTACATGAAAAAAGTATACATTCCCATAGAAGTCTATTTTAAATTTACAAACAATGGCAGCATCCCCCATTTCTATACCATTTAATCGATTTACAATAAAAAAATGTTTGCATCCAAACTTTTCAGCAACAACAGAAAAACCCCATCAAAAAAAAAGAAACAAACAACTTCCTCTCCGTCATCCCCCTCATCAATGAAAAAATATTAACAACCTCCCCGCCGAACGGAGCGGAGTATAGGTAAGTGGCATAAGACCCCCTCACTGCTCACTCAATATTATTATGCTCTTCGAATAGGAGTTGACTCTTTATTTTGTATTCAAAATCATTTTAATTTAACCCTAATGCCTTAATGCATTGACCTTATGCACTGTTAAGCATTTTCAAGCGGTATAAGCCCGACCATAAAATTTACACTCTAATGTTCCCGTCCTGGTGCTACTGCTGATACCAGACACCTGCTGCCATAACGCTGTATATTTTGTATACACAAGAAAACCTCAAAACTTTATGCCTAGCCTATGCGTGATGGCATTTTTCAAAAAAAAAAAAAAAACAACAAAAACTCTCATCTATTTGAAACCCAACTACCGCTGATACAATTTTATGGTGGAATTTTTGTGTTATCCTTTTTTTACCCTCTGAGGCATCCTTTGCGCATGACGCACACGCACTCAAGCACAGGGTGACGTATCAGAAAGCTTTTTTGAAGAAAACTTTTGACACGAGAGAGCATTCTCGTATATAAAATATCTTGTCCTGTGAAGTCTTGTAATTACATCCTCCCGAAGGAAATTAGAAACTACTCACCGTCGAGACGAATAGCATTTCAGTCGAAAAGGGCGGAAGACTCACGTGCGGTGCTAGAAAGTCAAACTGAAAAACAAGAAAATTTGGTGTCCTTTCAGGAAATTTATGAGAAAAGTTATCGGTGGAAATGTGATACAAACAATCGAGTGCGATAGTGAAAAATTATTATTATTAAACAACTTAACCAATTTGGATAAAATAGTCTAAAAATGTTGAACACCATTCGCCATATTATTATCAGCAGAATCGCGTTGTCGTTTTGAGGAGTGCTCCTCCTTGTTGTCGTTTTGCATCAGAAGCTTTTGCTCAAAAGAAAAAAAAAAAGAAAAAGAAAAACGGAAAAAATGCTAAACGAAATAAGAGAATCCCGATTGAGAAAACGAGAGTATCAACTGCAAATATAAACAAAAATTCCGAATCCGATTTATTTTGCAAACTATTAACGCCGCGCCTCGCCGCCGCCATTCCATCAGGTTACTGAATACTGATTCGCGCTTCCTCTTCAAATAACAATTCCAAGCATTTCAAATCGTTCATCGAGTCCTAGCCGCTCCTTCGCCGTGTTCCTTCTGCAGCACCTGTCAGTCCTGTTTGTTATTTTGCAATTTATGTGTTTACCCAGACGGGAATAATAATATTAATTCGAATATACATACGCGAAACATCATAACGACAACGACACGGTGTGGTGGGTGTGCAAAAGGTAAACAAAGTTTCACTCACTCTCTCCACAACCAGTACAGCAGGACGAGTCAGGATCAGGACTTAGAACTCAGTACTCAGGACGCATATTTGAAGGAATTCCGGATAACATTTTATCTATTCTTCTACAAGTTTTGATCGAATTCCTTGGAAGAAAATGTAAAAGCTCTTGCAGATGAACACGCCAAAGTAGTCTCAACAGCAGGAACAGGAACAGGAAAACGACGACGACGAAGACGATTGTCGTCGAAGGAAAGGTCTCTTCTCGATAACACAGTTCCTCTAGTCACTCATCGGAGTTGGTGTTGGATTTTCTATATTTTTGTTTTTGTTGACTGGCTTCCATATGGATTCATTCGGGAGTTGTTTCCTCTTGTTCTCGTCCTCTGTCAAGGGTGGGAGTTATTGATTTCTTTAGAAGAAAGTTTACAACAACAAAAAATAAAAGGAACGAGTGTTCGGTTGAACACGTGGCTTAAATGGCTTAAGGCAAAGTGAAGTGATCCTTGATTAAGGGTGTGTGTGCACTTGGTCATAATCAAATAAGTTCTGTGCGTGTTTGTGTGTGGTTTTCTTGTCGTGTTCTCTAATTAATACATTCTCATCATCTCGGAAACGGAAACGAAAAAGATTCATAGTGCGAAAATGCATGGATATCCGGTTATGCAGTTCGTGCAGTACAGCGTGCCACCGCCATGTACTTGGGTACCACCATCATCGGATCCACATCGTCCACCATCAGCAGGTTAGTTTCGGTCTCTCCCTCTCTTGTCCTATATCCATTAAATAGTTCCTGCGCTCCCTGCTCCCTGGGGTTTGTGGGACAGTTGGAAGACATTTGTAACAATAATAATAAATAAATTTCCAAACGGTTTCCTTTTTTCTAATTCAGTTCAATAGGGAGCGTTTATCTTGTTCTTTTCTTTCTATGCATATGCATGTATAGAGTATGTTTATGCATGTACGAGTATGTGTGCGTCTTTATATATGTATGTATAGAAAAAATACAGACAGTCATACTGTTTAGATTTGCTATGCTTTTGCCATGTCCTTTTGCACGGCTCATGAAATACGATGATTATGAATTAGTCATGCGATACTTGAACGCCTTCTTGGTACAAGTGTACAATATACATACATACATACATACATAGTAAGGCATAGTCAAAAGTCGTCCTTTTTAGCCTGCCTCTACATCGTAGACGTTTGAGACGCTTCTTTTATTTTGTGTGTCCATGTCCATGGCCCATGTCCTGGACTGTCCATGTCTCGTCGTCGTCGTCTTGATATATGAAAGTCATTATTATATCCAACTTTTCCCTGGGGCTTTTCTTTTTCTCTATCCAGCACCAGCAGGAAGGTCCATTGTTTTATACCCACACGCACAAGTGTTTTATATGTAAAATAGAATAAGAGTCTTTAAAAACAAAGACAAAAAAAAAAGAGGAGCTGTGAGAGATGTGATATTGGCAGTGATATCTTCCTTTATACAATATGTGGTAGGTATATAGATTATTTGCTATGCAATGGGTTCCTTTTTGTGTGAACCTTGACCAATTTATACAGGAAGTCAACTAAAAGCTTGTCCAAAGGTATAGGGATACACGTACCGTTGATACATATACATACATACATATATGTATAATTTTGGATGTGCTAGGATTTTTTATGAAATGGGGGAGACAGACGACGATTTAGTTAATAACAAAATATAATAAATCACTTAAAGGTGACAGATTAAGTTAATTTTATAAATGAATTTCAAAGAATTTGTATACATATATAAACATCTACAGTTTAGGTAAGTTGCTTCCGTGTATTAGACATCACTTAATAAATAAAGTGCATATTATTAGGTTGGATTTAGTGAATCTATTATCTTTTTATTGCCAGTTCTTGTTCAATGTTTTCAAGGAACAGTTCTAAACATTTTCATGTTTGAAGCTTCAATGTTTCATCAAAAGATTCATTGCGTTCTTTCTGCCAAAAATTTAATAAAATCGATTATGTTCCACAAAGAAGCTAAACCGTTTAGTAATCGAAATTACTTGCATAGCAAATTGAATATTTATCTTAAGCAAGTTTTTTTTTTTAAATTCAAACAAGGCCAAGATCTATAGCAACATTAATTTACTTTTTCTGATATCTCAATCTTTTTGAAAGACTCGAAGGCTAACAAAAATTATTGACTGTTCGAAAACATTAATGTATGGGACGTATTGTAGTCTTTTGTGGGTAAACAGCGTTTTCAAAAACAAAAATCTTTTGACTCTCAATAAGTTACGTTACGTTGAAAAATTGTTAGCAAAAATTCATCTTAAAGACCAATTTTATTCCAATGTCGTCTACAATGATGAACGACATATTGGCAAAAGCTACGAACACTTTTCCAGAAATGGTCCTGTAGGTTATGATAACCTACTATAGATTATAATGTAATGCCTTTGGGTATTGTTTCTTTATTTTAAAATTTTGGTCAATGCACAGGGATGCCAACTAGACAGATTTATCGTTTTTTTTTTTGTTTGTTTTCTTGTTCAAAAAAAGCTTCAAACAATTTTTTTTTTCTAATTCAATACGTTTTTCGAGAGCAAAATTAAAACTTGGATTCTATGAATGAAATCGTACAGTCAATGTTGCTAGTTTTTAACTAAGATATTTGAGTTCTGAAAATTTTAACCAGTTGTTAGAAACGTCAATTTTCATTGCATAAAAATAATATAGAGTTAATATACCTACTTCACAAAGCGAAGAAAAGTAAACAAATGAAATATTTTACTCTAAAAATAAAAATTACTAATGGGTGATTTTTTAAGAGGTTTAGAACTTTAAAAAAAACACAAAAAATTCGAAAAAATGAATGAAATATTTATTTGAATCGATAGTTTGAACCTTGCAATTTAATGTTTAAAGATAATTTCATGCAAATGTTGACCGCGGCTGCGTCTCAGGTAGCCCATCCGCTGAGTCCAATTTTGGCATACTCTTTCACACATATCGGCCGGTATCTCACGAATGAATGCATGGATGTTGGCTTCCAGTGCGTCAATCGAAGCGGGCTTGTGCCTATAGACATTAGCCTTGACATACCCCCACAAAAAATAGTCTAATGGTGTCAAATCGCACGATCTAGGCGGCCAATTGACCGGCCCGAAACGTGAAATTAACTGTTCACCAAACTCGCCTCGCAATTGCGCCATTGTTTCGCGTGCTGTGTGGCATGTGGCACCGTCTTGTTGAAACCACATATCATGCAAGTCAAGAACTTCCATTTCGGACAAAAAAAAGTTTGTTATCATCGCTCGGTAGCGTTCACCATTGACAGTAACGCTGCGATTCGCATCATCTTTGAAGAAATATGGCCCAATAATGCCACCGGCCCATAAACCGCACCAAACAGTGGCTTTTTCGGGATGCATTGTTAGCTGTTGCAATGCTTCTGGCTGATCTTCACTCCAAATGCGACAATTTTGCTTATTTACGTACCCATTCAACCAAAAATGAGCCTCATCGCTGAACACAATTTTTCGATAAAAAAGCGGATCCTCGGCCAGCTTTCCAAGAGCCCATTCACCAAAAATTCGGCGTTGTGGTAGGTCGGCTGGCTTTAGTTCTTGCACCAGCTGTATCTTAAAAGGCTTTACGCCCAAATCCTTCCGCAAAATTTTCCACGTAGTGCTGTAACAAAGGCCTAACTGCTGGGAACGGCGCCGAATCGACATTTCGCGGTCTTCTGTCACACTAGCTGATACGGCCGCAATATTTTCTTCACTACGCACAGTACGTAAACGTGTTGGTGGTTTAATGTCCAACAAAGTAAATTTGGTGCTAAATTTGGTCACAATCTTCCGAATAGACTGCTCAGAAGGTCGAGAATGCCGACCATAAAATGGAAGCAGCGTGCCATGAACATTTCGAACCGAGCACGAATTTTGATAGTAAAATTCAATAATTTGCAAGCGTTGTTCATTTGTAAGACGATCCATGGTTAAATTGCAAACCAAACTGAAGCTGTTTGACAGTGACACAAGGTACTAAACACAAGTCAGCTGTCAAAACCAGTGTTGCCAAAACAAAACCAGCTAAAAAATATCCCGTTACTAATTTACAAAATTTACCAAAATTGTTACAAAAATAACAATAATCTTCCACTTGAGCGAATACACAATGTTTTGAAATTATTTTTCAAGTATCTTAAAGTTAAACTTTTTATAGCGGTTTTTATTTGACTTTATTGAAACCCATTCTTTCTCTACTCTCTATTTTTTTCCTAAAAGTTAAAATTAAGAAAGAGACAAAGATAGAAATAGAAATTTGAAATTTCTATAATTTTATCTACTTTATTTGAAACCTGTTGGACAAGAGACCAATGATTTTATTATCTTGAAAGAGAACCCTAATTGTATAAATATTTAAGTAAAAATAATTTCGGTGTTGAAACCCAAATCAAGTCTTAAACTTATTAATAAATTATTTGATAAAGAGTAGAATAAGTCTTTAAAAATAAAAGTATCCCTAAATGACATTTATTGTTTTTTTTTTTTTTAATTTTTTTTCGATTTGACAAAGAAAGTATTGGTTGTCAATTAGACACCGTATTTATTTTCAAATTTTAATTTTTTATTAAGAAAGTGTAATATTGTATCCTTCAACTATATGATGGTTATAAGGGTTACATCACTAATTTCTTCTCTTGACCCATTTCAATCACTGTCCTTCGATATTTTTTTTGTATTCATTTGAGTGACAGAATATAAGAGATAAAATCAACACACAAAAGAATGCGTCATCTGTGAAATGTTTTAAAACAAAGAATCCAATTCCGTTGACAATGATGTCAACACATCATCAGTTTCCATGCAACAATTGTTATTGATTTTGTAGGAAAACGCCATTTATATCATTTATCATCTCATCTTATATAAAAAATATGTATGCATGGATGTATGTATGTATGTATGTATTTTAATAAAGTAAATGTCCATATTTCTGCTTTCATAGCTCACACCTAACGAAAGTTTTGACAAATGATGTCCTTTATATAAAAATTAACGATTTATTAATGAAGTGTTTGATGTTGTCAAATAAGATTAAATTATAGTAGATATACATATATGAGAACGGATTGCAAGTTCTGCCTTCGACTTTATGACCTTTGTTTTTGAAAACTCATGAAAAGGATGTTTTCTTAAGAAAAATGAGACATTAATGAAGACTGCCTTCAATTAGGAAATCGTTTATTCACCATTAAATAAAGGTACCTTATCCCATAAAAGATAGTCCTTAAAATTCTTAGTCTTTTTCGAAGGGTGCATTGTAATTCAAATTTATATGTATATATAGAAAAATAATGATGAACATAAATTCATTCATAAGAAAGTTTCAGAAAATGTCATTTGTCTTAATTGCATCAAAAAATAACTCCTTGCTTTATGTAATAGAAAATTGTTTTTCCATTAAGCCATAGACATCAGTAAAACATAAACTACTGAAATAAAATCCATTAACAAACACAGAAATGTTTGTTTGTTTTCTTAAGTTTTGTTTTTTTTTTTTGTTTTATTTAAGCATTCAAAAACCTAAACTTCAAAAAAAAAATTTAGCTATGCAGAGTACAATTGCAGCAGATGCAAATGCAGATGCAGAGTTCTGGATGGAACGTCAGCATGGCGCAAAGAGCGGTTGCACGAGTGTATACTATTTTCCATTAAAATCCCTCTGAATACAAAAAAAAAAAAAAACAGGAGGAACCTCTTGTAGCCAAGAAATAATTCCATCTAATTGCTGTGCACAGTTTAGTGCGATGAAGGAAAAGAAAGAAAAACTGCAAAAGTACTTCTTGTTGCTTGAATGCATAACCATTACATCATCATCATCATCATCATCAGCAGCAGCAACTTAAAGATACGAAATCCCGTTCTCTTTTCTACGTTACCCAAGTCTGCGATGGCAATGCCTGCCTTTTTTTCTCTAACTTAGGGCTGCATGTTTGTAGGACTTAATTTGTCATTTTACCCATTCCCGCCACAAGCCAATCCAATTATCTTTGATAATATACCAACGATTAATCTAATACCTATACTTGGAAATCTTATATATAGCAAAACCATTTAAACTTTAAAGTATTCAATTTAAATTCGTATTTTTTTTAAAATTACTTATTTATTTTTGTTTTTATTTTTTTCTAGTACCACATTCCACGGGCATTAAAAAATACGTAGTATGGTGCTTAATTTGCGGAGGATTCTCATGCCTTCTGGGGGTGTTGTTCTTGGGCGTTTATTTCCTGCTGCACTCGTACACCATTACGGTGGGGAATTTCGAGACCGTGCCCACGTTTGTACCTGCAACCCTGGTAAGTAACTATATCTTTATATACCTATTCATAGCATCTGCACTGAAACATGAAATCAAAAGTTAATTAATTAAAACTATCCTTGATCCAGATGAAATTTTTATCGAGAATCTAATGATGTATCTTTCTATTTTTTTTTATTGATTCTACTCGGGCTTGTATCTTTGTATGGTAGAAGAAGATTTGTTTGTAAATATATTCTGTAAATTAGCTGTCGAAGGGTATTAAAGAGGAATGCGGTTTTGGTTCTGTTTATAGTGCGAATTTTGAATTTTGCAATTCAAGGCTTTGGTTAATTTCAAAGGTATATAATGTAGCTAAATATCACCTTGGTGGTCCTTGAAATGCTCTTAATTTAAATCAAAATAAAGATACGTATAAATATTTCATAATTGAACGTTTTGATAGTGCAGAACATGGGGGAATGTAAAAATTTGCATATCTATCTATAGTTTACGAAAATAAAAAAAACAATTTAATTTAAAAAAATATTAATTATTTCTTGTAAGGACTTCATTAAGGAGCGTTAGATTAACAAGATTATTTACTCGTTAAGTTTCTACTAAATGGCTCGGTAAACGGTGTTGTTTCGCGAAATTGATAATTTAAAACTTCATTCATTAGTTTGCATTTATTGCATTTTAAAAAGTCCTATTACTTATATTTTGCAGGATAATTTCAATTTAATATAATGAACTATTCGATTGTTGTAATCAATTCATTGCAATTTGGACAAAACTGATTGCAAAACTTTAAGTCACTGTCTCAAAGTGGAGTAAAAGATTGCAGTCTTTTCGTTGAATTTAAAAATGATGCATTTGAGTCGGAGATGGGCTAGAATTTTCATTTCGAAACATAGAGCCAATTAAGTATAAGTATCTTCTATGTATCTATGTATATATATATAAAACAAAGACGGGTTTGTTACAACACTTATAACTCAAGATCTGCTGAACCAATTTTCATGGTTATTGATTCGTTGGATTTGTCTCCAGCCCGAATAGCAGAATGTATCTTAAAAACAATGAAAATTAACACACTATGCGTCATTTTTGTCTCTGCACTATTGAACACTGTACTATGCCAAAAAATATATTAAAAAAAATTTTTTCCTTCAATATTTTAAATTAAATTGCTTACGAAATTAAAATTCTTACAAGTCTTATTTCGACGCATATTTTAAACCGCCGTGTTTTTGAATTAATTATCTGACAGTTAATAGTCACATTCGACATTAAACGTCAATATTTATTATTATCTATACGAAAAGTGTCCTCCTGGAAGTATGATCAAGACAAATGGTTGCCACTTTTCAAATCTGAATTTCTTTATTGAAATAATTTAGACTTGCCAAATAGCACTGTTTACAAAACAGTCATAACATTGAAGATTGAATTTTAGAATGGTCGAATTGAATTTTTGACAAAACGGCCACAGTACCTATGTAAATCCATCGTTTCTCGAAAGAGTTGGGTAACATTTTTAAGACTGTATTAGGTAATCTCTAGATCTACTGAACCGATTTTTAAAATTCTTTTACCAATATAAAGCTAGCAGAAAGATGCAGAAAATAGTGCCTCAAAATTGTGTTTAAGAGAAATACAAGGGAAAAATAGTGAACAAAATATAAGGTCCATTTATAGGTTTTTATGCTCGGCGTTTCCAGAATCTCAAAAGTCATTAATCGAATTGAGATTAAAAATTGCGCTTATTGGTTAAATTATGAATGCCAAAACTTTATTAGAACCTGGATATGAAGATTTAAAGCAATTTCTTTCACATCACAATTTGAAAAACAGGGCAGAACAAAGTCTGCGTCGTCAGCTAGTAGTATATATAATTAAGAATCAGTGAAATATCCAAAAAAAAATTCGAACATCCTTAAGACTCTTGTAATTACTCTGAAAGAGGTATCTTTTGAAGTAAGTACTCAATTCCTTGTTTCCAAGGAACAGTTTCCGTTGGCAAATTTCCCAACTATCCATATACGGTCATACATTATGCGTCGGACGCAACTTTTCATTTTCCTAAAAACTTTTCCAAAACTCTTTTATTTAACCTATATGTGTACATATGTGCACATTTATGTACGTATTTGTGTATTATTTCTGTTCTCAATTTCATGTGAGAGTGTTTTAAATTCAAACAAAAAACTAGTGCAAACAAAAAAGAAGTTTTTTTTTTTTATCGTGAAAATGTGTTAAACTAAAACCTACACCACGTTGTTTCAAACGGAAAAAGTTCATCACATATTATGACCTATTGTGTCCTATTGGCTTTACAAAGCAGCAACAACAACAACAGCATAAAAAAACGTAAACTTTCTAACTAAAACTATAACCGAATACGTAACTTCAATGAAAATACGACCACAAATATGTAACAATTTATTGTATTTTTTTTTTTTTGTAATTTTTTTTTTTTATTTATATTTGTCGTTGATATGTATGTAGGTACTCTCGCTTAACCATGCTCTCTAACATTTTACGAAATAGAGGTTCTTTGTTTTTTATTTTCCATTTTCTAACCATGGCCTAGAAAAGCTGAAAAACTTCTTATTGTTTTCCTGTCAGCAGCGCAAGGGAAGATGATGGGGAAAAAGGAAAAAAAAAAGAGAAGAAAACTACACAATAGCGTCACAGTACAAAAATACCATATACACAGATGAAACTAGGAACGGCAACAAAAAAAAATGAATATAATAAAAAAGTAAACTAAAGAAATGTGAGTGTTGGTAATTCGCAACCAAAAAAAAAACAAAAAAAAAATCCAAAAACTAAAGAAAAGCAAATGCAAAACATAACAATAAGAGTATTTTCATATTCCTCTCCTTCGGTTTAGCTGAAAAAAAAACATAAACAAAACTTCTTTTAAAACAAGGACAATGCTACATATCCTTACACATTCTTTGCATCCTATAACAGTTGGTACATAAAAATTGAGCAGCCGAGCAGGATGAGAACCCCCGAAAGTCGAAAGAATCCCCGAAACCAAAACCAGATCTGTTTTATGAATTAAACGCAAACAATCCTTTTTTCAATGCTGCCAAAAATCTCGTCCTCGTTCTCGTCCTTCGTCGCCGAATATATGTTTGTATGTAGAACATCAATATCTGTGGGTGAGTGTGTGTGTGTGTGTAGGTAAATATATGTTAATATTAGTATGAAGCTAAAGATTTAAAGGATTTAAACGAGGAAGCAGCGTCACATAAATATGTACATACATACATACATACATATGTACACATTGCGTATATAACAAACTTTGTAATTGCATTTCTTTTCCCAGAACTAAACGACAACCATCGCACCGCAGGGAGAGGGAAAAGAAGTCAGGATTTTGAACTTTAAAGGAAGAACACAGCAGCGCAAGAAAAAGGATACCTTAGAGGAAGATATAATACAGACAGATACTCACAGATAGATACGTATATAGATAGACAGATAGACAGAAAGATGTATAAGAAAAAGGAGATTGAGTAAAGTATCATTCCTCTGTAGGAACAGGAGCAGGAGATGTGAGATAATTTCCTTCTAGGGGGGTAGAGAAGACTAAAGAAAAAACATCGACTGCGGAAGGCGGTGGTGTAGAAAATCCTGTACTTCCTCTTGTCTAAAGGATTGCGGGCAAATATTAAAGTTATTTCCAGTGATAGGTGTCATTCGTTTTAATTACATTTCTCGGCGGCTAAGGAAAGTAGCACGATATATACTACAGAAAACCAACTGAAGGATTCGCGGCTAAGAAGGATTCTAAATTGAACACAATTATTTGGCATGGTTTTATTTTATTTCATTTGGTTTTTTTTTTTTCGTTCTTCTGTTTGCAACGTTGCCGTTGATGGTGGCATGGATATTGGATTTTCAAGGAAATGATTTAAATATACATAGGTTCCTCTACCCATCCACCTACCAGCAAAGAGAACCGCACGTCCTTTTCAAATTAAAGAGAAATCCTTTTAAAATAAAATACATATTCCGTCCTTCGTAAACAATCTGTATAAATTTAAATAAGGATATACGGCATATCGCATCGCATCCAGTATCAGCCCAACATCAGCCCGGGGCAGGAACGCTGTTTGCCAACAACATAACTGGGGCACAACAACATTCAACATTCATCATTTAACATCTACATCATTGCATCATCTCACCATCATCATCATCCGAACCAATCATCTGCACACAAGGTGGCGCAAAGTATAAGTCACTCTAAAGGAAGATGTTGTAATTTTTGCAAATGGCGTCTTGTCGGTCGTGCGTCAATCATGTTTGACTTTTGTGAACTTAACAGCTGCAGTATACCAACAAAAAAACAATGGCGCGCGTATGAATTACTGTCAAGCTTTGCTTAATTCCAACAACGAAGAGGTCGATTTTGTCCTCTTTTTTTGTTTGTTTCAAAAGTCATCATGATGAGTGAAACTTGAATAAGAAGAATCTTCATCAAACAGCGAACAATTTTCACTGGACATCAAAATTGGATGATTAATTTTGCACAACCCTGTACAATCATCCTGCTGTTTCTTGAATCATCGTCATCATCGTCATGATCGTCATCCTTAACGTTATCGTCATCATAGTGATGATTCCCTCCTGTTGTGTCCGAATTGGAATCCGAACCAAACCGACCGACACGACGACGCGACGGACGTAATCCTTCATTTTTTGTTTTCGTTTTCCTTCTTTTTTGTTTGTCTTGTTTGAAGTCTGGTTTGTTTCTGTTTATCCTTTCGTGAGGACTGGATTTGGGTTTTCCATCAGTTGCTGGGTGCAAGGATCTTTCTTTTTTTGTCCGTCTTTATATCCTTGCTTCTGTATTGCTCTGTTATGTACTGTGCTGTGTTGAGCCATTCCTTGCTGGACACTTGTGTTATTTAATTAAAAATTTAAGTGCAGAATTGAAATCAGAAGGATGCCTTAGTGAATATTTAGGACGAATGTTAAGAGAAAATTGTGTACAAAAAAAAAAAAAAACGAAGAAAAAAAATGCAGCTTTCTAGGACTACGGTTGAGTATGTGTAGGTGTCTTGAGGGAAATGATGATGGTCTCTTCAGCATTCTGATGCAATGGGTCACTATTACCGGGCACTTGTTCGGGTAATCGCAGTTGAACAAGTGCAAACTGCCCACTGCCCACTACGACGGATGAAAAGATGGTAGACGATTGAAATGATTTTCGGGGAATTTGTGAGGTTGATGATGAGAACAAAATGAGATAAAAAACACTCACATATACAGTCACACGTCCCCGAGACAATTTCCGGTTGGGATTTTTTTATGAAAATTAATTTTCATTGCATAAAGAAGTTTAACGAAAGAATAAGCACTATTTAGGACTCTTTATCTGGTTGAATTTGTGAAGACAACATTTTCATTTTTTAAAGGGGGGTTAAGGAAAATGTACATTGAATTTAAGGAATTAAATTTAAAATAGTTCTAGGACTGGCCTTTTCTGTGGAAACAGGAAAAGACCTCGTTTGTAAATTGAATTGGTGTCAGTGGTTTGACTTAGAAATAACTTATACCACGATAAGTTATTTCTCAGTAATGAGTAATTTAAAATAGAAAACTAAAATGAAAAACATTTACATATTACATATTACTCGTATGTATGTACATATGTATATTTTATGGAAAATTGATTTCAGTCATAAGACAGTTTTAAGAACAAATTACTAATTATTTCAGTAACTGTACACTGAGGCGTATACGTACTTTTTAATTTTACTTTACATTTAATTTTTCGTAAATAAAATTTTCAAAAACCAGGTAGGGAATTGAAAACAATTTTGGTAGATTTTAGTTAAAAATAAATAAAAAATGGTTCCTTTTCTTATTGTTATTCAAATCCATTTGTCATTGACATTCGAATACATTAAAATGTTGAAATTGAAAATGTCTTGTATTCAAGGGTGCTTCTTGTTCTTGGAAGCGTCTTAAACTTCTTTTGAAGGTTTTTTTCTTCAAATTGAATTAAATTATTATTATATTGAAATTCAATTCAAGTGGCTATTTAGATTTTCACTATATATAGAATCAACATAGGTGACAGGATCTGTAGCAGACATCAAATTATTGAAATTTATATATGTAGAAATGAAATAATAACTTTCCAAACCATAACTTCATACCATTGGCAACAAACAACAAATAATTATGTATCCTTGAAACTTTGATAAAATTGTATATGTATGTGTTATTTATATATGTAAGTATGCAGACACACTCGCATATAATTCTGCGAAATGGAAAACAAGAAAACTTCTCCGTCGCTCGTAGTTCATTCCCGGTCCCCGGATGGCATCATTGCTGTGATGATGGAAACTCATTCTTTTGTTGTTAATTCAATTTCTTGTCATGTAACTATGGTTTTCCCAACTGAGAGTATGATGAGTTCATCGCCTATACCACCCACCCACTGACTGCGAATAGTGAGTACAACTTCCGCTGCGTATTCTGGCCAAAGTACTAGTACGAGTACGAGTATACGAGTATATATGAGTATGAAGTCTGGGCCCAGTCGGTGTTCTATTGGTTTCATTTCTATGGTAAATAAAAAATAAACATTCATGATTTTATTGTATACATCCCAGGTTAGGTACACATAGAGTCATAGTTTGTGTTGTGCTCAACTTGGAATTCCAGAGCATCAATCCTTAGAGAGTGGACGGACCAGGAGGCAGTGCCAATGATGGAGGAACGAAGAACGAATCTAGAAAGTTTTTAATTAAAATTGTTTGTCGTCAGGTCGGTCGGTCGGTCGGTCGGTTAGATGTGGTGGTTGATTGGTTATGGTTCGTTGTTTTATTTTTTATGTTTGCGCTTTGTTTTTTTGTGGAGTGAAACAAACACCACCTACCCAACCCCCACACCCCCCTCCCATCCAACTCTCGATTCCGGTCTACCTACACTGATGAAATTTGCACCACGTCACACTCAATGGAAAGTATTTATAGACCACCCGATTTTAAATCCTGTTTTTTTCGTTGTTGTTGTTCTTGTTGTTGGTATTCATATTGTCAACGCTCTGTGATTGGAAAGTTAATTAAAATTGTGGTTAAATCAATTTTCCGAGCGAGAGAGAGAGAGAGAGAAAAAACCTTATGTCAGCAAGCAAAGCCCACTCAATAGTATAACCACGTGCATCCAAAAGGTCCTTATGGGATTTAAGCATCAGACCGTTGTATACCTATCCAATTAATTTATTTTATCTTCTCTTTTTTCTCTCCCTCCGTCTCTCCCTTTCTGCAGATAGAAATAATTGGAGGTTTGTTCCAATATTAAGTTAAAAATTAAGTGAAAATCGCCTTACAGAATAGATGGTACCTAAAGATAGAAGTAATAAATGGTGACCCTTGATCTTTGGGTGATGCTTCTTTTTGAATCAATAAGGTTTTTAAAGCTTGTCGATGGGAATAATTGGTCGAATGAATTTGGTTTATTTTAATTTCAAAGTTGAATTACTATTGGTATATTGGGTTTTTGTAAAAAGGAATTTATAATATTTGTTTAAAAAGATGCAAACCATTATTTGAGATATCTTGAAGTATAAGAATTCCTTGAGACTGGTTTTTCGACATACATAGTAAAATTATTTAAAGTATTAGAATTCCTTGAAAAATAAATTCATGCTACACGGCATATATTCGTAAATCTAGGGCGTAGATATATAGACTCTGCATCTTAAAAACTTAGACTTATTTATATGGAAAATGTTAAATTTGACAGTAGTTGTCAAGCTCCAAGTTTTATTTTTTTTTTGTATATATAATTTAGAAGTTTGTAATTTCATTCAGACAAAACGCTCAATTAGTAGATATTTTCCATTAAGTATATTTTTAACCTAAAATATCTCGTCAATGGCAGGGATTATTATTCTTCAAACATAAAAGCTATTTATAACAGACGTTCGCTGTGACGTCAACAAAACACCACAATTCTCCAAGTACCATTATTTATTTAAAACTTCAGATCGATTCACATTGAACGAAACAAATCGAAATCTACCACAGAAATATAGTTTGGGGAACCGTGTCGTCCTTAAACAGGAAAAACATAAATTATTGTAGTATTTGGGTTTTGCAATATTTATTGCCACCCAAAAATAGAACTCTTCTCTCCGTGACTAACATTTATTCGAAGCTGCTTCTTCCATTCAATAGGAGCTATATACGAATACTAGGGTCACCCTTAAGGTATAAATTTGATTTATGTGTTATGAATCATAACTTTTCCAAGAGTGCATCTAATCCGCAAATGACCCAATTACCATAAACGTGATATCCTACATTATGTATATTAGAAAGATTTTAGGTTTATTTGATGCAAAGATGAGCATATGGCCAAAGGCTTTGCAAATTAATTAATTAAATTGCAAAATTAAAAACAAAAAAAAAAACAAAACTTTGGATGAACTGCACACAAAAACGAGGAGACAACAAACTCACACCATCTGCATTCAAATTGGAGTGCAATTAATCTATATCCATTTGGTTGGTCTTGTTGTGTTGCTCCTACCGAATAATCCTGGGGGACAATTTTGCTCTCAAGCCCTAATGCTAAACAAATACGGTACACATTTGTGTTTAAGTGGCCATTAAAAAATCTCCTCTCAAATATCATTGAACCGGGCCGACAATGCACAGCCAAGCCGAGAACAGAAGAGATGAGACGAGGCGAGCCTTATAGTTCTAGAAAAAGGAGATGGAGACGGGGGCGGAGCTCGCAGGGGTTGTTAGTCCTTTTTGTAAATGTTGGTATCATGTTCTTGCATTGCACAGGGTGCTGTGTAAACATTATTATACTTTTAGAAAATGAGTAAAGAACGGGGAAACGGAAACGGGAATGGGAAATGTAGCAGAGCGCAGGGGGTACATTGGTTGTTGAAATAATGACGATGATATATGTATATCTCATCTCGTGAAACGGAAGACTTTTTTGTGCCGGCACATGTCGAATTAAAATAGATGTGGGGTGGCATTATGGCCAAACCCCCATTCTAAGACTCCTCCGTCTTTTTGTGTGCAAACGCAAGGAATCCTTGCAACAAAAAAAAAAAAAAGTAAAAGGAAAAAATAATTTATTTGCCTCCAGAGTAGGAAGCAACAGCGGGTATAAGAGAAGTGTGGAAGCAGAAGCAGAAGCTGAAGCAGTGTACAGTTCGTTGCCTCGTGACACGTCCCACAGCTTATGTATGTAAGACTTTTTTTTTGTTTCTTGCAACAAATCTTGAGGTGTCTATTGACGTTACTGTTAACGCTACGGAACTCGTGATTATACCTACCCAAAATCAAAAATTCATGAAACACAAGTAACCCTATAATAGATATGAAAATTTAAAACAACAAAAGATATCGATAGTTATTTTGACGTTTAAAGACATAAGTGTCAACAAAATTCCAGAAACCAACCAGTTCTGTAACCGAATATGACAGAAATAATCACACTGATTACATGAATCCGATAAGTTGACTGCGGATGGAATCAAACGTTAACTTTGTTATTTTTACAATGCTAAAAAAAAGTTAAAAAAGTCAAAAGAAGACTCCGACTCCATGTGAATTGTGCAACTCAGTCATTGCAGTAATTTAGACTTCATCTTTTTCATAACTTAGTTTTATGTACAGTAAAAACTCAACACAAGAGTACGTTCATTGCACTGGTTGAGCATTCAGTTCAGAGTCAAACGACAAAAGTCATGTTGCTAGCCTCTGATTGGTCTGCTGTCAGAATATTGTTTTCCAATTAAGGCAGCAACATCTTTCAAAGGTTGACTTACATAATTTTTTGGTGAAAATAATGCTGATACTACATTTTGCACTAATAACAAACTGTAAATGTTGCTTAAGTAAAGTTCCGTATTTGAAATAAATGAAATCTTAGTTCCCTTGATCTAAATTTTCATATTAAGAACGCTGTTAACTGCATACAAAGTCCCTTATGTCTCTTGAACGTTCCCATTCTTTTCAAATTTCAACTGTCATGAGCCATAACCAAAAGAACCACACTGTGCATATATTTATTAAATGTCTTCCTTTCTGCTCCCTATTTTCCCATTTTTCCACCATCGACCTTCTTTTTGTACCTTGTGGCAGTGATATCTGGTTTTTCTTTTCGGAATTGTACGAGTATGATACATGAAAATGCGTTGCCCTAGAGAAATTGTGAAATGCTTAAGGAAAACAGACGTTTTCAAACGCCCTGTCGTCGTCGTTGTTGGTCGTCCCTTTTTTTCCTCCAACCTTGCCTCACCCAGTTCCCGATAGCATAATCCTACCGCCCAACCATCTTGGAGGAAAGGAGTTATACAACGAGTGTGGTATATGTGCTGAGATTGTAAATTCTGCCTCGAAGAGCCAGGAGCCTTAAAGCCCATTTCCAATAGTTGGATTTTACGATCAGAATCACTCAATGGCCATTATTTTGCATTTTGAATTGAATTTGTAATGGATGAGATATGTACATATGTATATGTTGAGGTAATGTATGCATATGTACATATACATATATAGGAAGATTATTATTCTGTTTAAATTAAGAATTTATGGAGGTTGTCCATAGAGATTATGACATCTCTCAAATCCAAAAGAAAACCTAATCACAAGGAAATAAAAACATTTTCTCTGTCTTTTTCTGTGCATAAAAATAAGATTTTGAAGTATGATTTTTTCAACTAATTTCAGTTAATTTTTAAAAATGAAAACGGACCAAGGGATATTTTATAAGCACATTGCAGTGGCAAAATATTAAAAAGCTTTTTTATTAAAAAAATTATTTTATTTCTAATATTTTCGATTGTATTTATTTATAAGAATAACATATGTTTAAAAAAATGTTTTTTGTTGTGAATTAACTTAACTATTTAATCTTTATTTTATTTTCAGTTAATTTTAACTGGATTGTGTATTATGAGTCTGGCAAGGAGACGTAACCGTTACAGCTACTTGGTAAGTTTTCATTGTCGAAAATCAATATTTGTTTGTCCATTTGGTATCCTTGCAATTTTTTAAACCGTTGAAAAAAATTGCACACAAATATAAGAAATGAACGAAATTCTCCATTGATTAACTGTTTGTTCAAGAGTAAGGAGTACAATTTCACTTATGTAATTAAAAGCAAAATATAAAAACAAAAAAATTGTCTTCATCAAATACAAAACTAATTTTGTTAATTAAAAAATATCTTCCGTGGCTTTTTCCCTCGTCCCTTCACTGTATCTCAAAAACATATTTCAAGGCTCCAGTCTTGTGTCTATCTGTATAGTATCGTATCTGAACTGACATTATTCAATTGGATTATCTAGATTTTTTTTTTGTTCACTTAATCACGCAAACAAGTCAATGCTTAGATCGAAACTAAAATAAAACATTAATTTCAATAAAACAAGACACAAACTTTCCCCCTTTTGATGTGAACGGCAGAAGCGGCGCGGTGTCCTTTCAAACAGTCGTCCTCGTCGTCGTTGTCGTAGTCTAAGGATTTATAAACTTCGAACAAGGTCCCAGTCCCATATGTGTCTCGAATCCGATACTCCACCCAGTTTGGGTTTATTCTTTTTCTGTTGTTGCTGGATATGGTTTCCTGCAAGGAACGGGAACATAAATCAATGTTTTTTCTGTCTAAACTTACTCGTATTTCTTTAAGTTTTTGCTACATCTTCTCCTAAAAAATCTAGCAAAGGAATAAAGTTGAATCCAGGATAACAACAGAAGGAAAAAAAAAAGAACAACAATACAACGAAGGCGAACAGCAGTTTGAGTTCTTTTCGAATCAAATCGATGATTTTCAATTTTGTTCCGTTCTCGTTTTAGTTTTGCTTATATACATCCGCCGCCGACGCTCACGCTCATGCTGGAGCTGATTTTGATTCTGATACCGTCAAAGTGGATCTCACCTCACACTCAATGTTTTCATTTCTCTTTTGTATGTTCTTGCAGATAAAACTGTCAGGAGCTTGTGGTTTGGTGTCGGCCCTGACATGTGCCTTGGTTACTGTTACAACGACGGTCCTCCATATGAGCCGCCTACAAGCGCTACGGGAATGTGAGTATGCACAAAAAACACGGACATGTACATGCTATTCCGACATGATTGAGTCACAAGTCGAACGAGTGGATAAAGGTAAGAATCAAAACCCATCAAGTCCATCATTTAACTGACGACGATGACGACAAGCACCATACACTGACTATACAGAACCCAGAACACAGAACACTCCCTGACAACAGAATTGACGACACCGACAACGAAAACGACAACGACAAGACTCTAGAACAGCCGCCCGTTTTTGAATATGGGCGTGCGGGTGGGTGCCGGTTCGGTGCGATTTCGTATCGAATCTCGGCATTCGTCCGGGTGGCTTCCCTTTTCATAGCGCAAACCTAATATGTTTCTATTTCTGTCCTTGCCTGCCTCCCCCAAACTATCCTACCCATCACCAACGGGCACATCCGGTAATGGAACCATTCATTGGAAACGAATAAAAGAGGGTGTAAGGCTGGTTTTTGACTCCCTGTCCGACTGTGGGGTGGTACATGGATCCTTGTACTCGTGCCTTCGAGCTATATTCGGACTGTCGGTAGCTGGAGTTCTGGTCGCAGTGTTCAGCTGTATGCTCGTCTACCAATTGCTAAGGTAGGTGGAACCTCTCACGCCACAAAAAATCCGTTAATAGTTCAGTTTAACAAAAAAAATCAAAAACACAACTTTCCTTTTTTATTTTTCTTCCCTGCAGTCACGAACGTAAAAAGATGTACTGGGAGCAGTTGGAGTTACGATGTCGGTCGTTGTACACCACAAGTCAGCAAGGACCGCCGCCAAATGGACCGATGCCACCAAATGGGCCAGCAGGAGTAATTAGTGGACCGCGAGCGAACATGTGTCGCTGCTGTGAACAATGCCACGCTCATCGCCAGGCACTCGCTCCCACCGGCTATCCCTGGGATGCCGGGGCCGATGGGAGGTTTTGGACTGGCCAACCGCCGGGAAATTTCTATTCTCCCAATCCAGGTGGAGATGATTTAAACACCGGTGGAGGGACAAATCGCGGACTAAATCAGAGCAGCCAACGAGCCCGTGTTGCCGGATGGAGTTGGCCTAGAATGCCTTGGCAGAGAAGCTCGCCCGACCCCAATGCAAGGTATCGACAGACCCCTTCAAGTCCAGACTCGCAGTATGGTTTTTCGAATAATAACCAAGCCGTGGGTGATGGGCCGGGAGTGATGTCAGATGAACGGGTTAGCTGCAGTATGGCACACCAAAATCAGCAAGCAGCCTTCAATGTTATGGCCAATGGTCTACCGTATGGGGTGTGGGGTCCTCCGCCACCGTATAGTGATCCTAATAGCCCCGCTCGACGAGGCCGATATCAATACATGCATTCCCATTCGAATCAGTGCCAGAACATGATGATGGAGCGACAAATGGCAGGTGCGCCGCAATCGTCGCACTCCCAAATCCCGAATATCGAATGCCACCAGCACAGTTCGTCCACAGATAGCCACTCTATGGAACCATTTTGCTCGCAGCAAGCAACGAGGAACATGATTAAGCGGCAGAGCGGGGCCGGTGGCAATGGTGTGTTTAAGACCCCCAAGGACACCTATGAAAACACTCCATCCGATAGTGATGGACCAAGGGATCGATTCTCGAATACGCTTCCTGTGCGGAAGACAAAGAAGCGGGTGGTCGAGGTGGGTGCGAAGAGTATCGGCCCGAACTCCCACTCAACTCAGCGTGTGAATGTGCAGAATGTCTTTATGGAACACGAGTATCATGAACCAAATCCTGTGGGTGGTCATCATGAAGCGATGAACTCAACCTCAAGCGGACAATCATCAACATGTCAGCAGCCAAAGATTAAGAGACTGAAAACGGGAGGAGTTGAAAACTCCGGCTTCCAGAACAACGGTGAAAATTTACCCGATTCAACGGAGGAAGGTGGAAATGGCAACGCTCGAAATGGTGACCCAACCGAATCGGAAGTCTACTTTGCCGACGTCAGCAGCTGTTGTAACGTCTCAGTGAAGAATGACAACTACTACGATGATGCGAACCAGCACCACCCTTCCTCAAACAAGGATAAGCCAACAAATCAACCAAACGACCAGCCGGAGAGCAATGAAAACGAAGACTATTTAGCCCAGAGGTTCGGACAACGAGAGAACTCTGTTCGTTGCAGACTTCCCTTCCCCCAGCAGTCACGCGTCGAGCACGATCAACTCAATCTGCCGGTGCAATCCAGACAGGGACTCATCCCCAAAGACATCTCCCGACAGAGTATGTGCTCTGTGGACTCTGGAGAAAAGACCGATTTCACTGATCTATCTCCGGCCACTCCTTGTAATAACTTTGCACACCCCTCCTCGCACTTCCCCAACGCCAACAACGTACCAAGTGGCTACGCGAATCAGACAAATAACGAGCTCAATGAAACAGCGGCTAGGTCAAATTTCGTTGCATCATTCCCGTTCTCTTCAGAGCAGAGTCAAGAAGCTCACCGGAGATCGACGAAAAACATTCAAGATGTTGTGTTCCTAGCCCCAGACGCCCAATACGAAGTGATCAAAGAACCAAATCAATTCGAGAACACACCCCTCACAATGGCCACTTACGACAACGAGGTGAGCTTCAAGAATGCAGCACCTCCAAGTCATTTCCAAAAGCCTCAACATACTCCCATAAAGAGACCCAACATCAGCAGTATTATACAGAATTTGGGAAACACCGACATGGGATTGCTCTATCCGGACAGCAGGAGAGATACCAGCTCCGATGGAGGGCACCAGATTTTGTCAAAAGTCGACCGCCCCGGACATCTAACAGCATCGGACAATGAATGGTCGGATAGTAGTGATAGGCGATTGTGAAAGGAAGTTTTTGTTTAGAAGATGGAACACGAAGAGGAACATCGCAACGGCAAAATGTCCAAGAACTTTAGATTGAACCGATTATTATAGTATTTCATATACCGTTAACTAATTTAGTAAGAGTTTAAGATTTTCTTTTGATATTTATGTTTATGTATAGCATATGTGTGTATATTTCAGTTGTGTACTTGTATAGTGCTCTGTATGTGTATAGATATATGTATGTCTTTAATTTGTGTATGTATTTCAGCAAATGAATTCCTTTATTTAGGATCATATAATATCTAATAGGTATTTGCTCTTCGACACAAATTGTAAAATGCTCTAAAGTGACATTAAATGTGGTTGTTTTTAGTTTGACAATTGATCAGATGTCAGATCTTAGTCATGAGTCAGCAAAAACCGATGGATAAACCGTTCGATGTAAATAACCGCCATTTTGTTTTATTTTTTCACTGACAAAGCAATTTGTAAGATATTAAACTTCGAAATATTCAGTTTACAATTTTTCACACCGCTAATAAAGTGAATCTTATGTTAAGATGTTACTTTAAATTTATTTAAATTAGGTATACTTGAATTTTTAGCACGCCTAACTCGGTGCGCCAAATCTCTTGAGAACCGATCTTGAAAATTAGAAAAAATGGATTGTTTTGGATATTATAAAAACTTCTATCTCGTATATTTTGAATTTAATTACTTACTTACTTTAATTTATCAGCTGTCACTATCATTGCAAATCTTAGGTGCGTTCCATTTTAAATATTTTCGTCCAATCGTGTTTTTGTAGATAGAACTTATGTATCAAATTTTTATAGGAAAATTGTTTTTATTTTTTGCTGACAAAATTGAATAAAATTAAGATTGTAAAATAAAATGTATGTAGAAATATGTATGTATAACGTAGTTAGTGTTAGAACAAATGCCATCACCTTATCGGTCGATGTTGAAATGTTTGTAAATGACGGCAAATGCCAATATTTTGATTTTTTTTTTTTGAACCAAACATAAACATAACTCTATAATGACTTTCTTTCGGACTAAGTACCTATTTTATCCGTTGTGACAACTTTTGCACCACCTTGTAAAATTTCAATCTGTCACATCACATGGTATCCTAGAATTGGAATGTCCTCGGAACCATAAAACCAAGTATAGACAAATCGATTCCATCCAAAAAACAAACACAAAATCAAAATGATTTCCACATTCACATGTTAATCCTTCAAGTTCAAGGCAATCTCATATTTTGTTTCAGAACCAATTTTCCGCAACGACTACAGATCAAGGACTATTTTAACACATATGTATGTAAATAGGTACTATACGTATACATAGACTTTATTACTAACCAACCGGATGTTCTTTACATGGAAAGTAACCTTTAAAGTTTTAATTATCCGTCCTTGATTTCTTTACAAAAGCAAAAGTTAAAATATAGTACACGTCGACGTCCATGTCCATAGATTGTGTTCATGTTTCATGAATCAGTCCATCTTCATGTACATATTGTAGGAACCGGTTATTTTCGATGTCCTTCATATTGTGTGTAGAAATATATGTATACATCTGTACAATTTCAATTTGTGATGAAAAATATCTAAAGTAGACAACATTTGTGATGTTGTTTGTTCTAAGTTCTAATACTACAACCAATGATTTATTTGAGCTGTACAAGAGCGTGACAGCAAATAATCATCCCATAAAGAGGAGATGTCCTCATATTACATAGACCCTCTAGGTGGGGTGGCTTCTTCAAAAAGTCTATTATTGATTCATTCAATTTATTATTGAGGTTATCATACTCGTCCATATACTCGTAGGTATTGAGTCCTTGAAACTGCTACCGACGAGCGACAAGCGACGAGCGACGACGACGATTGAGTGTCCTTGTTACTAAAAAAGGTTCTCCCTAGATTTGAATTATTTAATTCAATTTGTTGTAACATTCGAACCGATGCGATGGATGCGATGTGCCAAGTTGTACATGAAATTTGAAGATACAAATATATTTTATATACATACATATGTATATATACATAAATGCATGAAGGTCGATAAAACATCACACATCCCTGATATATTCAAATATGTGCTTGACTTACATATGTATATATATATTTTTTTTTTGAAATTGAAGTGTTAGATGAAAAATGTTGACATAATATACATATGTACATTATTTTATTAATTGGTAACAAGGACATTTTTTAGAGAATGTCAAAACAAAAAACAGGTACACAAACATCAGGTCTAAAAAGCCTCGCTTTACTGGCTTTGCTTTCCAAGACAATGCGGTACTTAATTTAAATTTTAAACTTTATTTGTTTATTGTGATGATTTTTGTTAGTTGTTAATTATTTGTTTTTATTTTTTGAACTATCAAATAAATCTAAATAAGAAACATAAATTAATTATATTTAATGAAAATATATGTGTATGTAGGTAAATAAGCTTCTAAAGATAATATTAAAAAAGAAAGAAAACTAAGTAAGTGTATATTTAAAAAAATATATATAAAAATAATGAATACATAATAAATTGTTAACAAAGAAAATACAAAATAAAATAGAATTAATTTAATGTTAGTGCATAGAGAAAGTTGTACTATTAATTGTAATGCTCGAAAAATATTTAGTATTCTTTCAAAAATATACATAAGTTAAACATATACAATTTTGTCTTAAAATGTTCTATTCTTTTTTTTTTTTGTTTTTACAGAAAATTCTACCAATTTGTTGCATTTTAATTGTGGTAAGTAAATATTTAATAAGACCGAGAATGGTTAGAACTAATTTGTGAAATGTTTAAAAAATTCAGATGGTTTAGTTTTATTTTAGCCTATAATTTCAAATGCAATGAAATCACAAACTTAAAGTTTCTGGTGTTTGCTATATTAGTAATTGATATCAATCACTTTATATTTACAGTCTATAACACAAGCGGTATACTTTGAAAATCTCAAAAATTGTAACTAACTGATGAATTTAACAAATTTTGGAAAATTTACCCAAATTCTCTTTTTAACTTGAAGTATGAGTAAAATTAAATTGAGTCACCTCAAAAGAATGCAATGTGAACACTGTTCTCCAAAATCGTAGCTATTTTTTCTTCTTGACACATTTGTGAGTCTAAACTTAGGTAAGTTCCAAGTTGCTGCTGTAAAGGAATGTGGTTCTGGCGAGTACTCAAAGACGTAGTTCCGAAGAAAAATATGAGAGAGAATTTTGACATATTCTGACAAAGTCAAATGATCTTTGACCTTTTTTCTTCCATACAATTATTAACAAAAAAAAAAATAAAAATATGCAAAAGGTTTTTTTTACTGTTTCTTACATTTTCTTTATTTTACAAACCTCTTTATTCTTAAACTAATTTATTTTTTACAATAATTGTATTCTTTTTATAATTAATTATTTATATAACAAAACATGCAAACCATAACTAACATTTTTAGGAATCACACGACATATAGAACTTTGTTCAACAAATAAAACTTAGGAACGAATACGTGACCAGAATAATTGTTGACATCGATAGCGATGCAATACTTAAAGCTCCTGAATGACTTCCCTTATGATCTTCCACAGTTCCATGTGGAATTTCATTGTGCTCAATGTGATTGTTTCTTTCGTTCTCAATAATGTTTTGCTGATCGATTTCTTCGATTGCCAGAACAATACCTTCGTTTATTGTCCTCAAGAGCGGATAATTAGTATTGATTCGTCTGGGTATTGCCAGTTTGACGCCTTTGACATTGCCAAATTCAGCAAAAGTATCAGACTCTGGTTCACATTCTCCGAGGAAATCGTCGGTGTCCACCGACCAGACCATTGCACCGGCTAAATTCTTTTGCACAGCAAAACGAACTTTGTTGGCTATGGAACGGGTACTATCGTAGGCGACAACTTTGGTCACTCCACTTACTTCGTCGTGCAGACGGGCGATAGCCTGGGAGGTTCTGTTATCCCACAATTTGGTCCAGCCGGATGTCTTGTTGCTCAGCAGTGGACATATCTCGTTGTAGCCAAGGAAACCGTCTTCTCTTGTGTATGGGCCCTGGAATCCAGAATCGTCAGACTCGTCACCGAAATAACCATCCAGAGCAGTCTTGAAAGTTCTTCCATAAAACGGCAGGCCAACAACTAATTTCGAGGCCGGACAACCCAGTTCCATTAGATATTCAATTGTGAATCTCTGCAAGATTATCAAGTGTCAAGTTTTGCAATATAAATTTATCTACAATATTGTTAGAGTGATTACTTACCACACTTAAGAATCCGTCGTCTTCCAGTGGAGCATTGGGCCCAATCTTCTTGTCCCAACTTCCATGATAGTCGTAACACATAATGTGCAAGAAATCCATGTACTTAGAAAGTTCTTTGATGTCGTAGGCCTGATCGATCACAGCCTTCGATGCTCCAATAGCCGTGGTCAAGAGCAGATTGTGTTTTCTGAAGTTGTTGTGTAGGTCTTTAGCAAGAAGCACAAACGATTCACGATCTTTTGGATCTCCTCCTCTTTGCGTTGGATATTCCCAATCTAGATCCAATCCATCAAAATTATATTTTCGAATAAAAGTAGAGGCTTGTTCGACAAAACTTTGCCGACGCATCGGATCCGCTGCCATAATGGAATAGTTTTTGGAACCTTCATTCCAGCCGCCAATGGCTAAGGTTACCTTCAAATGGGGATGGGTCTTCTTAAGGGCATTTATGCGTTCGAAACCGGCTTTGCCGTAGTTATCCTTCAAATCTTGCCATGGATCTAAAAACAAAAAATCATATTAGCCGGGTTAACATTTTATTTATATGTATGTATGTATGTACATTCATACATAAACATACAAAGCGAACTTAAAACTAAAAGCTTTGGTATTATAAGTTGGATTTCGATGATATTAAAATTCTCTACGCATCCCAATAAGGTAAACTATTTGGCTTGAGGAAGTATTCGATTTTCGGCTTGGTTATGATACCTACATGGCCTGAATTTTAATTGAAGAATAATATTAGCATTCCTGTCTTCATACACTTAAAAAAAATAGGTAAATGCTCTGAAATGTTTTACAAGGTGATGAGCTGATGATAAAACTTAGACAAAAAAAAAATCAACACATTAAGAAAAAGTAAATTTTTTAATTGTTGAGTATTTCAACTAAATAATTGTTAATAAATAAAATGAAAATAAAATTACATGGTACCTAGAACCATATTATTAGGTGTAGATACATCAATTGATCAGTTCCTATATAAATGTTAATTAAGAACCCTTTCAAACAAATAATTCACTTTGTTGAAATGTTTACAATCTTAATTATGTATATGCATATGTACATACCTATAGGTACATATGACATAGTCTTCATAGTAAAGGAAGTTTATTTTTGCTTACATGTGTATGTACAATTGTACATACATACATATGTATATGTAGATATTTCTAATCAGAGACTCGTTATTGACTAACCTTCAAGTCACTTTTCTGTCATCTGAACCTATCCGATAAGAATCTCTTGTTCTTATGTACTGAATACCTACTAACCCTTAACTGACAGCTGTCAAATTCTTATTTTTTATAAGGTTCGCCAACACTTCTTTATTAAACACAAATAACAGTAAATTCAAATCGTATGTAAAAATATTATGGCCCAAGAGCCTTGACCTATACAAATCTTCAAGCCGGCCCTGGAAAGTACCAATATCACCACATCACACAACAAAACAAACAAAGAAAAAAAAAACCGTGTATTATGCAAAAGTTGTCATACAATAGCAAACATATAAAACCGAAAGTTTCACAATAAAGTGTTAAATAAACTTCAATACAATATACAAGATAATAAGCTTGTTTGTTCGCTAATTCGCCTGCTTCCATCCAATGCCCCCAATTCAAATAGTCAAAGCAAAACATTGACAGAAACATAAAACCTTCGCAGCAAATAAAAAAAAAGAAGTCCTTAAATGAGACCTAACAATTGGAAGATACTATACAAGTATATGCGTCGTGTAGGTCCGTCGCGTCGTCGCGTCTTAGCGTCGCATTGTAACGGAACGAACAGGAAATGCAATTCAGTGGAAAACCACAGAACTTCCTTCTTATTTGTGTTCTTTTAACAACCATTTCCTCGCTTACAGCTATGGATACAATACTCGTACTTATTTGTACATCATCCATTCACTCCCTATCAATATCAATTTACTTTTTGGGAGTTTTAAGGGACAAAACTGAAGCCTTACCTAAGGACCTGATGGCATTTTGTGTGATATCTAATCCAACGAAAGCGTACACAACATGGGTGCATAAATTGGCATCGAAATTGTCAATGGCGTAGGAACCCTTGCCAGGGCGGTAAACAGCCCACGTTGACAAATAGCAAACGACAACTTTGTCATGTGTTGGACCTGTAAAGAAAAAAAGAAGTATAAATATTTTATTTTATTTGTTTTTTATTGAAGAAGATGAAGATGGAAAAATAAGCAGCAGAGTAACAACAACACAACATTTTGACATTATAATAATATTATTATACTCGTAACTCGTATGGCGTTTCATTTGAATGCCCACTCTGATTGTGAGTGTTAAGACAGCAAGACTTACCGGTTTTAGCTAATGTCAGAGCGATGCAAGCTATGGCTGCCACTAGAGCCATCAAAGGCCATCGTAAAACAGCCGTTGTTGACAGTGAAATCATCGTTGTCGCCTGGAATGTATAGTTGAACAAAATGTTTACAATAACAAACAAATAAAAAATTAATAATGAAATAATTTATTATTATTAATAATCTGGTCCGAGTTCTCCAAAAGTTCTGGAATGATTCAGTGCTATTTGCACTGTTGACGCGTCTTATTTTTAAAATAAAAACTTCCGTTTGCGACGAGCGCCAAAGTGGCTTACTTATTATAATATACACGAATTTGCGATAAGATTTTAGTTATCAAAGGAGTTTTTTTCTTTAAAATAAATATTTTCTTATAATTGTTGATACTTGCGATAACATAAAAACTAAACATAGTTGCAATTCAAAACATTTTACTTGAGTAATACAACAAAACGAATTCGGTTGGGTTGGACCATAAGAACATGTTAAAGAGATAGATATGTATGTATGTATGTAGGTTCGAGTATATGAGTTTTCATAAAATATTCTCGTATGTATATTCTTTTCACGGTGTACATATGAAAACTAAGTGCCCTTGTGATGATAACCTTTAAGAAGTTAAGTATGTACATTGACCACTTACAGGGGCGGATCCAGACAAAAATTTCGGGTGGGATCCAAAAATAACAATTTTAAAATGTTCGTTTATATTGAAACTGTTTTTAAAATAGTTTTGAACAAAGAAACAAAATAGGAACTTACGGTTACAAAGTGATACCTATTTAATTTTCTCTTGCTTTTAGTAAGAATGTCCAAGATTTCATCGCTGATGGACATATCAATATCTCTGTGAATATTCGTATATTAAGTATATTTAATTCTTGAAATCAAAATAAAGTGTGCTTGTTTGACAGATCAACCATATCTAAATAAAAACGCGTTCTTAAATAACTTCAACTATTCCTAACTATGACACTTGAACCAACAAATCAATTTTTAACCGAACACACCACTGTGCATTACTTACACCAAATTTCATCCACAAAAATTAAATATAGGTTTGTAGAGAAAAAATTGCAATAATGGAAACTTTTTCTGAATTCTGATTGTCGGTTATAGCAGTTAATAAGTTTTTGTGTCATGTTCATCTGAAAATAATATTTGTCAAAAACAAAGAATCAAATCACATAAGAACAACGAAATACATGGATTGGTGCAAAAATTTAAACAACCCATTGTTAAGGACTTATCATTTTACTAACTAGCAATTTGCTAAATATTTAACAATTTGCTAACGACTCCAAAATTGTAAACCTTTTTTTTTCATTTTGATAACTAGTAAATTGCTAACTCCTTTTTATTAAAAAACGTGCATCCGAACATGTCCAAATAGTTACGGTTTGTGAGAATCAGTAAAGCAAACATGCTTAAACGGACCCATTAGTTGGAAATGTCTCAACTGTAATCCCATGCAATCCAATAAGAATAAAATTAACATGAACACATGTTTATTCTAGTAATCCATCATCCTGATGTAGATTTCTAAACCAGAAAAAAAAAACATTTTTCTGCACAAAGACTTCAAATATTTCGAAATCTTTGTCTTGAATAAATGAAATTGATAAAAAAGTAAAATCTCATAAGAAAACATTGACAAACCTATTTTCCAATTAAATTTGGTCAACTTTGTTATAATTCTTTTGGTAAAAAATAGTTCACACAAATATTCGTTTTACTGCAGTTATATTTCATCGAGGTCAGATGTCAATAGAAAAACTTGGAGAGTATTTTTTTTTTCTGACCCGATTTTCTGATGAGCCACACGCGGCAACCTACAACCGTTCCCATAGCGATAGGCATAGGACGTTAAGAGATAAATATTAAAAACTATCAAAAATGATATGAAAGAACAATAAAGACGATTGGAATTAAAAACATGAGTGTTATTTGGAATATGACAACCAAAAATGTTCATTTAAAATTTTCATTTCGGGGGGGGGGGGGTTCCGGACCCCCAGAATTCCCCCTCTGTATCCGTCAATGACCACTTATAACATTAAAAACATGAAACACTTTCGGAAAAATCTTAAATGGTATTCTCCAGGGCTCCATTCTGGTCCCACTTTTATTTACATTTTATTGCATTTTGAAAGGCTAAAAGTGTGTTAAAGTAAAATTTAATAATGTAGAAATGAAACACATGATTTTATAATAATAATTTTTTATTCTACGTCTAATGAAATTAAAATTAAAGTCGATGAAAGAGTATACAAATATTCGAAAAAGGGTGTTCTTTTGAAAGACACACAAAGCTATTGAACTTGCTTACATATATACCATCCGAAATCCCCTTCTAAAAATGAAAATTGGTTTCTATTTAATTATTCATCTTAACCAAAAGAACCGATGTAGATATGTATGTAGGTGTTGAGGATCGAAAGGCGTTTTTAAAGAGAAATGTTTACGGAGTACCTACATACTTAGTTATAATTATTATCTTTAGAAATCATTACGTCTATTTGTACTGATCATGTTTTATTTTTTTGTTAAGTGTTTAAAGTCAATAGCGTAACAAGATTATTATCGTTTACAATAACATATGCATGTATGTACATATGTTGAAAATTGTCTAAGCATTTAGTTTAAGACTTAAAACCATCGAATCAAGAAATCAACAATCTTTAAATCCAGACAAAAACGCAGATTTCAAAAAACACGTTTTTTTTGCAATTTAATATTCAAAAAAAGAAATAACCAGATTATCTACCAAAGAACAACTTTAATTTATTCCAAATATAAAAATACGACCCTTCTTCAAAATCATTTAAATGTATAATCATTATCATCACCACATTGAATTTCAAAATACTATGTGTGTTACTGAGGAGCGTGAGGTGGAGGTATAGGGCGGTGTTAATCGGAATCAAATAAACTAAGTAAACATGTTAGGCCAGGACACAATTAAATTGCTTATTTATTTGTAAGTAGATAATTAAATATATCACACAACAAATAAACATTTACATATGCATACATACATACATACGAGTATGTATAAATTTATCTAGACATAACTAAATTAAATTGAAATAAGTGCAGATCCTATATTATGATGAGTAATGTATTTAAAACCCTGTACCTAATTGCAATTTATCACTTTTAATCCGGATGGAAATTTTAATGCCAATTTAATGAGGAAATCAAATTAAATATTATTATTATTTTTTTTAAATAAATAAATAAAGTTTTGAAAGTTCAGCATAAATTTAGGTAAATATTAAGTTGATATAATTTATATTGTTGCGGTCACTTTCGTTTATGTACAAAAAAAAACCATTGACCTCATTGATTCCCACAATATACGAGTGAGAATGACTACCAATTAATAATTAAATCCATTGAAATGTAATGCTTAACTTTAAACAACATCCATTTACTTTTAGTATTTTGATTCCAATTTTATTTTAGGAGTTGCAGGATAAATATGATGTAAGGAGTTTTAAGGAATTTGGGGTTTGTTCATGATGCGCCACACCTTCAAAAATAAATATTTACAACCTGGTTGATTTAAACCATCCAGATGAACACAATACCTAATATAATTATTAGCAAAGCAATAATCACTCTCTCAATTCAAGTTTCTTTGTACAAAGAGAGAGAAACGTCAAGTAAATAGTAATAACTCAGTTGACAGTTCTTGTTTCATCTTCACCACAGTTCATATTCATATTCATACTTATCACGAACTTCAGTTTGGTACGAGTACGAGTAGGTATACTCAAACCAAAAGTAATGCATAGATCAATAATCTTAATCAGAATCACACTGAAGGTTAACCACAAATCACAACCATGTGTTGGAACTGGAAAGCTTTCAACGATCTTCTTATATTCGTAGTTTAAGTGAAAGGAGTATTTATAGTGAGACATTCATAGTTTTTGTTGTAATTATTCCTATTTTTGTATAACTTTTCATTTCACCTCGATTTAAAACGTCTTTGCTTTTTGTATTTGCCAACTTGCACCAAAAACTCACGCACTTCACTTCAAAATTTAAAAAAACACTAGATCAGAGCCCGTGATGCGAGGGGCGCATCTTGTATCTTTGATCTTAAAGCAACAAAACTGCAAAACCGGAAATATATAGCGCATATATAGGTATGTACCTAGGTGCGTGATTATTTTGGTATGAACAAAACTCACCTTATTAGGGTATTTTTATATAGTTAATTAAGAAACTCTCAAAACTGGTATTCCGATTTAAATAAACAATTTGTGAAGAGATAAAGAAGGGGGATTTAATGCGAGAGAGAGGGGTCGGTTACTTTAAAGACTCAAAGCTCAAAACCGTTAAAAGCAAAAAAAAACAAAAATAAACAACACCGCGAAACCAAACTAGCGAACCACTTCAACCAGGTTGATGGTTTTTCTTTGACTAACTGAGCTCGGAATGGTGAACTCGAGCTTAAGCCATGTTCCTACAAACCTTGCTGCTGCCGCCACCGCGCCGCAGCCGATGATGATGACGATGACGGGCACAATATACAGACGGATAGTTTTCTTCATTTCTTCATTCCATTTTTACCTCCAAGCTGGCGATGTTGAATACATTAACTTCACTCCACTTCGATTCATTTTGACAATAATGCATGACGAAGAAATTGTTTATATTTTATTGTTGTCGCAGTGGATAGGTTTTTTTCTTGTTTTTTGTTTATCTGTGTCGCTTCTATACATTTCAAGAAATCCCACATCTTTTCCGAAGTTAGGTCAGGTGAATAACACAATATTGTTTGCAGTAGGTATTATTACTGTCCCACATCTATACCTACCTCCCTTCTTCTTAAATAAACGGTGCAGTAGTTTCACTGTTCCATTTGGTTTTGTTGAATTAGGGTGAAAGTCATTTGTGTAAAAATGGAGTATCCCAAGGGGTTAGTACTCGTACAATGCATACATTATAAATATTCCAGGTGGTATCTTTTGAATACTATGCCGGGGTAGTTCAGGTGTCTGAATTATGGGTATTTCTCCGAATACACGGCCTCTGTGAAACGTAATGTTTGAAAGAACTAGAGGTTTTCAGTTGATCACATCAAAAGATCGAACAAAATTGTTTGCGGCTTGTGCCAAATATGAACCTACATGGTAGACTTAATACTCTCAATCACTTTTGTATCTTGCGTGCAATTAATTATGAACTTTTTCATGACAAAAATAATTAGTCTTGAAGTGTCAATCATAAAAGCATTGATATAATAAATGCTGTGATTAAACTTAGTTGTCTGACGTGACAGTGTTACGGACTATAGCAATCGCAAAATGGACATTAAAAAAGTGATAACAGTAACAAGGATATTATAATAAATTTGCTTGTTTTTAAATTTGCAGGATTTATATGACAATCTTTTCAACACAACACGGCCCTAGCAAGATATACCTTAACTTTCTCATTACCTCAAATTACACTCATTAACAACTTTTCAATGTATTTCTGGGATACTATCACTTTCTGCAAGAATAAAAAAAAATTACTTAGATTCAAAATTAGATAATTTAAAGTAGTAATTCATATACATTTTATTTAGACAACACAAGTAGTTTGACAAGTACTACATACTATGTCAAAATGTGTCAGCTCAAAATGGAAAAAAATGGACTGGCTATCATTAATTATTGAGAATTAACAGTCAAATTAATTAGTATTCCCTAAAACACCTCGCAATGTATAAGCCTTTATTTAGGCTTTATTCAACGAAAATTCATATTTAAAACAAAACTTTACCAACTAACAAATGCATTTACCAGGTTTTGTATTTTGGTACAAAGATTTAATTTTAGAAGACCCCCTACCTATAGCACTGCTTGTTATTGAATAATTATCATGTTCAGGCAACATTCTTTGGAACATAAAAAAAAACACAGCTAATTTAAACATGGAAAATGTATTACTGTTCTCAAAACTCAAACTAATGTCAGCTCTACCTTAAACCGATTAAGTGACTTTTTGTAGGTGTGAACGCCGCCATTCACTACGTTGTCACCATTTGTAAACCTCACCAGTCGGTCAACTGTCACTTCAACACACAAATCATCAAACCAAAATAAAAAACCTCTTGCGACGAACGAGAAACGACGAATAACTTTCCTTCGCTTATTTTCGGTACCAATGAAAAACTTTTCAAGTTTTTAATTCGGAAAAATAAGAGACAAATTGCTGAAAATATTATAAATAAATAAATTTGGTGATTTAAAAAAATACAAGTTGCTATAAATTGAATTAAGTTTAAGTAGTTTATCTCGTAATGGCATTTTACAGAAAAGAAAAATGTCTGAATGCGATTTGCGAATTGATTTTCGTATAAGAATTAATTTTTTAACAAAATTAAATAATCCATATATCGCTGTTAACTAGAAAGGACAAGTCATTGTTTTTATTGTCAATAAAGGTGTTCTTCAAGTTGTCTCGCCATTATTATCACAGTTAAATATATTTTTTTATAGCAGCTGCAAAAGGAGAACGTAAAAAAATGGATAAGGAAACAAGTCCAAGTAGGACGAGCAAAAGGCGTAAATCTGATGAAACTGAACAAAACGATAATCTAGCATTGCCAAGGTATTTCTCGATTACTTATGAATGTTGAAACATTGCAAATATCTCGATTTTATTGCATAACACGTTTTCAGCACTTCAACCCAATTGCAAAATGAAAATGCCAACTTGTCGGCTGATTTGGAGGCTTTTGAAACTGCACTTGATAACGTAATCATCGATAGTGGCATAAATCTCGAGGAACGAGCTGAACCAGAATTCGATGCCGATGTTGACGTCGACGTAACAAGTCCAACATCACCGCCATCATTGCCAAGAGATGGTGGTGAAGCCGATTCGGATGGTTTGCCTGGCGCTGAAGTCCGATTTCGTACACGTGGCCGTCGTTTAGCCGCTATCAGACCCAGAAACTACAGAAGTCGCATGATTACGTCGTCTTCGTCTTCCTCATTTGACTCTCTAACAGAAGTAGTGGTGCGTGAGCCAACGCGTCGGCCACAATCTCGACCTCCATCCGAACTTAATGAAGCATCTAGTGAATCTGATGTAAGTAGGATTTATTTTGAAAGACAATTTCTGAAGTCAGTAGTTTGTTGAAGATTTAATTTGTTAACTAAAAATTGGTCTGTTGTGGCCTCAGCTGAGATATTTCGAAGGATTATCGCACCAACGCGTTGGTGGCAACGTATTGAAAAAGTTTATTTAAGAAAGGGAATATCATTCAAACACAACACGCTCCTTTTAATTGCAATAGACATAGTTAATCTAATTTAGTTAGTACTTAATGATAGAAGGGTAATAACCATACTCAAACATCTAGTCAATCGCGCAAAAAATAATAATTGTGCCTTTTGTTCGTTATATATTCAACTAAAAACGCATTTTTTCCATTTGTTTAGTTCAAACTTCCCTTTTTCGCTATTCAAATTTTAAAGTTTGTTGCAAATAGTCGATGCATAAACAAATTATCACGTTGTGCAGTGTAAATATAAAACACTGCAATCTACGCTCCGTACGGCCTGAGGATGTGATCCAAAACAAAAGAAACATGAATCACTGCCAAATTAGTTGTCTCCCACATATGCAGGGAGGGATGGCACACTCAAAACATTTAACTTTCTTATGAATATTCTTATTTCTTAGTTTAAGTGCATTTTTTATTGAAAAAAAATAAATACATAAATAAAAAAGCGCGACATCTCTCCCGCAATTACCCTAATAAAGATTTAACAAAGCCCCACAAACTCCACTTAGATTATACTTTTATGTTTCTCTTTGGAATTTTCATTGTTTCGCTAATCTGAATCTATTGAATTTTTACCTACAAACTGTATATTATTGTTTCCGGGTTTTAGCTGGTTCACACAAGTGCTCCTGAGTTCTCTTTAGATTCTTCAATAACAAGTGATTCCGATACCAATAACTATGAAGACTTCGCCAGCAGCAATGACGATGCAGGCGCAGGAGACGAAGTAGACGATCAGGCTTTCAATGAAATTATGAATAAACCAAAACCGAGTTATACTTGGAATGTAACATCGCAAGTCATGCACCGAGAACATGGACTTTCAGGTGATGGGCGCCGATCTCTTCATAGCGGCCTATCAAATACTTTTCAATCACGTTTCTATGGCTCACGACATGTCGTAGAGAAGATGACACTCTTGCACTCCATGCATAAGCACAGTGGATGTGTAAATTGCTTAAATTTCAATAGATCAGGTAAGTTCCATTGCTAGCAATTTTATTCTTTCATTTTGTTAGAGAACTACATACATATAATGGTTTGTTGGTTACAGGAAATCTGCTTTGCACTGGTTCCGATGATATGAGAGTTATTGCCTGGGATTGGGCAATGAACAAGACAAAATTCACGTACAAATCTGGTCATCAAGCAAATATTTTTCAAACCAAATTCATCGAAATGAGTGGTTGCATGAATATCGTATCGACAAGTCGTGATGGCCAAGTGCGTGCTGCTACCATTCCACCAAGCGGCGGTAAGATTCGCACTCGAGCGTTGTACAAACATAGTTCGGCAGTTCATAAATTAGTTCTATGTCCACAAAATCCATTTGTGATCTTGAGTGCCGGGGAGGATGGAAAAATTGTGTGCTGTGATCTGCGTAAATCACCAGTGAATCGCCTCAAGACGGTGAAAGAGGATAGGAAAAAAGTACCTCTTTATAGCATAGCTCACCACCCCTTCGATCCGGAGATCTGTGTTTGCGGTAATGATAGTTATGTTAGGGTCTACGATAAGAGAAATATGAGTAAAACTCTTCACAAAATGTGTCCCCAGAGAATAGACGATGTAAGTAAAAACGTCTTGTTATACGATTGCACGATTAGAAATAAGCCAATCCTTTTTCTACATAGCAAACTATTACACCACATATAACATGCTGTGTTTACAATAACAATGGATCTGAGATTCTGGCTTCATATAGCGATGACGACATATATTTGTTCAATAGCAAGGTGTATACTGCTGGACAATTTGAGCATCGTTATAGGGGTCACTAGTAAGTCTCTTTTTGTTTTCCATTGTTTAAAGAAGAAAATGATTATTCTTTTAATTTTCTTAGCAACCATAAAACTATAAAAGGAGTAAATTTCTTTGGGCCAAATTCTGAGTATGTGATCAGTGGCAGTGATTGTGGTAATATATTCTTCTGGGATAAAAACACAGAAGCCATTTTGAACTTCATGGAAGGTGATAACTCTGGAGTGGTAAGTAATTCATCGAGTTTAATTAAAAAAAACAACATAATAATGAGTCAATTTTCATTTAAGGTCAATTGCTTAGAACCACATCCTACAATTCCGGTATTAGCTACATCTGGATTGGATTGGAATATTAAAATATGGGCACCCAATAGTGAAACTGTAAATCTCAGCTTCTTCTAATCTATCCTTAAATTCAATTTATACATCATACATATTCTTCTTTATCGTATTTACAGTATCCCCCCGCTATGAATAAGCTCGACAAGTGTGTTAAGAAAAATCTCAAACGATCTGTGGTCGAAGAGGTTGATGGATTCGATGATCGTCAGTTTTACTATTTTGTGCGTCAATTTTTACGTAATTCACGGCCAAGTGATAATCAAGATAATGTAGGAAACGATCCTGATGCAGTTACCATACGTACTAGCAGCTCAGAGTCTGATGAAGATGAATATCATTTTTCCAACGATCAAATGGCTCGTGTTTTTCAACCCTCATGTCATCCTCAATAAGTTGTTCCTGTGTAATAATCGGGAGTTATTATTAATTATTATTTGTTCTGTTCAGTACGTATTTGTTATTCGTTAAAAAAAAATAAAAACTTAAAATAATTTAGTTAATTCCATGGTTCTATTTCTAAAGGCCATGAATAATTAATACTTATGTTTTTGAATTTCAATAAGTTCAATGGGAGTAAATATAAATTTTAACCAAATGCAGATTAAATTAAACTCATTAAAATAAGCAAAAACTATTTGTTGAAGAACTAAAAATAGTAGGTATAAGGTCTTACAAAAAATCACTATTTCTTAAAACTTTGTAAAAGATTGAAATTGGACCACAAAAGACTAAAATTAAGACTTACATAATAGTTTTGTGTTGAAGAAATAAAACATATATCTACATATGATTGTATGTTGAGTGATTTGCTATTCAAAAAGTGCTTTTGATAAACGTTGAAATTAATTTTTTTAGTTTTTATTTTATTCAATTATAATTTGTTGAAAAACAGAAGTTTCCTTTCTTACTATAAAAATCCAGGAAAAAAATTAACTTGGTAAAATGTAAACTATGAATTAATTTTTGTTGTTACCAAATCAATCCTAATCCATAATATGTACATTTAAATAATAAAAACGTGGAATATTAAGAGAAATCAATATTGCTGTTTAATAGTTTTTGTTTTGTGAACTACTTATGAACTTTCATTAATTTAAATGATTTATGGAAAAGTAATACCCAAAAAATGTCGAAAATAAAATAACCTGAGCAATCAAAATAAAAGCTATGAGAAGCTGAGGAGAAATAATAATTTCCCACCGAAAGCAAACAGGTTTCAACTGTCCAAAATTTTAAATATTGATTCATATTTAAATAGAAATTTGTTGAACTTTTTTTATTTTTTTGCCTGTTTTGTATTTCAAAGGATAGGGATGATATAACTACCAGCTAAAATTATGCTAATACAATTAAATAAGCAAAAGAGACCTGAGGGACTTTGAAATGCTGTATAAAAGATTTTATTTAACTATAACCGAATTCGTACAAATTTTCGTTAAAAATGTTATCTTAACTACTAGTTTGACAAATCAGAGCTGCACTCCGTTTGACCCAGTGAGTTGCTGGGACTGATGTTTGCAACAAAATCGGAATCACATAATTTGTTGAGTGGCCAGTTGTCGAAAGAATTCCCTTTCGCTCTGAAGTCTTGTAAAGTGGACACTTGTAACGAGTTCCTTCGTCCAGTTTAACCGTCATTACAGGCTGCAAAATAAATATATATAAATATATTATATCGACGCAATCGAACAATTTTGTGTGAGTTTACAATCAAATGGATAACTGGAACATCAGCAATCAAAATCTTCGGTATTTGTTCGTCGAGAATCTTTTTATCCCAATTCCAGCGGGCACCCTCGAGGAATATGCCGTTGATATAAACACCATCTTCCGGCGGTGAGTCCATACTAAAAATTAAAATAAAAATTTGAACACTTCTGGAAATATTTATCATTATCAGTATATCCACCTATTACCTCTTTGCATCCAAGACTATAAAATCAAATGTAAGTGTGTCGATGGGAATTTTATATTTCCTAGCGAAATTTTGCATAGCGCCAGTTAAGAAAGCCTGTGTAAAAAAGAACCCTGAGATCCAAAATGTCGACGGTTTGCCGTGATCAAACCAATTCTGGAGCCACTTCATACGTTTGTAAAAGTCCACAATATATGAACTTAAGGGCTTCAAGCTAGGATACGATTTTGTCATCCATTTGGCTGGGATTTTTTTAAACTGAATCGCTTGAATGACTAACTCTAGTTGAGGTGTCATAACGGCTATTCCCTTAATTGCTTTCTGCAATTCGACACAAGTTCCAACGATTTCTTTTTGAAGCTTCGTAAATCGTTCCATTTCCTGCACAATAACGGTGTTCATTGATTCCTTGTAATCAACGGGAAACTTTTCCTTAGCCATTTCTATGTCAAACTCTGGTGGCATGTTCGATTGAATTTGGTGAATTGTTACTAAGAGACTAGCTTCACTATCTTCATCGCCCGTATCAGCTGAGGAATTGCCCAAAGTGAGGATCATGGAGTCCAGCAAGGTGTTAGTCATTTGGAGATCACGGGTAATTCCGGCGTTACTGTGGAGACCGTAGACTTCTGGTGGTGGGAGTGGTGGTATGTACTCCTGAATATACCTCAATATCTCCCGGTGCTCGGTTTTTCTCGGCAAGACGTACACATCGTCGTTGGCAAACATATAGCGATGGCTTGTAGCGGCTTGTTCATTCACATAGTCTGCTAGAATGGTAATTATAGCTCGACGATCCCACGCATCGGTTACGCGACCACCATAATTGCACTCAGCTGTGAGGTAAGATATTGCAGCATAGGGAACATGGTCATATTGATTTAAGAACATCTAAAGTGAGAATGAAGCATAATAATAAAGTTTTCAAAACAAAATCATCTTACGTGAAGCTGTTGCACTGATATTTGAAAGTCGGATTCATTGAATCCGTACTGGATGTTCCAGCCAAGAGGTCCGAACTTTCTGCGTTCCTGCACAACGGCGTGAAAGAAACATATGCCATACAGGAGTCTAGTGAAGGCACGATCCTGCTTGGGGCAGCCTGGCAATGGAAGGATAGGTAAAAGGAACCTTCTTTAAATTATTAAATATAGTAACTCACCAGTATAGAAAGTGTTATCGTTCATAGGCTCCGAGTTATATGAACGGATAAGGTTTTGCTGAAGCCCGGTCGGTGGTTCGTTTGTCATCTTCACTCCATTTTGAAGCAGAGAAACGGGGAACTCATCACTGGGATAGCTTGTAAGCCACAAGCGAAACGTTTCTACAATATAGACTGTGGGTATAAATAATTTTAGGGCTTTTCCGGTTAAGACTTACGAAATGTATTATAGCTATCCATATTCTCCCACATATACTCCAGTGTTGGCATCCATGATGCAGCCAAATGACAATTCTGAAGGCAAACCCAATAACCAGATTCTTGGGCTTCTTCAATCATCTTCATAGCTATTGGTCCCTGGCCCTGTCCAAGTGAGATGCTCTTGAACGTTTCGTCAAATCCCATGCGCTCAGCATAGAGCAGGAGTGATCCCATTGGATCTGCACCAGGAGAGAGAATAAAAATTAAAGGGGTCAAGCAATTCGATTCCTGAAAAGAATTGGCAATATCAAATGGAGGTGGTGAAACGAATTTCACTCCAAGTTCGGCTATGATGAAAAGATTTATGGCCATGAAAACTTTGTCGGGCCTCAAGGCTTGTAGAATAAGTATTTTTTCAAATCGGGTGCACTTGGTTTCCCAAATGGAAGGCAATGGCAGGGTCTGGGGGTCAGAATGGTCATAGAAGACCCGCCATTCGCCTAAATTTGACTTGAACGATTCGGCAAACGACTTGAAGACAGGGAGGTGCTCGAGCTTTAGAATATTCTGCCAAACTATGCCTGATATCCAAGAGGGGTCTGGATTCGGTTCCTCATCGGTCACATCCTCGGTGCCTCCTCCAGTTAGCAAGTGCATTACATGGGCCAACTCAATTTGGTGGGTATCGAGCATGAGTTTAGTGGTTAAAATAAACGAGTACAGAAGCTTATCTTTCTCAAAGATCGATCGACAAACGTTGTTGTAGAGATTTTGGGTAATGGCATCCACAAGGAATTTCACCCTTCGAGCCAGGTCCTTTGATTTGTTTGCGTTTTCAATTGAATACATGTACAAGTTGATGTACCAGTTCAGGGAGAACTGATACATCGGATCTATATTAGGAAGGTCGGTAATGGTGTAATACAAGACCGACGAATGCGCCGCCACTGGCTTGTAGTTCAGTCTAAAAGCGTCAATTTTTTCCTCGGTTTCTTTTGAAGCTAACTGCTTGGCCACTATATCCACAGAGAGGTTTTTGGATTCGTCCAATATGCGAATAGCTGCTTCATCTTCCAAGATATCGCCCTGGGATGAGGATAGGGTCTTGAGTATCATATCCTCGGCATCTTTGAGCGCGGCCTTATTTTTGGCTGCTTGCTCAGTGAGAGCTTCACGCATTTCTTGCAGATCAGGACGTTCTTTCGCAACGACTATGCTCAAAAGCTGATCCTCCAGTCCACTTTGTGTTAGGGCAAAGTTAATGATTGTCACTTTGTTGTAAGTTTCCGGCAGGAAATGTGGGTTCCTCAGGTTGCAGGTCATGTAGAGCCGGAAGTTCTTTGAAATTGGCACAACATTGTCTCCCAGACTCACAAATTCCTGTCCACCTTGGATGAAAGTGTTCTTCAAAAGTATCGGATCTAGTGGAACTTCAATTTCCTCCAAAATATTTTCGATTAACACAGGTTGGCCACTTTCCAGGCAAGCCTCAATAGTTTTCATGTAGTTTTTCTGACTGAATTTGACTACTTTGAGCCTATTGTTGCGTTCCATGTTCTTGATCCACTTATTTGCCTGTCCCTGTGGATCAATAAACAGGCTGTACCTTCCGGAATTTGCTGAGATTATGGCATTCTCCGAAGAAAATGCATCTCTTGGCAAACCGTAAATATTCCACTGCTGAATAGCTATTTCCGTGCCGAGACTGCTTATGATACTATAAACTGTTGAACAGGGAATATTCAAGGATTGACATTTTTCGAACCAGTCCTCGATGCACCGATTTCGGTATGGGGCCGTCAATGTGGCCAAATAAGCAATGACACCGCACGATAGAAGTATGTCTCCAGGTAGATGGTCGTAAGTAGCCTGAAGTATTTCGGCAGCCTCGGTCCAACGGCTCTTTTCGCCACCCAACCCTCCAATTAAGGCCTCAGCGCGCATGAGCTTGTTCTCACACAGATCAGCCACGTCTTGGGTCCGTTGCATTTCCATATTTGCCTTCTGCAAGTCTTCATTCAGCAGAGCTACCTTCCGCTCTAACGCCTCAGCCATCTCTCTTTTCTCGTTTAGAATCTGCATTGTATCGGAGTATTCTTTTTCAGCTGCTTGCAACTTGGCTTTTTTTGGGGCAACTATCTTGGCGACATTGTCATACAGATCCATGGCAATGATCCACTTACAAAGCCCTTCCGCAGCGCTGGAGGCCTTCGCCACAATTTTCGGCTGAAAATCCTTGTGTGGAATGAAGTCTTTTCGAATTTTTTTCATTATCTCAGGACTGATATTATCCTTGTCGAAGTCCTTGAGAGCCTGCAGAAAGTTCATGTCACCCAAAATTCGTTTGCTAGGGCCCCAGTAGTCATTGACCATCTTCCCCGTAGCTGGATCGTTGATTCGATCAGCTGGGACGCCTTTGATCACACAAACAGCCGCCATGACTAATTTTATTACAGAGGGTGGGTTCTTCATAGATTTTACCAGCGTAATGTCTGCCGGTTTAAGCGTATTCAAAGCTGAGATGGCTTCTTCGAGTACAGGAATCGCCTGAGCCAGATCCTTTTCACATTCATCCTTGAGCGACTGTGCAGCTTTCGCTTGAGCACCGGCTACTATTTCATCTTTCTTCACTTGTTCAGCTGCAGCACTGGCAGCTATAGTCTCCGTGTTGATTTCTTCCATCATTCTTCGGGACGCGTTGGCCATTTCTAATAACTTTGGCTGCAGAGCATTCAACTGTATCTGCATCACAGAAATAGCTTCGGCGGCAACCTTAAGTGTCTCTAAGCCGCCAATGTAGCGCATTTTAGCTTCCATGGTCTCAGATTGCTTGTGACTCACCAGAGTACGAAATGACCGAATCAACTCCAGAAACGAAGCCGAAGTTATGTACACAATGCGATTGGTTTCCGCGAAAAATTCCTTGATCACATTGTTCGCGCTCAAATGAAAGTATTGGCAACTAACTACTATGGCATCCTTGACTTCTGGCTTCACATTGACGTCGTCCATGGATATTTTTGCAACCATTTGCAAGGCCTCTTCCGGCCAAATCTGGAACCAATCAATTGTACAACAATTGACCAACGACGGATACAGCCTGATTCTGTTTCTCAGCGAATCCCCTATCGGACTGAAGCACAGAATGATGTGCAACTTCTGCCTACATCGATTGACAAAATAAGAGAACACCTGCAGCGGGGAGATGTCGATGTTACGATTGCCTCCCTGAGCTGCTAGACGAACGAGTTCCAACAGCTCCTGCTTTTCATCAATGGCATAGATATTCGGAACCTCCCCTTGATTCAAAAGGCAATCAATGTCTTGCAGGAATAGCTCCATTTTGATTTGGTTTTCGGTCATCAGGAATACTGTATGTTTCCCAATCCCACCAGCTTCCTTTAGAATACTCTTGATGTCATCGTGCCAATCGTTGACCCCGTAGTTTTTCGTTATTTCCGGTTGAAATAGTGACGTTCCGCAGATTGTTGCAGCGAGCTTCGTCAGGGACTGCCTGCCCGAGCCACCAATACCCACCAACAAAGCACTTCCACCCTGGATCGATATAATCCGGCAGATCTTGTTTAAATGTTGCAGGGCGTAGGTGAACAGAGCTATATCCATTTTGGTTCTTCGAGTCGCATTGTATTCCTCCAGATTTTGATAGGCAACCTTGCTAAAAGCTTCCATTGATACTACTTCTTCGTATTTCTTCTCATCTGGTTCGTTGTCCTCGTCCATGTAAACGCCAAAAATCATGCGGTTGACTCCTTCGAGCGTCACTTGACCATCCTCTTCCACATATTGCTCAAAGAGAGTTTCAATTCGCTCCTTGAAATTTTCCTTGATGCACTCATTGAGCTTTCCAAAAATCCAACGCTGATCGTTCTCGTCCACCAAACGGTCATAAAAGACTCGCATTGCCTCATGATACCAAAGACGAGCAAAAATTCTCTTATTGTCCACCGACTCTTTCCTCAATAGAGCACAACCAGTTACGACACGAGAGATATCTCGTGGATTGAATATGTAATGTGACCTATCTGGAGTTGCTCTCAACTCGGTTTGAACGAACTTATAGATCTGCTGGGTGGCATTTACGATCTGCTGACTACTCTGCAACACGTCATGGCTATGTCCTGACTTCTTGAATCCGTTGAGGAGCACATTGACAAATATTCTGTTCATTGTGTCCTCAGCGAAGGTGTTTATAGAGAATATGTTGAAATGACACAGGAATCTGGCGTAGACATCTTGTCGACTGCCACCGGGTAATCCACAGGCGCAAATTATGAGCAAGTTTTGAAGGAATATCTTAGAGGTGTCTTTCAGGTCATACACGTGACCAACGTCAAAGTATTGCCGCAGAAGCTCCAATGGCGGCTGAGCACCATACACCTCTTTAGCTGGCATATTCATGTCGTCGATGAATATGAGAGCAGTTTGACCTTTGGGTGGTCCGTAAATGCCTCGTTTGAGTTTGAAAAGCTGCAAGAAAGAAAGTTATTGCACCGTCACATTGTGTTAGGTTACCATCTCCACCTTAGAAATGACCAGATCCTGTGTCTGATTGGCAGTTATCATAACGGTGAAAGTCACAAAAGTCGACATGTATTTCTGGGGGGAGAGCTTGTTCATTAGCATGTTCTGGATGTAGGCACTCTTTCCAGTTCCAGTTGGTCCAACAAGAAGAAACTTTTTCTCGTGCTTTATAAGGATGGATGTATGCAATAAAAGTCTAGTCCAACAATCAATGAAACCATATTCGTTACCTTTATGTGCATCTCCAACAAATGCATATACCGTGCAGTGTCAATCGTTGGTATTTGAACTCCAGAAGCAGCCTCTTCAGGTTCCATTTTTTTAACCAACTCTGGCCAATATTTCCATGAACCCTTCTGTTTGTACATATAAACATAGTCGACCAGCAGCCCTTCGATTGGAAGTGCTATTTCGATTTTACCAATGGCTTCTGGAATACTATTTTTGCTTTCATCATCCTGGCTCCATAACTGTAAAAGATGAACAATGTGTTGCATAAAAAAAGAATTCAAATCTGACTTTCGGTTAGTTTACTCTTCTCAGAAATGTATCGAAATTCTGACGTGAGTTTGTGTCCAATATTCCACCGATCCCCCACACAATAGAATACAGCATCGATGCTTGAAGATACGTTATCATATAACGTTGGAAGTCTTCCAGATTTTCTTCGATAGCTTCTTGCATCAACATTTCGAAGAGATCAAAAGTTGTCCGCAGAATACTGAATTCTCCAGGCCTAAGGAGCTGAGTACAGGATCGTCTGATGTAAGCTTGACACTGAAAAAAAATTGTATATTAACTGTTCAACATTTGAGTCCTCACTTAGAGCTCCTTTCAAGGAGAAAGAGTCTCAAGCTCTCTTGCACACATACCGGTGGCAAAAGCCAACTGCACAAGGCCATCACGTATATTTTGCCATCCGCATCTGCCCATCGTTCATCGCATTTATTTAGCCAGGATTTAGCAAAGGTCTGCCAGCCAAGAGTAGCTGTTTCCATATAAATCATCCCACAGCGCGAGACAGTAGCTGGTGAGGCCTGAGCCAGATCCATGACTTCAAAAATCATCGACATTTCATTGGTCATTGTTACCACCTCGCCCGAAGTCAGACACAGTTTTTTATTGTCATCCAGTACTGTGTTCATGTTTTCGATCCAAACAGCGTCTACTGGACCATCAAAAATAACCTTAGACCAAAAAGGAGAACTTATATCAGATATCGAATCATCAAGATTCGAGAAATCGCTGTAAGCTTACCCATTTGCGGTCTGGAGAATTGTCCATTGCAAAGTTTCGAAATATTGTTGCAACAATACCATCCGTCCATTCATATGACACCGGATCGAATGCTCCGTATAATTGATTCATGGTTATGGCTTTGGGGTTGACCACTCCCATTTGGACGTCTTGAAAGTATGGACTCGAACCGGTGTCCTTCAGTGAAGACAAGATCCTGGCGAGAACTTGCAATGTTTTTGTTTTTCCCGCCATTGGCTCGCCGACCATCATGAATCCATGTCGAACAATCATCATCTCATAGGTTTGAATGACTTTTGTGAGGAAGCTTTCGGTTGGCTGGAGATTTAACTCACCACAGATGCGGTGGAATACTTCAGTAATAAGATTATAGTCGGGACTGGGAAGAGTCACTCCGGGGAACAAATCCGATATGATTCCCTCGAAAAGGGGAATATCAAACGAGAGAAATTTGGGCAAATTGACATCCAAGAGCGATCGCAGTAGGAGAATGTCTTCATTTTCATCTGGAAACATCTTTTTAATGTTGCCACAAGCCGATAGAACGCTCTTCACAGCGCGCATTCCATAGTCGTAGTGATTTTGCGATGATAGCTGCTCCGAGCAAAGTCTGTAGGTGGTGACAATCTTCACCGCCAGATTTCTAGCATTGACAAACCCGAAAGAGTACAGAGAAATCTCTCCAATCATAGCATAATCTGGAACCATCATTGCCACCGATCGAAATAGGACTTTCAAATTGTCGGGAAGTTCCGAACGACCCGCATAGCCAGGATTCATTGTTATGCAAACGTAACAAGCGGGATTCAAGGTCAATTCGGTTCCCTCAAACATGAATTTTTTTGCATTGCATCGAACAGCTTGGATTATGCATAGAATTTGCTGGGCCACCACTGAAAGAACCTCCAGCTCGATTCGATTGAACTCATCAAAGCAAGCCCAAGCGCCGCAAGAAGCCAAGCCTTTGAAAAACTTCCCCATTGCTTTGTAATCTAGTCCGTCGGAGCAATTGAAGACCTTGCATTGCACCGCCAGTGCCTTGGCAAGATCCTTTGTGGTTTCTGTTTTTCCAGTTCCTGCTGGGCCCTCCGGGGCTCCATTCAAGTGCAGTTGATAAGCGCCAATCAGGGTTCGATAACAACGATCAGTAAGAGGCGTAATGACTAGCCGATCGGAATTCCCAAGGTATTCATTTGCATAAGCAACCGTTGCATTTATGATCCTAACAACAGTGTCGGCCTTCTCCCAATAATACCTCAGCTGCGACAGCCAAGCAAAGTCTGATTCGTCGGTAACGTTCGTCTCAATAAGTTCATTAATCACGTCCTTAGCGTGAACATTGATCACTATGAGCGACTTGATGGTGACTCTTCCCAAATTCGAAATATCCTTTCGTCGGATCAGTGCCACAATATCTGTCAATTGCACGTTGAGTTCCTTGAGGAACTCGGACATTGCATTGGGATTGGTCGATCGTAGATGACGATGGACACTAGCAGCCCAGTAAATCTGAGAAACACATAAGACCACCATTTGTGGCCAATCAACCACCCAATCTCCAAGCTCCTTTGTAGTGTAGTCTAGGTAGCTGAGTTCGGTTTGGTGCCTTACCGCAGACAGCATCTGTTCCTCGACACCAACGAGCCATTTCTCGACGCTGCCACCAGCCGCTGAAGTAGACACCATTTCGACAAACTTGATGTTTTCCGTCTCGGCGCTGTTCATAGAAAGGACATTCAGCTGTTGATCGAACTCAAGATTATTGATTCCCTCGAAACATTTCCCCAAATGGGGCTGTACTCTGAGGGGATCCTTGGTTTCTGAGAGTATCTCTAACATTTCATCGTTGGACAAAAAGAAAAATCTTGGAAAATACAAACGCTTTTTCTCCAAATAAGCATTAACCCCATTTGTTATGTCCTCCAGCAGTTCAACAGCTTTGTTGAGGGATTCAAGCATTCCCACGGCTGGACCAGTTTCCATGACCAACGGATTTCGTAATACCATTTTCATGTTTCTTTTGAAGGTTTGCTCCACTTGGGCAAACAGGTGACCCTCTTCCGGCATTTGAGCAATTATATCCTTCGACGAGAAAATAGGCAACAAATAGAGATAGTTCGCCTGTACCTTGCCCCACTGCTCAAGCGTCCTATTCACTCGGATCAGTTTTTCGTACCAAGCTAGGACTTCATGTTCGCAAGGTTTCATAAAAGCCGAACCGCGCATCGAAAGCGTCTTGAGAATGTGATCGTCGAGCAGAGCTTGGATGTCATCCAAATTCGAAAGAATTTGTACGTTGGTTTCTTTGTAAGGACCAGTGGGAAAACTAATCGTGTCCCATTCCTTTATCATGGCAAAGAGATTATTCTGCAGTTGAAGCTCCTTATTTGCACTGACACTTATTATTTCGAAGCTGTCCAGCTTGGCATCGAGCTTATAGTTGATTAATTTTCGCAGTGTTGTACCAGCATCGGGAGTTATGTCGAAGTCCGCAATTTGGGACATTTCTGTCCAATGGCGTTTGCGCAGGGCCGGGTTACACATTACATTCACCATGAATACACCCAAACGGAAGTCTTTTATCCAGTTAATCATTTTTGCGCAAAGTTTCAAGGGCACTGGATGTTTCTCGGGATCAGGATCTTCTGTTTGTCCCTATAAGATTAGAATATTATTTTTTTTAACTTATGTAATTGAAAAAGAACATTTTAAAAGACATGCAAATGAAATTAGCGATTAATTAATAGCTTAAGTGTTTGAAATATATGAATCGTAGTCTTCTAAGGATCCAACCATAACTTTGCCAATAATGTTTTTTCTCTTTTTTGTATGTACCTACTGTACCTAAAAAAACATAAGCTTTTAAAATTCATTCACTTAGACTTCCGAACAAAAATATAAAAGATCTGGGTTAAGAACTTCTGTTTTTAATTATTCAATAATTCGAAAACAAAAGAGCTGACGTCAAAACTTTAAAATGATATTTTCACTCTTTTGTATATAAAAATTAACAAACTATAACCGTTTTAATTCATACCTTCAAAATGAGTCATTAGAAATAAAACTTTGTGAGTGAACACTAGATTAACTGAACAGACGCAGTTTATGGTCCTTTTATACTTTCAGAGGCAAATTTTTTTCTCAAAACTTTTTATTGCAGCCTATTGCACTTGCACAGTTAACTTATACCTTGGGTAAATGTATGTCTCTTAACTTCAGAAAACTTTAGGCTTTTAATAATTCCTGCAACAAAAACTCAAAAAAAAAAAAAAAAAACTTACTCGAAAGCGGCAAACGGGATTACCAATCAGATCCTGTTTGATTTTATTCCGATAGTATTTTTGGTTTTTCAAAAATTCTTTATAAAAATTATCGGTTGTCTCTTCCACAAATTTCGGTTCCAAATACTCAAACGGCCCATCCATCCATACAAAATAATATCTTAGCCATCGAATGCATAGTCTGAAATATAAAATTTCATTAAAAAAAAGTTGTTTAGAATAAATGTTTGTTTATGGATGTACCTCATTAAAGTTGCAAAAGGATAGACAAATTCATTGAGTACCTCCATGGTAGGATACTGCGTCTGTGGAATTTTGTACAATTTTTCTTCCTTGTTAATCCACTTTATGTAGTCATCAAAAGTCTTCAATTGATCAATGAAATTCTGAAGCAATATGTAATACTCCCGAAATTTATCAGTGTCGCACATATCATCCAGAACGGTCATTTTGGGAATAAACTCAAGGATATCCTTATTCAACTTTTTCACTACGTCCTGCAGATGTTCCTCGAACATAAATTTATACTGCTCATGTTGTGAAGCATTCAACTCGAAAACTTCATTGATGTCCCTTAGCCAGTTGATGGTGTGAACTGTTAAATCAATATGTTCCTTGGTCATCTCGGTAAGCGACACTAATTCCGTGCCTATTCGGAGGCAGTACTGAATTCGGTCTCGAAGTTCCGCCATTTGGGTATTTTTTACATAGATTATGTACTCCGCCCCTTCGAGTAGTTCCTCTGTGGAACGTGGAATCTTCAATGCCTTTGTCTTGATGTCCTCGAAGGTGTCACATATTCTCTTTTCGGCCCTTATGTGTTCGATTACAATATGTTCGGTGATTCTTTGAATCAAACTTTCAGCAAGTTCCCGAAGTTTCTCGATCGCCAGTCCGTTGTTTATTAGAGCTATATCAAAAAATTCTCTCATCGGTTCACTACGTAGCTTATCGATATAAGTAAAGTAGATTTCGATCTTCTTAAAGTATTCCTCAAATGTCCGTGGCTGGTCCAGGAACTCTTCCAAATCGGCACGAATTTCTCGACTATACAAACAATAATACTTGTATTGGAAGCGTTTTAAATATTCTTTAACAGGTATGTATGTTTGAAGAACCCTTTTTCGTAATTTTTCCAAGTACTCATCCAGATAGGCTTGATTCAATTTAATCGGTAAAAACTCGCCGCACTGTCCAGACAAATAGGGATTGATCTGTGGTCTTAAGGGTTCCAAATCGGTGGAGGCCGAGGCTATCTCCAAAGCAATTGCACAAAACCCCGCCTCTATGTTCTCATAACTCGGACTTAGATCAATGCACTCACGAACATGATCATAGTCAACGTTGATTTTAAATTGAGGCATTTCTCGAGGATTGCCACACAGCTGGAATAACCCATCCAAAGTTCGCATCTTCAGGTTATTTATCTGGCGGTTTATGAGACCTTCAATGCAATTGAAAGATTTTGTCCATCGGGACATGGCAATGGTTTTCTTTCGATAGTGCTTCTTTATTATACCCACGATGCGAGGATACCAATTCCAGCGAATAAACGACGTTCTTTTTTCAATATCTGCTTTACAAGCCTTCACATAGGAGTGCAGCAAAATTGTTTCTAAATCCTTGCTCAAATGGAGGTATTCGTTCCTGCCAAAAAAGTGGATCACAACCGGAAAATCGGACTCAGAAAACGCCAGAACCGCTCGAACAAATGGGAACACAATCAACAACTTGTCGTTGAGTTTCTTTCTATTCGAAAGGAACACCTCAGCGTAGCGTGGTGTTCGTCCTGGGAATTTAAATCGGAAATCAGGTTTAGGTAGATTAAAATCTTCAGGATCTTCATTATCGAATTCTGGGTGAATAAGTATTTTCTTCATGCTAAAGATTTTCATTAGTCTATCGAATTCTTCGTGTACTTCGTCCATGTAAGAGTTCACCAAATCTGGGTACTTGACTTTCAACTCAGCAGGTGCATAGCTTTTGATTTTGGTCTCGATCGACATGAGCATCTTTGGCACAGGAATCTTTCTTACATGAATCTTCAGCTGATCAATGTAGTAGGACTCTCTTTCTGGTCGTATGGGCTCCAAATAAATACCAGCTCTTCGAGCTAACTTGATTTTTTCTTGAGCGGCTTTCTGTTTAAGCAGTGCGAAGTGCCGCTTCTCTTTCACTTCGGACAAGCGAAATTTCAAAAGTGGATTTTTCATATACTCCTCATTATCGTACATGGTTAAGTCACATGGTGGCTTATGAAGGCGTTGGAGTTTTTTTGTAAAAATATTGCTCATAATATTATTTATATTTTGGGTTTTAAATTCTGTTACTTTTGAGTGACAATCTTGTTTTTAAATTTTTGAAAAGAAACTTAATAATAAAATGTTTATTCAAAATCAACATAATTAAAACTACTGTTGTAGCAACTGTTTTCTGTTTGCAAACAAATCCCCTACTCATATTGTTATTGGTTACCAAAGGTCATGCTTTGCATCAAACAGAACTCAACATAAAATAAGTTAAACCAAAATCATAACATGACTCGTGGTTACTCATGTAGAAAATCTAAACTTAACACAAGGCAGCCATGACTACAACACCGAACCCTTTGTTTTGCTTCTTCTTATTAATGACCAATTGTATGATAAACTTTGAATTTTATATTGTCACTTTTAAAATTCACGTTGCCGCATATTTAATTATATAATGAATAAAAGCCATTTAAATAACGATTTAATAATTCTCTGTATTTCACATAGATAATGATAAAAATTTGTTGAAAACTATTTTCTTTTTAAAGAACACAAAAACTTAATGTCAAAAATTTGGAATAACAATAACAATTATAAATTTAATTTTAAAAATTCTATATATAGAGAGATTTACCGTATTCTAATAAATATATATTGTATGTACCTATGCATATTTATAAAAATAAACAAAAGAAAACTCAAATAAGGATATAACTAGTGTATTTACAATTAAGGTTTTACTTTCACAAATGTTTGATGCAAATAAAAAAAATTATAACGAACACCATTGAAATAAAAAAAAATAACACAATTTTCTAAAAGTTATCACAAAATATACAAATTTACAATTTATAAATAGGTGATTTTTTAATTTTATTTGTAACAAATTAATGTTTAATTAACAATTTGTAACAATAGTAAAATAAGCACAGGATGTAGGGTTTATATATATTAACTGGGATTTTGTCTTATTTAATTATAATATATTTATTTACAAAATAAAGAGAACTGCATGCAGGATTTTAATCTTTCAATTTTAATTAAATTATTTTTTATCGATTAATATCATCACTTTTATCGACTGATCAAATTGAAGAGAATGCAAATCACTCACTCCTTCCACTTAAATAAGTTTTCTTACGTAAACGTATGCATTTTGGAGAAACTTTATACTGCTTCGAGTTCGGACTGATAAAGCTACAAGTTCTCTTTTATATATTATGTGTCAAAGTGTAGAACGTATTCCTTTAAAGGACCTGGTAAATTAAGGCGGTTTATGTTTTGTGCTAGTTTCTTATTAAGCGCCTCGTATATCGCCACGCGACAGAGTTGTTTCAAACTCCTCGGCTTCCGATAGAGCTGCGTTATAAGAGATATAAGTTGTTCGGTTTTTTTACTAGGTACTTGAGCTACGTAGAAATTGTGCAACGACTTGAGGCAATTATACAGCGGTTCATGCTTCATGGTCAGAAAGAACAAATGAATTATGCGCGTGAATGTGAGTTCCGGATCATTCAAAATGAATTCCTTTTTTGTGATGAGAATTATATAATAGAAAAGTATAAATCTAGAGTTTGTACGGAATGAATTGCGAAAATGATCACCGAGGTGTTGGCGTGATGGTCCTGCTGTCGGTCCGACTGCGACAACGCCATTTGCCGAACTCACAGGTACATCATCCGGAGATGAATTTGCATGGCATAGGCCTTCACCAAAGTTAGCTATTTCGTTGGAGAAAATTGTGCTGCCTGGTGTGGATTTGCCGCTTAGCACGATATTCGGATCGGCACCGTATTGGATAAGAGCGAGGGTAAGTTCATATATGCACTGCATATCTGGGCATGTTCGAACATTTTGCACCATATCCATGACTGCTTGTAAGATATGGGGGTACGTTTGATTGCAGTCTAGACCATGTTGAAGCAAAAGCAGCAGAATGTTCTTGATGAAGTCGAAGTTAGTTCGTTTTTGAACATCGCAATTGAGAGTAAAATTCTCGCTAACAGTAAAAACTAACACATGTAATGGGGTGAGATTTGAGCGATATGAACAGTTCGGATTTGCTCCATGTTGAAGGAGGATTCGTAGACAATTTAAGTAACAGACCTAAAATTTTTAGTATAAATGTATTAGTTTTACTATTTTTATAAACCTTAACAATTTCCTTACCTTCATGGAATGAGTAAAGTGGTGTAATTGGTCTTTATTTATTAGCGGCACCAAACACACCATAATCGGTACAGAACCATCCCGTCCTACTATATTTGGATCTCCTGTGAAATATTTACACACGGAAATTCATTGAGTAAGCTTATCGCAATATTAAGAGAGGAAGAGTTTACCATCTTCTTTGATTAACATGCTCAGAAGCTCAAAGCAAACCTCCCAATCTCGCACGTGACGAAACACACATGCAAGAGCACTGTTTCCTGCTTGATTAATGGAGCTTTTTGCACCATTTTGTAGCAGGAATCTGACTAAATGAAGAACATCCCACTTACTCCATTTGTCGTAACCATACCTTGAAAAAATAGTTTTAAGTTAATGTTTCTCAAGTATAATTTTATTTAAAGTACCTCGCTTCTTCAAGTGCATAACGAACAATAAGCGCGTGCAACGGGGTATTGCCTAATGAGTCGGGTTCGTTTATAAGCTCTTTGCAACCACGTTCTAAAAGTATCCGTAAAGTACTAAGAGTGTCTTCAGCTGATTTTCGAGCAGCAAAAATTACTGTTGGGGTTGAAATAGTAATTAAACAGATTTAAAATTTAAAACGTAATGAACAAATGAGACCAAGTTATAAGTTCTTACCAACATGCAAAAGCGTCATTTGCTGAGTACACGTACGCACAGTAGTAACAGCACCATGTTGAATTAAAAGCTCAAGAAATCTACCCTCATGTAATACTGCCTGATGAATTGGATAATATTCATCCTTTATTAAGTTAATCTCTTCTGTTCTAGTAATCACCAATTGCTGCACACAATTCCAAGCTCCTCGTTCACAAGCTAAATGCAAAAGTGGTTTCTTTACTCGAAAAGGAATCTTTAAAATAAATTACATATTAAATTATTGTTTAGTTTTTAAATATTTCTCTCTTTCTTTACCCATGGATCCTCCATTTTCTGTGAAAGTATGTTCAAGACATTAATTTGATCTCCGTCGATAGCATAACAAATTGAATTTTGTAATTTTGTACTGAATCTCTCACAAACTCCGACTTCTTCTTGATTGCCGCGATATTTCCCACTTTCCTCGCAATTGTGCGAGTGTGTCCCAGGGAAACACAACCTTGCATCGGTATCAATTCTGGCGCCATGCTTCAATAATAGCTCCACACATTCTTCGTACCCTTTTAGACAAGCAATATGCAAGGGAAGTGAACAAGGTGATCGATTAACATCCGGTCGATGTCGATGCAACAACCATTTGGTCAGATCAATGTGATTAAGTCCCACACTGCGCTGCAGGATATTGTAACCGCATTCATCGTGGATAACCAAAATATTTTCATTCTGAGTAAAAAAAGAAGGCATCAAAATAGAATTGGTTATTTCTCTTTTGGTTTTATGGAAATCAAATTTGCCAAACGATAAATAATGAAGAAACCCTACTTACTTTTGGTATCTGCAGGAGCAAACTCTCAAGGGTATGAATGGAAATTTTCGGATTGGCTCGAAGAATCTCAAAGATCGTTTGAATCTTCTCCTCGGTCGCCTTCGATACTTTGTGACCGTCCCGATGCGAAAGCAGAGCACTTCCAGACCTAAACACTTGACTCACTGAGCCGCCCATCTTCAACCATATATTTCATAATCCCTCTCTCGAAAGGGAACTCTACGTTCTACGATTATTTTATTATTTTTTGTGCCGTGCGTCACTACTTTCAATCTCAAGTAGGAGACGCAATAACCTTGAGAGTTTTGTGCGTTCTATGGGGTTGGGATAGTTTTACTCTGTACCATTTGTCGGATTATAGGACTTACTTCATAGTTTTTCGTTTTTTCAAGTGTACAAGCCGTCTTAAATTAGATTTTCTCTAAAAGACAAAAATGTATTTATAAAAAATCAATATTCGTATCTCTCGTTTTGTTTACTATCAGCTGAGGAATTTGTGTAACAGCGAAAGTTATTTTCGATTGAAAATTAGGACTTTTATCCTCATTTTATTTATATGTGCTTTGGTAGTTTGTTTAGAGCTTCAAGAGGTATTTATGTGTTTTATAATTAGAATTATATTATTTTGTTATAATTTTTTGACTTTTTTTATTTTTTTCTCATGATATCCTATTAACTACACTACACTGTGCGTGACCACCTCAAAACTCGAATTTACGTCAATGAAACGTCAGTGTAGTGGAAAAAAGTTGACAACAATAGAAGTTTGAGAAGATGTGTGGTCTGGTCTGTTATGAAGATCAAGGGATGCCATTTCGCATGAAATGATGTCCTAGATATCGAATCGAATATTTAAAAAATTGAATCAATTTTAAACTTAAAGTTCATTAAAAGAAGTCATAGAAATCAACAGAGGTGAATGTACAGTACTATAAGATCCTGTTACAACAACTTATCCCTTTTTCGGTTAATTTCGGTGAGTCAACTGAAATTTAACAGAGGGTTTATACAATCTATCAATTATTTACGATTGATTTTGACTTTATTTCGAGTGATATGAGGGTGAAATAAAATGAGAAAACAGTGTAGTTGGGTTTTGACTTAAGTTTTTAATAACTTGATGAAATTTGATTCGAATTATATAATAGTTATACAAAACACGAATACCTCCATTGCCTGTATCGTCGGCGCTGTATAAAAACTCTCAAAGTCCATTTTTAGCAAAAATGAGCTTATTACGCCAAGTTAATGCAAGTGAAATAATCTTAAACGGTCACACCTTAAAGTTGTTATATTGAAAAACATATTAGTAAACAAAATTTTACTTTAAAAAGTAAACATTCCGGAAAGTTGTTAAACGTTGCCTAAAAACTTGAGGTTCTAGTTGCACAACTCCCGTCGACTTTAAACAATATTAAATTGACAGAAATTTGTTTGCCCAGTCGGAGCTATGCCTTAGACTTAGATGTAATGCATTTCCAACCACTTGTACTCAAACTTTTTCGCCTTTGTCTATAATTTAGTTCGTTTGGTATCACTCTTTCACACGAAACGCTCTTTTTGACAGTCGCCTTTGCATATGCGATTCCGTGAAATTTACAATTTTTATAATTTCGCATTAAATAATTACTAAAAAAATGGTAAGATCCCTTGAAACTATTAATAAACTAATTGTCCAAGTGCTCTTTAAGAAATTAAGTCCCTAAACAATAATATGTCGTGAAAATTCAACTATATTTCATTTCTAACCTCGAAAAAGTTGTGACGTTTTGTCTTTTTAGAATAAAATTATTCATTTTTGCATCCCTGAATCTTGTTCTAATATATTTTTTTTCCTTTTTAAAACAGAGACCTTTGATGCTCCAGGGACATGAGCGTTCTATAACGCAAATCAAATACAATCGCGAAGGTGATTTGTTATTCTCGTGCTCTAAAGATCAGAAGCCGAATGTTTGGTGGTCACTGAACGGTGAGAGGCTTGGCACCTACAATGGCCATCAGGGAGCTGTCTGGTGTTTGGATGTGGATTGGACATCGTCTAAACTTATCTCAGGTGCTGGTGACATGTCGACAAAGATCTGGGATGTTGAATACGGATCAGTTATTGCATCGATTGCAGCTAAATCGTCAGTGAGAACCACCCACTTCAGCTATTCGGGCAACCAAGCTGCATATTCCACGGACAAAGCAATGGGACAGAACTCTGAACTGTTTATCATCGATGTAAGAAATGCCGATTCGAGTACATCCGATCAGGAAGCCATTCTGAGGATCCCAATGTTACAATCGAAGATTACATCCATGTTATGGGGCGCTCTCGATGAAACAATCATCACAGGTAAATTGAATATTTTAGTGAAGGAGAAGTGTTCGGGCAAATATTCATTGTAATTTGTCAATATTTTAAGATTTTTATTTGAATTCCATTTTGTATTCCAAACGAAAAGGGCATATTCACAAAAATTATACAAAATATAATATGTTTTTCGAATGATGTACTTTTATGTGTGTAATTTCTGACATGTTTTCCTCATTTAGGTCATGAAAACGGTCAAATATCTCTGTGGGACATCAGAAAAGGAAAGGAAATAAACTCGGTCAACGACCATACGGCCGGTATCAATGACATGCAAATGAACAAAGATGGCACAATGTTTGTAACCGCCTCAAAGGATACATCGGCAAAACTATTCGACTCCGAATCGCTAATGTGCTTGAAGACCTACAAGACCGAGAGACCTGTCAATTCAGCATCCATCAGTCCGATCATGGATCATGTTGTCCTTGGTGGTGGTCAAGACGCCATGGAAGTAACAACGACCTCAACGAAGGCTGGCAAATTTGATTCACGTTTCTTCCATTTGATCTACGAAGAAGAATTCGCTCGTTTGAAGGGTCATTTCGGTCCAATCAACAGTTTAGCATTCCATCCTGATGGTAAAAGCTATGCATCTGGGGGAGAAGATGGTTTTGTTCGCGTTCAATCATTTGATAGCTCATATTTTGATAATATTTTTGAGTAGTCTGATTCAAAAAGAAAAATTGTATTAACAAAAACGGAACAACCACACATTTTATCTTGAATGTATTCCATGTACACCCAATTTTTGTCAAACATGTATGTTCATGGCAATAAAAACAAAATTAAAAACACGTCAATACTTTTGTTTATAAGATGAGTTTTAGTTTATATATATATATTTTTTTTAACAATAACACATGGAATATGAAGAACAAGAAGATTATAAAATTCTTTTGTGGCAAAATACAAAGAAAATATTTTTTGCGCCAAGTTTCGCCCATTATATATTACGGAAGTCCTTTAGAAAAACGAGTTCTTTTTCTTTTTCAAAATTACCTGAAATGAGGAAAAGCAAAGATTTCTTTATAAAATCATAAATAACACTAAGCAACGGAAAAGTGCATACTAATTTTGAATTAAATAACTGCCCTCTTTGTATCATCTAGTCTAAGATCCGGCAGCAGATTTTGGGAGGTGCGTAACCAATACTCGTTCACATTGATGTGCAGATATACGCAACATTATATTCATTCATTCAACCGTCAATTGCGTCGTTGCATTTGAGAAATTTAAAATGCGCCTGGCTCTGGAAGGCATATATGTAAGGCTGAATGCAAAACGTCTTGGACACACTTTTGGAATCAGAAATTTTTTTATGATTTTTTGGTGTATCATTCTTCTGGTAATACTTTATGGAAAAAAGTTATTAGGGTTCAAATTGAAAAACAAATAAAATGCGTCTAGCAAGAATTAGGCTGCAAGTACAACGTCTGGGTCACTTTTTTGACATCAGGAGAATTTTTCTGATTTTTTGATGTATCACTCATGTGGTTATCATTTCGAAACAAAAAGTTGATTTTCACTAATTTTTGCGCCCGCAAGTTGAAAGCTGAAAGTAAATAGTCTTGGACAAACTTTTTTGATATCATTGCATCATCCTCTAGCGTTTTTATTTAAAATGAAGTGTTTATCACCTGGACCTCAAAAGTGGAAAAATTATCATTTTCAAACCTGGCAGACGTTGAATTCGATATAATGTTGCTTATATGTATCTTCACATCTATGTGAACGAATTTTGGTTATCACACCACTCCCAAAATTTGCTGCAGGCTCTTGGTTTTTAAGAATGCCTTTAAGTCACGAACTTTCTCGAGGATTTTAAATATATACCTATTTAAGAAAGTCGAAAGCCCAACTATTCCAGAGTCCAGACTTTTGTGACCTGAAACTTCTGAACGAATCTAAATGCCTACTTAGGTGTAGTTATGGCAAGACCGTTTAGGTATACCGTAAAATTTATATTTTCATAAATAAACCTACCGGTTGACCTTGCAGCGCGGCAAGTTGTTCAGGAGTTGGCGCGCAGCCTGGAGGTGGAGGTGGTATACTTATTGGACCTTGTCCTGTAAAACGTGCGCCAGCATCGAATGTTACGGCCTACATATCAGCACAAAATAAAAAAATAAAAAATTATTCTTGAATTGCACGCAAATCCAGAATTTTAATTAACCGGATATTGGTTTATATTCACTGAAGCCATTCGATTGGAAATCTGTTGTTGTGGGGTCATTTGTGCTCCTGTAGGCATTTGCTGCTGGGCATTGTAGTTAAAAGCATATTGGGGTTGATTTGGCGCAAAGCATGACACTGCCTGTTGTTGTTGTTGTTGGGCATATTGCATGGGTTGTTGGATACCTGCATATGGCGGGGGATTTCCACTCATCGAAGGATAGAAATTACCACCTTGTTGAGCGTACATCGGTTGAGGATTCCATCGTTGACTCTCTTCGTAGGTAGGTGGTGGAGGTCTCTATTATTTAAAGTTGATAAATTAATGATATAAGCAGGTAAGATTGGACAGCCAATGTTTGTCTAAGGACTTACGTGGTAAGGACTAGGTTCCAGTTGGAATTGTTGAGCACCGTTTGGCGCAGTTGGCAACTGGGGATAGTTCTCATCTATAAAAGAAAGTCATCTAGAGTAAGTAGATTTTAATATTATTACGTTTTAATACTTTTATTGTCAGCCATTCTAAATAAAACACTTCTCAAAATGAAATCGATAATTTTCTTTCGAGACGAGTTGAGTTTTTCTTTCGCTTGTTTTTTTTTTTGTAACGTCAGAATTCAGAAATGACAAATACGAGTATGTCATCCAAACCCGGGTCTGTTCTTAGGAAATTTTAATGTGCTACACACGCCCCCTATGTAATGGCTAATTTAATTATTCAAACAAAAAATTAAAATGGAAATTTTAGAAATTTTTGCGATTTTATGTGAAAAAAAACCCTTAACTAAACAGGAATACTGTGAATTAGCCAATTGACATCGGAGTTATCAAAAACGACATCCTCCAATCGTGTTGTTGTTGAATCATAAGATGAGTGTATTAAAAAAAACGTGTTCAAAATTCGTCATTTTGTTTCGTTTACTTTTATAAAATTATAGATGCAAATTCTTGAATGTCTATTGCAAAAATAAAATATAGAATTTGAGTACAAGTTAAAAAACGATTAGCAGTGAATTCGAAGCAACCTTATAAGCCAACAAACAAACTTATTGACAACTACTCTAGATTAATTTCGTGTCCCGAAAATAATAATGTCAATAAACAGAATCTAAAGAATACGTTGCGGATATAATCTGACATAAAATAAAAATTATTCATTCGTATCACTCTTGGCCCTGGGTATGACTTAATTTCTGATTTTCGTTATTTTCTTAAAACTTGACATCATTCTCTAATAATACGCAATAAAGTTCCCTGTGGTAAAATTTTTACACACTTTTTATCAAAAACAACATGATCTGATGAAATGTAAATTTTAATAGCACCATGTTCTCCTGCTCATTTGTAAAAACAAACATATCTTTTAACTGTCACTTGATCATCTTTCCAATTTGACGTCTTCTTTTCATTTTCTTTTCTACCATTCAATACCATTACCAACCAACCAGCCAACGAACAATAATTTGGTCGTTCTCGGTTTGGAAATTTGTGCGCATTTATTTTCCCCAAATACGTTTTTCTTTCATCATCATCATCATCATGGGTGGAAAAACAAAACAAGTGCAGCGTACAAAAAATAATGCCAAGGTAATAAAAACAAAATAAAAGAATCCCAAAATTATATGAAATACTTCACTTCACGTTTACAGCCATCGAATAGTGGCCGAAGTGCCGAACTGTTGGGCTCATCAGTGCCAGCATTTGTAGGATTCTCGGCACACTCCGACCTTGGAATGATACCTTTCGCACCGGGATTTACAACCAGCGATAAGCTGCCTGAAACATTTGATTCGAGCATAAGTGGTCAATATCAATTGGTCTTACGCAAAATGTCCAAGAAAGACCCTATTACGAAAGTGAAAGCTTTGCAAGAATTCACCGAGCTACTCACAGAGTCTGATGTTGATGTTGTTAAGGGCATATTACCCTTGTGGCCTAAATTTTACCATAATCTAGCCAATGATGTCGACCATAGAGTGCGTGAGAGTGCACAAAATGTTCAAAACTTAATTGTGTCAAAGTGTCGAAAGGCTGTCGCACCATATCTTAAGCAATTAACACCTGTTTGGCTGAGCAGTCAGTTTGATAACTATCCGCCGGCTGCAAGTGTGGCAGCTTCAAGCTTCCAAACAGTTTTCGCTCCAAATAAACTGCAGGAAGTTTGTTTGTTCTGTCAACAAGAAATACTCGAGTATATTGTTCGGAATTTGACTTTCTACTCAGCTTCAACTTTGTCCAGTGCGAAATCGTGCACTCCAGAGGATGCAGAAAATAAATATCAAAGAGTTGTCGCCTGCAGTCTTAAGCTGTTGTCGTTTTTCCTTGAGAAAACATCTGGTTGTGATTTATCTTCGAGTATGGAAAAAATCCAGAGTCTGTTGGCTCACCAAAAATTCTGGAGTTTTGCCAAACATCGAACTGCTCATATTAAGTAGGAATATCAATAAAGCATGTTGGTTGGTGGTTGAATCTTTAATAAATTTTTTGCGTTAATTTTATTCCAGGTCAGCATGGTTTGAACTTCTGTATAATGTTCTACAATTTCATCCGCAATTGACAAACGATATCAAAGGACAACTTATTCCCATGTGCTTCCAGAATTTAGACGATAGTGATCCACTCATTATACCCCATGTGTGGGGCTGTATATTGCTTCTACAAAATACTTATGATGACTGGTATGTGATTATATTGTATTATAGAATTCGTAAAAAACGAACTTGATTTTTATCCAGGTACAAATCGATCAATTTCAAAAAGAACGTGCAACCCAAACTCTCAACGTTCCTGCGAAATGCATGCGATGGTAACACTGAATCAGTTTGCCCTAATCTTCTGCCTTTCTTATCGAAAATAACTCAGGAAAGCCTCCAAGAAGTAGATCTTGAAGAATTTCATAAGACTTTCTTTAGCGACATGAAGGAGGCAATTATATCAGCCAAAGTTATTTCAAAATCAGATTGTTCATCTATAACTGCTGCTTATTACGAATGTATTCGTTTTATACTCCAAAGACTTAACTCAAGGGCATCTACCTCTGAAGTTGAATCTACAAGTCAAATGCCACAAAATATTCTTGATGAATTCGTTAATAGCCCCATTCAATGGGCTTGCTCTAATCAGGGCATTGCTGTGAAATACATATTTCTTCATACATCAGCATTAGTTGCTTATTGGGCAGATAATTCGAATTCACAATTATATACAAAACTTCTACAAGGATTCTGGTCGTGTCTATCAAATGAAATAGGCAATAAGAATTTGAATGAGATGCATGTGGAAAATACAATAAACCTCATAAATAATCTATTTTGGGCGAATCCACCTTTACAAAGTCACAAGGTCAAATTTGCCGCCAACGATGAAAATTCAGACGAAGAAAATGTAGACGGAAAAAACCGTCCCAAATCGAAACCCATGCCTCCTTATGTCCAAAAAGAATTAAGAGGACTGGCTGTAAGATTGGTGCGTTTGTGCTTGGCTAATATGTCGAAACAAAATACTTTGCAATTTGAAGTACAAATAAGAAGCTTAACAAAGCTGTACCCAGATTCCCAGTTCTATGCTGAACTCTCTGAAAAAAATAACATTGATGAGACATTAAATACCTTTGGCGGACTCCTCACTGGCGCAGCTGCAAATCCATCAGAAGTTATTGTCGAAATTGTTTTCGAAGTACTGAACTTTTTGGAGACGGATAATAAATTGCAATTCATTGATAAACTTTTGCAGGTTGGTTGTTTTCCTTGCATATTAAGTGTATTTTCATTTGTAACGGTTTTTTAATTCTTAGTCAAATAAACCAGCGCTTCAACAGTGCGTGTTGCAACGATTGCTCTCTTACCCCATGTGTGTTGAGCCTGCAGTCAGACAAATGCTCTCACAAGACCACATTATCCAAATAATTCTTCAAACTGCCAACGAAGTGTTAATTGACGACTCAAAAGACAAATTCAATCTTCTGCACAAATGTTTTTTTCAAACAGATTCTGGCGATATCTTGATCAATCAAAAAACAGTTGATGGAATTCTAGACATCATATCGAAACCTCTAACAAATTCCAAGGGATACGAATCAATGATCGATCCGTGTGGTAGTTTTATAGCCCAAATAATGCCAGTTGTTTGTTCAAAGAATTCTACAGAGAGAGCTCAAAGGGACATTTTCATAAAGCTATTCCAATTCACCATTGACCAAGTTAAAAGCGATGATTTGTCTGAGGATACTCTTTGGGAAATAACAACCTGCTGGCAAGATGCTCTCTCCAGTAAAGACATAATCATGGATGATATTCTGCTGGAGAATTGCACAAACATTATATCACATCGATTATCTTCGGAAATGACTTGCAGTGAGATTCATAACGTTGCTGATATAACAGCCTCACTGATACTTTGTTCTACGGAAAATAACGATGATGTCGATAAACGCCATGAAGTCATCGATTCGTATTTGGAGATTATATTTAAGCCCGGTAGTGAATGTTTTGAAGAGATTTATAGGAATGTTGCTAGTTTCTGTACATACCTTGAGGCTATGAACGGAAAAATAGCAGTAAGGGAATTGGCAGAAGATTCTTGTAAAGATGTTGAATTTAGCAAGTTTTTCAAGAGAAATCTTTTAAATGTGACAGCCTTAATGAAAATGGTTTGTGGTGCTAAAGTTTTTCGAGTAGATAAACCAGCTGATGACGAGGAATGCACCGAAGATTATTGCGATCCAAATGAGACTTTATTGAAGAAATGGACCGATAAAATGTATGATATTACAGTGGAGCTTATGAAAGTCGCTGCATTGGCTGAGTCCCTGGTTTCGAACTATCTAAAAGTAAGATTAGAATTGTATACTCATTAGAAAAGTTCTCTTAATTAGTTTCAATCTTGTAGATAACTAGTGATCAAATGGTTATCATGTTAGAATTCTCAGAAAAGGTTAAACTCCTACTTCAAGGTCTCGGCGAAGTCCCGGCGGAACAAGTCAAAGATCGACTTTTGAAAGATGCTGCATTCAACGATAATGCAGCTACAAGAGCCATTCCGATCTTGACTAGTTTATATCCGTATGCTGGATTTGAAGAGAGCGCCTTGATTTTGGTGTTAGATGAACTTACAGAATACCTTATTACAAGGGAGGCACTTGCTAGTTATGTCAATTTATTGCAGGTTTGATGATTTCTTTAAATTTTCGTAATTAGTTTTTTATTTTGTATTATTTTTAAGTTTATATTGCCAGATCTGACACCTAAAGTAATAAACCAAGATAACCCGATTATCCAAAGAAGCGCTGATGTCTGGCACAAGTGTGTGATTCTTCAGCTGCTGATCAAAAATAATTTCAATCAAAGCACCAATGAGATTTCGGACCGAAAAATTATAGCATTTGCTCTAAATTACATAACCGATCTTTCAGAGAACCAAAAGAAAATCAATAAAGAGCTTCTTCTTTATAATACGTAAGTTTACCGACAAATTTGGCAAATATACATATTTCGGTCCCTTTATCTTTTGATTATTTTTTTCAGTGACGTAGCTCAGCAAGATTTTGTAACTACAACAAGAACTGTAGAGTATATTAATCTTTTGATAGAAGTTCTTGAAAGATTTCCCTATGAGTTGACGATAAAAACCTGGGATGCCATACGGCTTGGATTAAGTTCGTGGGTGTTGAGTGTTTCTAAGAGTATAGAGAACTACAGAAACTCAAAAGTATTTGTTTTCTTTTAAAATAAAATACATAAGTACATATTTATACATTTATAAATTTTTTCCTTTAAAGGTTTCAATTTTTGTGGTTGCAGTTTTCAAACTACATAAAACATTTTCTGATTTCATAAAAGCAGAAAAAACAAAGAGTTCAACAGAGGTGCTTTCAAATGTGATAGACGAATGGGAGAATTTATTTTCACCAGAAGTTAATATTGTGCTTTTTAAGAGCTTTTACAATTTCGTTTCCTTAAATGGAAAAGGCAAGTAATTTTAGCTTATTTTCAAATAAAACAATAACTTACTTTCTTTTGTGATTCAGGTTCGGATGAATATTCTTCCTGCTACTTAACAATGCTAAATGAGATTGCAGCATCTGTTCAAAGTCTTGACTATGCTGTTGTATACAATGTAATTAGAAAAAACTACAATTATTTTTTCGTCTTCTAATTAACTATTGGTTTATTTTATTGTAGTCGAGTAAAAATCATCAGAAAATCACTTTCCAAGATCTTATTGTTTTTCTGTTGCGAAACATTTCTTCACCGATTTACAGTCTTCGCATCACATCCGTGCATATCCTCAATGACTTATCCAAATTCTTCATTGCCAATGACAAGGATATCTATGAGAAAACAACGGACCTTCTCGACACAAAAACTGGCGAGAGTAGTACAACTGCTCCTTGGCATTTCTTAAGTAGATTTAAAGAACATTTGGAAACCTATGAAGCTGCAATTGTTAAATACTTGGATGAGTTCAGGTATCTTTTTCAATTTATCATACAAAAATTTAAATTTATTATTTCAATTTCTGTTTAGTTTTAAACTCACAGAACTACCTGATTTGAGACCGATCGATAGAGATGAGGCCCTTTCGTATCTCTTTCTCTGGGACTGTGTTTTGTATGTATGCGCAAATGCTCCAGTCGAACTAAGATCTGTGTATACGTCATGGCTGACAGAAAACAAATTTGATCAGGTAACCTTGCACTTATTATGTTTTTCTTATTTGTAACATATTTTTTGTTCTTTAGAAATTTCTTCATTTTCTATTCCGCGCAATGCCTGTTGAGATTTTAAAGAATCACGATTCGAAGCTAATGAATAACGAACTTTTCAAATGTGTTAATTGGAAAGCAACGAAAAGTAAGTACATATTTAGTTTATCAAATATCATTACATACCTAGATTTATTATTGAACAAATGATACAAGCCTTGATTCCTTCCTCATGTACATACATATATATAGACAACCTAAACAGATTATTTTGAAAAAAACGTAAACTCAACGACTCTACAAATTAATATTTCAATTTGAAAGTAAAAAAAATACAATTTTTAGTCCAACGAATTTATTCATTGCCTTCACCCTCATAGTAACTATCGCCCACAAACTCTTCGGCATCGACAAAATCCTCGGACGTTGAAAAACTGCGATATGAAATATAATCCTCAACTGGAAGCAAAAACTCCGCAGTTTCCATTTCCTTGCATGTATTTCTTAAATCAGACTTATTATCTCTTTCAAAACCATCATTTGTAAATCCACAATTGGATGCGAATCTTTCAATCCAACTCGCAAGGTTTGCTGAGACTAATTTAATCAGATGCGCAATATGGCTTGAAGACTTGTCATCGCCACAATCTTAATATTAAAATTAATATTATCATACGCATCCAAAAATGTCTATATTCGAACTTACCACAAAATTCTGTAATTCTTTTCTGAAGCACTTTGACTAGATTACTTGGTTTATCGTCTAATACAAAATTATCACTTGTGAGAAATTCCTTCTTAACTTCATACAAGGCAAATATGATGTTGGACATTTGTTTTCTCTCAATCTTCACAAGCTTCTTTTTCATCTGTTTACACTTACGCATAGCTTCGTTTTTCATAATTTTCTTAAGTCGACGTTCCTCATGGATATAAGTTATAGCCTTTTCAATTGTTATATACTGTAAAGGCGGCTTCTGTAGAGTTTTTCTCAAATTCGTAGCTTGACGAATTGACAATATATTATGAAAATCCTGCCAGTTGTGTTGGACACGAATACTTTTAGGATGGGCCAGAGCTTCCACGCGGGTTGTACAATTTGGGAGGAATCTTTTCTGGGAAATTTTCTGTGGAGACTTTACCGTACGACCTAAATCTGCTTTAGGCTGAGCTAGAAAGTTTATGTGTTCAGACTTTGTAAGGATGTCTCTATCGAGAATAATTTTGTCCACGTAAATACACGAATCAGGTTTCTTTGGTGCCTTTGGATGAGTGAAATAATCTTTATAAACCGGATATTTAGCAACGAGATCTCTTCTTTTCATGTTCTGATAATAAAGGGGCTTGACATCTAAAGCTTTCTGCCTTTTAAGTACTTGTCGTTTATTGTACAAAATTCGACACCTTTCGATTTCATCTAAAACGGATTGTTCACTTGCCGCATTTGCTACGAGTTCATGCAATGTATTGGGAATACAGTAGATTTCTTGGAATTTCGACATTTGTGTTTGATTTACGAAAATGTTGGCTAAAATTGTTTTCTTAAAATATTTAATTTTGATTGAAATTCAAATATATTATGTATGTATTATAATAAATTTTCGTATGTTACTTTTTTAGATGAAAATTTACATATTGACAAGTTTGTGTGTCACCTTTATTCTATGGCACTAAGTAAACTGCCAGCGGTTGTGCGCAAATGGTGGAATGGATCATATTCGCGACAGAAGGTGTTCGTCGATAAGCTAACAACGAATTTTGTTTCAGAGATCATATGTCACGATGAACTATCAACTCTTGGAAAGATGAACGACAAAGATAAACACAATAATATGCAGGTAAATTCTGATTGTTGAACTGGCTCAACAACCTTAATGTCTTATTTATATTCTTCTATATATTTTCTAACATTTTAGGTTAATGTTCACACATCGACTCGCGAAGTTAACGCTGTTTATGTTATTGATGAGGCCCGAATGGAGCTTATCATAACTTTAGCTTCTAACTATCCGTTGGGTGGTGTAAAAGTTGAGAGTGGTAAACAAATTGGTGGTCGAGCTTCATCAAGAAATATTGCTATGCAACTTACAATATTCCTCACACACCAGGTGAGCTTTTCCATAAAACAATACCAGTTATAAATACTATTCAAATAATATTTTTTCAACCGCTTCTGTAGAATGGATCAATTTTCGATGGACTTTCCCTTTGGAAAAATAATTTAGACAAAAAGTTCGAAGGTGTTGAAGAGTGCTATGTTTGTTACACTGTAATTCATCAAGATACCTGTCAATTGCCTAAATTATCTTGTAAAACTTGTCGAAAGAAGTTCCACAGTCCATGTTTGGTAATTTTTTTTTATATATACATATATGTATATAAATTCAAAATAAATCAATTTTTTTTTTATTAGTACAAATGGTTTACAACAAGCAGCAAATCAACATGCCCCATTTGCAGAAATATCTTTTAGAAATGTACATGTACAGCTTTTAACTATGTGCTATTTGGTTTTATTTCAATAAATGGTAAATTTAATAAATTATGCATGATCTTTTGCTTAAAATAGCCTCCCCTTGCATGGCGAACAAAGTAATAGAAGTTATATAAAGATTACATACGAGTATTAAAAAAAAAAAAGTATTTGTAAGTCCATAAAATTGAAGAAGTCTTAGTTTGAGCCTCAATTCGCCTCCGATATTTGGTCGGATATATGTATGTACATGCTCGGCGAATGAAATCTCAGAATTGTTTTCAGTCTCCGTAATATCGCCGCAAGTTTTTCTCTGCGGTAAGAATTATATGGACATCTAAAGCCTATTTTTTTAAGGAAGCTAAACACGAGCTATTCAAATTATGGAACCTTTAAAATTTGTATTTTAACAAATACACTAACAACTTCAATAATAATATGATTAGAAAACCTTTTAATGTTGGGTAAATCTTTTTGTTAATATCGGTATTAATATTTATATTCCCTTGTTTAAATTTTATAAATATCTCTCATAATCATGTATTATAATTTTATTTTGTTTAAATGATATAAATAAGTCAATTTTAAGTTTATAGACTTTTACACTTTCTCCTTTATTGAATGATTCAATACAACTGATAACAATAATAATGGTAGTTATAAAATAATTCATAATTATATATTAAAAATATAATATATTCAATAATTATAAGAAATTACAAAAAAAAATTCACAATTTTTTTTTAATACAATGGAAATACTGATATTTCCAACATAAAATTTAATTTTATAACAGAAAATAATAATATACACTAATATGTATCAATATATAGTAAAACATATATGTACATAAGCAATACACACATATTAAATAATAATATCAAAGTACATAATTACACTTAATTATAAACAATAAATTAAATTAAGTGGTAGGCATTTTCTCTTTAAATGTTCGGTATGTTTGTATATATATATCTAGTATAGTTATATATATTCCCCTTTATAGTATTGCAGGTATTTATATAAGCTATTTTTACTTTACCAAAATAACAATTAAACAAAAAAACATAAGAGAAGTTCTTAATTATACGAAAAGATGATTGTGTATTGTTCTCACATGCGCGCGTGTGATTAAAAATTAATATCTAAAACAATATAGTATGATAGTATAATTTAAACAAAACTAAATTAACAAAAATCGAATTTTGATTGGCAAATTCACATTTATAAAGTTTAATAATTATCAATGTTAACATTTAAAGCGATTGCGGTTATATCACGAAAGAATTTTTTTAATGTTAAATATTGCGTGTGTGTTTATTTCTTATTATTAATTGTATTGGTTTATTTAATTTGAAATGGCATCGTTAAGTTTCACTAATCAAACTTTGAGCTTTCTCCCTTAAAATTCTTCTGTGTACATAGGTCTTGTACATGTTTCCTTTCAGATTATTATGATAGTACGCACATTTTCTTTAAATCGTTCTCATTATCATCAATGTCCAGAGCATTTTCATTTGGTATTGCTTTTCCTTCGATATTTGGTAGGTATGGTTCGTAATCTAAGCCACGACGCTCGTAAAATAATAAATAAGCTGAACTAGGATCAATGTTTGGTTGTTTAGCAATTTCACGACATGAGCTATCATTGTAGCAATACCAGGAACCATTTGGGTTTGACGCATATGAGATGTAGTGTCCGCCATTAAGCATTCCGGAATGAGACTGAAAAAAAAAACCGTCATAAAAATCCAATTCTTTGAAATTAATACGCAAATGAAGAAAAACAATAACTCACCACGACAGCATACAATTTGTACTTCAAATCGAATGGATCAACGCCTTCTTTCAGTTTGTGATGATGGAAATCTTCAAACTCGCCATCAATAATTGGAGTCTTCGTAAGACTAGATGATATCAAACGTCGCCGCCTTTCTATTCTGGCATTTACAATTTTTTTCGGTGTGGCTATCGAATTATCTAAACTACTTCTAGTATTTCTTAGAACTACATCTTCGCTTATCACATCATTGCCGTATGTTTTTACTGTGTCGGGTTCACAGCGATTTTTACTCCTTCCCTGTTCATTAGTAATTTGAATGTCGGAATCTAAATCCAGATCATTACTCGATTCACTACTCCCTTGACGACTTAAAACCGAATCTTCCTCTACAACAACATCGTCATCGGCGAATGCATAATGATCAATGGCATTGTTTTTTATGTCGAGCAATTCTTTGTGTCGCAGTATTGTTTCTTGCGGCACCGATGCCAAATAGGGCGTCGGGTCAAAATCATCAAATGGAAAATGTACGACTTTTTGAGATTTAACCCATTTGCCATTGACACAATTGAATCGCTTCAGATGTATTATCTACAAAAATAAATACAAAGTTAAGTTAATATAAAAAATACATATGTTCAAACTATTAAAAACAAATAAATATGTACTTACAAGAATTGGAGGCAGCTTCCATATTTGTAGCTTCTTTGTTGCTCGTTTTTTACCCTTACAATGACTGCAGTGATAGCCCTGTTCTAGTTCTTCTTTTGAGGTAAACGCTCGAAGACAATGATTAAGATCTACTGGCTCTGTTCGTTCTTTGCGGCAAATTGCAAGTGACTCGTGATCTTCCCACAACTGAAAATAAACATGAATATCCGGTTAGCCATTTTCGGCTTAAAATTTATCGACATCATACCCTTTCTCTTGTGCTCTGGTAGCGTAAATGTAGAGCTGTAGGATCCCAGTCAATTGCAATATTGATTTGATTGGATTTCAAGTCCATAGGTTTCTTTGGTTCCAGATTTGGCATCGATGAAAATTTCGTCATCAGTTTTGGCGTTGAAGCATTGCCTAAGTAATTTATGAAAAAAAAAAAAAAAATAAAAAACGAATATTTTTGACTGATAAATACAAATTTCCGAGACTTAGGCACATACTTGTTGCAGCACTTGAAGGAATCAAAGTACCCCGCAACAACAAATCATCATTGCATGGAATCTCACATCCTCTGCAAAAACTGGTCCAAGGACAAAGAGCACATGTCAATCCGTCGCTTGTAACAGCCCGTAGAGTAAAAGGAAAATCGTATCCCAGACTGTCATCACTAAAAAAGGTATAATATATTAAAATCGTTCGCCTTAATAAGCACATCAACAAAATGCCCAATTCAGCTTCAAATATTGAGAGGTTCTTTTTCCATTCTAAGAAAATGTTAAAAAAGCATAGATTTTTAAAGCTTAATTTGACAAACATTACAATTACATATAATCCCTTCTATTTCTTTATTAATACATTTAAAAATTGAATTTACCAATCGGCAGCATGATTCGATTGATCCGAAGCTAGCGGCAATGGACTGAGCAATCTGCTTACTTGAACCCAAACAGCGCAATACAGATCTTTATTTGTTCCACTCTCACCACAGGGTATTAACAGTGGCACTCCAAAAAGGCTCGGTCTTGTCTTGTGATACGACAAGAAGTAAGTATCTTGTCTGGTAATTTTCCGATGAACAGCCATTAAATACTTCCCAACCTTATAATGTTGCGATGGCACTCTCGAGAATATTCCAGGTTTGCTTGAATTCATTTCGGAATTCAACGAGTTGCTGTCTTCATCGTCACAGCTATCACTGTTCGAAGCGCCACGACAAGGACAATCGCTCTTTGTCGGCTGGCTAATATCAATATCTCCAATGTCTACAGGCGATTTACCCACACTGCTGGCTTCATCTGAACTGCAGTTATACGAAGAGGTATTTTCATTTAGCAGCTTTGACGAAGATACTCGTTTGCGCTGGCAATTTTTATGGACAAATGTGTTCTCGGGGCTAGTGCCTAATTCAGGAGATTGCTGAAATATTTACAAGTTTGAATTTTCTTCATCAGTTTTTATGAAAATAATTGTTTGTTAACTTAAATTGTTACGTTTGGAATGATGTATGTGAAGTGAGTAAGGAATATTAACACTTTAACGCACTAGTTATAAACTACAATTATAAAAAGATATAATTGTAAAATATAAGAAACAAAATAATATACAAATTAAGTTACACACAATAACTGTGCAAAATCTACATAAATACAGCACCAAATAAAGCAATTAATTAAATAGTTTATTATTTATGTTTATTATCAAAGAGGGAAAACAACAAAAAAAAAGAATACTTATCAAACTCAATAATACAACTCAAAAGATATGAATTTATGTTAAAAAATATACAAATAATTATTATCAAAATTTATAAATAATATTTTAATTGTTTGCTCCATTTCCAAGTTACTACAGTTTCAAATTTAGCCGTGTGATCATATCTACGAGTAATATTTGATTTATAAATACATATTAAGGGAAGTCAATTAATAATTTAGAAAACAAAACCAAATTTTTAATTAAAAATAATTTAAAACCAAAACCAATGGCATAATTTCTTAACAAAGCTGTATTTAATATTTAGAATGTACACAAGTCATCATCATTCTTACAATTTTGGAAAATCCTGATTGAATTTGCATCTCTTTAAATAAAATAGAGATTTGTATTTTTTTAGTCTATCAAATGTTGATTGTCCCACAAAAATATTTAGAACATCTTGATATTTAATTTTAACAACATTTTAAAATAAAAAAAAAAACGCATTGGGCGCTGTTGGACTGTAATCAAAGTGAAAGAAAATTAAGTATTCTAATTGATTGTTGTAAAAAATTTCAATATATTTCTATACGTTAATGAACGCTTTAACTGCTAGAAAGCATTAATAGAACAAATTTGAATTAAAAAAAAAAATTAATTCCACAACACATTCATTACAAACTCCGATGAGTTTTCCAACCACGATTGTCTTGTGCAAATAAGCGAAACTTTTTTAAAATTTTTGAAAATTTTGAAGAAAATTATCGAGCCAAATTAGCCCAAAGTAGCTTGGAACCAAATGCTCTTTTATGTATAACCGACTTAAATAGTTTTTGTATTAAAAATATGTTGTCTGCTTCGATTACCTAACTACCTTACTATTTCAAAGAAGTGGGACAATCTGCTTTTGTTTTTGTAATATTAATGGTAATTTTCGTGAGTATCTATATATTAAATACATTAATGTTATATAGCCATACCTTGAAGCACAACAGATTCTTGGGCATGCACATAGTGTTTCCAAAGCACCGCCTTACCTTCGATGATCTACTATTATCAACAACATCTGAACTGGTTTCGGCATCATCGATTTGCAGTTCTTCATCTAATGATGGCTGTCTAAAATGATGGTTATTTCCAATGTGATTTAAATGATTTGATAATGTCGGCGGTATAGTTGTTGCTGTGGATGATGGTGTTGAAGTTAGTGGTTGAGTTTGTTGGCCTTGTGGAAGTACATGGAGCTGCTGCTGTGTTTGTTGTTGGTAATTTAATGTTGTGACCTCGGGTGCAACTAGTAGAGCTTTTTATAATTTTGTTTACACGCAAAAAGAAATTTAAAGGGAAAATATTGCAGTTAATTCTAATCGTTCTATAACAACGGTATAATATCTCCCACAAATAAATAACGAAAGAACGAAAAGAAGGAACCAAAAACACCCAAAATTCATTGAAATGGAAGACTTTAATACCTGAGCTTCGCTGGATGTCTTTGAGACCCTTTTCAATATTCACACCAAGTGTTGAGCTGGTTCTTGATCGCGTTTCATTGCAATCTTCTGGCAACTGATACACATACAATTCAGTGGCACTTGATGACTTTATCTTCTGATCGTCAAACAGTATTTGACGAATTTGAGAATTAGAAAGCTCACAAACAAGCATAAAGTATGGTTGAAGGTGGCACAATGTTGACAAGTTTTTTTTTAGATCCATATACTTCGAATCGGGATTTAATCGGAGCCCATATTTTACAGGTATGGCACCATCCAGTGGGATAACTTTAATTTAAGAATATTATATTGACGAATTTTTAAAAACATTGACATGACTCACCTAGCACTTCAAAGTATAAGTAATTCTCAACTGGTAGCGGTAAACTAAGCAAGCTAAATGGATCAAATCGAACTGATTCTCTTCCACAACATAAGCAGCTAACTTTTGATTTTAACTGGCCATAAAATAGATCAGTAACAATACTTTGATTCCTCGAATGATGTTGCGACCAAGCTTCAAAAGCTACCACTTTGTCGGGTCTTCCGTCGGAATCTTTAAGATCGCTATAGGGTTTCTCGGTTACCCTATTAAGGTCTTCGTGCAGTGCATCCAACATCCACTCAAGTAGTTCTTGAGAGTCATGTTGTCCACCGCCAGCAAATTGGGGAGCATGTTTAGTTACACAAAATCGTAGTTTTAATGGGGCTACCGATCGAGTTGAGGCAGTCCAGATCTGAAATAAATAACATTTAAAGAGGCTGACAAGACTTGTGTACAATTTAACCTCTTTGAGTAACTCTCCATAGCGTGTTGCTAATTGCCCCTTAGTGCCTAATTTATTTTGTTTATTCATTTCGAAAAGATGTACATTTCTCCTAAAGTACTGAGCCAATGGTTGTGTATTGAAGAGCACTTGCAGAGCGGCATTCATAAAACACGTATTCCCTAAGTTATGAAGACCAGTTGCTCCCGGAGCATGTACCGAATGTATTGATGCTCGTGTAAGGCGTCTATCTTGATGAGAGCCACCGTGGCTAAGCGAAAGAGAACCCAATTCTTCGGGCCATGTTAGGTCTTTATTGCGAACTTCTAGCAGTATTTGATCATTGTCTCTTATCAGTAGTTCTTTCAGGGTCATATTTTCCTCCTCCAGCATAATTGGGTTACTGTCTGTTGATGTGCTCGAGATATGCCATAAACGGATATCTTCAGGCTTCCATCGCAGTTGATCGCAAAGAAATTCCCCGATTTGTTTGACAGTAGCTAGACGGCTGAAAGCTGCTGTATACGCTAAGTACTTTTTAGGTGGTTGTAGCTCGTTTGGTGTTGTTGATAAAGCCGCATATCCTCCTCCTAAGATTTTTTATTATAAGTTTTTTTTTTATTGTAAAGATGAATGTTTTTACATACCAGAAACAGCACCCCAATTTGACACGGCTGGCGAATTAAGTGGCATTTGCTGATGCATCAAAATACGCAGGTTTAAAGGGTACAATTCTAATTCTACTTCGCCAGAATTAGGAGGTTGAATAACCTGTCGTGGCAGTGGTAAAATCTCGCCATACCAACGTGTAAGTGCTTTCCACAATGACTTAGGAACTAATTCAAAATCATGATTCTGAACCAATGGTGTGTCGCGCTTCAGGTGACCGCCCTCTCCAGTAAGAGTTCGAACACTTTTGTAGGGATTAACCGTTATTAAATTCGTATTATCAATCGGCCCTGGTCTTAAGCTTGAGTGTCGACCATCTGATATACCACTGCTCCTCGAACCTTTAAACGATATGCGAGTTCTGTAATATTTTTTATAATAATGTAATATTTTCTCGCTTACCTAAACTAGTAGAATCTACCGTAGTAACAATTTCTCCATTAGATTCTGAAGAGTGTGAGTTAAAGCTTTCGTCGCAAACCATAGCCTCATCTACACCGCCAGACAAACCCTTATGATTGATTCCATTTGCCATCGATTTCTTACAATAATAGCAGGAAGTCGTGGAAAAGTTTTGAGTGTATTGTGTCCACGATACCCACCAATCCTTAGAAATTAAATACCAAAATTGTCCTACACAATAGCCCCGTTTTTCTTCTCGTGTAAGCCATCCTTTAACTAAAATGTTTTATTTTTAAGAAAGAGAAATTATAAATACATAGCTGATATTATTAGAATATTGATTTAAGTTCCTGACCAATATCATATTCCATGTGTTTGCATTGTGGAGACAAACCAAAAACTATGTGGCAGACTTCAAATGTTAAATCAAGGAATGGTTGAACGAGGTCTAAGCTACTTTCCACGTTCCACATCATAAAGTCTTCTTGAGTAAGGCTTATTAATTTTTCCAGATTCATGTTGTTTTTTGGAACATCTTGGGCCTTTTGTAAATAAAATGTTTAAACTTTTAATACATTTTTTTTTGAAATCGTTTTATACATAAATAGTTAAAAATTACATTTTTTGTCCTGTTAAGTAATTAAATAATAGAACTTAATCATAATCAATCAAAACTTATTCGTACATTAATAAACATTTTTTTAGTTACATTTTTTATAATGTTTAACTTACATCAGATTGCTTTTTTGGTGGGTTATTGTTAACATTTTTCTTTGCAAATGTGAGCAAATCATTTATCACATCATTTTTGCTTATGACTTTGTAGTTGTTAGCATTATGATTCTCTTTAGCAACAAATATGAGAATATCAATCATTTGAATAGTTTCCTCGTAGTTAAGTATTCCATCTCGATCGATATCAAAAATTTTGAAGCAAACTGAAATAACAAACTTGATAAAGCAGGAATCCAGTTGGTATGCATTGTTTACTTACACTTGGAGCGTTCGACATTTGGACCCCGACATGCAGCAGACACACCACAACATAATTCCTTGAAATCAATATGCCCATCTCGATTTTCATCGAATGCACTAAACATTCCAGCTAACGCAGTTTTCGGTATAGGCGGACTTATAAGTGGTCCTAATAGTTGAAGATCTAGCTGACCAGTGACGGATGTGCTCTTTAGTCGCCAAAATTCTTTTTCAAGATCGCCAATATCCTTTAAAAGTATTAAGATCAGTAAAATAAAAAATTGGGAATATGTATGCACCAGAAACTTACCTTCTCTTCAAGGTGGGTAACACCAGCTAGACTCTGATAGAACGTCGGAGTTTCTAACTCTGAAGTTAGATTTATACAAGTATCCGAAAGCAACCATTTTGAAAGTACACTTGAGTTCCGGTGATTAAGAATCCAATCACGAAATTGATCGAAATTAATCCGATCCGATTGCGCAAAAAGTGAAATGGCATCATTCCCGTAAAGATTCGTTGACTTTGTATACTCCGATTTAAGAATATAGGTTCCAGAGTCATTGCAATAAAGGTTCCATAAGAAGCTTTTAATACAAATTTAAAGAAAAGGATATATGCAATGATTATTTCAAAGCAAATGAAACAAAGCGGCTTACCGTATTTTTTCTTCCTCTGTACCTCTTGTTAGTAGAACAAGCCCACAAAATACATCCTTGAACGATATGCCTTTTTGAGTTCCACCACATGCAAGGTATAGTAAATCAGCAACACTAAGTGGGATTCCTTCGCAAAGAACATCTTGCTGGAATGCATTTTGGCTTAAGAATGTACTTCCAGGGCCAGCCGATTTTTTAAAAGCCTCTTTTATACGCCTAAATTCTGCATCAGTAACTGAAATATAAAAATTAATTAAATGCTACATCTTTTGATACTAGAAAGACTAAGACTGATAGATTCTCATCAACGCTGACAATATTCTCGAACAAGATGAAGATGAAAGAAGTGTTCTTCGACACTTAGCCTTAAAGCAGATTTGTATTGATCTTAAATTACCACCTTTTAATTAAAAATAAATAAGTAAACATTTTTGTTTTGCCATACAGATTAATATTGCTTTTTCTTTTACTACTGATGCAATTCATCAAGACTTTACTTCTTTCGAAAGTTTGTGGTGTGAATTATTCGATTTAATCAAATCAAGATCAAGAGTTTAAGAACTGGCACAAAAGTATGATGTCCGGCCACAACTATTTACCACTTAATCCGGCCTGTGGTACAAAACACGCAGCAGAGTAAAATATCTCTCGCGATAACTATCTTGATTTTATTTTATTTTTGTATCGCTTGAAAATCCAATTATTCAAACCAAAAAAACAATAACAACATCAACAGCAACAGCAACAAAAATATTATCGTACAAATGTAATATGTATGTATAATTGTATATACTGAGCGATCTAATGAACAAGAAGAAAAATCGTAAACAAGTAGCAATAAAATTCCAACGTGATTCTGATTGCCGTTTCAACAATATGTATTTCAAAGTACGAAATAACGATATATCAAATGTATATATGTATGTTTGTATAATTTTTCTTTAAATTTATAAAATACTTTCAGTTCATTTTCCGTCTATTCATCATGGGTATCGTCTGGTCTGTTAAAAACGATCCAAAGAACACAACACAAGCAACGGCTGTGGATTCTATTTTTTTATGTATTTCTTAATTATCTAACATTTCTTATCTAATTTAAAAATGTTATTTTAATTCTTTTCAATCAAACCTTCAAGTACAGGTCTGTGTATGTATATACAAATTATCTCCGTCACTATAAAGGTAGAAGTGCAATGAAGCCATAATTGACGCCGGGACAATTAAATAGTGTGGAAAGTAAACGAAAAAAAAACATTTTCGTCTAGTATCAAATTTTTGCTACTGTTTTTTTTTTTAAGAATGAAAGCAAGCAGCAACTATACTTATATTGCTTAAGTCTGCTGCATATCAGATTTTTTCAAGTTTCTTTCAGGCATATGCAGACTAGGAAATAAGAGAGATTGTTCAATGTAACACAAACACATAACATGGTCAAAAAAGGAGAAATTTCTATTTTAACTAAATGCTTGTTTAATGTAGGTGTTCAAGTGCATATGCTCTTGGCGCTTAATCAACCTGTTTCGACCCTGTCAAGAGGCGAAGCAAATTTGTAGTCTCAACAACAACTGTAGACAGAACAGGTTCCCTTGGTTCCTATTACATACATATTTGTTTAGCAATTACATCTTTATCATTCGACGCGTTCTTACGGAAAGCTCTGGCCAAACGGAAATGAAAATGAGAAAAGCGACAACTGGTTAAGAAACTGAGACTACAAATAAAAAATAGAAAACTGTTATTGTCAACAAATCACAACCTGTTTGCGAGAATTTACAGCATCAAGTGTTTGAGCAAGTGAGGAAACAAACTTCCAAAAAATAAATCAAGATAATGACAATGACGACTAGGAAACTGATTGTACTATAAAGTTTTATTTAGCAGACCTGTTCAAGCTGAATTTACTTCATTTAACCAAACACCTCTATGAAAAGCATTTTTAAAAACAAATCACATAGCCTTCCCAACTTCTATGATAAGATTAAAAACATTTTTGATTCTTTTACTTTGTTTATCAGGGAAAACTGAGCCAATCCACAAAGAGACCCAGTTACTCGTACAAAAACAATTTTAAATAAAAAACGAAGAATAAAAAATTATTCCATGCACAAATGCTGCGTTGTGCAGTTTCACATTTTAAAAATCCAAATCAAGTGGAATTTTCACTTTTACACACGTCCAGTGGAAAATTACATTATTAAATGAAAAGCAAGTAGAAAAAGAATTCGAAAGAGCAATAAAATTTAAATTATTTGTGATCCAGTTCCAGAGAACTGTGATTGTGAAGCAAGTAGTTTATGAATTCCAGGGAAGTCGAGGGGCCCAACACCCCGATACCCCGACAACCAGACACTGAATAACTAATACTACTTACTAATTGGCTACACAAACTAATCTCTCTATCCAAGGGGCAATGTCGCAGTTATCAAATTGGCATAAATAAGTGTATCTTCATATTTTGTCATGGAGCATTTAAATGGCACAAACTTTATCGTCACACAGTGAAACAGTGACACAGGACATTTAAATATTAATTGGAATTTGTTCTTCGAATATTTGTTTCCTCTGTTGTCTGAACTTGTACGCAGAATTTTTTTCATCAAAATACAAAAACAAATTGTGAAAAAAATCACTGAGTAAAACGAAAAGTTCTCCCTTTGAACTTACCTCTTTTGATTGCATCTTCATAACTTATACACGATGGTTTTGACTCTTTTGCACCCATTTTTTGCTTATTTGATGTTTTTAACTTTTAAATGACATAATTAATCAATGTGCTTCGTATTATTGGTCTTTTTTGCTTTTAATTCGGATATATATTTTCATCACAATGAAAAACAATTAAAAGAAAATTAACCTTTCTTCAAAACATTAATCCTATGACTTCTCCCCTACAAAAATCGCGAAATCTACCATAGTTCGTTTTTTTTTGACAGAAAGAAAAAATTTGTTTTGGTGAATTGACGAGAAATAAAATGGGATGGAACATATATGTGGTGTGGAGAATCTTTTGAGATGTGGGACACAGTTCACAGGGTGGCATAAACTGTAATAAAAAAAATAAATAAATAAACTTTAAATTTCTAATTTAATAACTTAAATTTTTATTATCAACAGATCGTCAGATCCTTGAAACATGGGATTTAATATCCCATGAAAGGTACATTCATTTCAACTGTTAGTTTCATGTTCTTTTTCCTGGTGTCAATACTGATTGGCAAGCTACTTCCATTCAAGAGCATAAACTGTCTCTTTATTTAAAATAATTGATAGTTAATTTCGTAACCAATTTTAAAAGACACAATCAGAGTTAAATATTTAACTTTCTCATTGAATATGTGTGAAAATGAAGATTATCCTTCAAAATCGTTGAGTTGAAATGGCTTACCCACAGTAAAGATCGAATTATTTATACATTCAAAATTGTATCGAACCGCACACAACATTAAGTGAAAAAATAAAGAAAATACTAATGTATTTTAAATTTAAACTTTTTTATCTTAAATACTAAACCCATCTCAAGAATAAGCTGTGAAAATTTATATGTACATTTTTTTAATGAATTTTCTAGTCCAAAGTTATATTTCTTTATTACTGTAGTTCTTTCTCTCGTTGCAGGAATATCCTGGTTCATTTTAATTTCAATTTACATTCCACAGACGTTAGTGATATTCGAGTACACAAAACACGTAGGTTTACCAATATATAAAAGTTCACGATTTTGGAAGAATGCAGTGCAAATTCATTAACAAATCACGAAATTAGGCCCCTGATATTTTATGTCAGCTAAAGTACCACTAACACATTTTAACCAAATAAGTTTTTTAAGTTTGTCCAACCTAAAACAATGTTTTCTAAAATTGTATGGCACCCTGTATCTGCGAAAATAGAACACGAAGTTAATCCCCATTCGTTGAAAACATCATCTGTTTTTCTATTATGGCACTCCTCTCTTCACACTCTTGAATACATAAACCATCGGAGCGAGAAAACTCTATTGCCTCATCTTCAACTCTTCTCTTGTTGAAAGTTATCGAAAAACATTTGTGTCATCAAGAATATTTTTTTTTACATAAAAAAGAAATAAAAATTTTCTACACGAGATTTTACTATCCCCGTCTGTATCTTGGGCATTTTAATTTTATATTATTACATTAACGATTTCAAACAAACAAAAAATCTCTCCCTTGAACAAAGAAAAAAATACAAATCGAAAACCTTCCCAAAATCCGAGTTCGAGACATAGATGCGCGATAACAAGAGAAGAAAAAGTGAAATCTTTATTTAGTAAAAAGAACAAGTAGAAAAAGAAGAAAATAAAAATCAAAATCATAACACCTCGCAGATTTCTGGTTTTTCATCCGACGCACGTCCAAGACATCAAATAATCTAACTAAACAGCTAAGGCATGGCCAAGACGTACGATTATTTGTTTAAGCTTCTCCTAATCGGCGATTCCGGAGTTGGGAAGACTTGCATTCTTTTTCGATTTTCCGAGGATGCCTTCAACACAACATTCATCTCGACAATTGGTAAGTGTGCTAACTCTAAGTGCTTTTAGTTTTGATGCCATTTTTATTCCAATGCAAAAAGCGTGACTTTCTCAAAAGATCTTCAGACCAGATCTAGTCATGTTGTTGTCACTGCCCTTTGACCGTTTCCATTGAACAAAAGTTTCATTATTTAATCAGTGGTGGTCACCACTTTTTTTTAGCTCTGTATATATTTCCTCTAATGAATGATAAGATGGATAAAACACACCCTGCTATGGGGCGGGCATCGGCGATGGAGATAGAAATGGTGGTATGGTCTGATTGTGTCAGACTCAGCAGATATTCCTTATTGATCGTTTGACTCTACCCTGAAAAACTGTTGTGTAGGTCTCAATCCTAAACTTCACATATTTTATCCTCGCCTCGGTCTCCATGAAGTGAGCAAACCACTTGCGTTCAACGTCGCAGTGGAGTGAGAGAGCAGCGTGCGGGTGGAATCGGAGTATGTATCTCCCTCGATGATTCATACGACAACAAGCGCGATTTTGCTTTCCCTTGGTTGTCTCATTGTCTCAATTTTAATTAATCAAAAATGTTATATAGATGTGAAGCATACGTTTTATCCGTCGTATTATAGTTGTTTTTGTCTACAGAATTTCATTCCTAATAATTCTAAACACGACATTTTAGGGTTCCACGTAGATTCGCATATTTCTGCCGTTCTTTTTATTGTTAGTTTGTCGATGATGCATTAGTGTTAGTGTTGCAGTTGGCCGTTGCCGTTTTCTATTGTTGACGACTACGACGACAACGACAACGACGGGTGTTTTCAATTAAACTATCTCATACTTAAGATTGCTTTCGTCAAATATTTGGAATTCATTCACTCAATGAGAATTGTTGCGCATTTAGAGACACAAACAAATCAGAATCAGTGAGTGTCGAATATCGAATAAAACAACTTTGAATTAACAAGTTGCAAAACAGAAAAGAGCACAGAAAAGGAAAAACAGAGAGCGAGTTCAATTCATTGTTGCTAGAGATATAAAACACATGCCAACTGCAAAATATTATTATTATTCTTCGATTTTTTCTGTAACAACGGATAAATTTAGAACAAAGATTCTTTTCTTGTGAATTTAGTTAGACTGTCTGGGAGCGTTATGCTGAATATGGAGGCAGAGGAGGTTTTCCCTTTTGAGAATTTGTTTTGTTTAAATGAAGAACTACAGCTATTCGTTTGGTTTTGCCTTGAATTTTGAAGAGTGAATAAATATGGCTTGTTTACATTGATTTTTTGATTTTTTTGTTCAAGAGGTAACTACCTACATTTTAACGATCGGGAAATGTTTTATTTGTCCCCATCAAGTAGAGACATACGAGCAAGTATGTTGGGTTTCAAGGCAACATTTGTTTGCGAGAACTCACTTATGATTGTTTTCAATGATGAAAACCAATGATAGTAATAACTGGCCCCAAAGCAGTGCTTTCTGACTGTCGCCTAACTAAAACTGTGAAGTACCTACATAATATATTCATTTCATAGAAGACATGTATGTAACTAACTGATGGTTTAAGAACTAATTGAGTGCTCTTCAATGTTTGTTTATACGTGTTTGATTAAAGTTTTAAAGGGATCTTAATCTTGGCAAATTGACATTATCAACAATTTATTTAATTTTCTGCTATATACCTAAGTGCTTCAAAACCACATCTCCTTGACAAAAATAGCGGTATGAATATTTTCCTCGTCTAATATTATTTTCACATTTTATTCCTCAGTATAATTTCTATATATTAACTTTAACCTTGTGCTATACTTGTATACATGAATATACTTTACATCTTTTTTTAGGAATTGATTTTAAAATAAGAACCATTGAACTTGATGGAAAGAAAATCAAATTACAAATTTGGTAAGTTTAAAAGCTTATATGTATATTTTATTTAATGTTTAAGTGTTTAAATCTACTTTTATAAATAAAGGGACACCGCCGGTCAAGAACGTTTCAGAACAATTACAACAGCATACTACAGGGGAGCAATGGGAATTATGCTCGTGTATGATATTACACAAGAAAAATCATTTGAAAACATTAAAAACTGGATAAGAAATATTGAAGAGAATGCATCGGCAGATGTGGAAAAAATGTTACTTGGAAATAAATGCGAACTTAATGAGAAGCGACAGGTAAGAAAATTTTCCAATTTAGTTAAATTTAAATTTTTATCCATTAAGAACAAAATTTACGAAATAATTTGATGCTAAAAAATAAACTAGGTAGATCATCAAAAGAGCCTTGATTTGTTGCCAATTAAATCAATTTTAATCTCAAATTTAACAATTTTTCTTCATAGGTCTCGAGAGAGCGTGGTGAACAATTAGCTATAGAATATGGTATTAAATTCATGGAAACTTCCGCGAAGAACAGTACAAATGTCGAAGAGGCATTCTTAACTCTGGCTAGTGACATAAAGGCGAAAATGGAAAAACGAATGGTAACATAGATTTAAACTATTCTTGTCAAATTCTTATACAATTCGTTCAATCTAGGAGGCGACTAACCCACCAAAAGGCGGTCATCAATTAACTAAAAACTTCGAGCCCGCAAGGAAAGCGGACAGTTGGTTGTCCAGGTGCAGTTTACTTTGACGTGGTTGTAGATTCATTTCTTGTTAAATTTCATTTAAAAACAAAAGTGTTTTTAACAAGAATAAATTATCGAAAATTAAAAATAAAAATAAAGAAAAAAAAAACTTAACATAAAAAAAGAAAAAAAACTCAAACTCATATACATACAATAATAAAAAATAAAAAAATTAAAAAAAAAACTAATAATAACATAAACAAAGTATAAGCCATAGAATGGCAATTAAAACCTTTCAATTTATTTTTGTATTTCCTTAGGTTTCCTATATCTTTACTGTTTAGGTCCGCGTTTATACATAAATTATTATATTTACATAATTCGAATTGCACGTCTTTGTGTGCTTAAGACTCATTTGTGTTCTGTCGTCTTGAACTTTTTGTTGCCTCTTATTTTTAATGATGCGATCGATTGTTAGTATACTTTTTATAATGTTCTTATATTCTTAACAAAATTGTGTAATAATTTTCATAAAAAAAAATTAAAAATAAAATACGTTTTCTATAATGTTTTCAAAACGATCCTGTATGTAAAATTGCTAAATAAAGCAATGACTTTGTAACTGGCACAGTTTTGTATTAAAACAATATTATTATAAATTAAATACTTTGTACTTTGAAATAGTGACAAATTAGAATATTAATTCATTGATAGCAAGATGGAAGAAAGTAAAAAAAAATACAAAAATAAAGGCAGTGTTTTGAAGAATTTTTCAAGTGTTGTAATTTCAAAATCGATTTATTGCTCTCATTATTTTTTTTAAATTATTATTTTACTGCCTAAAATTCAGATTATTCTCACAAGACAAAATGGCAGGTTTCTTTATTCAATATAAAAATTATGTTCTCCCTTTTTCAGTAAGTTTTTCTACATTCAATTTAATTTATTTATTGTTTTTTTTTTTTTTTTTTTTTCTTAAATATTCTCAATAATATACATATATAAGAAACTTATTTGGTTGTTATAGAAATGAAAATTACTAAATAAAAATTGATTGGGTGCTTACAGAATACTAGCTATTATCTTTGAATGCACAGCAAAACCAGATATTAATGAAATAGAAATAGATACAATTTTTACAATTATTGCACACAAAATTAATAAACATACATCTATGCGTGTATGATAATGTATTTAACGTTTTTGTTTGCCTGTCTTCACGAAAATATTACGTAATGTGTGCACTTGTAAAGTAATAGGCGTCGAGTAAATTCATTGCAAAATACAATTTTCATAGAAAACAAACCGGAGCATTAAAATCGAAATCATTTCTTACTTTTTAGTAAAGTCATATTTTTCTTATTAATTTGAAGCTTCTATTTTTTTTCTTTTGATAAATTGATGCCAAGTTGCTTGAATTGCATGCACATTTTTATGAATATGAAGTAGTGTAATGAACAGATTTATTAATTCAAATAAACACATTTAACTTCAAGAACACAACACTCATTAATACATTGCTTGAGAAAAAATAATGCCAATTATTTTCTAAGAACATTAATTGATAGATTTTATTTTTTTTTCGTTTATTTATGTCGAATACTGTAATTAAATAAAAAATTTTAATGATATTAATCCATGATTATATTTTTCAAGGTTTGTTTGGGATAAAATTTGTTTCTCTTTATAAAAACAAAACTGAAATAATTATTATGATGTGTTACCTAGCAGACATGTGTGCCAGGGCTATAGGGGAGTTGCAGTTAAATTTGTTTTGAGGCAATTAACAGCAATAATGTCGACTGTTGGCTCGATAAGTATGTTTATGTCAAAATAATCGTTTTTCAAATCACACTTTGGTATTTTTTAAAAATATTTTTGCACATTGTTTACCTTTTATTGTACTCCCTCTTTTTGACTTTTTAAACAATTTGCCATAATTTGTAATTTGGGCTTCCCATTGTGCCCAATTAAAAACAATATACATATCCAAATTTAAATAAAATAAAATATTTATTTAAAACTTTTTTTTTTTATTAATAATACTCTGGACAAAAGTAAAATACTTAAAATATAGTTTATAAAAAAAAATAATTACTATAAAATTTAACTTTATAAACTATAAACATAGGTTGCACCGTAAATAATTAAAAACAAAAAATAAAAAAAAAAACATTGCACTTTTTATATTATGAAATATCCTTAATTTGGAATCCCTTTGATAAAAAAAAAAACAAAAAACAACATTTAATGTCAATTAAATACATTTAAAAACGAAATTTATAATCGATTAATGGACATCGTATTTGTAAACTACACGTTTCTTCTTAAATATGTATATTCAAATGTAAATTAAATCGCTCACCTTACAAAAAGCAATAATTTTAAATTTTATTGGTTATTGGTCAGATTGAATACCTCAAGTATAGTGCATAATTTAATTTTGTATGGTTAAATGCATGATTCTCAAAACTTCAATTGCCTTTTAAAGTTGTAAGTTAAGTACTGGTGTAGAGTAAAATACTGTGAGTTATTTATAAACGCTAGATAGACAAATTAAGGTGGGCAATTTTTTTTTCATTTGAATATTGATTGATTAAGTTTTTGTCTAGAAAAAAATATAAACTTATTTTATAAATTAACATAACTATTTAATTCTTAATAATAGATTGATAAAATTCTGCAAGTATTTTCCATGCTTTCGGTTCCATAAAACCATCTGGAGGAAGCTCTCCTGTTCTTGCTAGTGTGCGCATTTTTGTTCCCGATATAAATTCGAAGTCATCTTTTCTAGATGGATCAAAGAATGCCATTTTTGAGGAAGATTTATCGTAAGCAGCAACTCGGAATGGTAAAATCTTAAGAAAATAGGCAAATTAAGGTTGAAAGCATTTTTGGAATAAGGAATAAGGATATGTATTTGAACTTACCTCTAAGCTGTCGAGTCCTTGTGCCATTTTTAACACCCTCGCTCCATGGGTGCCATCGTATAGATTACCATCGGCATACATATTTTTGTCTGGATGTGGCATACCTGCTGGATCCCGCCCAACAATGTAAAAGTTTGCACCAGCATTCATTCCTATGTCACATATAAAGCGTATAAGTAGGCAATTTTTTTTTAATAGTTACTTACGTGCTTTGGCATGCCATTGAACTTCTGTTGGCCCAGCGTACATCATTGGAGAAGGAAAAATCGCCAAAATGGTATCCTCCCGTTTAAGTGCGCCAGAATCCAGCACAGCTTGATGTTGAGCCATTCGCACATCTAAAGGAACATCGTCGTCTTTTGTCCAACCGCCCAGCGGGTGTAAAAGTAAAACGGGTTTCTTAAAACCCCTTTCTAGAAGTTGTCTTTTCGTATCTTGCATGAGCAATGCGTGACCGTTGTGGATTGGATTACGAAGCTAAACGTAAGGTATTGCAATAAACTTGCTGAAAAAATCTGTTGTAAATAAAATTTACCTGGAAGGCAAAAATTGCATCGGCATTGAGATTCTTGAACTTTACTCGAAGTTCATTTGGAGTAAGACGATACTGGTCCAACCCGTCATTCCATTTAATGCGTTCGTACACTTCTAATTCACCACCAACCAGATAATCACCAGATTCGTACACCATCTGTAACAATTTCATTAGAAGTTTTAGAATATGGTAAATAAACAATTCCAAAGCAGCTTATTTCTTACTTTACTATATGGATGGAGGGGATTGCTTGTTCCAAATTGTCTTGAAAGACGTTCTTCCTTGCGATGAAGGAAAAATTCTGGTTTCCTCATGATGGCAACTGGTTTTTCGTTGAAAGTTAATGTAATTGCACTGACACCTGGATTAAAAAAAATATTGTACGAAGGCAATTGTTGTTTTCGCTCAAATTATTACCTTCAAGTTTTTCTTTGGCTTCAGCACTTACAGACAAAACTATCGGCACCGATTGGTTATCCCTAAATGCACCATCATCACTCAAAATAGTATTAAAATGTAATGCCTGCAGGTATTCGTTTTCTCGCATGAAGCCCTTCAATGGGAAGGCCCACCCTTCGGAGAGTATTTGGACCCATTGCAGCTCAACAGTGGTTATAGGAATTTTTGGAAGTGATTTGGTTTCATGCAAAAATGCTTGTTTTAAACTGCTATCTACGAATAATTCTGGAAGCTGTAAGAGAATATATTTTTTTCAATAAGAGCCAAAATAGTTATTTTTTTTTGTCAACCTGTTGAATTTCTCTAAGTGCCTTGGGTATGATTCCCTCATCTTCGAGAAGTTGAACTACTTTTTTAGTTGATTCCTTAATAGTGAATCCGTCAGTATTCACAACTAAATCTGGTTTATCTGGTCTTTCATATTCCTGAGTGACACCTGTAAATCCTTTTATAACGCCTTCTCGGGCTTTCTTGTATAACCCTTTAACGTCCCTAGATTCACATACTGCCAGTGGGGTGTCAACAAATATCTCATAGAATCTGTAAAAAGTGTTTGATGAACAATAGAACAACATTTTTTTTCACCCGCTCACTTACTTTAAGTCAGCATCTTTGTGAATTTTCCTCGCCATAGCGCGATCGTCACTAAATGGTGAAACAAAACTGCATATAGCAACCACTCCACTATCGGCAAACAGTTTTGCCACTTCACCCACCCGACGAATATTTTCTTCACGATCGGATGGTGTGAATCCGAGATTCTTGTTTAGACCAGTTCTAATGTTATCGCCATCTAAACCATAAGCAGGAATTCCACGTGATACCAGGTAAGCTTCGAGTTCGAAAGCAATTGATGTTTTACCAGCCCCACTGAGTCCAGTCAACCAGACCGTACATCCACGAAAGCCTCGGCAGAAACCTAAGTGTTTACCGCGCACCTCGCGGGTAACATGGTGTTTCTGTTCGGTTACATTTGTAGCCACTTGTAAGCACTAAAACGAGATCAAAAATGGAGTGATTGTTTATACATATGTATATATAAATATATACGAGTCTTTCTTCGTCTGGTTGTAAGGATTTTTAAATGTTTACAGTTTCCAATGCATTTTGTTGGCATATTAATAGCAATACACAAACTATAATATAAACGATACATGTTGTTAATTTGATTATTTAGAGTCTAATTTTCCTTTTTTATCAAGTGATTTTACTGAATATTTTATTATTTGCATTTACCCTTGAAAAGCCAACAGGAGACGACATTTTATATTATATTCTAACTAATATTAAAAGTGTAGAACTGACAAACAAAAACAAAATAAAAAACAAACCAATTAACTCCAAAGATTCACTGGAACTAATCTACTTAAATGCTTCTGTGAACAAAATAACCGATGAAAAATGAATTATAAAATATCAGTTTAAAAATATGTAAATACGAGTATAATGATATGAAAGATTCACATCAAACAAAAAAATATTGTTAAAGATAACATTTTATTACTTTATCTCTTAATATCTAATTGCATAAGATAATTTAGTTTTATGTTGTTTATCGAGTCTAAAAAAACATAAATATTTATGATTTTTGTGAAAAATAACCAAAATAAAAAGAGTTCCGTGATTTGGTTATATAATTTAATAATAAACCAAGGAATCACAAATTCTTAATGACAATTCACGTACAAGTATGAATGTGTAGTGTGAACAATTTTTCTTACATTGTTTTAATTTTGATATTGGGTCTTTTTAACATAAGAGCGCATTTTTTATGTTATTACTAAAAAATTCAAAAATTACATACATATAATAAGAATTATATTGTTAAACTTTTTTAGCTTAAAGTAAGTGTTTTAATGAGTTCATTTACTAATTTTCAAAGTATAAAATTCACTTCTTAAACAACGATTACTTGTACATTTTGAGCAATATTAACCTTAACACACAATTTTTGCAAAGGAATTGAACTATTGTGATCAAAAAGATCGACCGCTAATATGTACTTAATTATATATAAATGTACATATGTATATTGTAGTTTTAGTTAAATCTTATAATTCATTTTTAAATTATCTCATATAAATATGCATGGGATTAGGCGTATGAGTTAGCTTTAATTATTATCAAAAAAAAGTCTATCAGTTTTTAAGCTTAGATTTAAATGGCTTATATTTAGATTTGGGAATAATGACCTTGGGCGATAAGACTTACATGTACACATATGTACATGAATAATTTCGTTTGTTAAAATCATGAATTCGAAGAAAAAAAATTACTCAATGCCAAAAACGATAATAATTAATTAACTGGAGTACCTATCTCATGTATGGATGCATACTTGCTCCACTTGTTTTATCATCGCAAGTCATTTACAAATCAGTAAATATTTTTGACCTTTTACTTCGGAAAAGATTATCGATGGTAGAAGAAATGTGAATGTATATAAAATGTATGTATTTGCATAAAGAAAGATACACCCAACATAGAATTTGTATAGTTATTAAGTTTGTTTTGTTTTTTTTTTCTGGTTTTAAGTAAAAATTCGAGAGGATAACCCTGTGCTATTCCTATACGCAAGAACATCGCTTGGGAATAATTTAAAATAGATCACATTTCTGTGAAACAAATGTATTTTTAAAAAACTGGTGAATTGATAGTTTAGATAGAACAAAAATTCTCTCATTCGACATTCAACTAATGTGGAACGGTATCTTTTTTTTTAAATCCTATCTTTCTTTCCTAATCGCTCGGACTTTGTTTGCGATTATAATAGTACATACAGTAAAAAAATAAATCCTTTTAATTTTTGAACTTGGAAACTATTTTTCTTGAAAAGACATCAACATTCTACATCTACATGTATGTATGTACATATATGTATGTACATGTAATAACATGTAACATGAGTTATTTAAATCTATTTGATAACGGTTTTGTATGCAGTTGGTGCAATTATAAACATCTAAATAAAAAATAAATAAAATTGAGTCTTATTTCTATCTTCAAGACATTCTGAACTGTTTCATTATTTTTTATTTCCAACAAGCATTTCTACAAACTGATTGTATGATGTTTGATAGATTGAAATTTTGATAATAAGGTGCTTTTGTTTCTTTAATCAAAATAAAAAAAAAATCTCGTTGAAGTAGGTACTTCTATTTTATTGTTATTTTTCTGACTCACGATTGATTTTACTATACATATATCATAATTTGATTACGCTTACCACCTCAGTGTTGTTGTCATTGTGTTGACAAGTGAGATTTCTTTCAAAATCAACATTATTATTATTTATAGCGATTATTCTTCGTCTAACAAACATTTTACAAAAGAATTATTATTGTACTTCTTAATAAAATAGTATCGAATTACAAGCTATTAAAAATTGGGAAATTGAAAATCTTCAAAATATTTCTTCGATATAATCTTTAAAAAAAAAAAAAACAATTTGCAAACTTTCTTTTTTTTTGTAAAATTAAAAAAAAAAAAACACGATTTAGCACAGAAATAAAAGAGACATAAAACAAAAACAAACAAGATTAAAAGAATTCACTTTAAATAGAAAGCACTTTCTGGTGAGAGGTCTTAAATGCAACTGGTAACCTACACAGATTGATGATGAGATGATGAGCCTATTTCTCTTTTAAAGCTACTTGTTTGGGTTGAGACCAGTCGCTTAGCTACGGTATGGATTTAAAGGGGCTGTCGTTGTGGATTCGGTATTTATACATTTCATATCAAAGATATTTGGAAAAAAAGTGCAACTATAAACTTTTAGTTATAACTTCTGACTCATGATTTGCGTTTGTTGATTGATAGTGTGCTTTATTGGGTTCCGGTCTTAATCTTTGATTAAATAATGCACAAACATGTAATTTTGACTTTTTCTATACGAATAAGTTTAAATTGCATTTCAAATAAAATTGGGAATTGGAGCTAAAGAGCATTCTCATTAATAAAAAAAATTATATATGTATATAAATAAATAAGAAGGTGAGACATAAATAAATAAGAAGGTAAAGACATGGCGGAATTTATCTGTTTCTTTTCAAAGTATTAAAAAATCACCCTGCAGAATATGTTATGTACCTTGAGTGGCAGATTAAAAAAGTTTTAGCTACGGCACTGTTTCGCACATGGACAGAGGACAGAGAGTTCAATAACAATAAGGTGAAATTGTTTGCGTTGTCTTTGAGACTTTTTCTTTTTGTCAAAGTACGAATTTGAATTAAAGCAAATTACAATTGAACACACTATGATCGACCATTCAATTCATGCACATTCATAAATACATACATATGTATGTATGTCCATTGTACATAACATATTTCAAAATTATTAAAAACTGTTTAAGTTGTTGAAGTGGACAAGCATAAAAAATATAATAAAACATGTCACACTTGTGGTTATTAACCTCAGTAATATTACATGTAGCTTAGCAAAAGAAAACTCAGCGAAATTATATGAAAGAGGTAGAACAGGTTTGATTTCAGACATCAACTATTCTTCCGATACATCTAAGATATTAAATCTACAGTTTCATGATGACCTACGGTTTATAAAAATACTCAGCCAGAGGGCTTAAACTCAAATGGTCATTCACTTTTCGTTTTTATATGCGTCAAACTATTTTTTCTAAATTATTTGGTAGTTTTTATCGTTTAACAGAACTATAAAAAATTGGAAGGTGGAGAGCACGTTTTGATTTATCATAATGTCAGAGTTTGAAAATACTATAAAAATAATGATTTTAATTTCCAAAACTGAGTGAGCCAACGCAGTTCCAGTTTAAAACAACAAACAAATAAAGTAAAATAGAATAAAAATAAATATATTAAAAAATGTATTTATTCGTAAACTTTTCGCGAATTTTGTATTCTTAATATCAGACTACATATACCTACTGATATTTATTTGCAAAATTTAAATAAAACACTAACTAGAAACACTACTTTTATCAACGACGGAATGTATTCTATTGTTGGTTAAACGAGAAGAGCTGTGCAAATATGTTGGTCAGAATATTAAAATTTAATTTATAATTGAGTTCACTCCTGCTGATCACATTATTTAAAATAATATGTATTCCTGAGCAGGTTTTCGATTGTTAAAAGGAAATAAACAAGGCTTTATTAATTTAATGAATATGTTAAAAAATATCCGAGCAGATATAGCACAATCCAACAACATTTGTTACGTAAGTTCCTGCTATGGCTTTATTTAAAGCCATATTTAATACAAATTAAACCTTTTTTACATCAAAACAATACTTGATCTACAAATCTAGGTAAAAATATTAAACTCTCACAAAATGGTAGTTATAAAAAATGTCTAATCCAAATGTAAACTTTTATTTAGTATTTGATCAATTGAGTCAGCTTTAGGAAATTTATTTATCCTTCACCGGAAATATTCCATAATATATATAATAATCAGTATTTTAAGCAAGCACTTTGCATTGCAATAATATATTTGAGAGGCATCAAAATACACTAATAAAAAAACAATAACATGGAAAGAAATCGTTTTATTTTGATACAAAATTTATTTTTGGAATTTGATATCCTCGTTGTTTTCATTTTATAATTTTTTTTATATGTAAAACGTGTACAGTTGAAACATTATTATTGGTGTACTTATTCGTAATTGTTTTCATCCATTCAGCTGTATACGTAATATGTTAAATCAAATTTTCAAACGAGTTTATCCAAAATTAATCCAATTTGTTTTTAAATTTGCTTAAAACTCAAATGACACTATATTAAAACACTTTTACTGTTGACGAAAATTTGTTAAAAACCTACTTACTTACCTATTACTAAAACATTATAACTAAACTTTCGCCAAATGTTAATAATAAATGAAGAAGTTATGAATCTTGTTGATGTCTCAAGAAGAGAATAATAATAATAATTAGACAAAAAGTAAACATTTTCCAGACAAAATAATTAAATAACCGTGCATATGTTAGATTATTTTCATACAAGAAGTGGGTCAATCTCTAAAACAGACTGATCTTAAAGAATTTATAAATGATTATTATTGATAAAACGAAAGACTTACCGTTTTTAATTTTTTTGTGGTCGTAGGTTCATTACTCATTGCTGTTTATTTTTTATTAATATTGTTTAAATTCCAAATTAATGCAGATTAATTATTTTTCGTGTCTCTGTTATGATGATTATATGTTGGACACTCTGTTTTTGTTAAGAATTGTTTTAATTTCCTTTAAATCGTTGATATTATTTCAAGAATCAATTTTAAACTAGAAATAAGTTAGTTTTCAATTCGAAAGTTTACAAATTACCACAAAAATCAACAAAAATATTAGCAGCAGCGGAAAAAACACAACTGCACGTCAGTTTTTATATTTCAACTCTGGATCGCTCTTTCAATTTCAATTCAACTATTTGGCTGTCATATTTTAATTTGGTACGTTTACATTGTTCAGTCGAAGGACCAGTTCAGCTTAAATTAGCGGCCAGGAAAAAAATTTAATTTTATAAATACATATTTGAACCACAAATAAAGTACATCTAAATATAAATTTCATATAATGAATGTATCTATAAAAAAATAGAAACAATTAAAAATTAATGAATTTCTCTTTTTACGATTTTTCATTCATACGATATTCTCGAATATATGAAAACCACAAAAAACATAGCTCAAAAAAAATTTTGTGTACAAATAAAAATTGTGTAAAGATCAAATTTTTGATTCCTCAAGAGTGAAGTAGTATACAAGTTTAACACCGGAAATATTATGCTTTCCGTAATGTGATATGAGGTCCGTATAAAATGTTAATGTTTTATAAGATTGTTTGTGTTATTTGTTTAAAAAAATATATTTTTCTTTTTCAAATTTGAAAAATGTTTTACTTATTTTAAATTTTACTTTTGTTACTATACGCTGCAACTAACCAAATCTTTAACTTCTTATTTTTAATATATTGCTACACTTTAATTTTCAAAACAATTTACGAACTTCATTGGGTCTATTCAGTGAGATATTTTCTTTTGCTTTAAAAGTTTGAGTTGTCAAGAAAATCTTATGAATAGTATATTTTAAATAAAAAATATTCGATATTGATGGTAACCGCGATTGCAATCTGAATTTTCCTATTCATGTATGTGGATTTTTCCCAATGTCAATGCCTTTCATGGATTATAATAAAGAATAATGTATTCACTATACAAGAGTGCGTATGAGAATACGTATTAGAAACATCACAGGGCAATACTTTTTGACAAAATTGTATTATCCCCTTAAGTAAACAAACCATTTTTCACCTTGAAATGCACAATCAGCTGATGTAAACAAACCAAATTTCACCACTACGAATGTAGTTTTGTCTTTTTTTATCTCATATATTAATTTCTATTTTCTTTCGATCTCGCTTGCACCCTTGTAGTTGTCAATGGTGAATTATTTTACAATGCTTTTTGACATATATACATTTTTCGCATCGTCCATTAATGGTTGAATGCAAGACAAAGTTCTTAAAAACTAAAATTTCTTATTTACAATTTTTGAGTAGTGAAAATGCTTTGTAACTAGCTTAAGTATTTTCAAAATATTCTAAATTCAATAGTGAATAAGTGAAAACTAAAATGCTTTCACTTTTGCAAGAGAAAAGGCCCTTAAAACGTCCACGTTTGGGTCCACCAGATGTGTACCCACAAGAAGCCAAACAGAGGGAAGATGAGCTTACTCCGAACAACGTTAAACATGGATTCACAGCCATACCTCAATTGAATTCAGAAGAATTTGGAACAGCCCATAATAGCAATGTAAATGCGAGCAAAGTAGGGGCATTCTTCAATGCCATCGTTGCGAAAAAAGAGGAGCTTATGACGCTTCAAGACAGTGGTCGCAAGAAACAGCAGGTGAATTGTAAAGATAATTTCTGGCCTGTTTCGCCACGCACCAAAAGCGCCCTCGATGCTTGGTTCAAGGATCTGGCTGGTAATAAGCCACTGCTTTCCCTCGCAAAGAAGGCCCCGTCTTTTAACAAAAAAGAAGAGATCTTTGTGACGCTGTGCGATAACCAAGTCACTATGCAGCGAGCTACTTGGTTTATTAAACTCAGTGCAGCCTACACTGTCTCCTTCAGTGAATCGAAGAACAAAAAGAGGAGCATTTATGATCCAGCCGTCGAGTGGACGGGGAATTTAATCAAATTCATGAAAGAACTGCTGCCCAAGTTACAGGACCATTTCCACAATGGTAAGTCGGAGTTAAAAACATAAAAAAAACTTTTAATATTGATATTCAATATAAATTTTTTCTAGGTACTTTGGAAAAGAATTCCTCTCATCAAACACCGGGAATAGGACACACTCCCAACTCAATTCCGATGAGTTCAATGACCAGTCCGGTACCAATGCTTAGTCCGGCCAACAATAGTGCGTCCGGGCTATCAAACTTGGCCACACTTCAAGACGATGGCAAAAATGCCGTCAAGTACTGGAACTACTGCACGCAACTGAGTAAATATATGCAAGAGGAATCGCTTCTCGATCGTCAGGAATTCCTCAACTGGATTCTCGACTTGTTGGACAAGATGCGCTCGCAAAACTCCGACAATGGACTGAAAAAACTAATTCTGACTTTTGCTCTTCAGTACATGCAAGATTTCGTGCAAGCTGAGCGACTGTGCCGAAAACTAGCCTACATCGTGGCAAAGAAACTTACGAGCTTATTGCATTCCGTCGTAGATAGTCAAGCAGCACTTGCTGCAGTCGAGAAAACTCCAATAAAAGTTGCAGCCGGTGAAAACTTCGAAGTAGATAAAACCAAGAATCCGAGTGTTGACCCTTTTGAAAGCGCAATCAATGATTACATGACGTGCGCCCATCATCGAGACATTGTACTCATTCTGAGTTCTATTTTGCAAGTTATCACAATCGAATGTCCTACTGCAATGGTGTGGTGTGGCATTGGCGAAAATAGAACTCCATCGGCTCTGCATGGAAGTCCCCTGGATAACTTACCCATCGCTCCGTCCATGCTACCAATGCCAAACAAATGTGAAATTACCAACACCGAAATAAGGAAGCAGTTGAAGAGCGCAGAAAGTGAAATTATTTTGCGCTCTAAACATGCCGAAAATCGTTGGTGTGCTGAGAAGTGGCAAAATGCAAATAAGAATTCATACTCAAAAGTCTTGACCATATTGGATCACTTGGATTCACATTGCTTTGACAAGATGGATCCAAATAATTCGATTGAATCGTTGTACGCTAAGATATTCACGCCGTTTAGTATGATTAAGCAAGAGATGGGAGCTAATGGTGAAATGAAAGAAGTAAAAGTGGAATACGATCCGAAACAGGGAGCCGACACGGTAAAGATTCTGTGCGAGTGGGCGGTTTCTTCCAAAAGGTAAGATCTCTTTACTGTTTTTGTAGATTTATTATTCATATTTGATTCGTATAGGTGGGGTGAACACCGTGCCATGGTTGTTGCGATTCTCTTGGACAAACGTCAAATGGAAGTAACTACTCCGCCCGACAATGATTATGCGAATGGAAATAACAATAACGACGACAAGGACTCCATAGCATCTGGGGTTGGTTTAATTGGTGGTTTGCCAGTATTTCAGTCGGTTCTTATGAACTTCCTTGACCATGATGCACCTGTGTTGGGTGAAAATGGTTCCCAACAAAATCGCACCCAATTCACGAATCTTGTTCATCTGTTCAGTGAGCTGTTCCGTCATGACGTATTCTCATACAATGCTTATTTATGCACACTTATATCTCGCGGGGATCTTCTGATGGAAAGTGTTATCTCAAAAACTACAGCTTCAATAACAGGAACAGGGCCCGTTTCGAACAAACCATCATCACCAAACCAAGGTTTTGAGGAAGTATACGAGGATTACGATGATTCCAATGTGGACGATGACTTGGATAAACTACTGCAGACTATCAAAGAAAAAGACCAGCAGAGCGCGATGGAAGCACCGGATAGCCCCAAGGATCCCGATCATGTTGCACATGGAATAGGTTCGAACGATCCGCCAATTTCGAGGCATTTCATTTACACGAAACACTTTCCAATCCACCAAGACGACCATTATGCATCGTACAGCAGCGAATCCAATCAACGATATATACTCCTCTTTGGTGTTGGCAAGGAACGTGACGAAAAGAAACATGCCGTCAAGAAAATGTCCAAGGAAATATGCAAATTGTTTTCAAAAAAGTTTAGCATTGATGTGGCTGAAGGCGGAAAGGTTAAGAAGCATTCACGAAGTGAGTTCAATTTCGAAGCCACAACTAGCAAGTGTCAGAACATGGCATATTTTGACCAGCATGTGGTCACCTATCAGTGCGCTGCAACAGTATTAGAACAATTAAATAGTTTTGCGTCGGGAAGCAATAACTACTTACCCGTGCAGGAGCATGTAGCTTTCCTTTTCGACCTGATGGAAATGGCGCTCAATATCTTCAGTTTGCTGGATTTGTGTAATCAAATTTTGAAGGAACTCCCTGAAGTTGAAAATCAACTTATTGCTAAGAAGTCGAACTTGGCGAAGAGTTACACAACGTCCCTGGGTCTGTATATCGTGGGGATTCTTCGTAGGTACCACAGCTGTCTGTTGCTTTCTCCCGAGCAGACTTTCTCTGTTTTTGAAGGATTATGCAAGATTATCAAGCATGTCAATACCCCAAGTGAATGCAGCTCTGCTGAAAGATGCATCCTAGCATATCTCTCGGATCTGTATTCCTCCTGCGCTATGCTGAAGGGAAAGGCACAATCCGCTGAGCACTTTCATACTGCGTATGCCAAGTTCAAATTGATTTTCAACTCTCCAGTTCAAACACCAATTACTCCACCATCCTATAACGCACAATTTTTAAATGATCTTTTCACTGCGCCGAAAAGAGGTGGCAAAATTGATCCTATGTGGGCGCGTCAGTTGAACGAATCTCCGTTGAATATGTACAGCTTCGTGTGCAATGCAATCATTGCCATCTGCAGAGAAACCGACAACGATCGATTGAACGACATTGCCATTTCTTGTGCGGAACTGACTGCATGCTGCAATGCCTTGTCGCAAGAATGGGTGGCGGCTCTCGGAGCTTTGTGCAATTCGAACGGCGATCCACGGTATCAAGACCTCTTTAGTCAGATTGATATTCAAAACGTAAATATTCACAATTCATTGGCGGTTTTTACGTGTATCCTAATTGCCCGTCACTGCTTCTCGTTGGCAGACTTTGTCATGAAGATTGCTCTGCCAGCTCTAGCTAATGCCTGCAATGGAGGTGGCGACATAACGTCTGACGCCGAGGCAGGTGCAAGATTAACATGTCATTTGGTCTTGAAACTCTTCAAAACTATCGAAATTCCTCAACCGGGATTGTATTCCGTTAGCACATCTCCAAATCCAATTAACGGGGCGGGGCCAGCTTGTAACATCAAGTTGAGCTGTGACCGTCACTTGCTGGTTGGTGCACATAAAAACATTCCCATTGAAGCAGTGTTAGCTGTTTTAAAGGCGATTCTTCTGGTAGTGGATACGACGGCCCAAAAGGCCCCATCATCTACCGTCTTCAACAGTGGAAAACGAAGCGGACTAAATACGCCCGTTCACCCAGGAAGTACCCCAAAGAATTCAGATCATCCTGTTAATCTTAGTACGATATTAGGAACATGTGATTTTAGTGTGTTGGGAGAAGCAGAGGACGCTATGCATGGTTCATCAACAAGCGATCAAATTTCCCTCTCAGACTTTGCCCAGCACGTTCTGAAGCAGATATGTTCACAGGAATATGTTCTTGAAAGGTGTCTGGAAAACTCAGAGACCCTTTGCGATATGATTATAGATGACATGTTGACATCGAAGCAGGTTCAACGGCTGCTGCATATGATATGCTACGCCGAGAACGAGTACAATTTGATCACGGAAATGGATCAGAAATCAATAATCGTTAGGATCCTGGAGAACTTGGAACAGTGGACTTTGCGAATATCTTGGCTTGATTTGCAGCTAATGTATCGGCAAACTTCTTCGAACAGCACAGAACTTACAAATTGGTTGGACACGGTAGCGAGAGCCGCCATTGACGTGTTTCAAATTGACGAAAATGCAGTAAAGAATCAAAAGACTAAGCCATCCACATGGCTGGTGGCTCCTCTTGTGTCCAAGCTTACAAGTGCAGTTCAGGGTCGGATCCTCCGAGTCGCTGGACAAGTTCTAGAAAGTATGAACTACTTTTCGAAAATCAAAGACTGCGAGGAAAGAGAGAAAATGGGTGTGAATAAGAAAAAACTGCCGATGAATAATCAACCTTTTCTGGGGTTAGTGTTGACGTGCCTCAAGGGGCAAGACGAACAGAAGGAAGGTCTGTTGGTTTCCCTTCATTCGCAATTATCAACGTTCTTGCAATCCATATCAGAGGTGAGTCGGGAATAAAGAGCGTCACTCAAATAAATTTTATTGTTCTCTTCTTTTAACAGTTTGAAGAAATAGGGGGAATCGATGATCCACAGGGAAAAGAGGAAATGTTAGATGCATTGCAATTGCGATTCTCATTGGTGGGCGGAATGTTCGAAGCTATACAAAAAAATGGAACATCCACAACTGATTGGGCTATTCTTTTGGCCCAACTTGTTTGTCAAGGAGTTATTGATTTGACAAACAACAGGTAAAACCTGTTAACTTAAGAAAGACTCTACAACGGAAATATAGCCATTGAATTTTTTTTACTAGTGAACTATTTACAACAGTTGTGGACATGCTGGCGACGTTGGTGCACTCGACTTTAGCGTCAGACAGCCAATCTGAAAGAGATGAAAATAAAAAGCTCTACTTGAACTTGATGAAAAAGCTCAAGAAGGAAATAGGAGAGAAAAATAATGTTTCTATAAGATTCATCCGACAGTTACTGCCGCTTTATAAACAAACAACAGAAGTTATTGCTTGTGAACCAGCAGGAATAGACGCCAAGGATAAAAAGCTTGTACGTTGGAGAAGAAAATTAAATTTTATGTATGTAACTAATGTGTTGTTTGGTTTTATTCTTCAGCTTCGTATATCCGACAAGCAACGAATCAGTGTATGGGATATACTGGAAGGTCACAAAAATCCAGCGCCTTTGTCTTGGGCCTGGTTTGGAGCCGTTAAGCTGGAGAGAAAGCCATTGGCTTATGAAGAAGCCCATCGTCACCTGAAATATCATACGCACAGTTTAGTTAAACCAAGTAGCTATTATTATGAGCCACTGCCACTGCCCCCAGAGGATATCGAACCTGTTCCAGAAAAAATTGTGGTAGTAGTTTATTCAAAAATTTATTATTTGTACCTGCCCTCTTATTTTTGTTCTTGTTTTAAAAATATAAGAAGGACGAAATGAAAGCAGATACCCCCTCGTCTGTTGATCAGTCACCAAGTGCTCCAGTAACAGGGAGAGGAAGAGGAAAAGGTAACCGAAAGCCAAGGAAACCTAAAAATGCAAAAACCCCTCCGGTGAACCCCCAAACCCAAGCCCAGTTAGCACAGCCTCAACAGCAACAACAACAGCAGCAACAGCAAGTGCAACAGCAACAACAGCAGCAGCAACAACAGCAACAACAACAGCAACAACAACAGCAGCAACAACAACAACAGCAACAGCAAATCAACCCGAATCAAATGAACCCCATGCAGATGAATATGCAGGTAGGCAATGTTCGATTTCGATTTTTGAATAGCCATTAGACATGTAGTGTATGTATGTATGTATGTATATAGCAAAAACTATTTTTAGTTTTTCTCCTAACAACAAGAAAAAACATCATAGTACTAATTTCTATTTTTTTTTTTTAATTTTATAAAACATTTTCATGATCAATTTTCTAAAATAGTTTGCTCCAAATCAAATGATGCCCGGGAATCCCAATCAAATTATGCAACAGCAACAAATGGCTGTGCCAGGCAATATGCATCAACAGCTTGGACCTGGAAATCCTCAACAAAATTCACAAATGAGCTTTGTGGCTGGTGCTCCGGGAATGGCTCAAGGTCAACAACAACAACAATGGCCTGGTTCTGGCTATCATCCAATGCAACAACAACAACAGCAACAACAGTTTTATAATCAACAAGGAATGCAAAGTAAGAGAAATGAAATAATGTACTAACTAACACTATTTTTATATAATAAATTGAAACATTCGACAGTGAACCGTTTCGAGCGACCTCAAATGAACAACTCCAAGGCTGCATTGGAAAAAATGTTGCGACAGCGTCAGCCACCATTTATGGGTGCTAATCAGAATAGTGGATCCAGTTTCAATATGCAACAACAACAACAGCAGCAACAACAACAGCAACAACAACGTCAACCTCAGGCAGTTATGCAGCAGCAACCACAACAGCAACAGGTACAGCAGCAGCAGCAACAACAACAACAACAGCAACAATTTATACGGAGTACTTTAAGAGGAATAGCCCCCAATCAGATAGCAGCTAACAATCAAATGGGCACGTCTATGAATCAAGCAATGGGACAAATGGGTCAGCCAAATATGAGTCAGGGTATTAATCCGAATGCAATAATGCCACAGCAAAATCAAATCCAGCCAACAGGAATCAATCAAAATCCCCAAAATCAGCAAGCCATGGCTATGTCTCAGGGTGCCGGTGGCATGATCGGAACCAATAGTTCTGGTAATATGATAAATCAACAAAATGCTGGAATGGTTAATACTGGCATAAGTCAGAGCGCTGGAATGATGCAGCAACAAAATGTAGGCATTGTTAACCAGGGACCCCAGTTCCAAAACTTTAATAGCTACAACAATCAGGGCATGAACCAACAAGGAAACCAGCAAAGCATGATGGGTAGCTTTAATCAAATGGGCGGCCAGAGGAGTAATCCCACCGAATACTTGGCTCAACAACGAGCTATGCCTGCTAACAGGGGCCAATATATGAACCAGGCCCCTAATGTTACAATGAACAGTATGATGGCACAAGGACCTGCCCCGCCGTATTCGCGACAACAGCCGACTGGGGGCAAGCCTGCAGTTGTGTCAGCACAACAATTCCAGCAACAACAACAACACAGGATACATCATCAAATGTTGATGCAAGGTAAGCTCTGCTCAATGTTTCCATCTAAATTTTTATTTGACTATCAACTAAACCATAGGGATGGGTCAACAGAATGCTGGGCCTGGTATGGGTCAACCGCAGACACAAAGTATGGGTCAACAGCAGACGCCAAATTTAGTTGCTCAACTACAGCGGCAAATGCCAAACCAGCAGGGAATGATGGGCCAACAGTTCTCACAACATCCCCAGCAGTACTAAGTATTTTTGCTTTCTTTGTAAGTTATTATTTTAATGAAATTCGCTTCTACAAGTATTATATGGATCCGCGGGATGTTTATAATTTATTTTGTAAAAGAGTGGATGTTTTCTCTTCAAATTTTGTTTTAAAAGGGACTGACATAAAACAATGTGGAATAAATTTATTATCTTGACACAGTCATGCTTGTTTTTTTTTTTTTAATTTTTTTTCAAGTGGTAATAGATCTTACCTAAAATACAAAAGATCATCTGAATTTCTCACACTTTTCTTAAAATTGTGAGCCTTTGAGTCGATGTTTGGACTTGTAACTTTTAACATTTAAAATATAATGGCGAATAAAAAATAATCTTTCCAAAAAAAAATTTGGGCTTTACAACTCAATGTCTTAAAATATCATGAATAACATTGATAGACATTTATTGTAAGAAATTTAATTTGTAATCTAATAAAAAAAAATTTCTATTTATCTATCTAACATGAATATCATGTTACATTTTGACAAACATACAAACCCTGAATATTGAATGTGATTACCTGAATACTCTGTTCCTACACTAATTTAATTAGAAATGAAAAAATGTTTAAATATCTTCAATTATGTAAATGAATTTATTTATAAATTTGAAAGTTATTTTTCATAATACAAATACAATTGCATACATAATCCTTTTATGTCCACATCGCCTTCAATAATCTTCTCATTGCCTTCGTTCGACTGAACCTCATTCAAATGCTTCAATTTTGACTTTGTCAGTTGAAAGATAAAATCGTAATACTTTCGAATAATTTTTTGCAGACTCTCTTCTTGTGTCTCGTACACTACCAGAACCTTATCACTCGGCTGCAATGCTGCCTTCTTTTTTAACTTTTGTATACGGTTGATAATCTCTCGCGCTGTGCCTTCTTCGAACAACTCTTCGGTTTTGTTAAAATCCATGAGAATAAGAACATCATTTTGGCTTATTGATGCCAAATTACTTGTACCATTGTTGATCTTTTTTAATGCATATGAAATTTGAATTTCTTCCAGTGGTATCTTATGCCCGTTCACTTCGAAATGCTTTTCCTTCAAACCCTTTTCAATTTCTGCATCGGTCAAAGTCTTTATTTGCTTAGTTATATTCTTAAATTCTTCCTTATACCGTTTTCCGAGTTTTTGATAATTTGGTTCGGCTTTAAATGTTGCCCCAAATTCTTGGCGATTGGTGGTAAACCTTATCTTGCGAACATTTAACTCCTTCACGATTTGTAACGAGTTTTTTTTTTGTTGAGGTCCTTGCTGGCACACAATTCATCCCTCGCTAGCTCAGGAGTGGATCCTTTGACCTCCTCGTTAGCAAAAAAAATATGCCAGGCTTTGCATCTAGCTGTTAGTGATGCGCGAGATGATCTATACCCTCCCTTCCTGGTTGTTTTCTCGCTAAACAACCCCTTATTAAACACATTCCCTTTACCCCGTCTTTCTACCTCGTTTTCCTCATCTCCTCATCTCCCCCTTTTTATGAAAAATCTAAAGATTCATTTTTTTTTTGTTCCTATGTATATGACAATTTTATTACTAATATCATAATCAAAAAAAATCAAAAAAAATTTACATTGTTACAATAATCAGGCTAGTAATTAAAATTTATAATTTCAATTCTTAAAAGTTTTATGAATTATCAATAATAGGTATGTAAAATTTAAAATATCTGATTAAAAAAAAGATAATGGTATAAATATACTTTCGCGCAATTATTATTTCTTTGGAAGTAATACTGGGCAATATTTATATAGGTAAGTATTTGTCTCAATACGACATATAATTAAAAAAAATCACTCACCCCAAAAATACGATGCAGTGGCCACTCCCTCGATGATTCTTGGCTTGAGGAGGCGATCTTTTATACGCCTTAGGTGTTTAACAATTTAGGTTTATAAATTTTACCACTTTCACTTAAAAAAAATATATAATTTGCACTGTGCTTAATATATGTATACCTATATATGTATATACGAATATATATATATATGTATACGTATAATAAGGTGAATATCGTTACCACTCTCTATTTTTTCTTTTTTTTTTTGATTTTAAATTTTAAATTAAAAAAAACAATTTATAATTAGCACTGAATTGAAAGATAATTGACAAAAAAAATCTGGTTAATTTTTGATTGGATTTTAAAATTTAAATTGATAAGTAAAGCACTATATATGTATATATGCATATATATATCGAGTAGGTTGGTTTTTCCTTTGTTGAGTATGTCAGGATGATTTGCGGGTTTTGGGATTTCCTCCCCCGTTACTGTCTTATTTCACTTTTTCCTTTTAAAAGAAAATTGAGGCCGTCAAAAGGAAATTTCCTCTTTTTTTTTTGAACGGCCTAAATGCACCAAAAAAAATTTTTTTTTATTATTTATTCTCACTCGAAATTATCTTAATTGAGGCTTACCTTAGGATCAATTTGTAAATTGAATATATATATATATTTAAATATATGTGTATATATGTATGGAATTAGATTCTATACGATCTTTAAGGTGCAATTATGCTACTTATGTGAACGGGCGAACTCAGCGCTGATGACTTTCTCTTATAAAAAAAACTATATAAAAAAAACTAATTTAGTATATCCTTTGCCGTAACGAAAACTTACTTACATTTTATTATCTCGAGCTAGGTTTCTTGAAAAGCCGATCGGTAGTACCCTCTTGGAATTAAAGTTTAGCTTCCTCAGTCTATGGCGTTTAATTTGGAAAAGAAAGTCTTTACCGACGGCTTTTACTCAAGAACCCTAGTTCTACCTATCGCACTAATACCACCCTTTCTTGATTTTCCAGCCTTTGTTTCATTTCACACCCACCAGCTTACGCATTATTACAATTGTTTCATAAAAAAACGCCTTTATTTTGTTTGTGCGTGTACGCATTAGTGGGTGTGATTTACGCACTTGTTGCAAACGCTTCGGATGCAAATCAGATTCATAAATGTCGTGACACCGATCGCATCCGAATTGTCTCATGCAACAGAGGTGAGTTTCTTCACCTTCGCAACATTCCCTCTGAACATTTTCAATTATAGCAAACCTGACATTTACTCAATTTGTGATTTGAAGGGCAGCCATAGCTCTTGTTGACCAAAAAGAGAATTTATTCTCAGCTGGTAGTTGCTATAACTTGCTAAAAGAAAGTAGGCAAATGCAATAGCAGTTGAGTGGTCGTCGCGTAAGTCGTGTCTAGGTGGTGTTTTTATTTTGTTTAGTTTGTTTTCTTTTTATTTTTCGTATTCTTTATTTTAATGTAATTAGTTTTCTTTTTAAATTGTTCTTTTTTTTTTTTTATAATTATACTATCCAGCCCATTCGGTTACAGGGCTTCGCGTTTTCCAGATAATTATTATATGGAATATGCGAACTGAACCCACCTTTCCTTTTCGCGCGGCCGGGTAGTGCATGGTCATAAGTGGTCAAAGGTGAAATTGCCGGAATGAGTTCGCTTAGGCGCAATGGTTTATTTTAGGTGTTTTTTTGTGATAAAAAATCTTTTTCAAGAAAAAAAATCCAACATAAATAATTAGTGCGAACCAGGTAAACAAAAAGTGTTAACAGTTAACAAAATTCGAGAATTCGGAAAGTGCATGTCGGTTGGTTTTTAATATTGTGCGACAAGGATAGCCATACTAGCCGTGAGTGAGATACACGACAAAAATCCGCTATCTTAAACGAAAAATAAATAAATTGCTCTTAAGGATTAAACAGAAAAAACAGAGGTCGTTCACCTCAACCATATGATAGCATTCGCGGCAAAAAAAAAAGTTTGTTGTTATTCGTGATGCGTGTCGTTTTGCCGTCGGTGTTTTGAAATTCGATTTTTGTTCGTGAATGTTGTTATGATTTAAAAAAAATATTTTGAAGTCGGTTCGGGTTATAATTGTTCAAGCTTTATTGTGTGCCAGCTGCTGTGTTAAACGTGGGGCGTGAACCCACTTACCTTTACAAAGGAGTGATGTCAGATAAGTTAAAACGAAATTATTTATTTCCCTTTTTTTTTTTTTTTTTTTTGAACCGATACTTTGTGTTTGTTTTTTTTTTTTCTTTTTCAGCATTACTGCCGAATGTCTTTAGCATGGAAAATGCCAAGTGGTTTGCCAGATCTGGATTCTAGTTCATACATGCAGTTGCCCACTACCTTTTTCACGCGGGATTTTAAAAATTTTGGAAGCAACTTGGCATTGATTCCTTGAGTGAAATTACTCTGGGCGAAGTTCCTATGGAATACCTCTTGACCTTCACGGTAAGTGACGTTTTTGGATCTTTTATTATATGTGTTTCTCGACTTAACGTATGCCCTGTCCAAATTCTCCGACAACGTCTGTCTAGCGAGTGTCAAATTGAGTGCGCGCGGTTTGACCAACATTTCGGGATCGTGTAATGCGTTTAGTTTTCTTAGTAAAGCATAAGTTGAACCGTGGTTTATCATGTTTTGTCCAAACATGGCGAAATAGGGTTGACAATTTATTGAGTCGTGCATGTCGGATCGCAACGTACATGCTATACTGGACAAGTGGAGGTCCCAGTCATTTTGCTGCTTCGAAATTAAAATTCTCAACTTGCTAAGAAAACTACGATTAACCCGCTCCGAAATGTTGGCTTGAGGCGAATATACTGCTGTTCGCACATGTTTAACGCCGTAGTTATCTAAAAAGATGTTGAAATCTTTGGACACAAATTGACGACCGTTGTCGGAGTGGATTTGTTCAGGGGTCCCGAAAGTATGGAAAATCTCTGATTCAAGATATTGAATCAATCGGTTTGACGTAGCTTTTGGAAAGGCTTTGAAAAACATGAACTTTGTAAAATGGTCAACCACAATGAAAACGTAGATGTTTCCTCGCTTAGTACGCGGATATGGGCCAAGGAAATCAACGTAGAGTCGTTGCATGGGCCTTTCCGTTTTTGTTTGGTTGACTATTGGTGGGCGAAGAATTTCGTTTGGTGCCTTAACCATTTTACAAATTTCGCAGTTTTTCACGTAAGTCTTAATATCTTTAAGCATTTTTGGCCAATAATATTTAGATCGTATTCGAGTATAGGTCTTGTCAAAGCCACTGTGGCAACTTAGTTTGGTGTCATGACACATCTCGATACACTTTTGAGTAAGATTATCGGGAAGCCATAGGCGCCAAAGAGAATCTTCTTCGTCTACACTTCCGGTTCTGAATCTCACTCTACGGTAAACGTATTTTTCGGAAATGACAAGGTCTGGGAGACTTGCTTGGTTTTGGGCAATGTTCTCTCTCAAGTGGGTATATTGTTCTGAGTCAAACTCAGCCGAATCTAAATCGATATCATCGCATATCGTTATCGAAGAACCTCCGCAATTCGCGTTGTTTACAACATTGTCACCTGTCGCAACTTCCTCTATGTTTATCCTCGATAGACAATCTGCCACTACGTTTAAGGATCCTTTTCGATGTTCAATCGAGAAGTCGTACCCTTGGAGTTCTAAGCTCCATCTGGCTAGTCTACCTGATAACTCCTTCATTGACATGAGCCATTTAAGACTCGAATGGTCCGTAATGATTGTAAAGGGCAATCCGTCGACATAAGGCCGAAATTTTCGCACGCTTAACACGGCTGCGAGGCATTCTTGTTCTGTGACCGTATAATTTTTCTGCGATTTGTTGAGTTTCTTCGACATGAATGCGATGGGCTTCTCATTACCGTTTTCATCCACTTGAAAGAGAACACCGCCTACTCCTTCAGACGAAGCATCGCATTGGATGACAAATGGTTTTGAAAAGTTTGGTTCAGCTAATACTGGAGCTGACGAGAGGGCTGATTTAAGTCTCTCGAAAGCTTCGAGTGCTTCAGAGGTGAATTCGAATTTTGCCTTCTTTTGAAGGCAATTGGTTAAAGGAGCAGCTACGTCGGCGTAATTACGAATAAATCTCCTGTACCAACCTGTCATGCCTAGAAACCTTCTTACTTGCCTAATAGTAGTTGGGACAGGAAAATCAACCATTGCTTCTATTTTATCCGGGTTAGTTTTCAGGTTTCCCTGGCCTACAATAAAACCTAGAAATTTTATTTCTTTCATGCAAAATTTGCTTTTCTCGAGGTTGATTGTTAAATTTGCTCGACGAAGGCAAGCTGCCACTTCTTTAAGGATGCGTAAATGTGAATCGAAATCTGAAGTACAAATCAGTAAGTCGTCTAAATAGACAAACACGTTATCTCGAAGATGACTAGGAATAACTTGATCCATTACTCTACACAGCGTTTGTCCAGCATTACTCAAACCGAATGGCATTACTTTGAACTGGTAGAGTGGTCTACCAGGTACAGTGAAGGCTGTTTTCTCCCGTGATTTTTCGTGCAAAGGAATTTGCCAATACGCGTCCTTTAAGTCTATCCCCGAGATAAAGTGTGTGTCCTTTATCCGACTTAACAGACCTTCAACATGAGGCAACGGATACGCATCCTTAACAGTGACAGAGTTGACCTTTCGGAAATCTAAACAAAGGCGGACTTTACCCGGTTTTCTTACCAACACTACAGGGCAACTCCACGGGGAGTTACTGACTTCTATAACCCCTAATTCCAACATGCGATCTAACTCTTTATAAACCTCGCCTTGACGCACCGGCGATAATGGGTAATGCCTAGATTTTATCGGGGCGGCGTTTCCTGTGTCGACGATGTGACAACCGAGGTCAGTTTTTCCTAATCCAAGGACAACAAAATTTGGAAACTGTCTTTTAACACCTTCTAATTGAAAAGACTCTTCAGATGAAAGTTTCAATAATTCAGTGTCATCTTTGAAATCTTCTTCTTTGTCAAAATCTACTTTTAATTCACATATTTGAGGTAACAATTGGAAACTACGCCAAAAATTCATGCCGAGATATACTTTTTGTGTCAAGTTGGGTATTATATAGAAAGTAATTTTTTTCGAAATTCCGTTGTATTTTGTGTCTATCTCGCAATATCCGACTATATCATGAGATTTACCATCTGCTGTACGCACTGAATTTTTGTAAGGCAGTATTTCAACCCCCAGTTTTTGAACTAATTCCCAACATCCATCACCTAAGACTGAAATAGATGCTCCACTATCAAGCAGTCCAAACACTGACTCATTTTTCAAAAAAACATTGGCATACATACGACCATCTGTATTTGAAGATATTATTGTTTCGATTATTTGTTTTCGAAACTTTTTTCGATTTCGAAAACGACGACGAGCTTTTTGAATTTTTATACTAATTGGTTTATTGTTATTTCCGAAAATTCGAGATCGAACCTTTTCGTAATTAAGTTTTCGCTCGTGAAGAGACTTAAGATGGTGGGATTTCATCGGATGAAACTGATCAACATCAACGTTGGACTTTTCCCTTTTTAAGATTTGTATCGGGATTAGACTGTTATCAGTTTCATCGGATGATTTCGTTAGGTTGTTGGTTTTTAGTTTTGAGAGTGGTTCGTCGGATTCCTTGAGGAACGAACCTCCCCACTCCTCGTTTCGTCCCTCGGGAAGTTTCCCGCTTGATGCTTACCACATTGCACTGTGGTGACACCCTTAGCTCCACAAAGGAAGCAAAATAAATTTCTGATCGCCGATGGGCAAAAGTGATAGGCATGTCCCTTCTGATCACAATTCCAACATATATAATTTGCGGTTGAAACCGGCTTTCTGGTAGAATACATGGCTGCAACTTCATGTGTTTCCAATTCTGTTTCGGCAGAATCGTTTTCGACCGCGATCTCACTTACGTTTCGATGACCGACGGCTCTTTTATTCAAAAATCGTTCAGCCTCGCGAGCTTTTTGTCGGAGTTGCTCTAGGTTCTTCACCTCAGCCGACAACAAAATCTCTCCTAACTTCTCCTTAGTATTACCCCTAATGATTTCAATCAACTTTTTATCATCAAATGGTTCTTTTAGACGGTCGTTCAAGCTGGAAACCGAAACATAAAAGTCGTCAAAAGATTCTTTTGGTCCCTGTTTTCGACACATGAGTCTCATATAAATATCAATTTCCGACTCCAATTTGCCGAATTCCTTCTTTATTGCTTCTTTTATTGAAGATAAATCCGCGTTTGGATTTTTCTTCACATAACGCCAAAACCACTTATTTGCCCTACCGTCAAGCAAAATATGGAAATTTGCTGCGATTTGTTCGTCGCTATAAGATGAACACGACTGCATTCTTCCTATCTTCAAAAGAAAGTCGGATACATTTTCGGAGCCATCATATTTGATGTTCCAACGATCTAATCTACATGGACCTGAGGCACTGAATGTAGTAGAAGCACTTGAACTTCTTGGTGGAACAGCTTGGGTCAAGGAAGGGCTATGCCTTTCGACTTGAGGAGGGTTAATTGTTTGTTGCGAAGGTAAACGCAAATCCTCTAATTTTTGCAACACATTTCCCATAAAAATGTCCATTTGCTGGAAAATCCTAACTTGGTTCTGAACCATGCTTCTCTCTATCCTAGCAAGTAAATCTTCCTTCCGACCGACATCATTTTCAGCGCGATTTGCTGGCTCTCTGTCACCGCCCTCACTTATATAGCTTGGGTCATTTTCCACACCATGAGGATCTTCTTGATCCGCCATGTTGGATGTCGAATTGGAAATAACTGATTCTAATTCTTCTGAAAAACTAAAAGAATGGTTTAGGTTAAACCTATCTACCGTGTTACGAAACCTTTGGAAAAATTCTTCGAAATTTGCTTCGTTGTGAGCGTTTATTACATCTAGGTCGTCATAAATTGAAACTCGGCGACTTCTGCTCATACTTGGTTCGATTGAACCACCCTTCTGATTTCTATCACCTATTAGTAAGCTTCAAAAGAAAAATTTCGATAGGACAACAACAGAAATTAGGAGTCAGGAAACGATTGTTTTTTGAAAGTTACTATTGTAACTTGCAATTTATTCTTTGCAACTAAAAAAAGTTGAGATTTGAAAAGTATCGTTCAAATTAATGTTCAAGAAAAAAAAAAACGAAAAGGAAACCAAATCAAATATATATATATATATATATATGTATATACAAATTTTAAAACTGCAATTCAAAATAAAGTAAAAAAAAAATGATAAAAAAAAATGTTTTAATAAAATAGAAAAAATGTTTATAAAACAATTTGTTAAAAATTTTAATTCAATAAAAATTTATAAAAAAATAAAAAGCGTATAATTATTTAATTGAAACTTTATTTCATAAAATCGTGCTTTTGAGTATTAAAATTCTTTGTATCTCAGAAAAAAAATTTGTTTGAGTTGTAAATTATCATAAAGATCAAAAAGGGAAGACGAGATATGAATCCGGAAACGAGGTACAATTACCGAGGATTGAAAAGGAACGTTATTTTGAGTCGACCAAAAGTATGTGTAGGTAAAAAGAAAATAAACTAGTGTTTGCTATTGTTTTTTTTTTTTTTTTTTTTTGTATGAAGATTAGGCTATCTTTTTCTAAGTTTCCAGGACACTACATGACGAGCATCATCAATGAGGACTCTGGAGATCCTCAGAAAAACTAAAAATTGAAAATTTTAAATGTTTAAAGGACCATCCAAGACACCACTAGCATCAAGGGATCTCTTTAATTTTGTGGTTATATAGAAAAGGTATACCATATCCACCTGCAATTTGGGTATCTTTTCTACAGATGCCCAAAGACTAAGCTTTCATGATTCCTTTGTTTAAATAAATGCTTTTATATCAATTTCAACCTCTTTGTTGCAACACGGTACCGGGTAACCGACCTTAGTAACCGGGACTCACAAAGATGTTGAAATCAAATTTTGTTAAGTAAAAAAAATTAAAAAAAAATAAAAAAAAATTTTAAATGTTTTGACAAAAGAAATAATTTTCGACTCATCTATCAAAATGAAATATTGTTTGTCTCACCATCTTCCGATAGTGAAACCAACACGTTGGGCGCCATTTTTGTAACGAGTTTTTTTTTTGTTGAGGTCCTTGCTGGCACACAATTCATCCCTCGCTAGCTCAGGAGTGGATCCTTTGACCTCCTCGTTAGCAAAAAAAATATGCCAGGCTTTGCATCTAGCTGTTAGTGATGCGCGAGATGATCTATACCCTCCCTTCCTGGTTGTTTTCTCGCTAAACAACCCCTTATTAAACACATTCCCTTTACCCCGTCTTTCTACCTCGTTTTCCTCATCTCCTCATCTCCCCCTTTTTATGAAAAATCTAAAGATTCATTTTTTTTTTGTTCCTATGTATATGACAATTTTATTACTAATATCATAATCAAAAAAAATCAAAAAAAATTTACATTGTTACAATAATCAGGCTAGTAATTAAAATTTATAATTTCAATTCTTAAAAGTTTTATGAATTATCAATAATAGGTATGTAAAATTTAAAATATCTGATTAAAAAAAAGATAATGGTATAAATATACTTTCGCGCAATTATTATTTCTTTGGAAGTAATACTGGGCAATATTTATATAGGTAAGTATTTGTCTCAATACGACATATAATTAAAAAAAATCACTCACCCCAAAAATACGATGCAGTGGCCACTCCCTCGATGATTCTTGGCTTGAGGAGGCGATCTTTTATACGCCTTAGGTGTTTAACAATTTAGGTTTATAAATTTTACCACTTTCACTTAAAAAAAATATATAATTTGCACTGTGCTTAATATATGTATACCTATATATGTATATACGAATATATATATATATGTATACGTATAATAAGGTGAATATCGTTACCACTCTCTATTTTTTCTTTTTTTTTTGATTTTAAATTTTAAATTAAAAAAAACAATTTATAATTAGCACTGAATTGAAAGATAATTGACAAAAAAAATCTGGTTAATTTTTGATTGGATTTTAAAATTTAAATTGATAAGTAAAGCACTATATATGTATATATGCATATATATATCGAGTAGGTTGGTTTTTCCTTTGTTGAGTATGTCAGGATGATTTGCGGGTTTTGGGATTTCCTCCCCCGTTACTGTCTTATTTCACTTTTTCCTTTTAAAAGAAAATTGAGGCCGTCAAAAGGAAATTTCCTCTTTTTTTTTTGAACGGCCTAAATGCACCAAAAAAAATTTTTTTTTATTATTTATTCTCACTCGAAATTATCTTAATTGAGGCTTACCTTAGGATCAATTTGTAAATTGAATATATATATATATTTAAATATATGTGTATATATGTATGGAATTAGATTCTATACGATCTTTAAGGTGCAATTATGCTACTTATGTGAACGGGCGAACTCAGCGCTGATGACTTTCTCTTATAAAAAAAACTATATAAAAAAAACTAATTTAGTATATCCTTTGCCGTAACGAAAACTTACTTACATTTTATTATCTCGAGCTAGGTTTCTTGAAAAGCCGATCGGTAGTACCCTCTTGGAATTAAAGTTTAGCTTCCTCAGTCTATGGCGTTTAATTTGGAAAAGAAAGTCTTTACCGACGGCTTTTACTCAAGAACCCTAGTTCTACCTATCGCACTAATACCACCCTTTCTTGATTTTCCAGCCTTTGTTTCATTTCACACCCACCAGCTTACGCATTATTACAATTGTTTCATAAAAAAACGCCTTTATTTTGTTTGTGCGTGTACGCATTAGTGGGTGTGATTTACGCACTTGTTGCAAACGCTTCGGATGCAAATCAGATTCATAAATGTCGTGACACCGATCGCATCCGAATTGTCTCATGCAACAGAGGTGAGTTTCTTCACCTTCGCAACATTCCCTCTGAACATTTTCAATTATAGCAAACCTGACATTTACTCAATTTGTGATTTGAAGGGCAGCCATAGCTCTTGTTGACCAAAAAGAGAATTTATTCTCAGCTGGTAGTTGCTATAACTTGCTAAAAGAAAGTAGGCAAATGCAATAGCAGTTGAGTGGTCGTCGCGTAAGTCGTGTCTAGGTGGTGTTTTTATTTTGTTTAGTTTGTTTTCTTTTTATTTTTCGTATTCTTTATTTTAATGTAATTAGTTTTCTTTTTAAATTGTTCTTTTTTTTTTTTTATAATTATACTATCCAGCCCATTCGGTTACAGATTATTGCTTCCATGTTTTGCAGGTCCATTAGAAAGTCTTCATATAGATGGACTACAACTAATTCAGCTACTGGGTACTTGAGTGCAATAACGTTACGCTCTCTTAGAACTCTTCCGAGTTCGATAATTGTTTGCATTCGTGCTACACTCAGCTCATCCGATGGACGAATAAATTCATAGTTAACCTTAGGAATAAGTACGCTGTGAATAGAGTTTTTTTTCACTCCATCGAATTTGAAGCAGAATACCATTCTTTGATAAACGTACTCCGAAAAGAACGGGGCAAATGGTGCCATGACGATGGATAGCTTAGCCATAACATGCATTAGAACGTTTAAGGAATCTTGACGATTCAGTTCGCCGTCCTCGTTCTTGATTCGAGATCTATTGAGTCTGATGTACCAGTTTGTCAATTGGTTGATAAATTTAATTAGGTTTGGGAGAACAGTGTAGAGTCTATATGCTTGCATTTCTGTCTCAAAAAAGGCAACCAACGACTCAGTGTACGAGAGAATCCATCGATCCATTATGTTTCTGAGACTTTTTTTGTTCACTATCGGCGAGTACATGGCGTCCTTATCGACGTTAATGATGCAAAATCGAAAGGAATTATACCATGGCATAAGAACACTTTTTATTATATTTTTCACACCATCCTCCTTAAAACAGAGATCACCCCCCTTCACTAAAGGAGAGTTGATAAGATAGAGGCGAAGCGCATCGGCTCCATATTTGTCCATAATAATCTCAGGATCTTGATAATTTTTCTTTCGTTTAGATATCTTTGATCCATCAGCAGCCAGAACCAATCCATTGACAATTACATTTTTGAACGGTGGCTTTTTAAACAATGCTGTTGAAATAACCAGAAGAGTGTAGAACCATCCACGAGTCTGATCAATACCTTCCGCTACAATATCAGCTGGAAATATGTTCTCAAAATTGGATTTATTTTCGAATGGATAGTGTTGTTGGGCATAGGGCATTGCCCCCGACTCAAACCAACAATCAAATACTTCGGGAATTCTTCGGAGAGGTGGATTACCTGGTATGTTTGAGGGGAATTCCAGATCATCAATGAATTCCCGATGAAGATCATTTATATTCTGAGCCCCCGAAAGCCGTTGGAGTTCTTCAATACTCCCGATGCATCGAATCTCATCGCCAGATGGAGAAGACCATATCGGAATCGGAGTACCCCAGTAGCGGTTTCGACTAACAGCCCAATCGCGTGCATTCCGCAGCCACTTTGCAAAGCGCTTCTCTTTCACGAAATCAGGAACCCATTCAGTTTTGGCATTATTGGTCAAAAGTTCATCCGTTAGCTTTCCCACACGAATAAACCAGGAAGGGACTGCTTTATAGATCAGTGGAGTGTCTGAACGCCAGCAAAATGGATAGCTGTGCTTGATTTGAGAAATATCAATAATGCATCCGCGTTCTTTAAGCTTCGATATGATACGTGGCTCAGCATCTTTTATGTAAAGTCCAACAAAATCAGAAACCTCCTCGGTGAATCGACCGCAGTCATCAATGGGGCACACTATCTCACTCGATTGGGATACTATGCCATTGGCTATACAAACACGATGATCATCCTCTCCAAAGAACGGTGCTTGGTGGACAATACCTGTTCCGGTATCGTCGGAAACGTAGTCGTCCAGCAAAACCTTAAAAGCTCCAAATTTCTCGCGATATCCAGAGAAGTAGTTAAAAAGAGGCTCATAAGTAAGATTTTTCAAAAAAACACCTGGAAATTCTGCTATAATAACATATTTGTTGGGGTCCTTGAAGACAAATGATAAACGATTTATGGAAAGGATATAAACTATATCAGAATCAACAGCCACCGGCTTCACTTTGACATAGATCATCTTTGGGTTGACACAAACGGCAAGATTCGCCGGAAGAGTCCATGGAGTTGTAGTCCATATGAGAAGCTTCTCATTGGAACCAACAACACTAAGAGATATGGTGACGCTTGTGTCTATGACTTCCTTATAATTCTGCGTGGATTCAAAATTTGAAAGAGGAGTACAACAAGCCGTGGAAAAGGGCATGACTTTGGTACCCTTGTAGACCAAACCCTTGTCGTAGAGCTCTTTGAAAACCCACCACACGCTCTCCATATAAGATGGATACATGGTTTTGTAGTCGTTGTCAAAGTCAACCCACCTGCCACTCTTTTCAACTGTAGTTCTCCATTCTGCTGAGTATCGTTGTACAATTTTTCTACATTCCATATTATACTTCGCAATTCCCATGGCTTGAACATCATTGGGACCTTTGATGTTCAGCTTTTTGTCGATTTCATGTTCGACTGGCAAACCGTGACAGTCCCATCCGAATCTTCGTTCAATTAATAAATTTTTTTGCGTAGCATACCTACCCACTATGTCTTTGATTGTACCGGCAAGTACGTGTCCGTAGTGAGGCAACCCAGTGGCGAATGGGGGTCCATCGTAGAACGAGTAGAAACCAGAGTTTGAATTGCGTCGTTCTTGTTGGATTTTTTCAAATATACAATTCTCTTTCCAGTAATTCAAAATTTCACACTCGGCAGACGGAAAATGTAGATAATCGGGAACCGTTAAATCCCCTTGATTTTTAAACATTTTATATTCAATAATAGAGCCACTTGAAAACAGAAAAGTGATATTGTTAGAACACAACTGAAATGTATTAAAATTGCATGACGAAATTTCGTTTAAAAATTAATCATTCTCTGAAAAAAATATGGAATACAAATATTCAAATAATAGTGGCTCCATCTGCTGTGAAAAGAAAAAAGAATAATTGGTAAACGGTTGCACATTTTAATTCAAAATACATTCCACATTTCTTGAACGAACTTTTTAAATAATTGATAATATAGAGATTGATTAAAAAGCTCGCTAGATTAACATCTTCGTCTTCAGAAAAACTGACAAAAAATGTGTTTATGGTCTTTAATACCTATCACTTTTAAAGAATCTTTTTTTCTAATTTTAAATCCCCCACTTAAGTAAGAAGAAGAAGTTTTTAATGTAATAAAGCTTTCATACACGGAGTAGTTAAGTGAGATGTTTGTTAAACTGCACTCTATATTGTTTTATCTAACTAGAAAATGAAATACATATCTGAATTATTGTACATAGTTGCTGAGCTTACTTCATAATAAGCATACCAGTTTCAGTTGCAGTATGTCAAATTATCTTTTGTCAAAGCGCATTCAAACAGAATTAAAATTGGAATAAAATGTGAGTTTTGGAAAGAAATAAACCAGGAACACAAGTTCGTTCTTATAAGAGTTTGCAGGACGCGTTCCACAAACCGGTTAATTGAAACGTCTTCCAAATTAAATCTTTAATTTGAAATTAAATTACAATTCATAGCTAGTGATATTCATATGCACCTGAATGCTCTTCAACAACACACAACTGAAAATTACTTCAACAAAAAATCTCCCAGTGTAACACCCCTAATGCTAACTGAGCATCTAAGCATTCTTAGCGACATCTGCTGTAAAACAAAAAGTTCGCACAAAATGTCACAAATTCGGAGTTCTGGTTTTTGCGGATTTATGTCAGCTTGTCACAACTGGAATTTTTTTGTTTTTAGGTTAGAATTTTGACACAATGGCTGTGGAAGGTGTTTCTCCTGCCCTTGCAAGTAATTACAATATTTTATATATTTTCCATATTTCTTAAATTATTTTGACAAACAAAACAACAATCAAAAGACTCCTAACTTTAATTGTGTAAAACATTAAACTTTCAAACTTATTTGCAACGCAAGTTTGAATCACCATAAAGTGCGTTGTCAGAAAACTTAATGACTCGCGTTGAAAAACGAATAAGAACAAGCAGGAAGAAAGAAAAGATGAATAAACTTTCTCTGACAAAAGCATAAGCAATAAAATACACAATCAAATAAAATTTTTCATTACAGTTCGCTCTAGCGCTGGAATTGAACTTTGGGCTTCGTTGGGTTTTAAGGCGCCCTTCGAGCCACAAGCAAATCTTCCACGAGAGGAGACGAAAAATTCTCGGTCAACTACATTTAGCCCAGACGGTCGATACTTTGCCTACTCGAATGGCCTTGAGGTTAAGATCCTCAGCACTTTCGATTGGCAACCGAAATGCTCTTTGCCAAGACCCAAAGCATTTTATCTCAAATTCTCACCACGTGGCAATTACATATCGACCTGGGAAAGCTTTGCCATTACCAAGGATAAGCCAGAAGGAGCACCCAATCTATACGTATACGAAGTAGAGACTGGCAACGAAGTATACGCGGTAGTTCAGAAGAAGCAAACTGACTGGGAGCCATCATGGTCATCGAATGAGTCGCTCTTTGCTCTGGTTGTTGGTGGAGAAGCATTGTTCTATGATCTGGGTGGTGAGGGCGCAGGTTTTACAGCTACTTCCAAGAAAATAGGTGGTGGTCGAAATGGTTTACTGTCCGTGGGGCCAGGCAATAGTCCACCCTATCTAGCCTTCTATACACCAGGCGCAAAAGGTGCCCCATCCATGTGCAAATTATACAAATACCCAGCATTGCAGCAGGCCCAGACGGTTGCGTGTAAGAGTTTCTTTCAAGTATGTACACTTCGTTAAGAATCTGACTCATCTTTAGAATGATTTATATTTTGGTGTTTGTTAATTTTGCTTCTGTTTATCAACAGGCAGATCGAGTTGAAATGCTATGGAACAAACGTGGTACGGGCGTTCTTTTATTGACTAGCACGGAAGTTGACAAAAGTGGTGCTTCTTATTATGGCAATCAAGCGGTTCACTTTATGTCAACTAAGGGAGACACCTGTTCCGTTCCTCTATGTAAGTATAATTAGTTTTAGGTGAAGTAAGATATCGTGAGTTAAAGACTTCTGTTAGTTTTAGTTAAAAATCTTGTTACTTTTTAATGATTGCAGTTAGAACACGAAAAATTCTTAGTACAAATTTACGCGCAGTTTTTTTTTAATAATTTACAATCAGAATAAGAACATATTTGTGATTCACATTAAGATCAATTTAGAGCTTTCTATTCAAATCTATTTTTGATTAAAGTGATGTAAGTACTTTATTAGAAGTAGGAAGTAAAGGATAGTTTAAATTAATGAAGCGAATCCCTGAAAAAAATATTGGAAAAATTGTCTTGGAATAAGACAAAAAAATACAAGAAATACTTTTTTAATTGAATTTATTTTAAGTTACCAACAACCATTGCCTTTAGGGCATTTAATCAAAATTTACAAAAACTATTTAATAATAACATTTTCCTTTTTTTTTAGCCAAAGAAGGACCCGTGCATGCAGTTAAATGGAGTCCAAAAGCAACTGAGTTTGTTGTTGTTTACGGTTATATGCCATCGAAGGCATCACTTTACAATTTGAAGTGTGATGTGATCTTCAATTTTGGTGAAGCTCCCAGGAATTGTGCTTATTTTAATGACTTTGGAAATCATATCCTTTTTCAAATTAAATACTCATATTGAATTTTGTATAATATTTAGTTTTAGTGCTCGTTTAAAATTTGTTAAGATCATTTTCCATAACTCCCATAAATACTTCTAATATTAGCTGGTTTTGGAAACTTACGTGGATACATCGAAATGTGGGACGTAGCCAAGAAGAAAAAAATAACCGATATGCAAGCACCTGACTCAACCCTATTAGAATGGAATCCCGACGGAGAAACTTTTGTTACGGCCACCACAGCTCCAAGACTTCGCATTGGAAATGGGTTTGTTGAATTTGTCGGCGTTTTTAGAGGTGTCAAAGACAATAGTTTTTCTTTTATATAAATATAGATTTAAAATTTGGCACTATTCTGGAGCATTATTGCATGAAACAGTTTGGCCTAAAGGACAAGAACTACTCGGTGTAGAATGGCAACGCTTTCCCGAAGGAGTTTTCAAAGAGAAATCCATTTCCGAAGTTAAGATTGAAGGCATCAAACCTAGTCAACCGGAAGCAAGTAAACAAGCCTACCAACCACCCCATTTCCGTTTGTTGAAAGAAGGAAAGGATCCGGAAAAGCTAATTCCACAGCCATCAGCAACAATTCCGGATTCATCAGGTAAACGTTGGAACTATCGTTATAAGCCATATCATAATAAACGCAGAACATTTTAAACAAATTAATTAACACCAATAAAAATCAAGTTCAATATTTAAATTGTTTTCTTTTTCTCAATTTAAAGGAAAGAAAAAGGGAACACAAAACTCTCGTCAAAAAAAACCAAATCCAAAGACGAAGAAAGAGCCATCTGTCAATGGTCAAAATGCCAATGGCGAAGCAACTGCCATTACCTCTGAAAACGATGCCAACAACGGTGAAACTTCCGTAGCCACACCAAATGCCAACACAAATAAAAAACGTTCTACTTCCTATCAAAAGCAACATCAGCAAAAACAAAACGCTGAATCCGAAGCTGGAGCTGGACCAGGAGTTGAAACAGGAGTCGAGACCGGCACAGCTAACGAAGATAATAAGAACAAAAATGACAAGCGAGTTATAAACAGTGAAAAGGAGAAAAAGGTTCGCCATGTAGCAAAGAAGTTGGCAGATATTAAAAAGCTTAAACTGAGACAGGACCAGGGCAATGTCTTGGAACTGAATCAGCTGAAAAAAATTTCCAGGGAGGCCAAATTTTTGGAAGAGCTGAAGGCCCTAAAGCTCTCCAATTAATGGACACTCTCCACATCCATATATTTTTACTTTTATTCTCTTTTTTACAGTTAAAATTCTAGTTCCAAAATTGTCGTCCTGTTTTTTTTTTTATAAATTTCTTTTACTTTATATTATTATAACGAAAGTGAAACGTGATTGACTTCTTATCTAATTCTTTTTGTTAAAAAATAATAATGTTTTGTTTACAAAGTTTCCAATTTTATAAATATTACGTATGCGCGCAACTATAGAAGAAAACAACAACTTTTATATCAGAACTATGTACACATTATTTATTTTTTTTTTTTCAAGTAACCAAATGATGGATTGAAACTGCAAAAGAAAATAGAACATTTTTGGTACCTATCGAGCAACCAAGTGATTTGGAAATAAATTTTTTTACTGAACCTCAAGTTTAATATATAATTGTTTTATTTATTTTTTTGGATAGAAAATTTATGGTATTATAGCTTTTACTGTAAAGTAAGTTGTAATCATGAAAAGTTCAAAACAGGCATTTAGGCATTTTAAATTAAATAAAAATCGAAGCAATTAAATAAAAAAATAAAAATTACAATATTAAAATGATGTCCAAAACAAAATTCCCCAAAAGCGAACATTTATACATTTTTAAATAGTTGGTTGGATGAATAGTTAAAATTTTGTTTCATCCGTCAGTTCCACTGGGTTATATCCACCGAAACCACAATTTTTAATGCACACTGTGAATATATTTAATTTTTTCAAGTTCATATGTACTATCAAATTTAAAAATACGTTGGTACGTTTTTAATTCCATATTTTAACATAAATTATTATTTATCGGCGACAGTATGTAAACCTTCATTGAGTCGCATTTGCAGTTGCACAGTTGATTTAGGTGTTATTTTACTGCTTTAGTATGATTTTGGGGTCATTTTATAAGACTTGGATAAATGTTAAGACAATTTTAAAACGAAAACATTAATTTTAGCTTAATAAAACATTTTATAATACAGAAATTTCTACGTATCCCATTTAGATTGTTTCTTTTTAAAAACCTCCTTGCCATCTTCTTGAACTGCCGCATAATATCCAGCTGCTTCATATTTGTATCTCATGTAGGCTATGTAACCAAGGACACCAGTGAAACAAGTGAGTCCTATCCCCATGACAACTATGTTCTAAATCAAGAATGAGTAAAGTGATATTATTTATTTACAATAGCAAAAACTCCTTAAATGTATTTACAGGTTTTGCATATAATTCGAAGTTAATAGCACGGAAGACATTAGTGGTTCTTATTGATCGTACTCCATCACCGGGAGCTGGAGTTTTGGGAACTGATTTTTCAACAGTTTCGGATTTTTCACTGGATGACATTTTGTAATTTCAAATTTTAAATATATTCAAAAAGGCGATTTCAATTGAAAAAAATTCGTATTACACAATTAGCAAGAGAGTTTGAACAAAACAAAACCTCACATCCTTCTTTTCTGGATTTAGATTTTAAAATGTCATACATTGTTTTGACTTTTAATGGTAATCACATTCAGAAACAAAAAAAAAGTGCTGCCAAAATATCTTTCTTCTACAAATTTTCAAACCAATTTCGTATTATGTCGTTTTTAATTGGCAATCCGGAATTGGAATTAGAAGCAGAATCCCAGTTGAACAGTTTTTCTGAATTCTGAAAAATTTAAAGTTTGGTGTGATTGTATTGTCACACTTTGACATGTGTCAACTACTTCTGTGTATTTATGTACGGAACGCACCAAATTTAATTAGTGTTTTGTCGTGCAAACATGAAGGATGTACATATGGATCAATGAAGTTGATGAAGAAGACGACTCCAATAATGTTTCTAACAAATTAGGAACAATTGTTAAGATGTTTCAATATTATTTTCCATTTTTTTTATATTTTAATTTCAAGCAATCACTTCTCAGTTCGCACAATTTGTTAATTAAAAAAATATGACATTTATCAAGTGTGACATTTAAAATTTTTTAATGTGTGAGTGATTCTGTTTTTGCTTCTAATTTCAAGTCCAGAAGAGAAATCTCTTCTTTTTTAGAATTAGAACTGTCACTTTTGCCCAATTGAAGGCTTTCAGAATGCTTTTTGACAATTGAAAACGCCATTAGATAAATACCTAGTACTAAATGTAAAAAATAATGAAAAATACCTATGTAAATATTTTTGTGTAAAATGACTCTTTCCGTCTTTTATCCAATCCTTTTTAAAAACTCACAATAGTTTTTATTCTTTGTCCAACAACTTATTTAAGCTGATTTTGTAGGTTATTTTTAGGGCTGAAAACGGAAAAGGGCCCAGTATTCGATTTTTTACTGTTTTATTTTTGATTTACTTGGATTATGAAGTGGCTTAACAATAATTTAATGGGCTCAGCAAAAAAGTAAAACTATCGGGTTCGACTGCTTCCAATCAAATGGCAAAGCTGCAGTACTACATATTATTAAAACTTAAGAAGCTTCTTTTTTTGTGGTATATAAAACAAAAGAAAATAAATGTAAATACAAATTAAAATTTTAACAATTTACTAAAGGATTTTTTATTTATTTATTATTTATTTTTTCGAACGTTCTTAGTAAATATTCCAAATTATAAAACAGCCGGTGCATTTTTTTTTATTATTGTAAGCTTTTCCACCATGCGATTATATATTTTTAGAGTAAATTTATTTTTAGATCTAGTTTTGTGAAATCTATTGCCTGTAGCAGACCACTAGGGTGGTACATCCGACAATCGGCTTGTTATCAGAAAAAGGAAACAAATATTCTACTTAGAAAATAAAAATATAAAATTAAATATTATAAAATAGAACAAATAAAATAGAAATAGTAATTAAATATGGATTCGGATACTGCTTATCAACAAATATGCAGTGTACGCACGGTGCAATCCGATAAAAAAGGATTTTTCAACGAATTCTATATGGAAGTGCGACAATCGTGCGGTGAAAAATGGCTAACAAACTATTTTGGAAAACTGAAATCCGATCAAGCACGTATACTATCGATATTCAGTGATCGCGAAATTTGTGATCCAGTTTTAGGTGTGCTGGAAAATGTTCGTCCTGTTTATAAGCAGAAAGATGCATTATTTTCAAGCCAACGAAGAGCACAGGCTGAAAAATTCAATCTTCTAGATGATCCTAAACAAGCACTTGCTCATGCAAATTTAGCCGTTGTAAGAGCACCCTCAAGAGGTGAGTCGATTGTGAGTGAAAAATGAATGAGGCAAGAATAACGCGTGGGCTTTAAAAAGCAAACTATATGAACGTTCGTTATAATACGCTTTTCAAGTGGTCATAACTTCATCCCGTAAATTATCAATGCTGATCTTTTTAAAATTTACAAAGTGACAAAGTGACAAAAAGATAATAATGATCCATGATATGCAATTATCGCTCCTACAAATCATTATTATCGTTTACTTGTTATCATACAAACTTTTTAAATTTCAACGTCTACTTTCAAATTCTTTAAGCTTGAAACTTGTGAATGGTAATCATTCATGTACAAGTCTATGTTTATCTCTGGATTAAATATTTTCCTATTAAAAAAAAAAAATTAAAAACAAGTATACGCCACAGTGCTATTTTTTGTTCGATTAAAATATTCGGATTCTGGGCAAAATTCCCGTACTTAGGCAGTATACATATGTATTTAATGCGAACAGTGGCATGCACTTGTTAATTCTTTTCATTGAAACGAAATTGCCTGACATTCTACTAAGATCTTCTCTAAGCCATTTTCAAATGATTCGAGTCTGATTTTTATTTTCGATAAAAATATATTTTGATTTTGGATCCCCTCTAGAAAAACCAAACACCAAAATTACTCCAAAAGCATAGGTGTTGTGTGGATCGAAAAACGGTGGTAATGGTTGGCAATCGATTTAAATTTTATTATTAAATTCGTCGTTGGTTCTAAATAAAAGATTTAATAAGAACTTCGATTTTCTTTAACAGACATTGACTTATCAATCGATGGGGGTCTCACATTGGCTCTGGCGTTTTGGACAAGATCTCTTATACTCCTTGACATGGGCAATGGTGAAGCAGCTTTAAGTGATCTCAAATTAGCAGCGAATTATGGTGTTGAGTCTAAATCAAGTGTCGATTACTACCTGAAAATGGCTAAGGCATATGCATGTTAGTTTAACTTTTTCATCTTTCTTTTTCATATTTTTCAATAACTTTTTTGTTCCTACTCTAAGGTATGGGTGAACCTGCAAAAGTGGACATTTCTTTGAAGATAGCTGAAAAACTTGCGCCACCTTCAGGTTCTTCCAAAATCGATGTCTGTCGTCAGGAGATCGCAAGTATCAAGAAAACCACCCCGGACAGAATTGAGTTGAAAAAACCCAATCCAACTGGGGGAGAAAATCCTAATTTACTAGGTACTTCTAATCTAGTGAAATTGGTTGAGAGTGTGGATAAAGGGAAGTTCATTGTTGCAAGTAATGATCTAAAAACGGGTGATGTCGTGCTATCTGAAGACCCTATAGCAGCATGTCTGCTTCCAAGTTTTTTTGGCAGTCATTGTCATAATTGTTTTGAGAGGTAAATGGCTCATTAAACCCACATTCCACAACTAACTCGAAAGATTATATTAATATAAAATGGAATAATTATACTTTCAGACTGATAACCCCGGTACCATGCTTAAATTGTTCTGGAATTGCTTTTTGTTCAGCGCAATGCATGGGAGAAGCTTGTTCATCTTACCACAGGTTTGAGTGTGCTTTCATGGATTTGTTTATTGGTAAGTTATTAAATACACCTTGAATTGAATTTAATGAAAATGGTAAAATCTCAGGATCTGGGATGTCCATTTTGTGCTACATTGCCCTACGTGTGTTCACACAAGCTAGAGCTGGCGTTGAACAAGGATTGAGTGTAGCTAACAATTTGATTGAGAATCTCTGTGCTCACGTTGAGTCTCGACAAGCCGATGACTTCTTGCAAAGAAGCTTGATGGCTGGATTCCTAATGCGATGCTTACAGAAAGCTAATTACTTTGGGCATCGAAAGACGGAAGGGGTCAACCCAACAGCTTTGGAATTGAAAGTTGCAACCGCTTTATTGGGACTTCTACAAGTTCTGCAGTTTAATGCGCACGAAATCTATGAAACACTTGTTACCGATGAACATAGGTTCGATGGATCCAAGGTTATCTATGTCGGTGCTGGTCTCTATCCTGCCGGATCTTATTTCAATCATGAATGTTGGCCAACTGTAGCAAGATATTTTGTGGGAAAGCGAATTATTTTGGCTGCAACACGGCCTCATAAGCAAAATCAAATAGTAGCAGAGAATTATGGACCAGTATTTACAAAAATGAATCTTAAAGAGCGCCAAAGAGCTCTGCGTGGACGTTATCTTTTTGATTGCACTTGTGATTGTTGCAAAGAAAATTGGCCTACATTGCAGAAGCTCGATAAACAAGTTAGATTTTGGTGCCCGTCTGGAACCTGTGGGTCAGTGTTGCGTTTTCCCAAGGATCTTGCCAAAGATGTCCGATGTGCAAGATGTCGAAAAAATGTTTCCTTGAAAGAGAGCATTGTAAAATTAATCAAAGTCGAAGAGATGTACAGAGAAGCTGCTAATGCGATGAAGGTTTGTAATATGTTTCACAAAAAGTTTTTTTTTATTAACTTTTTTATTTTTTAATTGATTAACAGAATCAAAACACAGAAATTGCAATTGAGCTGTTCAAGGAGGCCATAGATCAATTTCATGAAATCGCTGTTTTGCCTCATAAGGATACTTTGATTGCTCAAGACTCATTAAGAACTTGTTTAGCCAGTATGGGAACAACTTTCAAGAAATGATTCATTTTGTGTTATTTCTTAAAACATGAGTAAATATATTTTTTAACATTTATGTTTGCTCTACAAGAAATTAATATTTTAAAATGCCGTTTTATGTTGCATACTCCTGGACAAGAAATGATTGATGTGATTTGGCAAATATTAAACCCAAAAATTGTCCATGTCAATTTTCATGAAATAAAGTCACATTTTGTAAAAAAAAAATAATTTGTACTCAGTTTTTCATTGAAAATCAAACTCTCGCTAATTGCGCCTTTAGCGATCACAATTGTTATTCGATTTTCTTTTATCATACAATTTAAAATTGAAATATGTATGTGCATTCATATGTATACGTAGATTCATATGTACATACATACATATGTACATACATATACTGTTAGATATAGGAATGAAGAAAATAAACAAGCAAAGCTTTTTTAAAACGAAAAAATTTATTTGACCATTTATTTGTAACATTATAATATAATCGAAGATTCACATTTGATTTTTATTTGCTGCATAAGGTATTGAAAATTAAATCACAACTGGCTTTATTTTATGTTTTGTATGTAATGTAACAACATTTATAATTGTGTACAAAATTTAGAATTATATTTTGGGATATTAATTAAGAAATAAAGTATGCTTATTTAATAGCTCTTCAAAAACACATTTATCTATGTAAGTATATTTTTTTTTGTTGCTGTTATTCAAATGCAATGTATTTATGTAGTTCTGTTTGGAATTATAAATATTATATTCAAAATAGTTTTACATGCTTCAGAGTTCTTCATTCTTGTTTGTTTCTTTTTCTTTATTATTGAAAAAAATTTAATAGAGGCTATCTAAAACATTACATTTTAATATTTATTTATATAGTTTTATTTAGTTGTTAATCACATAATACGTATTCTTTTATATTTGTTTAAAAATATAAACCATAACTTGATGAAAACTTTTGTGAGGAAGAGAGAATATATGTTTTTGTTTAATATCTGGTCTGGATTTTTGAGATGTTCAAGGGTTTTAGGTTCTACGATAAGACCGAACTGGAGTAAAGTTTTCTATACTTGACCTTTAAATATAAAAACTGAAACGCTTACTAATTGTGGAAAAAGATAAAGTAACATTAAAAGATTTAATTTTTATTAAAGTTTGTTTTTTTAGCAGATTCATTCATTCCTCAATATAACTTAAATCTGTTTTATTTGTATCGATTATTTCAATTTATTAATTTTGCTATCAAAACCAACAACAAAAGCAGACCGTTCGTCTAAAAATTGAGACTTAGCGGAAAATAAAACATTTTATTTTAAATTTTATTCGCTGAACAAAACGACAATAAATCAATAATCATGCCTGGCAACAAAAAAAATAATCAGAAACATCCAAAACAAATAAAAACAACATAACATTATTCCTGATTTCAGCACGTCAAAATATTTATTTTTATTACATCGTTTTTAGTTTGAATAAAGCATCTTATTTTTTTTTCTTATATTTTTAATAACAATAAAATAAAAGAAAAATGAAAATGAAAATGATTTTTTGCTAAATCTAACTAGCTAAATAAAGTAAAAACAAATAAGTTTTTGCATTTCTTTTCAAAATTATGATTTTCTAGTTATTTCTATATCTTATGTTTAAAAAGATAATAATTATAATTTAATAAATTATTATCATAAACTTAGTTTAATGTGTTTTCATTTTCATTTTTTTACACGCAATTGAATTAATAGAGTGTATAAATTCCTGGATAATTAGAATACATTAAAGTACAAAACAAAAGAAAACATTGTAACTATGTGGCAAATGAAAATAATTAATGCAAAACTACTACATTTTGTTTAACCACCAAATGATTCATACTCTTTTTTTGTCATTCTTCTCTAGTACATGATTACAGATTTATAAATATTAAATATGGAGTTTTTAAAAAATTTAACATTTCTTTGTTTGTTTTATAAAAGAAATATAAATAAATTAATAGAAAATATAAATAGTTAATACATACATTTATTTGGTTAAACCAACTTTAGTTTTTAGAATATTTCTCTTTTTTAAAGGCGTGACTTATTTGTTTATATATTTATATGCATCTGTCTGTGTAGTTAGTCATTTTTAACATTTAAGGAGAGGAAAAATTATTATTAATTAAAAACAACTTAACATCTTTAGCACGAATAATTTAAGTTATTATTTAGTTTAATTTCATATACATATATGGTATATAAGACTTTTTGGGCCGTATGAATAAAAATGAGAACGTGTTCGATTGCACTTAGTCTTCATTATAGCATTCATAATTGTAATTTATTGAGTCTCAAAATTAACATTTTGAGTTTTGATAAAAAAATTCTCGAATATTTCTTCGTATTCACAGATATACATTTATATTTAGCTTGAGCTAAAGCGTGATCTAGAACGTAACCCTTTATTAATAATGACCTTTATCTAGCGCAATTAAGCCTCAGTTATCATTTGTTATGTTTTCTTTTTAAGGAATAAAATGAAGTGCTTTAAGCAATGAACGTTTTAACCGAACATTGCACTGCCAAATGCATTTGCAAAAGAAAAAACAAAAACATTTAATTTTTACTTTTAAATTTTATTCTAAAAGAAAAGTCAAAAATGTATTTTTTTCTTTGTTAAATCTATGGTTTCGTTTTTGTTTTTGTTTCTGCTTCTTTTTTAAATATTATTTTCTTTAGTTATTTTTTGTTTTAAATAAAATTGCTACTATATTAATAAAAATAAATAATCATAGTATCACTTGGGTTTTTTTCTTTAAAGCTAGAGAGCATTATTGTGATGTGAATAAATCACGTCATATTGACACCCAATGCTCGACTTGTATACTCGTACACGACATAACTAATAGAAACAGCTGGCAGGACTTTGATGAAATTTGGCGTTATACCGCGGTAGAGGCCACAAACTCCTTCAGTTCGGAGAATTCGCTTGAAGACATCCAGCATATTGTCATCAGTTGTTTTAAGTGATGCTGCAACAGTGGAATCAACTGAAATGGCTTTGCTTTTGCTTACGACTATGGAGAAGAGATAAAATATACAATACAGTGAGTTATATGTACAATATATTTTGAAAAAGAATTATACCTTGGGCTTGTAGTCGTGTTCTAACCAATGCCAATGGATACGAACACACTTGACCAAGTGTACTAGATGCACTTCCACACGCTAAGAGTACCATGAAATTTGGTTGTTCATTTTCGGCATTATTGTGTGTGCTTAGATATTTTTTCTTTAGCGTTTCATAAACGGCTAAATCAATGCCAGCATATGGTATAATACCCAGCATGTTTGGAATGTAGCCGCGATAGAAGCTGCGCAAACCCTCTCGGGAGTATATTTTCTTTGCTGCGTCGGCTATACCTGTGTATTGGCCAGTTTTTCGAAGCGCCAGTCGAGTTTTTAATACTTCCATGGGATATATTACTGTTTGACTAATACCTCCGGCGCATGCACCGGCTAGAAACCGTTCGCTTATAGTCATTTGTCGTTTTTCATCACCGCGTATTAGACGTTTGATTTTCTCATAGGCAGCAAATTTGAGAGCGGATTCGGGAGCAATTTTGAGAACATTTATGCCGTTTCCTCGCCACATACTACGTGTTCCACCCTCTTGGAGCATGTATCTTAAACTATCTGAGATTTTTGCTTTGTATGTTTGGACCTGAAATAAAAAATATTTTATTATTCTTAAATTGTAAAAAATAAACATATTCCTATTTATTTAAGTAGGTTGGTGCAATTAATTAAACTTAAGCTAATTGGAAAGACGTGGGTAAGAAAACTGGTAAAACATGCGATTTCAATGAACACTTAAATGAGTGATTACTTTTCACAACTGGATTATTTTTTGTTTCAAAGATTGCGTTCGTAGAAAGTGTTTTCTTTTTTGAACTTGTTAATATCTGATTTAAATTAACTGTTACTGGATACTTTTTCTAATTCTTTACATTTACTAGAAAAATTGCAAATGTTGTGCTTTTATTCTAAAAAGCTTGTTTCATAGAATTCAAAATTTTTAAGAAATTATTTAAAATAAATTTTATTCTGTGGATTGTTTTTATATTTTTGGTGGTATTAATTTTTTATATTTTTAATTAAGCTGTTTCAGTATTCTTCATTCAATCTTTTCTTGACAGATCCCTGATTGGACAGGTGTAAGAAAATTGCCCATTTGTATCTAAATTTAATTTTTGGTTTTTGCTAAAGCAGATTCAGCTGTTTAATTCTTGTCTGTTTGGTAACGTACAAAATTCACTCAGTTCCCCCAAATTTGCCTTTATTTTCTATGGGTTCTGACAACAAATTTTATAAATGTGAACATGATCATGAAATTTCAAACAGTCATACCGACTCTCTGACGTACATATGTACATATATGTATAACGAATTTCAAAACTATACACACATAATGAATTTATTCTCAACACAGCAAAATCTATAACACTGCAGAAAATAAAATTTTCATATACAATCATGTACCACAAGAGAAAGAACTTTTTTTTAAATTAAATAGCTCTCTGTGAAATTAAATAGAAATAATCACTTAAGAGAAGAAACAAAAAAAGAATCGATAACTCATACTCATGAATAAATTAATTAATTAAATCAAAGATGTCACAGTCGATGTCACCTCGTATCTTTGAACCCACTTTGCAATAATTTGAAAAAAAAAATACAAAAACAAACCAAATTTTCTTACCTGCAAAAATACTTTTATCCTATCTAAAGGAGCTGTACAAGTACGTGAAACGGCTCCAGCTATACCACCAGCCGCTAGATGTCGCCACCACATCCCACTTTGCATTTCACTTTGAGTAAAGTCATCAGGTACATTCATATCTTCGCCAATATCGAGGTACTGTAATGAATTAAGAAAAAAATAAATTAAACATTTACCTACATACATAATTTTTTTTTTATAAACAATAAATTAAAATACAAAAAATATGTTAGCTAGGAAAAGTTACATAAACTAAAATTACATGAAGTTCAGCATCGTCAACAGCTGGCAAAGGTAGCATCATTTTCGCTGTGTTTCAATTTTTTGATGTTTATTTGTTGTTAGGAAAAAATAATAATTACAAATAAATGTTGATGTTTTTTTCTTATGAAACTAAAACATTCAAGCGTGCTTGAAGCTCTGAATTTAGAATTTGTGCTTCTTGCCACAATCTAGGAAGAGCATAACATTTTGGCGAAAATACATATAGTGTCGTAGTCGGTAGGTTCTCTCTGTCTCTGTGCTCATTCGGTTGGCATATCAGCGTCAGCGTCAGCTTCAGCGTCAGCGTCAACTTCAACCTCAACAGCACAAAATTAAATTATAAAGAATATTTTATTGTCAAGTGTATATCAATCGACTTTTTTAGAGAGAGAGTTGTAGTTTTTGCAAATAGTACGATATACGACTACGAGTATCGAGTATGAGTATAATAAACTTGAACTAAACTAAAAAATAAAAAGCAACGTTCTTCTCTAGGCGTGCGCTCTCTCGTTTGAGGAAGTAAAATTAGTCTTTTTTATTTATGTATGTAGCTGCTTGTGATGTGAGTGACACGCAATTTTACGCTTATAAAATAATTATAAATAAAAATAAGAGAGTTTTCATAAAAAAGAGAAGGAATATTAGTAGTGCAAGGCTTGCCAATTAATTTATAATATCTATTATTTATTATATGCAAGTGATTATTTTGCCCCCATAGCTAGACTAGATACACATTATGGATTGTGCAAGTGCAATCCGCGCGAACAAAACGAAAAGTTAGACACATGCAGCGCAGTGAAGAATGCAACAGGGGGGTGTTAAGATGAGCCATGAATTTGCATGATGGCAATGGGGGTTGCTATTGTTCATTTGGCTTGGAAATGGAAACTACAGTGGATGCAATGCTTAAATGTTTGGTGGATGATTAAGATAAGGAAGCTGTGGCTTAGATATATGTTACATATGTATGTATGTACAGTACATTTATATACAAATGAAATTAATGTATACATAGATATATGTATGTAGATATAGAAATAAAGTTTTGATACAACTAAAAAATGTGAGGCTTTTAAAGATTCGTATACAATTAAGTCCAATGTGGACAACGTAAAATACTGATCAGATGAAAATGGATTAATTTGCTCACTTTTTGACAGATGGAGGTTGAAACTCTCAAAACTTTCAAATATTAGCCGTCAGTTCTCAAGTAGGTATTATTCTAAGACTATTTAAAAATTAAATCATATTGACAATGCATAATTTAAAAGAGATACAATATAAAATAATTTTGAATAAATTCAATCTACAGAAAATGGCTGATGGGAAGTCTTGAAAGATTCTACCAATTTCATGGTTAAAAATTATTAGTAAATTTGTAACTTTTTGAGATCATTTATTTAAAATCAAATTGAAAACAGTTGAAATACAAATTTTAAAAAGCTCGACTTTTGATTTTTGAAACAAAGTAGACATTTTTGAAAAGTTTTTTTTTTAACAACAAGCGAACTGTGGTAGCGATCAGGAATATAGTGAAGAAGTGGTCTAAGAGTTAAGACTAATAGATGATCCATTGTAAATAACGAATATTGATTTTTAAATCGACATCGCCATTGCATATCACTTTGTGTAATCAATAATTAACTATAGGGCCTTAGTAAGTTTATATTGTCGAATGGCAAAAATACTCCAACTAAGTCATTGTAAGCTATGAAATTGTATGTCTCTCATACTTGTTTTTTTTTTTTTTTTTGAAAATACTTCGATATTTTACTCAAATTCTATACCAAAATGCCATACCCCAGTAAGCTCTCTTCAAAAATGACTCCGTCACGGTGGAATGCATTTAACTTTGTGAGAACTACATAACATCATTATTACAAAAATACCATTTTTTTTCTAAAAAGAGCATTTCATTTATTTCTTCTTCTAAGATAATCTCAGCAGACATTTTAACAATAGGTTTGCTCTAAAGTATAGAGTAGTCCTATGGTTTAACAAATCTGAACTGACAAGCTCTGTTTTTTTTTTTTACAACTGAGATCACCCTAACGACATACTTAACTAACTTTAAGTAAAAGTAGTAGGTAAAATACATTTTTTTTAAATTTATTTTTATGGAAGTAAAAGAATACACAACTCAATTTTTTTAAAGTAACAAAAACACAACAAGTTTACTGAAAAATACATTTAAAATAATTTAAAACTTATTTTAAATTTTCATAAATAATTTCAATTTTTTGTTTGTTCAATGTTATCAGGACAATTCGCGCATGTGGGTTTTTAAGTTGTCAAGAACTAAAGGTTAGATTCAACGAACAAAGTTAATGTGGCTTTGTTAAACTCTGTCATAGTTCATTAATTTTGTTTATTTTCTATACAAACTACAAACAACAAGGGTTTCATTACAATTCGTATAATCTAAAAAAGTATCCGTCCATATAAACGCACAAAAACTATTTTTTGGCACATATGTATCTATATTTTTTACGAAAACAACATTTATCAAAATCACGTGAACACACTGTTTTATTGCGTATTTTTTTAAACAGTCTGCAAAAAGAGTATCTAAAAATAAAAAGTTTTTCCTTTATTTGTTTTGGTTAATTTTATTTCAAGGTTATTTTTTTTTGTGCAATTCCTCATAACAGACATTTTACCTTCTTATTAAGTACAATTTAACTTCTAGACTTCATAAGAACAAATCCTTCTTCTTCTGTTATGTATGACCTAAGGGGCTTAATAATAATTGGATTTCATTTTTTTGTTCACTTACAAAATACAAACATACATAATATTTAAAATAGATTATTCAACATTCTTTGTGGAATTTCGAATTCCTTCAAAATATAAATAAACGTGTGTGTGACGTGAAAAATTGTTGCTATTCTAAAGATCAACAATTGGATTTACCATGAACTTGAGAAAGCATTGCTTCTCGCGTGTGTCAGTGTCATTAACAATTTTAAGTTCAAGGCGGATAAACAAATGTTTAGACAGCCGTGCACTCTTATAAGCTGTGCAAGTAGGCGAGTAGTTAATGGTTTGGTTATGGCCAATGTGCTTATTGTGGAAGTAATTTTTAATAAAAGTAATTTTCCATTAATGGGAATTGTTATTGCTTAATGGGTTTGTTATTTTCTTTGGATAATCTTATTTAGAGTACGAAAAGGGGAAGGCCAAATATAATTTCCTTTAATCCTGATTTCTGATATTTAAAATGCAAGTGGGAACATTCACAGCCTTAACCTCAAGGAACTTGAAAAATTTAGTTTGAAGTAAATGTTAAAAAAAATGAATTGTGAATATTTGTTTGTATGCAATCAAGACCACCTTTTTTCAATAATCTTGATTCCTAAAGAATGTAAAAAAAAATTATACAGTAAATAGATTAAATTAAATTAATGACAACTAAACCGAATTCATCTCAAAGTTCTCTATTGACGTAAATATTCAAAGTCCAGCTGAATATTAAAAAGCGATATTTATTCAAAATATTGTTATAAATTTAATTAAACAAATTCATAAATGAAATATTCATTATTTCATAACATCAGAATAAGTATTGCATCATACATATTTTAAAGTGTTTGTAATATTATAGTGATAAATAACTATTACGCTTCCCTTTATACCTATATAGTAATAACTATATATTATGTATGTATGTAGTTTGTATGTACCCCTAAATTATAAGACAGTAATAAACTCTGTTGAATGGCAAAGTTTTTTATTTACTTTAGTAAAAGTATATCTTTGTGGTTGATAATATGTATTTTACCATATTTGACAGTTGCTCGTTTGAAAAGTGTTCTTTATTTTTCAGTTTTGACATGGAACTTGTTATGCAAATAATAATAAATAAATAATAAGTTGCCAAAAATAGAAGTCAATTTTCTGCCAGCGGACCAATCAAAGACTAGAGGCTTTATCTGAACTACCAAATGTCTTTAAAAAAAAATTCGTATTGAAGGAAAAATTTCCACAATAAGTTGAATGTTGACAACAATGAATCAGCACTTACTTAACTGATTGATGTTTTTTTTTATTTTTTTAGTCACAGTAAGGAGGCCTGATGAATTTATTTACAAAAAAGCTTCCCTAACCTAACCAAATAACAAATGAACAATCGCAATCATTTAAATTATTTAATAGAATAGAAAAAAACAAGTTGCGCTCATCGGAACCATTTTTTTGTGAAAATTATCTTTCGCATGTGCATATAGTTCAGGTTCAGGGTAGTATTTTACAACCCCTTCCCGATTGAGGTGTAACTTTATGTTTAAATATTACATTATTGCTTATATTATTGTACTTGTTGTAAAAGTGTTTGCGTTGAATAAAGTTAAACAAAATGACATCTCAAGTGTGTGAGATTGAACTCTTCATGGTGTGTTTGCCTTTGCGCCTGCTACACACAAGGCTATGAACATAATATAATCGGGCATTTAAGGTGATGATTGTGTACTATTTTGCATGTCATGAGACGGTTCAAGTTTAGCAATAAACAAATTATTTTGTTTACAATAAGCATAGCTGTCTGAATGCAGATGGAAACTTTTAATGCGAGATTTGTTCAACTTTAAATCAACAATCAGGAAAATCTGACATTTGAAACCGTGTCATAAAAATGACTTTTATTAAGAAAGTGGTTTGTAGGTATTTGTAAATTATTAATTATCTCTTAGTTATAAATATACAGTAATAAAAAAAGATCAAATTTGTGTAACCGTAGTTCTAATGGTGAGTAGGAAACTCTTCCGAATTATCAAACGAGAGGGCCTTACCTTCATAACTTTTTGACCAAGAGCGTTGCATTAATATAGTAAATAATTAATAAATTGAAAAAATTCTATAACAGAAAGAAACACTTTTGTGACATTCTTTGTCAAATAAATAAAAAATGTATGTCTAATTTGCAGGCAAAACATCTATACATGTAAATATCTTCACATATTGTTTAACGCATTGCGATTACTCAATCAAATATTTTACGCTGCGTGCGATCGTGTTCGGGTTAAGAGCTTCTTATCTGACTTATTACACCTGCATCATTGACAATTTCATAAACAGTGGACAAACGGCAAGCCCATACCTCATTGAACGAGTACGACGAGTAACCAAATGAATGTCATGAAAGACTCTTGCACGAGTTTGAATGAAGACGGATATGAATCATGAACTAAGTAGTTCGACTGAAGAACGCATGTGTAGAATAATAAAACTACTAAAGTGTGCATAGTTATCACGCATATGCCATATGATACCTTTTGATCTGGCAAAAACTAGAAGAATCAAGTATTTGAATAACCCAGTCGGCGCAGTCCGATGCAAAGTTCATATAACTGGATGAGTATCTGCTTGAAAGAGTGCATGGCTTTAAATTAAAATAAAAAGTCGCATTTGTTTGAGATGGGAAAGTGTTTCAAGGTAACTTGTACGTTATATCAATCGAAAAGTAATAATAAAAGCGGAAAAGTCCGACTATTTATCATAGGAAAATAAATATGGGAATTAGGTTTGTAAAGTAAAATTCCATGTTGAAAACATGAATGGATTAGACTACTTTCTTTACTAGCCAGACAAATTTTATTTTATTTTTGGAAAGTACAAAAATTCATTCTCACATTTTGATTTTTTCGAATCGAGCTTCTATTTCTGTTCAATATTTTGTTCAATATCTGTGATCGTAATACAGGTGCGACTTATTATAATCTGTTTTTTTTTAACTCTAATTCCAGCAAAAAGTCTTTTTGTATTTTGTAATTATGAATACCTAGGTATCTTTTTTTCTCATCAATTTGTATTTTTATTTTGCAAGACCTAATTTCAATACATTAGACTTAAACTGTGCAAAAAAATAAAGCTATTTCGACACTGTTATTAAAATACCTACACCAAAACAACTAATTAACCGATTAACACCATCTGTTGCCTACAAATTGGCAACAAATGAAATTTTTTAAAAAATATTTTTTTTTTTTTGTTGGGAAACTAACCTAATAACTTACATACAAAACCTGAATATCTTTAAGTAATCTTAACACTAATTTTTTTTTTTTTTTCATTCATTAGAAAAATAACCCTGAAATTAACCGTTCAAAGTTTCAATGACTCATTCAAGTTCATAGTAAATTATAAATCAAACTGTCGACACAAAATTCCAACGAAAAGTTTCGTATCTTCGTCGCTCATCAAGACACGCTTATGAATATTTGCTTTCGTATCAACAAAAAAATATACCAATAACTCTAAAAGTCATTAATTAGCTTTGCTATAAAACACGATTGACGCGGCGCGAGTAACTTTTACTCACACACACCAACTAAACAATTTTATTCATGATTATAATTTTGCTATCGAATTGGACAAAAAAAAAGTATCTCTTCAAACAAAAGACTTTGCGTGTGTCATTCAGAGGTAATTTTATGTACATGGAAGTTTGTGTTGCTGTTGCTAAGTGCGATACAAAAAAAATCGCGTTTAGCTCCGTAAAAATCAACAAGAAGAGGAATAGCCAGTTGTTAAGGGAGCTAGCACTAGCACATGGCAATGGCATGCCAAATTCTCTTTAATATTTTAAAAAAAAATTAAGAGAATCGGAGAATGTGAATGAAAGATGGAATTATTTTTTCATGAGTAATCCACAAATACACTCGCACAAAAGAATCAAACTTATACTTAGTTTAAAGAAAAAGGATATTTACCCTGGACATCATGTCCCGGAATATGATGACAAAGTCTTCCAACATATCCCCGGCTAGAGCCATCTGATGGATATTGTGGTAATCCACTTGCATATTTATATTGTTGCTTTTTAACATTTTGTTTTTTTTTTTTTGTTTTGTAACGTTTGTATTAATTATTATTTTATTTCAAAAAATCACCACCAAAATGTTCAATCACAGTTCAGTTCAATTCAGACTTGTTTTTGGGTCCAAAATTATATATTAGAAATTTGTACATAAATTATTTCAATTTGCTTGGATAATTTTAAAATGCACAGCAGCATTATGAGCCATAGTTTCGCATTACGTGTTCTATTTCAAGCTTCAAGTCTTACGCCAAAAACTTTCACTTTTTATTTTTATTTATTGAAGTTGAAGCAGACAGTCCAATTTATCAAATAAAAAGTCCGTTTGAAAAAAACTTCAAATATTTTCGCACTGTTTTGACCGGAAATTACAAAAATACTCTCTATTTGTATAGCAAAAGTAGTAGAAAGGTTATTTTTTATTTAGAGGATTGATAGAGGGCGCTTTTCACACACTAAGGATAACAGTTCCTGATTGGTAATTAAAAATTCCAACTGTATCCGTTGTAGCGTTTTGAATTCGCCGCCGCTTCCGCCGTTCGATCGTCTACTACACAAGACAGTAGTTGTTTTAAGACTGAATTCAAAAGTGCCAAATCGAACGAACGTCACTTGAAGACTGCATCGAGCGTGATAGTACAGACTGACCGACTGACGCAATCCAATGTGATTACGATTACGAATACGAATGGTTAAGCGGTTTGAGGGGTTGGTTTTGGCACCGTGTTCTTATAGCTCTCTTCAAATACGTTTGTATTTTAAATACATAGAGAAGGGCACATAGATACACATTGTTATGAAAAAGGGGGACTTTGATCATTGGCATTTATAAGTGTAATATGTGAGAGGATTTTCAGAAGAGTGTTATCAGAGCAATTTGTTGTTCTTCTTATAAGCTTCATGCTTCACTATTACATTCCGGTTGTGCCAGTCGTAAATAGTGGATTGTTTTAAACCGAAAAATGGTATTAAAATGAAGTGTTTGTTCAACAAGTTTTTGTCTAAAGTGTAGCTACACGACGACACGACGAAGAAAGTTTCGACTGGGTATAATTTGGCTGTTTAAGTCTATATTATTTTGAACTACGATTCTACTAATGCTAAAAAAAACGTTATCAAAATCAAGACCAAATCGCAATGTTTTTTTTTTTATTTAATATCCCACTGTTTGTGACGTCAAGTCTCGGTCACTCGCAGATTGATGTGATAATTTAAATTGTATTTTGCAAACGTTAATAGGCAATTGTGAAGTCTGCATTCTCTTTCTCGCTCTCTTTATTGAATTTGTGTTAGTTTTTGAGTAGCTTAGTTAGATCTTTATTTTTTTTTTGCTTTTATTTTCAGCGACAGAATAAAATTTGCACAACCAACTAGAATATACTAGAATAATGACAATTTGCGATACTACCTTGTTTGTTGTTGGATAAAGGCTTATGTAACACAAAACTTGGAAGTGAATTTTCTCGGTTCTCGCATTCAAGAAAAGTGTGATAAATAGCTCACAATAGTCACAAGAGACAAAATAGATACCATAAAATGGGCTAGAAGAGAATGTTGATGTCGAGAATATATTATACATAATATGTACATATGTATATATGTATGTATGCGATCGAGAAAAAAAGAATATGTATCACGGGAAAAAACACTAATTTTGTTTGCTTATGAAATTAAAGAGTAACGATCGCATGGTGCCGATCTTGATGGATGGGGTCGAGGGTTTATTAGTCGCCGTTTTCGTCGTCGTTGTCTGTCTACAAAAATGTTCAAGTAGGTACATAAATATACCTGGATTTGTTTTTGCATTCTTTATAGGTGATAATGTACCTATAGCCCTAAAATTTAGAGCCAAGAGTTCTTTCACAAAAATACTCATGGCGCAAGAACAGAAATATATTTAAGTACCTAGGTACATACGTTGTTAATCATTACCTCAGCCAGCTGTAAGGGGTCTTGCTAAAAATTAAAAAAGTTCAAATAAATCTAAATTAGTGGCGGCGCGGCTTCGTCGTCGGTCGGCGGTGTTTTACAGGTTCACTTGAAGGACAAAATAATATGATGAGATTTTTTGAATTGATATTATAACTTTCGTAGGTAGGTAATTTAATTAATTAATTATTTTTTTAAAATAGGGGTGAATAATGCTAGCGCCCTTGCTCCGGGAATTAAAAAAAAGGGAGAACTTTAAAACTGGGAGAGACAAAATATTTTTAGATACATACGTATATGTATGTACATACATATGTACCTACATACATACCTACATACATACTATGTATCTTTGCAAATACAAAATCTTATCTTGTTTGTTTTGCGTTAGTAAAGACGACAAAACTAGGTTGCTATAAAAAACACAAATTTAAAAAAACAACACAATGACAACAAAGACTTTTTTTTCGCAATAATTCGCCGATAATTATACCGTTCTCGTTACAAATGGAAAAAGAGGCTGGGTGCGACCCACACTGATAACTTCCCATTTTGTATTTATTGTATAAAAATGGCAATTTGATTTTCGTCAATATTTTATCATTTTTTAGTTATTGACAATTGCATTATGTTGAAAATAAAATACATTTAAAGTCAACGTCATTGCTTGTTGTGCTAATATTTAAGTCGAAAAACAATTTTTGTCACTTTTCTGTAAATTTCGGTTTTAGTTTTTTATTTTTCGTAAAAAAAACTGTCAATTCGATATTTGTCAAAATTGGTGCATATATTAATAATTGTATTTTGTACAAACTTAAATAAGTCTGAAGTCCATATCGGTGCTCATTCTCGAGATATTCAAGTCAAAACACACTTTTTACCAACTTTTCTTAGAATTGTTTGTACTTTTTTATTTTTTGTAAAAAAAATGTCAATTGAATTTTTTCGAAAAATATACCAGATGTTAAAGATAGTATTTTCTATAGTAAAAAAATATTTTGCAGATGATATCATTTTTTTCTTCATTGTATATTTGCGCTCCACAGTTTTTTTTTTTAGTTTTTACTTTTTAAAAAAATAACGGTTCATTGAACTATTTCCAAATTTATACCAAACCTGTATTACATTGCTATCTACACAATAAAATTTATTTGAAGTCAATAGCATCATCCGTTTTTGAATATTTGCAACCAACTAAAATGTTTTTTTAAAACTGCTATGGTGAAAAAACCGTTCGACAAATTTTTTAAAAGTCCTTTCTGCATTTTATGAAGTTATAACCTATTGAACAAAATTTACTTCGTGTTGATATCTTTATTCATTCTCGAGATACCGTTAACAAAAAAAGGGGTCTCGAACGTACGAACGTACATATGTACGTACACACACACACACACAGACATCTCTCTACAAATGACGAATTTAGATTCTAGGAACCATAAAACGTCCAGATTTGTCAAAAATTTTAATTTGACAAATCGGACCGATTACAATAACTCCCTATGGGAAGTTAATAAGGAATTCTGAACTTTGACAGTTGGTCGCTATGTAAATGCATATGTTCATCGTCAAATTGGCTGTCATTTGTTCAGTCTGTTTCACTTTCGTCAATAGATTTGAATCCAAAATAAAACCAAAATTATGAAATTATAAAAAAATGAAAAACTGAATTTGTAAAACATTTCACCAGTGTTTGAGGAAAATTTATATAAAAAGTGGGTCTTATGCAGCTTTTATTCAAGACAACTCAAAATAAATACTATATTAACCAAAGTTTATTACAAAAAAAAAAAAAAAATAACTCCAATCACTTCAAACAAATGTGTTAAAATTCCATACAATAACAAAGGGCCGAAAATACTTTAAGAATGCTATTCTTTAAAAAAAAACATTTAAAATTTAGCAAATTTTAAACGTGTTATCTTATTTCCTTAGTCTTTTGATTAAAATTGAACTTTGTCAACAAAAAAAAAATACATAGGTATATATATATTAAATATATATTTTTGACATTAAAGCTACTAGGTGGTAGATAGGTATGGAATACATAAGTATATACAAACATTTGCTTTGACTTTTATTTCTATTGAATTTCTTTGATAACTGACAAGGCAGCTTTGATACAAACAAGCTTCACTTACATATATATTTCGGAGGCGTAGCACTTTTTATCAGTTGTCGGTTTTATAAAAATTATATTCAGTTGTGTGTACGTACACTTGTATTGGATTCAATCTATTGACTTTCCTGTCTAGACAAAAATTCTAACAATATAATACAAACAAAAATAAATATAATTCCTCGAAAATTTACCCATACGTTAAATAAAATGTGCTAACTAACATAATAGGCTATAAAAATATAACTTTTTAGGAGTAAGCGAAATGAATCAACTGTGTTTATCAAATAAAAATTACAATGTTTAAAATAATAAAGAAAGTTAAAATCAAACTAAGTTAAGGCTTAAGAGTTATGAATCTCCTAATTTATATTAACTCTATGAGCCAGTTTAAATGTTCAAGTAGAACGAAGCTTGCGCAATAAAATTAAGTACAACATTCATCACAACTTCAAATTAGCTGTTTCTAAAATTAGTGCTACTAGATTCAAGGATTAACATCTATAGAAAAATCCTTACTCCGAAAAAAAAATAAGACTTATTTTTGGATACCAAAAAAGTTTTTAATGGCGTTTGGTCTTATTACCTAAGGTCAATTTTTGGGCGTTGTGAAATTTTTTGTTTGTATTTACTTCATGGCTATATGTAAATAACTGTTTAAAAATTATTTTGGACATTTTCACGATTCTTTTAGGCTTCCGGGACTATATACCATTTTTAAATTTTAGACTTTATGGTTTGCGTTCATATTTATTATGTTATTTGTTTATAAAAGAGATGTATCAACTTACATTTGGTACAGTACTTATTCGTCTTGCCGTATCTATAATTATACAATAAAGAATGCAAATGGACTTAGTCCTACGGACAAATAAGATATCTGTCATTGCGATTAACTTTTTGAATTTGCTTTGCATGTTGTTTTTTTTTTTTGTATTTATTTTATTTTGCACATTCAGTTTTGTTTCCTTTTTGAGCTTCAGTTTTCAGTTCCTTGTTATATGTTTGTGTAGTGTTTAAAATAAATACTCCCACTGTTTATCATATAAACAATCGAAAACAGCGGAAATGGGACACTTTAGATAATAAATCTTTTTAATATGAACACAGCAAATTAAACACACATACACTTCAAGCATATTCGCAAAAGTTAAGTACTTTGTCCGGAGTTGCACGACCTATCAACTGACTTTTTACACATCAAATCTTTGCAAATATTAAAGTAACAATAGGAAGAAAAAACATACACGGGTATTTTTTCCAACAGATAATCAAGTCACGTCATAAGCAATTTAATTAAATTGATTCGAGAGTCAACAGAAAAACTAACTTAAACTGGCAGACACGAGTCATATTAACTATATTAATCCCCTATCACACCGGCGCGCGGCTGTGGTTGAACATTACATTAAGAACGGCTGTTTACATAGTCTATTTATCTGTTGGTTTGACGCGCATGTTAGCACAATGCCCCAACAACTTAATGCTCCTCGTGATAAGAAGTATGGAAAACTTCAAGTTCGCAATTTCAAGCTAGAACGAACAAGTACGACGGACGCCCGAGTCATGTCGTGCTGCGCTGTTTACCCACGGGATTATTATCAACTCCTCGTCGAATATACAATAAATGCCGCTGTTTGACTGACTGTAAATTTAAGACAACATCGATAGTTAGTATACCTACTTAGTTTTTGCCACGTTGACTTATTGATTACATCGACGCGCCAGGAATGATGTAAAGTATTAATTAAATACAAGCTTAAATTTAATCACTGTTTGAGGGCTGTAATTATCGAATACTAATAAAATGATAAGACTTATAAACCTTTTTAACAATCTGTTAAAGCAAGGAGTACCCTTGTTGAGTTTTGTTCAGGCGCTTTAGAAATAATAAGACAAAAACTATTTTAAGACGTAAGCCACTACCTTAAACACTTTTTTAAGATCGTATTGTGTTATAATCGACAATTAATTTGCACCTAAATTTGTTGATAATTTACTGTGGAGTGGAATTATAAAATTTACAACATAAATAAGATCACACAGTTAAGTTGTTGATAGTGCTTTGGTGAAAACTCATTCACAATTGATTTGAAAAAAAAAAATTGTATAAGAAAAATGTTACGTATTCGACCAAGTGAACACATTATAAATAGGCATTATAACAAAGTCAGAATAAATATGCTTATATTTTTATGCAAGTTTAAAAGAAACTCATGTTTATAAAAAAATTACAAAAAAGGCATCACAAAAAAATCTGAGATTTCTCAGTTGGTCTTAGCGTTTTTCAATGTCAAGCGAAATGTTGCCAACATCTGTGAAACACAAGGAATAAAGTGAAATAAAAAGAACAAATGTGGTATTTGTTTTTGTCAGGTATTTAAAATTTAATACATAATTTTTACTGGTCCGATTCAGTCAGTGTTTTGCAGGCTGATTTTTTCATTATAATCTTTCATTATTTAAAAGCTCTCATATTAGGGACTATTTCAAGTACGATTCCATTACGCTTGAATTTATAACACATAGTAATTGCTCGTGCACAATTACATTAGAAAAAAGCACCATCATGGTGTGTTCAATCACGCTGTTATCACTTTAAATTAATTAAATGTCATGAATTAATGATAAAAAAGTACATTTTACGAAACTTAACCTTAGATAGGAAAGAAAATGTAAGGATTTTAAATGTAAAAATGAAAGACACTTTTTATCTTGCCTGTCTCTCTGCTTTATATATACACATACATACATACATTTGTGCATATGTTTGAATGTATGTTTTGAAAAGTAATTTCGTAAAAGGGGCTTGTCTTTTTTATTAAACACAGTCGCGTGAGAAAAGTATCCTACAGTTTTTTTATCTTCAAATTTAATTTACCTATCACAGGTTGATATTTCTCTGCAGCCGGTGATGCTGCATCAGCGTTAAATAAAGACTATTTTAAACAAACGTTAGCCCTTGATTGGAAAATTCAATAGAGAAATACGTTATGAGTAATGACCGATGGGGGGTCAATCAAATAGACACCATTTATTTACAGACATATTACTCCATTCTATACTCGTACAATTGGAGGCTCGTTCGAGTTGGCTGCAGTCGATTGGTTATCTATTTATTAGCTTCATCAGCAACAAAAAACAGTTCTAGAACTGATTGTGACGTCAATTTATAGTGTAGTGAAACTTAAATAATTCCATGCCACGACGACCACAATACGACAAAAACAAATAAATATTTGATACCTATTTGTGGTTATAAATAAGTGTGTAAAAAGTTGAAATGTCGCACTGGTTCTTTCCTCGAGCTTCTCTTATCAGGAAATACATATAAGTTTTTAGTGCCTTTTTGCGCATGAATTGATTTGGAAAGTACAAAGAGCATAAGCAGTCGAACAAGGTCAGACAATTATAAGAGAAATAAGTTCACACAAACGTATCTAGCTATCAGTTGTGATGACAACAATACAATTTATTATTGCAATGAAAATATTTTTCACGGTTGCTGATTAATAACTAAAGTGAAGTTTATTTGTTTTGAAAAATTGTTGTATTTAAACAGAAAAGATTACAAGTATTGATTATAATCGCAAAAATAATATTAGAGCCTAAAACAATGCAATAGTTTTAAATAATTTGGATCATAATTTTTAAACCCAATAACATGTTAAAAACGATTATAGGAGCTTTTACATTTTGTTGGCCTTTTTTGTAAGGTAAAACAACAATTCAGGCACAAATGATTGAAATATTGACGAAAGGTTTAATTTTGTATGTAAAGTAAACACGAACTTTGTCAATCTGCACTGAAAACTGTTAAAGAATATTTTTGAAAAATAAAAGTTTTTTCTGACTAAGTAATAGTAAGTTTAGTGGGATTACGTTCAAATAACAGAACAAAACTTAAGCTAGCTAGTTGTAGCTGCTTACAAGTACTGTTATTTAGAATTACGTAGAAAAATTTGGCGTGTTAATGGTGCATATAAAGATTAAGATATGGGCACATATAACAGCTTGTAATCTGTAAATAATAAGCACTGTTATTACTTATTTAATTATTTTGTTTATAAATAATAAATTGTATGAACATAAAAAAATGATATAAATCGCAAATTATTTAAAACTAACCAAATTGTTGGACATTTTTAAAACAAAATATGTTATGTGACGATTTAATGAAAATGGTGAATTGATGAATACACATTCATATCAAAACTACATTAAACACTAAAGCTTGTTTTTTTTTTCTCTAACATAGTAAACAAAACTTTACAACAATTAAAATGTCTTGCATGAATATATTATGTTTATCCAATACCTTCAGGTCATCCTCTGACAATCATGATGATGTCAGTTTTAATAAATTCTTGATTTTTATTGCCATAATACAAACAAACAAAAAATATTGTTATTATAAAAATTGATTTTATGAATGAGTATATTATTTATAGAGGCTAAACTAGAATTAAATGAGTAAGAAAATAATGATTGTTAGATATTAAAATGCATAAAATTTCAGAAATAAATAGATAGTTGGGTTGCAGTAAATATTAACTTCTTGTGTTATTATTACCAAAACTATCTAATTTAATATTAATTTTATATAAATATTCCATTAACCTAGCAATGAAAAGAACGCATATAAATATTGTATCATTTTTATAAATGAAACTGATCCCTTACTACATATAATAATAATCAGAATTTGATTGTTTTCCGATTATTAAATAGTCAGAATTTGTTTATTGTTCTGATTATTTTTGTCAAAGTTACCGTATTTTAAATGGCAAACCGCGTTTTTATTAATGGCTTGAAATTGGTTTTGTCGTGATGCTTTGCAATCAAATCAATCTTTGACCCAGTACACTCATTTCAAATCACGTGAAATCGCGGAGAGTTTTTATTAATTTAAAAACTAATAAAACCAAATAAGCCATGCTGAAACAAAAGAAACAATAAAGCTTACACACAACTAAAGATCAGTGGGGAAAAAATTTGCACAAAATAATATCAATCAATATGCATGTTGTTTTTTTTTTTTTTTTTTGTTATTTAAAATATTGCTCAGAACAGCACGACGCACGCAAATACAATTTTTGTTTTCCATTTTCAATAATTATTTATCAACGGTAATTTTAACCAATCAATGCATTCCTTTCAATTTTAAGGTATTTAATTTAAACTATAAGTTGTCTAGAAAAACTGCTTAAATTGTTTAAATTTGAAACACATCAAACTTACAGTAGAATGCCGCCAAAATTTTATTAAACCATGAATGTCTGTTGATGGTGCTAATAGTAAGAAGTCTCGCCATTCGTTAAAACTTATATTTAAACTACCATCTTGATCCATTCTAGAAGGAGAATATAAGTTCTTAGTCTATTTTATTGAATCAATTTCAAAGTCAAATCTACAAACCTTTTTAATAAATGCTTTGCTTCAGCTTGATCAACTTCAATACCTAAATCTTTGAATGCTGATATCAACTCCTCCAAGTCAACTTTTCCTGAAAAAAAATTGTAAAATATAAATAAGACATTTGTACATAAATATATGTATATATAATACATATTGGAATCAAAATAAATTTTAACTCACCATCACGGTTTTTATCCAAGTGAGAAAATTGAAGCCGAAGATTCTTTTCATGCTCTCGGACATAATGTACAAATTCAGCAAGTCCCACATCTCCACTTTGAGTTTTATCAGATTGTTTTAGGAAATTCTAAAAAATTTAAATTAAGACAATTTAGAACAAAAAAAAAAAAACTTTCTCCAGAAAACAAAAAATATGATAATATGTCTTGGTTAGAACAGTGCTTATTTTTGAAAGATTTGAGTCTTTGTTTTTTTTTCACTATTCATAAATTGTGTTTTCATTGTCTAAAAGTTGTGAAGGTACCAGCAAAAAATTTTATTTACCAAATCGTACAGAGTTCGCTTTTATGTCCCCAACAAAAATGTGTATAGTATGTATGTATGTATTTAAAATATGAATATTTCCTATTAATAGTTAAATCGGAATGTTTTGTTTTTTAAATAAAATTAAAAAAAAAAAGACTTATTGCAAAGAATAAAAAACAACAAACGGTACAGCTCTGTCTAAAGTCCATTTTAATTATGAATATGTATCGGTGATAGGTTGAGTTTATTTATTTAAAAAAAAGCACTTCTCTTTAACGAAATCTCTTCCGTGTTTTATTTATTTCAAACTGCAGCTACGATTAAATAAAATGATCATTTTGCATACTTTTAGATTAGAAACTTAATCCGATGAACAGAATAGCCACATCCTTTAAGATTTTAATATGTAATAAATATATTTTATATTAAATTGCTCTTGTCTTTTTTATCGCTTTTGAGGCGCCACATATATTTTCTCAGACAGAACACCGTAAAGGACTTAATGGAATAAAAAAGTAGCTTTCGTGCATAGCTAACATCAAGGTCATTCCTGGTCAATTTCTTTATCGCAAAAGTTCAAATGCTCTACTTACTCTGACACATTAAGTCTTCTTTTTTAAACACTTTGGCTTAGATCCAATTTAAATAAATATTTATCATGCCACCTAATTAGATAAATAATTATTATTTCAATCATAAAGCAACACACAGAACTGCAAATTCTTTTATTTTATGTAAAGAACAATTTATGATATAGTTGACACATAGAAACCTTAGAAAATTTCTTTCCTTCGTTTCTAATTACAATAACAATTAGTTTATATTAATTCAATACAAATCGTGCCATTGGTTTTGAAATAGGACAAAAATAGAGTGAATTTTGCATTTGAAAGTATTGTCACTTTTAACCCGTAAGCTAAAGAATACTTTTTGTATATGTATGTGCATATAGTATATCCCCGCTCCTGTTCGTTTTGAGAACATGCAGAGATTAGTGATGTACGACTACATAGTCTGTTTTATAGAATTTATCTTCAACAAAAGAAAAATAATGGCAGCTCCCTTTCCTCTCAGTTGAATGAGTGCTGCCCAACGATGGCTAAAGCTTTGTTAAGACTTTTTTAAATAAATCTTAACCGCACAGCAGAACGACCTTTAAAACATAAAAAGAATTTCATACATTCATACAAATAATATACACTAAATTGTTGTGAAAATCGATTTTGTACGAAATGCGAAGTGTTGAATATAATAAGTGACAGAATGTTATCAACAAAAGAACTGCTGCATGCGAAAGTTAGTTTGGATAAATGTATGTAAAATGTTTATAAAATGAATGCCATTTTAATGGATTTTATAAAAAGTTAACAAAATATTCGATTTATATGACTTTAACCTCTTGGTAATATCTTCGAATTTATGGCAACGAAAAAATATATTCTGAACATATATTTTAGATGATAACATAAAAATAGAATTACTTCATTTAAAATTCAATTTTAATAAACCTTAAAATATATCTCAATGTTTTTATTGAACATTTTAAATGATTTTATAATGGACAATTTCGATTAAGTATTTTATACCATTTAGTATGAAAAGTTAACGTATGAGTAGAGGACTGTTTTTTTTCTTAACTACAATTCTAAGGAATTTTTGATAATGCAAACATAATTTACTTGGCTAAGAAAAACTCTTCGATATTTTAAATCGATGACAACCAAAAATGTTTATATCATCTTCCTTCTATAATTTGCATTAAAATGTGGTTTGATGTTTAGGTTAACTTTCTTTTCCATCATTCCTCTTCTTTCATTCATTCTTTCGATTCGGTAACAAGGTGGTATAAAAGTGGTTCCGCCACTTAACTGTTCCCATTGAATATTTTTTAATTTATTGTGACATCATAATCTAATAACCCATTAAGATTTTTCGATTATGTAGATACATACATATGTAGGTTCAAATGTACCCATTTACAAATGAGCATTTTTTTATGAAATACAAAAACATAAATTCTTAAAGACTACCTCTGCATATACACTCGATAATCCAAATTCCTTAAGTGCATCGGATAGGTCATGAATATCAATCTTGCCATTGCCGTCACGATCAAGGGTGTTGAATAATTTCCCCAGACGTTCTTCATCCTCGTGGGGCATTTCGGACGGCAGCTGTTGCTGTTGTAGCTGCTGCTGTTGCTGCTGCAACTGAAGTTGCTGTAGTGCAATCCGGTCATTTTCAGCTACTGTCGATAAAACACTTGTAATGGGAATCAACTTCACCGCATGCTGTTGTTGCAATTGTTGCTGGTTTGCTGCCTTATCAGCAGCGGTTGAGTTTGTTGAATGTAAGTTAACACTAGTATTAGCGTTAACCATTCTTGTTGCTGCAAAGTTTATTTTAAACTTGTGGAAAAAACAAAGTTTTTTATACTTATTAGTGTCTCTTTTAATCAAATTTTCGCCTCGTTCAAATGAGTTTGAGATAGGTCTCTACCTTTGCGCGAAATTAACCAACCCAATTGTAATTGGATTGACCGTGGAAAACTGCAACCAACACGCACAGCCGCTTTGCGAATATGTAAAAAGGGGTTGTCCCTAAAAATAGACCCAATAAACGCACTAATACAATTCTTTATGTTGTTTTAAAGGTTTCGTAAAATAAGTGTTTTAATATACATCACTCTGTAATATGTTCGAATTCAGAAACACAGATATAATAATGGGGTTAGTGAAATAGGAGGATGTCGGCGGCGACAATGTTACGTTCACGATGACGAATTTCCCGAATTTTTGCACTGGATCCCTATACAAGCAAATTGAATTGAGATCTTCTGAGGAATCCGAATCCGGAATGAAACGCGTGCGACCAGAAGCGAAAAAACGACTGATGACACAGCAAAGTGTACAATTACTGCTCACTGCTGCACACAAGAAATATTTAAACTATTTTTCCTAGAGAACAAAATCACACTTTCTAAAGAGCAGAGTAAAAATTGATTACTCCGCACCACTGGACTATGTGGACTTCACGAAAAATCAATGAAAGTGCATGATATTTGTAGAGAACAGGGGACCGACCACGACGACGACTGGACGGTGGACGACTACAAGACGATGGGGGATAGCTACGACCAGGAACGAGACGACTTTATGTCTAGTCAACACTTTTTTCTGTGAAAATCACCGAGAAAACTTGTCATAAAATTTAGATTTTGGGTTTGGTTTTTGGAATTTTTTTTTGTTTCTTTCTTTCCGGTGGCCTTATTCTATTTTAGAAGTACATATATATCTATCTATACCGAATTGCCGATACGCTGGGAATCGAGCTTATAAAACTTATCCACATGTGGTAAAGGAAAGTTTTTGCTTTTATTGTATTTTTTCTAGACAATGACGCGGGCCAAAGAGCGTTTTTCTTTTTGCTAATGTTGCAGAATACCGAAGCCGAACCGAATTCGATGTCGAAGTGCCAAAGGAAAGGTGCCGATTGCCGAAGCTGTGGTAGCTGTAGCTTGTTTCTTTTGGTTCTCTGGCTCCTAATTCTCGTGCTTATTCGACAGTCCACTCATATTGCAAAAATTTTGACATTTTCTTTGGTGGGTTATTCCTTTTTTCGAATTTGAAGGTAAATGTCAAAACGAAAGTAGGTCAAAGCATCAAGCTAAGGTGCGGTATCTAACGAGGGTTGTGACGTCTGGCGGTAAGTAGATATATTAATTTGGATATATCACAGTAGAATTAAAAAGTGCTACACGAAATAAGAAAAACCTTAAGATTATTGAAAAAGAATTTCATTCAATAATTTTAATTAAATTTAGAACTCAGACTTAAAACTATTATTACTATTATAATAATTCCCAGCCCACATTAAACTTTTGACTAGTACACACATTTAAATTAATAAGCATTTAAATTAATAACGGCCTCTAATACCTTTTGAGATTCGATACCTTTAGTTCACAATTGCATAAATTATATTTTTTATCTTAAAATTCCCACTTTACGACTCTAATACCCAGTCAAAAATGTACATATGTAGTTATGTTCTTGTGGCTCTAAGGCGATGAATTGTCATGCAATTGATTATAATCAAAAATAATTATTTTTACAATTGAACAATTTCTTTTAAATTTCACTCTTTCCAATCATTCAAAGTGAGTGCCGATTAATTATTGGGGCGGCGAACTAGTTGTTTTGCTATCGTATACAACGTACAATAACAAACGACAAGTGAGAGGGGAAAGTCATGGGCAATATTTGTAAATCATCAGAAAACAGACCACCGCGACCGCCCTAGGCTTAAGCCTACTCAGCCTTTTGGTAAATCCGCCACTTTTTGTAGAAAGTTCATTCATGCGCAAAATATAAAAAGACATGTGTAGAAAAATTAATTTCAGAACAAAAATATACACCACATTTAAAAGTTAGTAGCATCAGTTACTTTGGCCTCATCAAGTAATTAAATATTTAATGTAAGCGCAATTGATGGGTTCATTGTGTATTATGACACAAAGATTGAGTAAGTATTATGGTCTTTATGTCGCCTAAGACGTAAATACAAAAAGGTATGTCACAAAACATTGTTATTGTAACACTACTGGACGGTTTTATCTTTTATCTGCATTTCTTTAATTATGAAAAAATAAATTCCAAAGTAGGTACATTTACATTGCATACATATACATTTATTGACACAGTTCTTTAATTCCTTCATTTTCTTATGTTACAAATACAGTTTCGTTAAAATGGTCTTTCGTTTATTTTTGTTGCCTCATAATATACGCCGCTGCAGGAAATAACATTTTTCTTCAATTGAAATAAACATAAAATTGGTTAAACTATGCGAATGTTCTATTAATTTTTTTATAAATATTTGTCACAAGAGGTGAACATTATTGAATAACAGTATTTAATGGGCAATGAGAAAAAAAGTAATAGGTTTTTTTTTTCATTACATTTTTATAAACTTAAACAAAAAATAACTCAAAAAAATCCAGCTATCTAGTTATTGAGTAAATTCCAAGCATCATCTTCTGCTTTGTTTAATCTTTTTTCATTTTTCGGTTTGACATTCTTCACATCCAAATCCTCGAAAACATCATCACCTTGGTTTTTGTTGTTGGAAAGTTTAAGATTCTTTTTAGTTGTTGTTGAAGTTGAAGTTACAGTCTTCTTCGTTTCGGTTGTTGTTTGATTTTGGTAAGCATTCTGATAACTGCTTGTATCAAATCCAGACCAATCGTCACTATCTGCACCGTTATTGGCTTCGGTGTTAACTGCATTCTGATAGGATAAAGATTGATTAGACTGCAAAGTATCTTCATTCCAACCCCAATCAATGTCGTTAGGATTTGATTGCGATGAAAGTTTTCCCGCTGACTGCGATCGCTGATAACCTCCTTCGGAACGTGTTTCTTGATTAAAACCAGTGTAGCCGCCTTGTGGTGAGTTAATATTACTGCCTGCTAAATTACTCCACCCTCGTTTGCTTATGTCGGTTACCTGACATATTTTTAAAAGGTTAGATATTATAAGAACTTGCAAAAATATTTTCAAAAATCAAAATCGAAATAAAACACAAACAAAATAAATAAAACAAACCTTATAGGCTACATCAGACACTTGAGTGCTAACGGTTTCTAGCAAACCACCGTCTCTAATCTTTACATTAGACAAAATATAATAATTTAAAAACAAATGTAATAAAATGTGAAATGGAAAGTATATCTAGCGATCATTTATTGTGTCAAAGATTATTATCAATTAAGTAAAAAAGCAATAATAAAAAGCAAACAAGTTAATGAAGTTGCAAAGTCTTAAAGATCATACATTAATACAGACCGCATGGGGTTCTTCAACAGTGAACTAACTTTGATTTTTGAATTGATTTTCTAAAAACATACTATATTTTATTTAATATAAAAATAAATATCGAAGAGGAAAAAAGAAATAATAATAACAAATTAAATGATCGCAAAAGAATAAATGATTAAAAGCATACCTTGCTAGATGCCACATTACCGTACGTCACAACCTTTTCTTTAGCTGTTACAGCAATTTTAGAAGCTCCAGATGACAATAAACTCCAGCCCTTAAATGAAAATTAAAATAGAGTAGTTTAATAAAGGTCTGTATTTTCATTATTCAACTTTACAAAGTCAAATAAAAAGAAAATTTAAGCAAAACACCAAGAAGAATATTTTTTCTTTTGGCAACAGAGTTTGAGTAAGTTAAAATCAGACACAAATATATTTCACTGATACATAATAAATTACTTACCGAAGCCAGTGAAGAAAGAGTAGAATCAAGTATTTCCTGTGATTGAGTCTTGGGCGGTGGATCACGGGAATATCCGAAACCAGCATATTTTCCTCCTTGATTTGGTGGCAAGTGACTGAAAGAACAAAGAATATATTTTACAAATAATCTATCTAATTAATGGAATAGTAGCTCAAAAAGGAATACTCTTATTAAAAAGATCCTTATTTATGGGACATTGCTTTGACTCTGACGGAAAGCAAATCATTTGGAGGAATTTTAATTAAAATAAAAGCTCACAGAAAATTCAAAATATTCAAAAGAAAAGACAAGTACAACATATTATTAAAATAATTAACTTAAATAAAAAGCATGACCACTACGGTTCTTATTAAAAATTGATAGAAGTTCAATTATGATAAGTACTCCTGGTTTCTAGCCAAGCGAACCTAAAAGTGAAACGTGTCTTCAGAGAATGTTATGGTTACTTGGTTTCTTTTTTTTATTATTTGTCAAATTTGTCTATTTTAATTATTATTTTGCCAGACCTAAACAATTACCTAAAATAAACAACCACAAAACAAAATTAAAAAGAACTCACTCAGGTCGCGTAGCGTTCTGCTCCTGCACTCTGCTGAAGAAATCCTCCTTTTGATCTTTGAATTCCTGACTATTTAAATTCTGATAAGTTAAATTACTATCGCTATACCCTCCGCCATTCTGGTAGCCACCAGTCGAGCCACCACCTGTCGAAGAATGGCCCTGATTGCTCGTAAACGATCCGCTACTCTTGGAATGCGACATTGAACCTCCCCCCATTGCTGTCGAAGATGAACTATTACTAACACCCGAACGCGAAGGTAAACCTTTTTCGGCTTCTTTCAGATTCCAACTCTTGCCTTGAGCTAAGGTGGTAATCTTATCTCGATACAATGCAGCGGCTTTCGAATTGTAGCGCTGTTGAATAGGCGCACTATCATTCCAATCGGATTGGTCATCAAAGAAGTCCCTGGCCTTGCGATTACCACCAACTTTCATTTTCTCTAATTCGATGTCCTTCCACTTGTCCATTGTAACCGACCGCACGAATGACAAATGCACTCCCAGGCCACGATGCTTTCCCGAACACTCCAAGCATATCCATATGCCGTAAGTAACTGACACCCATTGTGGATTATGGGCTCCGCATTCAAAGCATTTCTGTAAATGTAAATAGATATATTTAACACAAAGAATATAGAAGTCGTTCATCTCAATAGATGATGAGGTTTTTATTTGATGGAGTAGCAAAACTCAAATTCGTTGCAAAGAAGCACAAGGTCATAATGTTTTCTTATATTTTTTGTATACTTACACTATTTTCGTCTTGGGGTTTGAGCTCTTGCAGTACACGACGTGTTCTTGGACTTGCCATGTTTTATTCTTTAGAATTTTTCTCGAGTTTTTGATACTTGGGTAGGAGAATCTTGCGAGTTTTTTCTTTTGGTTTTGTTATAAAAATGTTTCTGTTTCTGGTTGTTTTTTACTTTCATAAAACAATTCTTTACTGTGGTCTGTCTCTGTCTCTTTAACTTTTCATTTTATTTAAAAGTTAATCAAATTAGATTTGAAGTTGAATTGCCATTTTTATATTTTGGAAACAAAAATCAAATTGCTTTTAAATTTTGTGTTAATTTTTGCAAAACTTAAATAAAATTTGCTGCCATATACAAGGCTACTAACTACTACTGGAAAAGACAACGAATGTCAAATACAAGCCAAATTTGTTGACGTGTTCGACTAGTACTGGCTTTTGCCCGCTAGATGGAACGCAGTTTGATAAAAATATTCATATTCTATTCTTGTCTATTGTGAATGCAACTTAATAAAAAGAATCTCTTTTTTCTTTCGTAGGAGAGTGGGTATTAGGTATTTTCATATTTTGTTTTGTGAAATTATTAAGTGTTTTGAGAGTTTTTTTTATGAAATACTTATTATTTTTCTCTTAAAATGGATACAAAAATATCTAGTATTTTATTGACTGGAGCTCCAGGTAAATCTTTTCCATGACGTTGCTCTTAGAAAAAAAAACTGTTTATTTCCCGGCTGTCAAATGAATGAGTACAGTCTAGGTTATAACATTAAGCCCAGCCTAATTTTTCTTTTTTATTTACACAGGTGTCGGGAAAACAACGATTATAAAAAAACTTATCAAAATCTTTAAAGAGAAACAAATCAAGTGTGTAGGATTTTACACTGAAGAAATAAGATCAGAAAATGGAACTAGGATGGGATTTGATGTCGTTGATATTGATGGAAAGCGTGGAATATTAGCAAGGTAGGTATAAACATTGATTTTTGATTTCGACACAATGAGCCAAGCTCTAGATATGATAACATTCAATAGTTTCTTAAAATAACCCATATTCCTTTACTATGGAAAGAGTGACAGTATTGTTGTCATCCGAAGAATTCCCTTAAAAGAACACAGACATCAAATTATTCACTTATTACAGATTCCAATGAAACTATTGCAAAGTAAATATTTTATTGGAAATGGAATACCTTGTATATTTAAAATATAAAGTCTTTCCTATTATGTAATTCATTTAAAAACCAAATACGCTTTAAAAGGGTTTTAATTCCTGACATCTGTTTTTAGTTACGACATTTAAGATACAGAGAATTCAACACAACAAACTTACATAGGTAGTACATAAATGTTAAATTAAATTTTAATTTTTACAGGGACCATCCAACTGACAACGTAAAACGCCCACATGTTGGAAAATATTCTGTCTACACAAAAGATTTTGAGGACATAGCTCTTCCCCTCCTTAAAGTTGAAGCCAAAGCTATTTTAATTGTTGATGAAATCGGAAAAATGGAATTGTTGAGTACAAAGTTCAAACAACGAATCCAAGAAGTGTTCGGAAAGACTCCTATTTTAGCAACCATTCCGAATCGGCAGACAATCGATATAATCGAAAGAATGAAAAATGACAAAAAATCAAAGATAATAGAAATAACAAAGAAAAATCGTGATGAAATGGTTGATGACATATTTCAAAAAACAAATCAAATGATTATGATGTTAAAATAAAAACAAAATATTCAAATGATTGTGTATATTTATAAAGTATTTTATTTTTTTTTATATATACTAGGTAATATTGTTTGATTTAATTTATATATTTTTTTTTACATTGTGTATAAAACCTAATCTAATAATAGAAACTTAACAATTCGATAGGCGAACTCACGCTAATGACTTATCTAATTTGGCTTCCCGCACTGATCGTTTACGAACTCGTTTTGGTGATTTTTCAAAGTCCATTTCGATAAATGTTTGTTCTGTAGCCTGCCAGAGCATTTCTTGTCGTTGGACATGATCTGGGTAGCGATTTATAAAAGTTTTATCAGGTGGTAAGAGAAGTTGCCATTTTTTCTCCGTATTTAGTTTGGCTACGGATTGTAATGTTTCCAATGCTTCTTCCGGTGGAAGTTGAGTTGCTTGAATCACTTGACGTCGATCTAGGAATTCTTGTTTGGAGAATTTGAAGAGCTAGAAAAAAAATTAAATAATTTTAATGAAGTCAAATACAAAATTAAACTAATAATTTAATACATTTAAAAAAAGAAGATATGACATGAATATTTTTAAAGAGTTCTCTTTCTTTTAATCCCATTTGGAATATATACCTACTACCAACTAGATCTATTTAGAAATTGGAGAGTAAAGTTGTATATTTGTAAAGTTCACACTTTTAATAAAAGAAAAGAGATCACTACTAAAAGGGCACCTTTCAGTTTTGAAACAATTTTAAGAAATAGAGATTTTTTTTAACTTACAATATAGTCTCGGGCACGAATCATCAAATCCGAACACACTCCATTGGCATTCGATAGATTATCTGGAGGATATATAACTTCCGATTTAGCGACCCAATTACCCTTGATAAGCACCCCGACCAACGCCAAGGTCCGTAGTACAAGCAAAGGTGTGAATTTCTCAGAGTTAGATGCATTACAATTTCTCTCAGAACTAAGACATTCATCACTTTCTGTCAGAATCGACATGATATCATCGAAGGTGAGCATGCGAGCTGAAAAACACAAATCACATTCAAAAAATCCCGCTGACCGGCAACAAGAAAGCAAAATCAACTCACCATCTTTAAGAATCACCTTTAGCTGGTCAGTCAGTGGCATCGTCTTTAACTTGCTCTTACCAATCACTTTTGAAGGTAGCACCGTATCAATGCTCATCTCTTGACAATTTTGTATTAACAATTTGCCGGCGTATTTTTGGGCCTTCAATTCCATCGAATGACTTGTTTGCTGTTGTGTGGCAAACAACTTTTGTCGCTCCAATTCAGCAGTGGGTGATGTACGTGGATGCCAGAGGGTCTCGCACCAGGGTTCTTCGGTGCAGCGTTTCAAGAAGCTATCGTAGCTCTTGTCTTTGATTTTCTTGCTCCGATTCGCTCCGGTTTTCGAGAACTTCACCGTTACCTGCTGCAGTTCCTCTTCGTCATCTTCTTCATTGATGGACTTCTCTTCGGCTTTAGCACGCTTATCCTCTTTGTCGAAATATTGGAAGCTCGGGCGTAGTTGTAAAATACTTGTCAAGGGCGACAGATGAACTTCCTTATCCTGTAGAATACCCACAATATATTTCGACGCATTGTCAATAGATTTTGTGCTAGTATATGATTGCTTATCCATGATGCCATGCTTAAACGACGGACGTTCGCCTTTGGCTTGAGTCTTGCCATCGGCCATAAGTGCAAATTGTTCTCCCTTAAAACGATCATAGTATTTGGATTCAATATTCATAGCAAAGTCCACCTTCACATCATTGCTGAAGGGCTTTACACAGCAATTAACCACGTTGGCTGCGTCAAAATTGGTTATATGAGTTTTAGTTGGGTATTGGAAGAGATACAAGTTATCCTGCAGGTTCTTTGAAAGAAACACCGGAATCTACATAGAAAAGAATGAAAACTAGTGGTTTTATAGAAATTCCTTTGGGGTTGAATAATTTATTGCCTCTTCTACAACGTAATCTTCGTCTTCGTCCATATTTTTTAAAGTTAGAGAATAAAACTAATTTAAATCCTTTCTTGACCACAGGCACACAGGAAAACGATTTTAAAACAAGAAATGCTTTCGCTTTGAAAATCTTTTTGGTTTATCAGGACAAATGTCACAAGCATGTGTGTTGTGCTTGACGTTTTATTATTAGATCACTGTAACAGTAAGGGCGCAGCAGTCACAATGAAGTATTCAATAAGTAAATATTTACGAGTTTCATAAATTATGCATATATAAATCTAATAACCAAGCTTCAATGTGCCAAGTTGCGTAAATTTACAATAATTTTAAACCCCAAAATTATATCAATAAATTTTGTGTAGGTGTTATATTTCGTATAGCACAAAGTGACTTTGATTTACCGATTAACTAAAGTTCAAGGATAAAATACCCATGAACCAAATTTGAACTTCTCCAAATTAAAAGGAAATCGATCGATAAAAATTAATTCAATAATAACATAATTTACAATTTTGCCCTAACTAATTTGTTTCGACCTTATAGTACCAATCTTTTGTTATTATTCATCGTGAATTGTTTTTTTTTTTTTCTCAGACATCCCTGATTTAAAAATGTCAACAATGACAATAAAAGTGAGTACAAGAAATTTGTAAACAAACAAGATATTCCAAAAAACTTTAAAATATATAATAAATAAAAACGAAGAACCGAAGTAGCAATATGGAAAAGGAATCCCGTCGTGCATGGAAGAAGAATCTATACGAAAATTTCGACTATGAAGACAACTACACTGACCCATCATTCCTACAGGATCTTCAAACGAACATAAACGTGAGGTTCTATTCCCTATCGGAAGCAATTCAGGGTGCCACAAAACTTACCAACCAAATGTCCTGTATCACAGGATTTCTTATCATATTCTACCTTCTGTTCTATGAAAAAGCATCACCCACAGAAATCCTAATTCCAAGTGGTTTGGCAACCTGTGTGGGTTACGTCCTTTGTCATGGACGTCAATTGAAATTCACCTACGTGATTGAGGATTCCAAAACCCTACTCGCCGTTCTTATCTTTGGTTATATTTTCTCACCTCTCTTGCACAAACTAACCGATGCCATCAGTACGGATACTATTTGTACAATGACTATATTTGTGTTCATTCTTAATCTAGTCTTCCATGATTATGGCCTTGATGTTGCAATGGTATCAAAAACAGTGTCTTTGAATGCTGTAATCTTTGGGTCAATATGCCTAGCTTCACGATTGTCGTCGTCTTACAGTGCATTTGTTCTTCTCGTTCAATCGGCCATATTTTTTGTTTTGTATCCGATTTTTACGGCTAGATATTGGAAGCCTCTGTACATGGTGCCAATTTTTGCTATATGTTCTTTCTCTTTGTATGGAATCTCGACTGAAGGATTCTACATTTACATTGTTGTAGTCGTATTTATAAATTTTATTTGTCCGTTGATCTTCGTGCATCAACAGAAACATAAACACAATATTCATGGACCCTGGGACGAGGCCATTGTTGAAGAGGCTAATAGTATTGACAAGGAATAGTGATAATTTTAAGTTTCTTTAAAAAAATTATATTACAACAAATAAAATTGTACTAGTAAAACGTGTCTATTTATTTGTTTTATAAAAGTATTTATCTAAGGAGGAAGTATGTTTGTATGTATTATTATTTATGTAATAAAAAAAAATTGAATTCCAAATTCAACAACGAGTGCGATTGTTTATGACTTTAATTTAAAGATAGCATTTATTGCATTCACTTTGAGATTGGAATTTGCAATCACCAAAAATTTAAATTTAACGTCTAAAAACTGCAATCATTTGAGATTCATTGATTTATTTCAAATTGAAGGTAAATCCAATTTATTTACCATTATCGACTAAAACTCGAAAAACAATACGTACTACACGTATTGAATTTTATTGTTGGATAAAAGTTAACAGAATTTAAGTCAACATTGGTAGGATAGGAATTCAGATGAAAATCCCGAATGAATTCAACAAATTGATCCAATATAAATTAGAGATAAATCTAATATAATGGCTCTCAACGAGGTGGTCTTTTATTTATTTAATTTTAGAGCCAATAAAATAACATCTCTTCTTGATTTAATATTTTCACAACTTTTTGATTTTTTCTATCTGTCCGATGTATTTAAAGAACATAGGACATACATATCTGCATGCTAAGTCATATAAATAGAAATAACTTGTATTTTTTCTTATGTAACTATTTTTTTTATTGATTTGGTTTAATTTTGTTTGTGTTTATAATAATGTTTGCAACAAACAACTAAATTATTGAAATAAAAAAAATTAACAAAAGCAAATTTTTTTTTAAATACATAGCTACATACATTGTAATTATATTATAAATTAATTATTATTTATAACACACTGCTAAGAACATCTTTTTTATTTACTTCTACTAAACATACACAATATAAATATAAAAAAGATTTATTAAAATTTACATTACATTCTTAAAAATAAATACATATTAGAATTAAGATATTATTTTTTTGTTTTTGTATTCTTATTAAAGTACATTTACTTTTTTAACTAGGTATACGATTTTTTTTTAATTTTCATAATTCAACATATAGTTTTAAATACGATAGAAGCAAAAAGTACTCAACAGAAATTGTTAATCGCAGGTTTTTATTATGATATTGTTTTGTTTATTTTTAAAGATGTTTCATAATTTCAAAACAAATGCCCACTGTATCATGAGAAATAACACCAAGATAATGCGAACGAGTTCTGCGACTTTAAAAATACGTCGTTCTTGGCTTATTTTTGCATATGAATGGTTTTTTGAAAACTGATATTACTACTCAAATCCTTTTTCAGACAGACTTAATTGTCGTTTTTTCGTACGCACTTGGTTCTGTTATTAGAGGCACATATCTGAATTTAATTTATTTTTCATGAATGTACATATACCCTTAGCATAATGATGATGCTAATACTAATAAAGTGAAACACCAATTAAATCTGCTTCAATTATTTCTCTCTAGATAAAAAATTATCCGTTTATTTAAGATTATTGATTTTTTTTTTTATAATAACGGCATATTTTTTAATATTTTTTACTAAGAATTTATTACTCTATGAAGTTTTCATAGTTGTAGCTACATGGCATTAGTTTTCTCATTTAAAATTATAACAAAACAATTTTTTTGTGAACTATGTAAGTCTTTTATGTGAACATTAACTAAAAACATTATAAAGAAACGAGTTTCTCACACACACATGCACACTCTGAATACAATTTCAGTATGGTCTCTAATTTTTAAAACACAAATAAATCTACAATCAACATCACTTTGTCTTCGAGACTATGTTTGTTATAATATTTGCTTTTATTTTTTGTTAAGCTCACCTAGGTTTTTTTTGTTTATAAACTGTTACAAAGACTAACAACATTATAAAAAATTGTTAACGTTTTATTTTCAAATTCAACTAATATTTTTGTTTAAATGTGAGATGTTTTTTTTATTTTTTTTTTTTTAATCTCTTGAATTTTTTCTTGTTTTTGTGGTCTATTGGGTTTTTACCTTTGTTTTCATTTGGAAAAACACTTGTATATATTCTAGGTTTGTATTTGTTTTTTGTTTTTAATATTTAGTCATTCAGCCATTGGCAGTTGGAGAAATGGCCGCTTTGTTGTTGCATAGGCAATGTATATTGTTCAGTCTGTTTTTGTTGTTTTCTTCATTATGAATTTCACAGTGCTCATTGCAGTTTGTAAGTAGCTCGTCTTTACGGTCCATGGATTCGGGGTGTTTGTTATTGTTGGAAGTAGAATAGCTAGAACTTACTTCAACTGTTGACACCCGCAGAACCAATGGACTTCCACTACTTACAGCAGCAGCAATAGCCTCCGGCGGGCTACTGCAATTATTATCTTTATCATCATCCGCCTTGAGGAGTAGTCTCCGTTGAGAATTGGGTGTTCGCTTTAGTGCACTGGCGAAAATATTTGTGTTTGGTAATCGGCTTTCAGACTTTCTAAATGGTTGCGGTAATTTGACGAAATTCAATTCAAATCTACTTGTGTTTGCAGTCGAAGCCGATGACGATGATGTTGATGATAATGATGCTAACGGTAATTGGCCTTTTCTATCTTTTATTGCTGATGACGATAGCGAGAATAATTTTTGGGGTGACTCTGAATTAACTTCTGTGTGATCTATTTGCTGATTTTGTTTTTGGTGTGAATTTTGTTTGTTAAGATGGAGTTTAACTGGCTTTTTGTTTTGGCTTTTATTTTGTCAAACTATGACTTTTGTTGTGTCTTCATTTTGAGCAGTGGGGGGCGCTCCAGGTGGATTGCTTATTAAATTGGCGGCTGTTGTAACAGATTCCAAAAGGGAACCTATATGAATTGAGTAGACAGAAACAATATTTCAAGCATTAAGTTTCAAAAATTATTATTTATTAATTTTACCTGATTCAATATCATTTGTATTTCTAGTAGAATTTCTTTGGCGACATAAATACGGAGAATTCGCCGGTGATGGCAGTTGTGACTGAAAATATAAAACGAAATAATTATAAACAAAAATACAGTACTTAATTACATATTGTTATTTGCTTTTATATGCAAATAAACAGATAAAGTACTAAAAGCCTATCCAACATTGAAAAGAAAGAAAAAAAATACTTACAACTTTATTATTAGTTTGGCAGCAAGTGGCTTTGACACATCCTTCTTCTGTAGTCGGACAATCTAGTGCACAGCAATCTGATCCACTCATATTTAAACTGGATGTACCATCAGACATATTACATCCTTCAATTTCAACAAATTCTGGTTGAATTGTAGTCGAATGGATTCCCTCGTTGTGAAAAAATTCTTTCACCTTTTCGGCAATCTTCATATACTCAGACAAATTGCGGCATCTATTTGAAACAAAGAAGACAAATAATAATAAACACGAATTAAGATAACAAATTGTTATTTTTATTTTGTGCTTTATACAACTAATTGTTTTGCCGTTATCGCTTTTGACAAAATTACATTACTTTATTGCAATTACAAACCTGATATGGGCAGAAGCAATGATTCGATCACCAGCTAATTGCCACACATGAAATTCATGAACAGCCAATACTCCATCAACTTTTTCGAGTAGTCTTCTTTGAATATCATCTACCTGATAAAAGGAATAATTATATTTGAAATTAATGACACAATTTCAAATTTTATGTTGATAAAAAAACTTACTTGAATGTGTGTTGGAACTGTTTGTAATAAAATTAAAGCTGATTCCCTTAGTAGCGGCCAAACTGATCGCAAAATTAGCAGAACAAGAACAATCGACAGTGCTGGATCCATATAGAAACGATATTTCCAATTTGTCTTCCACACAATCTTCATAGAAACCATTTTCGTTAACAAGAAACATTTAGGTTTTTGAAGATCGTATACTTACCAATGCGCTTAATACAACGATTACACTACCGAGAGCATCACTAAGAACGTGCAAAAATGCACCTCGCATATTCATTGAACCAGGATCATGGCTGTGACCGTGGCTTGATTTCTTCAATGCAGACTTGTCCTTATGAAAATAAAGTTGAAGGGACAAATATAAATAAACAAATTTTTAAATATTTTTATTTTCTGGGAAGAAGAAAAAATATTTATAGGTTCATATACATATAGTATATTATGTACTAAAATAGATTTTTAGTCTAGCGTGATTTAGAACTGCAGATTTGCCGTTAAAAGTTTTGGAAGGTATTCCAGAAATGAAAGCTGATACTTTGAATACATATATTTAATTCTCAATGCAAATAGAAGCGACCGGTGAGGGTAAACAATGGGGAAGATGTAACCGCAAGCGTTTAAAGCTGTAACTGAGCATGAATGTACGCTCAAGTGGCTCAACAATCACTTCCCATGGTTTTTGAGTCAATGGTCGTACATATAATTATTACTAACAGGAAGTTTACAATACAAAACAATTTTATATTCCAATTTAATTCCTTCGCCATCTATTCAGTATCCCAAGATTGAAGGATATGAATACATTTTGTTGACCCGATAATGGAGGATAATTATGTATTTTAAATAAAATTGTATTAAGTTTCAAGAATGAAAAAAGACGAAACAAATTAAGGGACAAAATAAATATGTATGTATGTACATATGTATATATAACATCGATATAAATATCGATCGTAATAAAAACAAAACATTTACCTGGTTTTGGTATGTAAACGAATTATTATCACCTTCTCCTTCATCTACATTGGCTAGTTCATTGATGCGGCTATGATTCCTTGTCAAGCCACCATGAGAGTGACCATGATGTCCTCCGTGTTCTGTAATTCAATACAAAAAGCGTAATAAAATATCGGAATAATACATATTACTCACAAAAAACTTACCATAAAGTAAAAATAAACCTATCACATTGACTAATAAACCTAATACACCTACAATCAATAGAAGTTTTGGTTCGTGTATCGTTTCTTCTTCGATGAACCTTAAAATAAAGAATTATAAAGTATAATTTTTATTTATTAAAATATGTATAAATATATGTACACTAATTAAAATTAAAATAAGCAAACATTATTTAGTAATTAAAAAAGCCGTTCAGGAGTTTACTGCTAACTTTTGAAAAGACTAGAAAGTAAAAAAAACATAAAAGGCTCAAAACATATGATATCCCACTGAGGTATCAAATCAAAGCCTAGTAGATCATTATACATACGTACATCTGAATAGTATTCATATGTATAAAAAAGAACCTTTGAATAAATGATTAATCTATTGTGTATTTCGATTGGACTTTGAGTGGGCAGCATTAATGCAACCAACAACCTTTAGAGGAAGGTTTTAATATCTATTTCTTTTTTCAATTTAACCTTCAGCTGATTTTCTCTTCAGATTGGCATTGACTGTGTACATATGTATACACTCTGCCGACCAGAAGGCTCGAAAACGAAGTGAAGAATAAAAATCAATAAACCAGTTCGGTTGTGGCTTGTAACTCACTCTTTTCCGTTTCCGTCTATAGTATTTCATTACAGGAAAATGTCTTTGGTAAAGAAAATGATATTTTAATTTTAGTTTTTTAAATGACATTAAACCGAAAGAAACCTTGAAGGAGTACTTACATATGAAATAATTAATTATATTTAATTATTCTTTTCAGTTAAGAAGTTAATTTAATTTTAACTTAATAAAAATAATTTGGTTTATTTAAAAAAAAACTTACCTTTTACACGCTTCTATCGTAATACTAAAACATAAAGCAACTAAAAATACAGCGTTTACTAAAGCACCAAGTACTTCGGCTCTTGCCCAGCCGAATGTGTTTTTTGACCACTTTTTTGGCGACATCTGAATATGGAAAAAAATAAAAATAAGAATTTTGTATTACACATTTCAAATGTCTAGGGACAATATAAGAAATTAGATCACCTATAATTTGAGTTTTTCTAATACAATATTTAATTTTGTGTAAATGTGATGTCCTTATATTATTATTATTATTAATTTTAAAGCACTTTTCTATTTTAACCATTTAAAATTTGTGCGTCAGATTTAAGTTCAATCGACGAAAACGAAAATCAATTTGTGGTTTATTATAGTGACTATCGACTTCCACTAGAAGACCAATTGATGTTTTGACACATCGAAATCAAGAAAAGTTGTTTGTAAGTCATGAAATTTTGAAAATAATCAAAAGAGTCACACTCTATAGCTAGTGTGTGTGCAAATTTTAAAATACAATATTGTAATTTTTCGATTAATTTCAAAAACGAATGGAACATAAGAACAATCTTACACATTTTGGTTGTAAATTTCACCTCGTACTCTATGGAATTATTTTTACTTATTTTTTTTTTTATTTAGCCATTAGGATTTAAATGTTTTTTTTTTTTATTCATACATAAATATGTATTAATAAATAAATAAATTAATATGAGCTACAATTTTATTTGAGCATACCATCATAAAGTACGAGTGTCCTCTTTCAAAACACTCGGAACCTCATTAAATTTGTATACTTTTATTGATCAAACAATATTGGACTCAAGTGGTTTTTTTGCTTGTTTCTTTGATAAGGTTTCGTTGACACGTTTTGAATGTTCTATTTCTTTCTTGATTAAAAGCCGACATAATTTATTTAAAAAACCATCCATTTAAAGTGGGTATGGGCATACATGTATGTGTAAAAGAAGACTTATACTATAATGTAGTCTGTAGTGCACTCACCTTAACTGACAAGAATGATATGACTAAAGCGGCTATGTCGCCAAGCATGTGAAAACTGTCTGCTACAAGTGCCATTGAATTTGTCACATATCCAACGACGATTTCGACAAAGAAGAAGAACGCTGTCAGCCACATCATCGAGAGTAGTCGACATTTTTTACCACTGTATTTTCCCATTTTGGCAAATCTGAAAAAAGACAAATGCAAAAAAAGAAAACGATTAGAATTTTCTGAAACCCTTTTGTTGAGAAGGACGATAAAAGATTTTTTTCTTTTTGTACTGATTGCCAGCTGACATAGAATATAAGCAAACTTTTTAATGAATCAAACAAAAGAGGGAGCCACTCTCTTACATCATAATGTAGGAGCGACAAGATTATTTTGTTTTGAATGTTTTCCTTCAAGTAGATTTTGTTTTTACTTATATTTAAAGAGACAAAAAAGAAGGCAAAAATGTTTTTTTAATATTCGAATATGCGTCACTTTCAGTCTATCTCTATGGAATGGCAAAAATATAAATGACGTTTGAATTTTGATGTCTAGTTCGAAAAAACAAAAGAACTAGAACTGTGAACTTTTTATCAATGTAGTATCATAGAAACCGCTTCAACAAGCGATGCCGGGAATCAGTTTCTATGAGTTACCGTTACATTCTCATATAATTGACTTTAATGCATTTATTTGGATACACTCGAACGAAAAAAATCTATTTGATTTGCATATAATGTACCTATGCATAATAAAATTAGTTCTCCAAAAGCGTAGTCTGTTTGGATATGGATGCATAAAGGGTGCTTTGAATATTAAATTGTTTACAGCCAGTAAACGACCATTAGATTTGAGAGGGGTTTTCCTATGAGTTTGTTATAAATAGAATAGATGCAACTAAGCAACTCCAACGTGTGAATTCCAGGGTAAATTCCCAAAAAAACAAAATATATTAGATTTCGCCAAGTAACATACGAATAGCAAAATTGTATATTGTATACGTATATAGCATGCCAACAGTAGTTGTAAATGTTTGAAACGTTTAACAAATGGACTCTTGGACACTATGCATAATATTGTCAAACATTAGGTGATATTTTTACAAAACGAAAAGTGTATGGTAAAAAATCGTAGCATTGCCTTTTCAATATCGAGTTGTTTTTAGGACTATACAAAAATAGCTGCAGCGATTATAATAAAATAATGACATTTAGCAATGAATAATAGAGTTTCAAAAGTCAAACATAAATATTGTTAAACAGATTTCCAAATACAATTTTTGGCAAACGAGCCATCCTTTTTGGATGAACTCACACCAGGTAACTCATTTTGACATCTTTTTACATTGAAAACGTTAAGGAGACATGCAGTAAACTAAAAAAATGTTTTTTTTATTTATGCTTTTTGTACTAATTTATGAAAAATACTACTTGTACAATAAAAAGCAGAACATGCTTGCTGCTTGGCCCAGCTAAATAAGATATTAAACAAAAGTTTTGCAAAACCATCTTACATAATTTGAAGTGTCATTCTCTTAACAGAAGTAAACTATATCATTTAGATTGTTTGTGTTTTGTTGTCCAAACAACTCAGATGTTATTTAATATTTCAATTAAGCAAGATAAAGTAGTACTCTCATACAACTATTTTATGGTGTCTAACCTTAAGTATAGCAAAATAATCGTACAATAAGTTAAAATGCGCTCATACATTTTAAGCCTCGTATATCATTTTAAACACTCTTACGTATTAATAAAAAATAAAAATAAATAAAAAATAAAAATACACAGCAGCAGCATAAACGATAAGGTTAGACTAACGTTTCCATCTAACCCACGTGTTGAGATACATGTACATATAACTGTCACAATAAGTCACGCTGTAAGCCAAAACTCATGATGTGACACCCGCTGGCGCTGGTATCGTGTTTGCCTCACTGTCACACTTCCAGACATTCCACCCAAGGCAATCATCGCACAAAAGCCTGTGCTGTTGCTAATAAATCGTTTACTTGATGAATAGAAAACCAAGAGAACTTTTTATCATCAAAAGCGAAAAGCCATTGAACTTAGCCGTCCGGGCTCTATATTCTCCTTTAATTTATTACTTTTACTCAAGACGATTTTTCTTAAATATACAAACAATATATCTAGTCTAGGTACCTATGTACATTTATGCATATAAGATTAAAATTTTATTTTTGAGCCATCACAAATCAACATCATAAATAAACAAATTTATTCGCAAACTTGAGTTCCAAAAATTGTTTGTACACAATGCGATGTTTACACTTTGATGACAGAAATCAAAAAACAATACTAATCATATAAAATCATAAATAATGGGACATACATATGTACATGCATACATAAATAAACTGAAATAAAGAGTAATTTTACAAAAATAAAATGCCATTAAATTTGGAAACACGCTACCACGAAATGTTTGCTTTATTTGTCAAACGGCAAAAATGCTATTTGTCAGAATTTCTTGAATCATTAATGACGCTGACGCCTATTCTCTTCCTCAGTAACCCCCGATGAATTATCGTGTGAACATGAAAATGTACAAAGTGTACCTACTTATAAGTACGTTGGCTTGGTGCTCTTGCAAAATTTGTATTTTCATTGTTTCAGTTGATAAACATTCTTGAAAATGTTTGTTTAGTATAATTTGTCGAAATTGAATGGGGTGCCCCGGTGTTGCGCACTTCACTTTAATTTCTGCGTCCCAGATAAGATTCTTATTTAATTAATCATAACAAAAAGATTATATACAAACCCATAAATGCTTTGAACGTCAAAAGTTAAAATACACTTAGCAAAACTAAAAAAAAAGAAACTATTTCATCAGTTGTTTGTTAAAGTTTTAAACAAATGATATGATTTGGTTCAGGGCATAAACTCCACCTTTATTAAGGTTGTTAATTGTCATTAATTTATTAAATATTTAATAACAAACAACGCATTTTTTATTCTTAAGTCTGTCTGGCTATTTAAAAGTGCTTTACAAAATTGGCGATCAGTGTCAGTTTTCATATAAAAACTTTTATCGGAAGATTTATCTGATTAAGCATTTTTCAACATTTACTCGTAGGTACCCATGTACATATGTACATACAATACATATGTACATATATGAAAAAAAAATAATTTAAATATTTTGAGAAGTGTAGTTTGAATTTAAGCACCAAAAATAAATAACGCTATATTGACATTAATGTACTCATGTCAAGATAAACTAAAATATTAAATTCATGAAATGCTGTCGATTCGTGTGCAGATATGGGAAGAGTAAAAGTTTGTGGGGCAGTGTACAAAAAAATATTTGAAATTAATGATATAAAACGCTATCAAAAGCTTAAAAAATAGTTTTCAATTAATCTCAAGGACTGATTCATGCCATTTCTAGAACTTCCTTTTTTTGATACTTATGAAGAAAGTTAATCTATCTTCAAATTTCTGAGTGATGTATGAAATATTGATACTAAAATTGTTTTTTTTTTAATACGAAAAGCCTACTTGAAAGTTTTTAAAAATACGTTTCCAAAGATTAAGAAATATTATTATACGAAGTTTGTAAAGTAATAGTTTTTGGATTTTCTTGGATACTTACTTTTCTTGTCTTTTTGTTAATGATTTGGATTTTAAGAAGAAAAATTTGATTTTTTTGTGGCCAATAGAACTATGGAACAGATTTATATGAAAAAATACTTTTTTACTATTTTGTCTTCCAACAACCTTTGGAATTTAAGGATAAGAAGCGCTTAATGAACGACCCTGTACAAGTACATGTTTACTAGAACTTTTACCTTGTTTTTTAATAATAATACGTTTTTTTAAATACATAAATTAAGTATATTTGTGTAGATATAGATTACTTAAATCAAAGAGAACAAAATCCCATTCATCAAATATTCAACAACTTGTGATTTTTGAATGTCGTCCAACAAATTCTAACAATAACAATATTTTTCATGAATGGCATCTTTGCACAAACTCAAAAATAAAATTTTAAATTCAAGACAAAATATAGGTCTTAATTAATTGATAACCATCATAGAGACATTATGTACTCGTAGATATAAACACATAATGGTGAGTCAGCAAATTGCCGACAATTTAAGTTTGCTTTGCGAAACAGCTACAAACTGATTTAAGAAATCAATTAGTAAATTTAAAAGAATATGTATAATAAACAAATTCCATTAGTTCATAAGAAATTTAAAATTTAAATATGTATATGAATTGCATTCAAACAAACAAAATGGAAGTGGTAAGCAGAGTGCGGTGGAGTGGAGAAACCAACCCCCTGGCCCTGAATAAATGTAGAAAGAATATTGTAATAATTTCACAGAAAGCTTTCACAGGAGAACAAATAACACATTTTTCGGGGTTTCTTCTTGCACGTCTGGTATAGATTGGGCTATTTTGCTGATTCAACTATAGAAGAAAGAAAAACGCTTTGCAAATTGAAACAAATCAATTCCGAAACAGATTTTATTTTTATTTTTAGACATTTACAGTTCATGATTAAAATCTAGTTTTTTTTTTAAGGATTGTGTTTTTAAAAAAATAGAACTAAAATTTTAATAATAATAACTCTATATAATATTATATAATAATACTTCCTATAGTCTGAACTTATAATACATTTTTTTTTAAATTGTTTCGAAAATTAAAAAAAAAAATTATAGAGATTTACTTTCACATGCTTCCCTATCACAAACTTGGACTAGAAGTTCAGGGAGACAGAAGGCAGCAAGACTCCTACAAAGCAATGGCCGAAATTTAAAACAGAACTTGTTGCCCCGACCCAAAATATTTTAACAGCCTAGCATGGAAAAGCCAAAATGTTCCTTTTGTCAGAAATACGAGTTTCCAAACTTAGAAATATTACCAGTTCCAATTGTTAGATTTGTGCACACCAAAATTTCCGTCAATGTCAGAGACATGAAAAATCAAAAAATCTTCTTTTACACTTGTAATGAAAAAGTGGTCCTCATGTTCATCTATCAGATTGGCTTTGAATTATAGGTCTAATCTTGTCACAAGGCTTAGCCTTGGGTTTGAACTAGCTGTTGCGTCACTCAAGATTATTACACATACATACATACATATGTACAATATGTACATACATATATATATTTTTTTTTTTTTTTTTTTCAAATACAAAATTTAAACTTGCTTACGTGCATTGGTTTTGACGATTGAAAAATTGAAATAGGAGGGAACACTGTTTCATATTTTGTATACTGTAGAGTGTAGATAGATCATTAAAATGCAAACGTTGACTTTTTTCGAAATTTTGGGAAAAACCTTTACTTTTTTCCCAATTTATCTGAACTTAACTACTTTAAAATACTCGTACTTATTTGAGTAAGGTGCAAAACCCGTTTCCATCAATGTTTACGAAGGCGATGACCATAATGATCACGGTATTGACGGTCGTGTCCATGATCTCATGTACACAAACACATCCAGACATTATTTTCACCATTTTTGTTTTTCCCTGACCTTTGATTATTCTGAAAATGTCCTCTCTTGGTCATGGTCAAACAAATCGTAAAAATTAATAATTTATTCTCATCAGACGACAGTAAAAAAAAAACATGACTCTAATATAAGTTTTGCGTTGCATTTGTGTGCGTTTGTATATGTTTTCGTTGTGTTTCTACATGGTTAAGTGTACAAGCAGCACATTTTGAATTGTAATTAGGTCGTAGTCTGTGTCTGTTTGATGGCTACTTTTAATTTGTTCGCGGAAGAGACGGCGCGCAGCGATGTCGAGCTTTCAAACATTTCCTATATTAGTATCCAGGAAGAATGCGCTCATAGTCTAAGAATAAATACATTGTTTTACTTTAAATTAAAATTCGAGTTAATTTCAGACAATAAGTCGCAACTATAATTCTGCACGTATGTACATAAATACATATTATGTGTTTACATATGTACATATATAGGTACATATAATAATTATTTCTTTTACTTTAAAATTACTGCAGAGAAGCTATAGATCATCTGATATTGGATATTCTATTAGATAGGAATGAGTTCAAATTGGAAAGTAAGATCGCATTGATTTGAACCAAATCTTATGCAATTGACACACTTTTTTGTTTGTAGTCTACACTCTATGGATTGATAGAAGCTAGGAGGAAAATGCAATAGCTTAAATAAAATAATATTCCAAGTAGTCAATAGTTTTTACCCAGTCAAAATTTCAAAACAAATAACTTCGTTAAATAATTACTGACTGACTAACAGCCTTAATAATATTATAAGCCAAAGTGTATCCAACTTCAGACAGTTGTCCAACCTTGCATTTCCAAATGTTTTTCTTGATTCTTAAAGTAATGTTATGTACATATGTATGTATATTATTTTTTTTAGAAATTTTAATGACAGTTATTTTCGTTAAGTTCGGTTTGCTTGAATTAAGATTAAAAAGTAAGATGAATCGTCATACAGCCAACATTTTGCTGTCAGTATAATAAGAGGAGGTAGGTTGTCTGAAGAATTTGAAGTCCAAAGCGGGGTCAGGCAAGGCTGCATACTGTCACCAATCCTGTTTTTATTGGTGATAAGTGATGTACTGCGGATGGCTTTGACAGGAAGCGGAGGAATAAGATGGACTCTGACAACTTACCTTAAACATCTTGACTACGCTGACGATGTTTGCTTGCTTTCCCATAAGATCATGGATCTCCATCAAATGGCAACAAGGGTAGAAAGAGAAGCAGTAATCGTGGGGCTGAAAATCAACACGGGAAAACAAAGATGTTCAGCCTCGGGAGCTCGCAGTCATCCGCTCCGATGAACATTGGTCAACAAACAGTAGAGAAAGTATAGAGAGCTTCCAATACCTTGGAAGCATCATCTCTACTGAAGGAGGCACCGAACTAGACATCGTCAGCTGTATCGGAAAAGCAAAGGCTGCGTTCGGGATGTTGTCCAATGTTTGGAGGAACAAATCTCTCAGCTTGAATACAAAGCTACGACTGTTTAACTCCAACGTCAAATCAGTTCTGCTATATGGATGCAGCACTTGGAAAATAACAACTACAATAACCAGGAAACTGCAAACCTTCGTCAATAGGTGTCTTCGAAACATCTTAAGGGTTTTCTGGCCTAATCGTATCTCTAACGAGGTCTTATATAAGCGAACAGGTCAGGAACCCATCGATACCATTATACGAAGTCGCAAGTAGCAGTGGATTGGACACACGCTTTGAAAAGGTAATGACTCCATTGCGGTTCTGGTAATGCAGAAGAACCCACTCACACAAGAAGGAAGAAGAGTTGGTAGACCGAGAAGCACGTGGAGAAGAACAATCGAGGAGGAATCTGCGAGATTGGGAAAGAGCTGGAGGGAGCTCAAACACATCGCTGGAAACCGTACACGATGGCGCGTAGGTGTAGTTGAGGCCCTATGTCCCGCTAGGGAACACCAACGGACTTCGTAGGTCTGAGGACCTAAGTAAGTTAGTAAGTAAGTATTCGACTCTCGTTTTTTGAACTCGTGTCACAAAATGGGGAAAAAAGTTCTTGAATATCACTATATGAAGGTAAATGTGATTTTCCAGGAAAACTCGAAAGTATGGCAACACTGCTTTGCTCTTATATAAAAAAATTGTATTAATGGTTACAAGACAATTCGAGTTGCATTTTATATGCACTTTTCTTCATAAGTTTCATTTTAAATTAATAAATACTACGCGTTGCGTCTCCTATTCCGTTCAATTGGTGTAATGGGTAGAAGATTCATATAATCCTAAGAGATGTCTTAAAGAAATATTTAGATTTTATTAGAAATCTTTGTAATTCAGTTAGCCTAGAGTTCTTCAATTTGCGAAGATTTAATTAAGACAAAAAACACCCTAATTATATAATCCTGACCCAAAAACCTACATATAAGCATCATCAGCCATAATAAACTAACCATAATATTTAAGCAAATAAAAGCCAAACGCACATACCTAAACCATTTTGTTGGTTAATGTCAACTTTCGTTTTGATCTAATTGCATTTATTTACATTTATGTTATTTACTATAATTTATACGTATGTAGGTACCTTCCTTCATACCTACAGTTGACCCAAAAATGAAAGAGCTCATAATTTACTTAACTCTCTCCTCTCGCTCTGGCAATAGCAAAACTATATGTTAAATGTTTCACCGCATCGTTTGGCAAGCAACGATAAGAGAATAGAGAATGTGATTGTTTTTGTTTCGCTCATCGTCACTCCGCACCGCACCCTACATCTACAGCACAGTATGCATATGTATATGTATGCACATACGGGTGTATTTGTATAGAAAAAAAAATGCGTCCTAGTCCGCATCCTCACTCCCAAAACAATATAAATCTTATCTGTTCGAGACATTTTTTAAATATTTATTTAAGACTTTTAAAATCTAGGTAAAGCCGGAACGTATATGTGTTTGTAAAATACCATGACGGCGTCATTTCTATAAAAAGTAGGTCTTCAAAAGAACAAAATGGAATTTTGACTATTCCTTGTGTATATGGCATTTGTTTTTTAATAAAAAAAGGCAATTGTGGATAAGTGCGCGGCGGCGGCGGGCGGTTAGGGATACTCTTGTTTTATTCCTGAAAATAAAAAAAAAATTGTGAAACTATTTCACGCGGTCTTAATTAAAGCCCAAACACATACACAAACTCCAAGTTTTCCATACAAAACTAAGATAAGGAATTATTTTTCAAAACACCACCATTCCCTCATAACCCCAGCATTCCAGCAATTCTGGTATGTACTCGTAATTCTACTGACTACCATGCCTACTAACGCCCACCAGTAGTTCTCGGTTTTGTCCCTTTGTGTTTATACCTATTGCATCCTTGATGGTGCAGGGCGCACTCATTATTCCTTTCCGGCTATAACACAATTTCCGGGAGTTTATAGTCCCATCTTAAGGAGTGAGAGAGAGGGGGGAAGAAATAGAGCAATGAAGGTGTACAGCTAAGCTATAGCACCCGCAACGCGACGCGATACCACTTTGCATCCGAATTTAGAACAGAACAGACCATATTTTTGAATATCCCCAATCGAGTGTACTGGAAGGGAAGAGCCTTAAAGTATAAACGACAACAAAGAAATTCTATTTGTCTGGCTATTTATAAAGTGTTTGAGGACTATGTGAAAACCTCTTGTTCCTTATGGACATTATACATAATGTATTGTTGCGAGTGTCAACAAAGTCCATCCTATGTTTTGTCAGAAGTGTTTCTGTTCAAGGGGTTGTTCATTTGTTGTTGTTCTTCTTCAAAAATATTTTACCAACTATTGTTTTTGTTTCGCGGGGAATAATCGTTTTTTATGTTTTTTTTGCAAATATGCAGAACTTGATTTGAATACAAAAGTATACATACAAATATCCTTTTATATGTAATTAAAAACTATTTTAAAATGAAATTTCAACCGTGCAAGCCCACAAGATAAGACAAAGAGTTAATCGGATTGTTTGGCTGCTAAATGGGAGATAAAAGTTGAGTGCTTGAATTAAATTGTTGTATGTATATTGTATAATCTCTTTGTTGGTTGTTCAAGATAAAGAATGTGGCATAAGAGGATAACAAGCTTTGAATAAATGTAAATTTTTTTGAGTGAAGTGTATATATTTTGGTAAAATATGGTTCGAAGGCGGATACATACATACATATGTCGATACGTGTATCAATGTTTTAAATAGATTCAATCTCGATTTACACGCCTTAATACGACTCCTAAAAGAGATAGGTGCCATCAGAATTGTAACGTGTTTCATATGTACTTTTTTTCAATATTTTTAACTTCCCATAGGGAGTTATTGTAATCGTTCCGATTTGTCAAATTGAAATTTTTGACAAATCTGGAGGTTTTATGGTTCCTAGAATCTAAATTCTGTCTGTGTGTACGTACGTTCGTACGTTCGAGATACCCTTTTTCGTTAACGATATCTCAAGAACCAGCAGAGATATCGATTCCAATTAAATTTTGTTTGATAGGTTATAACTTCAAAAGAAGCTGAAAGGACTTTTATAAAAATTTGTCTAACGGTTTTTCCACTATAGCAGTTTTTAAAAAAAGTGAAAATTTTAGTTTGTCGCAAATATCTCAGGAACGAATAATGCTATTGACTTCACATAAATTTTTTTGGGTAGATAACAATGTACCTAATACAGGTTTGGTATAAATCTGGAAACAGTTCAATATACCGTTATTTTTTTAAAAAGTAAAAACTAGTAGTCTTTGACATCAAGTAAAATTTTTGATAAAATTGAATTGACAGTTTTTTGACAAAAAATAAAAAAGTACAAAAAATTCTACTAAAAGTTGGTAAAAATTCTTTTTTGACTTGAATATATCACGAGAATGGGCAACGATATTGACTTCAAATTTATTTTAGCTTAAACAAAATACAATTATTAATATACGCTACAATTTTGACAAAAATATAGAACTAAAAGTTTTTTTTTACAAAAAAATAAAAAAAACTTTAACAAAAATTAGCCGAAAAATGTCAAAAGTAGTTTCTTGACTTCAATATGTCCAGAGTGGTAAATCATTTTAACTTCGAATATATTTTATTTTGTTCATAATAGAGTTGTCAACGTATGGTACATTTTTGACAAATGTCGAAAACAATTTTTTTTTACTAAAAATAAAAAAATAAAACTGAAATTTACAGAAAAGTGTCATAAATTGTTTTCTGTCTTTTAAATATCATCACTACAAAAAATGATATTGACTTCAAATGTATTTTATTTTCAACCTACTCGTAATGCAATTGTCAATAACTAAAAAATTGTAAAATATTGACGAATATCATATTGAAATTCTCACAATAAATACAAAACTACAAATATTAAAAAAAAACATGGTAAATATGTATGTATTGTTTTCAGATTCAATATCTCTGATATTTTGTATGATAGTAAAATTGTAATCAACATCACAATTTAATCAATTATTATCAGGAACGCCAAGTTTTCAAATTATGCATAACAGGAAGTTATCAGTGTGGGTCGCGCCCAGCCTCTAAATAAATAAATGCCACCGCAAAACGAATGAAGTCCAAAAATAACGTCGGGAATTTGTTCATTATGGACTAGGTCCAAAAGGAACTCTATGTACATACGTAGTTATCAATAAAAACTTGTAAGTCAAAAAATCTATAAACAAAGTAGGTAGTTCGTTAAGTCTCAATCGACTTCACGACTCAGGCTGTGTCGTTTTAACTCAACATACATACGTTTACAAAAAGTTGAAGCGAACTTGTCATTTCAGCATTTCTTTATGAAACTTTTTTTTTTGTAGATAAAATTAGGGATAGAAATACATGTTTGGATTTTTTGCACTTAGTGTTGCGCTTATTCTTACGGCTTACCACACTTTTATCCTCACAAATGCATTATAAAACAGTAATAATTAAATAATAATCTAAACATCAACGTACATAAAGTACCCCAAAGCTACTCCCGTTTACACATATAGTACATATATGTACATTACATACATTTGACCTTGATGATTGGACAGAAGCTTATGATGTTATTATCCTAAGACATCATTATACGGAATTTTACAAACTTCATGAACGAAAATGTACGTAATTCTTCATTTAAATTTGAGATGATGAAGATTTTTTCACTCCCACTCGGGTAACTTTATTCGTTCGTTTGATGAATTAAACATGACTAATTGCCAATGGGGCTTTTACCTGAATCAGAATTTATTCTTTGTATGTATTGAAAATCCATATCCTAAACTACTCACCTACTCTTCCACGAATCAGAATTTTATTTATTTAAATTTGAAGCAGTTGGGGATTTGTTTTTCGTTGAATATTTATAAATGACCTAAAGTCAACTAAAAAGAAGGAGCTACTGCTGTAGCTGTAGCTGGAGAGAAAGAAAGAGAGAGAGAGGAGAGCGATAGAGAAGTAAATGTAAACAATAATGATTCACGATGAAAACGAAGTGATCAACCCGCTTGCGTGACACCAGCCAGCGCAGTGGGTTAAGTTAAATGTTCGCCTTTGAAAAAACTTGAACCTTAACTTGGATGGGGAACAATAAAATGAAAGCTCCCTCGCTAAAGGTTTAATGAACTGTATCAGAGAAGAAAGAACAATCAAATAGTAGGCATGCAATTTTTATGGTTTGATATAAGCAAGCAGCTTTGGCAGCAATAAAATTAAAATCCAGCAAGAGTATATTTTGTGTTTTAGGAGGTGTGATACTTGTATTTTAATAAATTCTATCGACTGAATAATTCATAAGGCCCAGTAAAAAATGTGAATAATTGAAGAAAGCAAAACATTTTTAGATTTCACATTATGATTTTTATCGATTATTATTTATAATTTGTATGTCAAACTTTGTTTGTTTTAGTTTACATCTTCTTTTTCGCCAAACTACCTATTCAGTGAGTTTATGGATGTTATTTTGATATTTAATTTTAAAATGATTTTAAGCATTGATTTCTTTTATGTAAAGTAAAGGGTATTTTAAAAAGACCTTTGTTTTTTAATAGGTGCAATACCAAGAACGTGATAGTTTTGACATATAGTTTTTGACGGTATTCGTAGTAGGTGCTTTGATAAGATTGTATTTGGACTATTCTTGTTAACTTATCCTTAATTGCTTAAATTTATTTTTACGACTATTATAGGTAAATGCTGGGATATCAGTGAATCACACGAATACTTGTCTAATACTTGAAAAAGCAGAAAGTGCTCCTCCGGCTCCGACTACCCTATAATATCTATTCGATATCTCATCAGAAAAACGCTCAATAAAAATAAATCATTTATAAATCATAATAAAAACAAACAGATTCCGACAAATCATCACTTTACCAATCTCAAAAAGTCAACACAGTGTCGTTCTCGAGTTCCACACTGCTGAGACCCGTAATGTGATATGTACATAATGTGAATGTAGGGTAGGTACATATATTACTTTAGCCGTGGAATGTAATTGGATCAACTATAAGTATATTGCTTGTGTGTGCTTTAACGCACTCAAACGGTTTCACTTTTTGAATAATAATTAGAATCACTCATCAAATGGGTGTGATGGCAGTTCATTCAATCAGAGAACAGTCATAACACATGAGTAAAAGAAGTTTAATACAGTATGTTCATTTATGTAGGTACTTATTATTCTGGATGATTTGAGTTCTGATCAAGGTTGACAAATTCCAAACAAATATTTTTACTTTTCTTACTTTAAGGGGATGTCGTCAATTGTTTAAAGTGAACATAATTAAAGAAAATATGTATGAATACTTATGATTAAAGTGGTTATCCCATAAAAACCACTTAAAAAAAAAAAAAACAAAAAACGAAATTAAAACTTTACTGTACACACATGAAAGAAAAAAATTTGTCTTTATACATGTAGGTAAGTATTTTCAAAATGCTATTTAATGAAAAAGAGTTGAAAAATCAAAGATCCACCCTAACTACTTTATACTCTGGCCAATCAGTTTGTGCACTACAAACATGGCATAATTTAAATAACTCATAAACCAAACTTTTCATTATACAAATAAAATATAAAATGAATAGAAAACATTTAAATTAACATTATTTGAACACAGAAGGCAGTTAAAATTTTAGAAATCCGCGTAGTTAAACAGTATCATCTTAACCAAATATTTCAGTCATCAATATTTCGTTTGATATTGCATCGAAAATTCGAAAAAAAATACATTCTTAATTAATCCATATATGTATTTCTATGTATACATGCATTACACTGTACATTTGTACAATGTGAATCAAAATAAAAAAAAAAAAGATGTTGCAAGTTCCATTATTTCTGCAACAATTGCTCTACCCTCGAATATAAACTTGTGACATCTTCTGTATTGCTTAACAAACAATACACAAAATTCGCTAGACATCATGTGCGCCGTACGAAATGGCATTACAAATCGAATCGAAAAAATCACACAAACGCGCCAAAGGGGTGAGGTATAGTTAGGGAAGGTGAAATAAAAAATCAAAAACGTGCTTAATTATTCCGTCGGTGCTGCTACAAACTCGTCCACTTGTATCGATTGTTTTGTTGCAAAGGGCTGATTTTTTAAAATAGCACACGGTCTTCGAAACGTTTAAATGGATATAAATACACATTAAAAGCTACATAAACGTAGACAATGACCACATATTTCATTGTTCTTTCCTTATTTTTTTATCTAATCAAATATCGAACAAGTTTATACAGACGACACCAAAATACAAATCGCAATTACTTCATAGTTAGTAATTGTTATATGCCGTATCGAAAATGTGTCAGATGGGCCACCGACGACAACGACGATGACAGCTTGTGCGCACGCTACACTACTTACCTAGGTTTCGTCACGTACGTGACTACGACTGGACTTTGAGAGTGTCGCTATCTCTAGTGAATTTTATTCGATTTTTTTCTTAATTGCACGAATAGTAGGTTTTTAGTGCATTCTGATTTTGATTTATTGATCTAGTTAGGATAATATTTTCGTTGTTAGTTTTAGTTATCATTAGAAGAAAATAAAAAGGGCGGCAAGTTCAAACTAGTTTAGAGAACACTTTGTCACATTGAAGTGTTCATTTTAAACTATCAGTAGTTAAGTCCATTGGATCACTATGTGCGGCAATGAAATCAACTTATTCGGTTTTGTGATGGATGAGGGCTTTCGTTATGTAGCGGTAGTGACTGGTGACCTTTTTGAGGGTTGATATTTAATAGTCAAGTACATGGCTTAACTGTTTATACCATAGCGATACAAAATAGAGGGTTTAAATATACATAACCGTTAGACGTGAAAAAGACAAATTGACATTTTCGACTTTGATAATCACATGGTACAACACATTTAACAAACATAAAATTTTATTTTAACAAATACCTAAGAAATTTTAGTATTTCAACTTTTAATTTCTGTAAAATTTAAATGTTCCTGATTGTTGTTAAGCATTAGGCAAAATTAAGTTACAGTAGTGATACAATTGATTTCTGTCAATCTAAAATATGCATAGTGCATACCTACCTACCAACAAAATTAATTTGATAAAATTTCAAAAAAGTGAAATGTATGTACCTACATATGTACCTACCTATGTATATTGATATTTATAAAAAAAATGTGTTCTTTTATATGTTGCATAAAATTATGCATAAAATACTCCGTTAAGGGAAATTAATTATTATGAATTCGTTAATTATTAATTATTGTTTACACCAAACATTAAAAACAAAATTTATAATAAAAAATAAGAACAAACCCCCTTCTGTCCTTTGATGAAACATCAACATTAACAAACTGCTGCTACTATCTCACAATTTATACTATATTCATAGAACATACATACATAATAACAATGTTTAAAAAAGAAAACTTTATCAGTAAAAAAATACAGAAAAAGAAAACGGCATTGAAAAGTAGGTATGTGATTCGTCGGAGGTGAGGACTAAACTACCTGTGTACATCTTTTTCTTTGTATATATTATACTGACCTAACCTACCCCAATGTCTTATTTTCGCTAATATCAAGTAAACAACACATATTACGGGCACGAGCACGGGCTATTTAAACCCAAAAAAGATTAATGGACGAACTAATTGTTTGTATCTGTTCTTACTGATAGGAACATGTTTTATAACTTAAGTGAGTCATAAAAACCATCAAATCTCTATTATCATGTTGATTCTTGTTTTTCTCTCTAAAAATATGGAAAATAAAGTGAACAAAAAATTGGTTCCTTTCTTTGTCAAGGATGTTAGACCTAACCTAGTTTATTTAATTTCATAAAAAACATCGAACATCAGAAAGCAACCAAGATAGATATAGCGCACCACTTACCTTCTTTATATCTCTGTTTCCGTCTTCGTATTCGTCAGCTATTTTTTTAACTTCAAAGTTCAAACTTGGAATTTATCACTTCTTTTCAGGTTGGCTTGGTGGGCGAGAAGAAAATAATCCTTTTTTCGGAATAACAACTCTCAGCTCGCAGTTTCTATGTACGACACGGTTCGGTGTTTCTTATGTGTATCGCGTGCAGTGTATCGTCGTGTAATATTGACTCTTGTGCCTTCTTTTTATTTTTAAATATGGTTGTATGCTGATGACAGGCACTGATACGAAGAAAGAAAAAAGCCTAGGTTCGGTGACCTGAAGTTTTATTACCTATAATGTTAAAGGTTCACAGAGATGCTGCCGTTGCACTGTTGCAGAACGACGAAGAGTTTCAAAGCCAATACCGTAGGATACCTACAAAATCAGCGGTTGAACAAAAAGACCAAAAAACCCGCGAATTGACATTCAAGATTCAAAAGAACACCAGATTATTTTAGAGTTGGGCTTTCTTACAAATTCCAAAGAATCACAACAACGCACAACAGGAACGGCAGTTTAAAACTTGTGAATTTTCGCGTACAAAAGTAGAATCATAGAACGAGAGATAGAGAACACAGTCACGCTCACGCTCACAGCTCGCTCGTAAGTCGTAACTCGTAACCAATAACCAAACCAGCTACACACGATAATGGAAATGGAAAGAAAAATAAACAACCAACGAACGTCGCGAATGAAAAACCGATGGTAATAGGAACAAGTACAACACACTTCACGACTCCGACTCCACGACTCAACTGCCGAAACGAAGTGGTGATGGTTACTATATTATAACTTATATAGTATCTAACTAATTCTGTGGTAAATGATTCTTTATTTCGTTTTATTTATGTCGGTTTTTGCTTCCAACTTCGACACTTTATGAATAATTGTGGTAAGGAGTGCAAAAAAATTATTCAAGAATTTTGTTCTTTTGTTTAAAGGAAACTCACTTTTTTCAGAATGAATGGAAAAAGATAACAAGATAGCACACTAAAACACCAAGGTTCTCGATACGACTTTAGGGGTTGGATTTTATTGGTTTCCTTTAAGGATAAGAGCTAACAAAATAACAAATCACAATGCATTTAAATATTATATTAAAGAACAATTATAATTCTAGTCTTTTTTGTTTAAAGCTTGACTATGATTCGTTCACGACCCGTAGACAATTTTCAATGAAATACACGGACGGGACACGGCACGGCGAAGGTAATGTAATGGGATGGACACAAAATGAAAATTTTTGACAGATTGTGGTTGATTGAAAAAGTCAACTCGAATGTGAAGTTGGATGCACTTGATTCGTAATTTTAGACGAAGAATAATGGAAACGATACAGCGGCTGTTTTGTTTAATCAACGGTATGTTAGAAAATGTTATTTGAAATAATCAATTTAAGTGAAATCTTTTTTGTTTGTTGTATGTAGCGTTTAAATGCGTGTAAAAATGTCATAAATTATTTTCCAAATACAATTTATTAAGAAAAACAGTTAAGTGATGGAGATGTTTTAATTTTGTTTAAGTACGTTGTGAACTGATCGTACCTTTCCACCTGACTGATTGATTGTGTTAATTAGCTTCAACAAGAAATAGAACATTTGTTTACTGTTCCGTTTTAAATAAATAATTATTACTGATAAATACAAAATTAATTACATGAAATAAATAATTTATAGGCCTTCTATTTTAGTATTTTATTTTTTGGGTGAGTCGGATAGAGAAGTTATTTTTTCATATTTGTCTTTTCATTATTCATTTTGGGTTTCAGAAGTTTGGGGTTTAAATTAGAAAACAAAGCGACAAGCTTTCAAAACGATAAAAGGAATGTATGTACATTGGATCGTTTCCTATATTTTATTTTAGTTTATGGGAGCGTTAGAGTTAAATATACAAAGAATTCCTAAGCATGAAGTCAAGGGAATTAGTAAATATGAAGAAATGAGGAACACAAATAAAGTGTTCTAATTTATGTGAGCAATTTTTACCTGTAAATACATAAGTAAATAGAAACATGTTAACTAATATTAAAGCCCAGTAATATATTTTTTTAAATAAATAAATTTCACAACGTTATGAAAATTCATTTGAAATACTCAGTTAATTAACTACAGTTGAATGCTTAACTTTCTTAAATTAATATTCCGCCATAAACACAAATCGGAGACTGCTGATTGCCTGCCTGTATTAATCCTCAGATCATAGATTCTGAAACGGTCTCAAATTAAAATAAATAGTTCCATGGACTTTTAGTCGGTGTTTATTTTAACTTACCGGCAAATGAGCCCAACTGTTATTTCATCCGTCACCATTACTTTTAATAAATTTTGCACCAAATTATTTGGAAGCAGCTTAAGAACAGGTTTCACTCGGTCTTTACCACACTCGACCAAAAGCGAGATAAATTGGAAAATAAAATGAATCCTTGGCGATAGCTCATCGGTGGCTACAAATTGGGCAAATACTTTGAACATTCCCTGTAAACTACTCTGCAGAGGGTCTCTGATAATAGAAGGCGGCTCCTTGCTACTCTGGTGAGTTTCCATTGCAAAATCACTCGAGCTCGAATTGTCTGAACTTTCCGGATTCGTGAGCTTACGTATTTTTGCTGCATTTCCAATGTCTGTTTCATCCATGTCTTCTGACCGAGAACGTTTCTTTAAAGGAGCACTTCGTGTCTCTAGGTTTGATATAATACAATACACACACAATCTTGCAAGAATAAAAGATTGAGACTCCGATATATCTTCACTGTTAGAACAAAGTTATAATGATTGAATTTCCTCTTAAATTAAATAGTTTACCTTCCAGTTTTGTTGAATAGGATAAGTGGAACAATGCGTTCTAAAATTGCTACAGTATTTCTTTCAATATCTAAATGCATTACAGCAAACACAATGTCCATCGTCTTCATCATATCCTTGAAAAAAATTTATTTAAACTTTTAAGAAACTTTATATAAGCTTTCTTACCTTTGTGTATTTGCACTTTAAGATTTCCTCTACTAGTTGCGTAACAAACCACACTGGACCGCCTGCTTGCAAAAGACTCTCCAAAATTTGTGCAGCTTTAACTGGCACCCATCCATGTTGTGATACACTTTTCCACACATCCTTAAACTGCTCAATAAGCGGAGTGTGCGATACAAGATTTTGGGTTACCGTTAAGCTACGCATCTTGGGATTACCCGATGGGTGAATGTCATGTTGCATCTTTCTTATAATTTGGAACGACAATCCAAGTCGTTCTTTGGTGTTATCTTGCGATGACATTTCCTCCGGACTTAGAGTTGACAAAAACTGCTGCACCATGTTAAGGGGTTTGAGGAATTCATCCTGAAAAAAGAATATACAACTAGATATTGATCCTGCACTTAGAATAGAGACGAAAATCAAAATTGCTACTAGCTTCCGGAAGACCTTTTAAATAAAGGGCATAATCAAAATTCAAAACTTACTTCTCGTACAGTTTGCATGTAGGCGCATAAAAACGATGCCGCACAAACTGAAAAAGAAAAAAGGCGACACTTTATACTATCCAATATTCCTTTAACATCAGTCGAAGATAGGGTCTCATTTTCCCATGCAACTAGTACTTGATACAAAACTCCTGGTATGTTCATACATATATCCTGCCAAGTTAGGTTACTGATTGAATAAGATAAAAACACCTTGTATGAATCAGAAAAAATAATTATCTTCAGATGTATGTACCTGTTTTTTAGTTGGGCTTCTGGTTTACTTAAACTCAATAGCAACTCATCGACTTTATTTTCATCGCACAATGCCACCATATTCCTTGGAGATTTGGGTTTGTTTCTCTCCACCATACATTCACGAACCCATTTTTCAAAAAACGAATCTCCATTTTCCGATAGAACAACCTGAAGATGTATTTTTTATTTTAATAAACAACTAAAAAATCCTTTTCATAACTTACATCGGAACCATATTTTTGAACAATGAATGTCAACATTAAAAATGACACGTCAAATAGAGTTGATCTTGTAACAGAGGTTTTGCCAACCTCACCGGGGACTTGTTTCGAAGTTTCATTGCATTGTATCAGTCTCGAGACAAAAGTCTTTAATCGGCCTTCTACTGTGGCTACTGACAGTATTAGATCAAAACTATTACCTTGAATAAAAAAATCCCATTCATTAGAAAAAATATTTCCGACTGAACTAAAGCCCGGCTAATAAAAATACTTACCCACCAATACTTGGCATAAAACTCCTAAAAGCGCTTCCTGGACTTTATTATAGTCAGCGCTTAGCGTTTTTAAAACACCAGAGAGGGGAACTTCAGCCCGAATTATGAAATTAATAATTGAAGGCGCTTGATTAGCCACTTCACGCTTCTGCAAAAGAGTTGAGATGGGTTCCCTGTGGATTTTCTGCATTGTATTTAAAAGATCGAAATGTTACCACAATATTTTGTATTTACCTTAATGAGGAAAACCTCTTGATGTGGATATCATTAACTAGCTGTTGCTTTTTCCAGTCATTTAAGAGATATTCAATCATATTGCATGAGCACTTAGTGTCCATAAAGTCCAAAATCAACGTATCTTCTAAGAGTATATCAAGCGCTTCAACCACTTCTGGGATGTGATCAACTTCATTTGTTTCTGTGAAGAAGCAGATTATTAGTTCACTCCTTTTATTTCAGCAAATTTACTTACTATGATGTGATAATGCGTTCAACTGTTTTATTATGAGCGGCACCTTGAAAAATGTAAACGCACCCCACATGGTATCATGACTAGTCTCGATAACATTACTTAGCGATATAAAACCAGCTCGAATAATTTCGTAAAACAATCGTACCATAGAATAGTTTTTAAGACGCTGAATCATCAATAACTCCGATACGTAAAATTGTGTGTCACTGCTGGGATTGAGGAGGACTTCAACAGCCAACAAAGGTTGAACACAATACGAAATAGGTTCGACTTGTTCTGATTCTATTCGCAAAATAGGCAATTGTACAACATCAACATACGCCAGACGATGCAGCTTTTTCTCTATGCTCGTATTATTCGGCTTATAACCAGAGCTGATTAGAGAGCTCTTAATGTCTGAGTATTTTTCACGAATTTTTCCGAAGAAATCGGGATCCTCTTGTTTGCCAATATACAGTATTCCCATGAGAAAGTCATTGCTGATTATATTTTCAATGACTTCTGTGGTATTGTCAATTAGAATTTGGTGTTCGGGAGATAGTTTTCCTCCAATTGCAAACTGTTCTGTGCATGAAGCGAAAATCTGCATTAACCAATAGACCAAAGACACTACCGATCCTGGCAGCATTACTTCTTCTGGTTTGCTCCTAAGCATACAAATACACATGCACATGCATTTCATTTTTGAAAGAAAATGTCATTTTATATTCTCTTACCGACAAGTTACTCCAGAGATTACAGACTGAAGGAACTCCAAAAGCGATGTGACACAGTAGACTTTGCTAAAATGTTCATATTTTGAAATGCGTTTCAGTACTGCAGCATGAGACACCAAATGAGCACACAAAGAGTGTTTTAAATACGATAAAACCAACTGTCGAAATAAAATAAAATAAAACTGAATTCTGAATCAAAAAAAAAGTGCATCAATACTTACCGGATTGGCGTTCGATCCGATGACTGCTTGTTGAAGAATGCAGTCGGCCAAATTATAAACATCACCACTAACACCTCTTGGAAGTACCTGAGTTTGCAAAGTATAATAAGCTTTTTAATACTCGTTTATAGTGTGATGATTTTTATGTCGTTTATTTAGTTGTTTTTTTTTTATCTCTTTGTTAATTATGTGAAAATGTTAAAAATCGTTAAATTACAGCGAAACCTAATAAATTATTGGTTTGTTCGTGACTCGAGTTCTTGGCGTCACCAATTTAAAATTGAAAAACCAATATACTATCCAAAGAGGAGCTTATCGAAGGAAGATGAATCGCAAATTCCAATTCAAGAGCCTAACAACCCACAGGCATTTGATGAGGGGGAAGTAGTACCCAGAGCTTTCGATCTGTACAAAATTCTTGGAGTCGAAAAGAATGCTTCGGCACAAGAAATCAAAACAGCCTATTATGACTTAGCAAAAAAATATCACCCAGATGCTAAACCGACTCCAAAAGAGACCGAGACGTTTCGCAAAATTTCAGAGGCATACCAAGTTCTAAGTGATGAAAATGTACGAACAGAATATGATCGGAAGGGGATGGTGTCCATAGATGGACAGCATTCCAAAGGTTTTGCTGAAACAAATAAAAAGAATTTTCTGAGAATCCTCAAAGATCATCCCAGAGCAATAAATAGTGAAAACAGTAGAGTTACAATGATTGGTTTGTAAAAAAATTATATTAATTACGGCTTAAGTGCGATACCTCATTTTAGCATCTTTGGTCAAACTTAATTTAGGTTCAACCCAAAAATCAGGTAACAACGAAACTGAATTGAAATTAAAATTCCATCAAGCTCTAAAGGGAATTACGGAGTACGTGGATCTTAAGGCCATGGCTAAGTGCTACCGGTGCAATGGTGCCACACAAATGGGTAACCAAACAAATATTGAATTTTGTCCGAAATGTGGTGGCACAGGTCAATACAGAGTTAGGACTGCAAGTTCCACAGAACACAAGTGCGATACCTGCAATGGCAGACGTTATATAAACAAAAACAGCTGCAAAACTTGTGAGAACAGTGGCTATGTAGTTCAGAATAAGCGGGTTAAGGTAATTGTGCCGGAAGGCACATCCGATGGCGATATCTTGAAAATAAACCACCCAATCACTAACCAAGTAGTCTCCATAAGGATATGTGTGGAAAAAAGTACTCACTTCAAGTGTGATGGAAAAAACGTTGCAAGTGACAAGTATCTGACTATAAGCCAAGCTATTCTCGGTGGAAATTGCAAAATTCGTGGACTGTACGAAGACTTTGAGGTAAGCCTTGGCCCTGGTGTGCAAAGTAACACGATACATTGTTTCAAGGGAAAGGGAATCCGCACGAAGGCTGGTGGTGTGGGAGACCATATAGTGACTTTTAAAGTCCGCATTCCAAAGAATCTCACTACCAAGCAACGACAATTAGTGCTGGCGTGGTCAAGAGCCGAAGATCCAATTTTTGATGGACAATAGTTACAAGCAAATTTGCCATTTAGTGGCTAGAAACTTTCTGTTCAAATTTAAAGTATAATTAAAATATTTGTTGGCACTTTATTGAAACTCACGGTTTTAATGTTGATACCCCATTGAGAGTCGGACCAGCGTTCACGCCAAGCCTTCAGAACCATTAAATTAAGTAGACTGGTTTTGCTTGTTGTTTTCTGTAACTCCATTCCTGTATCTTTCATTGTCTATGCATCGGGAAAATAGAATGATAAAAAGAGCACTATTCAGTTTTTGTTAAGTTTTACTCTGTTTGTTAAAACATATTTAGCAATTTTAAAAAATCTACGAAAATGTGTCAACAAAAAACAAATTTTTTTGACACATCCCAAGCGAGGTGAGTTTCATATGATGTTTAGTACATCATTGCCAGCTTTAAATTTAATTTATATTTATGGTGGGTACAAAATACATATTAATCTTAAAACACATTTCCACGTTTTATAGTTTACCTTTGATAAATTGTGTATCCCAATCACAGAAATGTTATATATTTACTTCTTCTTTTCTCATGTTTGATTACTTTTATGCACATTTCTCGTCTTTTTTCTTTACATAACAGTTCACATTATGTTAGTGTGAAAAAATATCCATTAACCTGCTTGAAATCAACCAGCATTCTAAATTGTTTTGTAACAATGTAAAGAAAATACCCCAGACCTTAACAAGAAAACCCATATCGTCAGCCTTAAAAACAGACCTCGTAACTCCACACCAAAAATCAGTATAAAAACTTATTTCTATGCGATTTGTTTAATTGCAATTCACTCTTTTCCGTCTGGCATACCTCTACATTTCCCCGATGAATTTGTTCAAAATTCTGAACTCGAAAATTCAAAAATTGTAAAAATCGGATAATCTCGAATTTTTTTTTTTCTCTAACAAATCCCAGCTATTACTTTAAAAAAAATGTATGGGAATGTTTTAATCTTCTGTGTATATAAATGTATCTAACTAAATTAATGCCGGAAGTTGAATGACAAACATCACAAACCAAGAAGTCATTTATGACATAATAAAGTAAAATTAACATCTTGTACATATGCAAAAGCCTAGCGGAGAATAATCAACCAGGTTCTGCATCTCACAATAATAAAATATTTTTTGTTTGGAATTTTGGGATGCTATAGCTCTATATATTTTTCCAATTCAGATTCTTTTTCATTTGAATTCCGCCGCATATTTATCCATTTTATCAAACACTAATTGTAGGCATTTAAAACATAATACATAAGTTTTAAGACTTTTCTATATTTTACCATTTCCAAGTTAAAAATATTATAATTAAATAAAACAATTACTTCTAAGTATTACCATTTAGGAGTATATTGTATATTTTCAAACTACAGTCACTTAGTTTATGTTTTTTATTTTCTTTGTACAAAAAATAGATTCTCGATCCGAAAAGCCCAGAAAGTTCTCACATAAAAGTTTCTTTTTTTTAATAATTTTAAATAATATAACTATGTTTGTTCTACTTGTTTCTTTTTTGTTATATTACTCGAAGCAAAATATAATTTTTCCACTGCAAATATATAATAAAAATATGTATAAACAACGATTATTATTTTAAATAACTACAGTTACAGTTACATTATATAATAATTTTGTTTGCAATTCAATTTTTTTTTAATAAATGGGATTTATTACTTTATTTATTTCTTTACAATTTTCAGTATGAAGTTATTAAACAAACTTCAGAATAAAATTGTGTTGAGTGTGATTTTGTCGAATCGACGCCTTATCATACTAATTTTTTTGTTTGATTTTATTATAGTGATAGAACAATAATGATTGGAAAAGGTGTATGCATTTAAGCATCTGAATGTATATAATTATGTAATTATTGAATGTGTAAAAATTGAGTTATCCTCCTTTATATTCTGTTTCAGATATGATCGTTCCATTTTCTTAAACTTCTTTCTTACGGGATGTATTACTTTATTTCTAATGTATACTTAACTAAAACGAAATAAAATAAACACAGTAGAACAACAATATTACTGACTGAAATCCTACAGCAAGATTAACACTTCAATCTATTCAATCCATCAATTAAAAGAAAATATTGCCCAAATTATACCTTGTTTGGTGTCAAAAAAATGAGAATATTAAAAAAATAAGTACATTCTCGAAAAGTAAAAAAATCCATAAGCGTACATTCTATGAATTATTCATTGTCTCTTTTTTTGAATTAAAGATAAACAATTAAAAAAAAATATTTAAATTTTGTTTTAAATGCAAAACAAATCATGCCCCAGAATAATAAAATATCTTAATCAAGCTGTGGGATCCCAGGTTAAAAATTCATCAATTGAGAAATACAATTTTTTTTAAACATATAATATTACATTAAATATTTATCTACTCTCAAATTTAAACTTAATTAAAAATTAAAATTAACACAAAAAATAAAACATATTGCTCTATTTTTCTTAGAGCAATATGATTGAACGATAACAAAATGAAGTTTTAAAAATTATAAGGAGCTGAAGAAATCCGCTAGATTAACCGTAGTGGATGTGATAAACGAGGTCTATGCACTCTCAACGTCTCCTCCACCCTTCACAGCAGCTGCGTAACTAGGACCGGACATTGGCGGTGGGTTTGTCGGTTTAGTCTCTTCGACTAAAGGTGGATTATCAACTTAAAACACACATGCAGTTTTTTTATTTATTTTTTACCATAAAGATGAGATGAGAATAATGTTTACCTTTAACATCTACAGCGAAACTCTCAACGCTTCTAAGATCATGCTTTTTGATAAGTTGACATTCACCACCCTCAATTGAAGGAACGGAATAGACATATAAATAACCATCTTGGGAAGCCACCATGAGTCTTAAAAAATAAACATTCAAATAAGTAAATATATGTGTTTTTGACGTATAGATATATACAAATAAAAAAAAAACGATAGTAGTACCTTAATTGTTTTTGAATTGTAGCTATCGCACAAATTCGCCTAACACCAGCTTCAGGCAGTGTTATAGATGCAAATGCTCGTCCCTGGCTAAAAACATTCGTAACCTGTGTTGGCAAGTAGCTGGTCACAGTTTTGCTTAAGAATCTGAAAAACGTATAACTTAATAAATTATTGATAACAAGATCTTAAAACATAGACTGGTTTCAGGAAAATAATTCACAAATTTCTAGAGTTTCTTAACTTACCCCATCCAATCGTCACTTGTTTGTTTACTTTCGTTCTCGGCTACACTTCGATCTAAACGGAATATATGTACAGTCTCAGTATTAGAGCTCGAAACTAAGTATTCAGAACAAGTGCTGAATGATAGTGACGCAATGGACACGCAACGCTTAAGGCCACGTCGAAGCTCGAAAAGCTTGCTACCGTCCAGAGACGAAAATACCCGAATTACAGTGCCACGTTCACTGGCCGTTGCAATTTCAGTGCCTGATGGACTAAATGCTATGGCTGCCAATGGTGTATCGTGAGCAGGAATCATGGTTTTGGCATGTAAGTTGATGGCATCGAATATTTGAACTTCACCTGAAGTCACACTTCCCGGATATGCAAGGTAGCAGTGATCCGAAGATGACGAGAGTGCGCATAGTCCAGTTGTATTAGATGGTGTATCGCGAATTGTGTGCACAACTTTCATATCTTGAATGTTGTGAATATAAAGACTTTCTTCCAAACAAACAACGAGTCGTTCACGGTTGAGTTTTACTGCCAGAATGGTGTTCGAGTATGAGTAATTGCAGATTTCGCTTTGTTTCTTAAAATGGCATACCTTAAGAAGAAGTTTCATTTTTAATTCAGTAAAATTAACTTAAATATTTATTGGATTTTGTATAAGAACCTTAAGCTTTCGGGGTGCTTTCAATGATACTATGGCAACTAATGAGCTTTCAAAAAGACGCTCAATCAAGAAAATTTCTTCTGATTGACAGCTGTAGATTTTGTCCAAAGTTGAATCGATACTACCAAAGCTGTAGAGACTATATCCGGATTTTGTAGCTACTGCTAGCGATCTTTAAACAAAATGTTCATGTTAATACCTTTGTACATACCTACATACTAAAGTATTTTTTGTGTAATGACATACATATGTATGTACATTTTTTTTTTCTTAAATTGTAACTTAGTAAATGGAGATCTAAGAAAGGTTTCTATGATCTGACTTGGGAAAGCCTGCCAGTCTTAAAATTGGTCGAGAAAGAAAAATAACCGAAAAATAAATTTCTCTGTTTTCTTCAGTTTCGGCACTTAGTTTTAAAAATGCAAACAAAAATCTATGATTTGGTATGAACTAGTAAGCTTAATAAATTATGGTCTTTCAGTTAGATTCGATGAAGATTTATCTCTTTAAATTATATTAAATACGTACCTAAATATAAAAAACTGTTTTAATGTAAAAAAAAAAAGTTTTATTTATTGCTTATAACAAGGCTTAGTATAGTATGTATTTGCATATTTTTTTATGGCTATTGTATGTTATACATATGCAATTGAAAATAAAATGCGTAAGATGCACATACATACATACATACATTGTATTAATAGAGACCTCATAAAATGGATATATAACTTATATCGCTTGAAGAATTTAGGTAGGTATCTACTACGCTTTTTCTTGAACATATGGTTTGGAAAATATATGTTGATAAACAAAATACTGATAAAACAAATCATCAACTCCAATCTTTAAACTGGTAAACAAAAACATGTCAATGACTATTTATAACTAATTAAATTATAGTTGAATAAATTAAACTTTGAATTATGTTTTAAACACTTTGTTTTGATGTTTATCGATATACTCAACTCATGCATTGTACTTACGTGATGTTCTGATTGAAATTGACAAAGAGTTCCCCAGAATCTATGTCCGGTCTGCCCAGGAGGCTCATGTTGTGGCTGTTGTTGTTTATTTAATTACTTCCGAGTCGAATTCTACGTGTATCGAAAGTTAGATGGTTTATTATTTGATTGGGGTTTATCAAGGTCAATGCTAGAAGTCGATGCTCTATGAATCCGAAACACAATAATTTAATTTATTTAAACAGAACTCGATTTGGTGGTGATAAGAAAGAGCAGGGAAAAAACAATAAAAATAAAAAACACAGTATGTATGTTTAAAAGACAAGATGCAAAAATCGAAGAAAAATTTGCAGTAGAATCTCACAGTCTCAAGCAAAAGTTAAAAAAAAGCTTAATTATTATTGACAATTTTAAGATTGGGTGTTTCTTTTTTCCTCTTTTGTATTTATTTTCTACTATCAACTATCAAATGTAGGTAAAATAATTTAGAATTGGTCTTTTTCAGAAAATCGCAGTTAACAACAATAGTAAGTTTGTAATTTGTTGACAAATTTTATGCTGATCGTGATAAGTTTTGAAAGAAAAAGTTGATAAAAAATTGCGACGAATATCGAAAAATACATGCAGTGTTTTTCGTTTTATTTTTTCTACTTCTACTTCTGCTTCTTGTTCTTTGATTTCCAAACACAAAGCACTTCGAAAATGTCAAAACAAATTGTTCTTTTCCTTTTATGTTCTTGCGTTTCTTTTGTGCAGCAATAATCTTTGGTGCTGCTATCTCTCTTTTTCTTCCTTGGTTTTCTTCTCGGAGCACTTTTTTACGTAAATATTTTTGAGAAATATTAAAATATCACAATTTGGAGTTGGGTTTTTCTTTTGATTTGAATTTTAAGGAAGGTTATTTGTTTTATTTGGATTTGTAGTTTGGTATTTAAAGAATTCAAGATATTAAAACAATTTATCTCTTAGTTTCTGATCAACTTGTCTTGAATGTTGAATTGATTGCTTGCAAAAAGCAAATTTTTGTTTGAGAATATATATTTTGACAATTTTTTTTGTAATAAACGAAATCATTCAGAGCGTTGTAAGAGGGATTGTTATCTACACGTACGTATGTTGCTTTCATGCTACACGTTGACTTTTTCTTTATCTTTTTGATTTTAGAAGTAAATAGCTTCTGGTGTTAATAAAGACATTTCACACAACCAGATTCTTAGGTTACATTTATGCATTTAAAACTATCGTATAGGAAGAAAAAGATGTGATTATATAAACGATTGTAATAACTTATAATAATAATTAAAATGACTAAAGTGTGGATTTCTTTTCAACCATCGTTTCTCTTCCTTTTTATGTAAATGAAAATATGTACTTACTGTTATTTGGGTTCAATATTTTGGATTCGAATTTCATGAGAGATTGCACTCTTTTAAAACATGCACTTGAATATTTACTATAGAGAGAGAGACATGAAATTTTCTCATTTCCGAGATGACTGAAATGAACTTTGCTTGTCTTTAATTTCTTCTAGCTAATTGATCATGCTCAATCATACGATTACGACTGTAAAAAATAAATTGTTTCGTATTCTTTTTTGACTCTTGGCAAAAAGTTCCCTAAATCAAATAATTCAATTCAATTCAATTCTCTGGATGCACTCATCATCATTAATTCACGATAGAAACCCATCTGTCATTTAAACTCAAATTTAGATTTTTATTTTGTATTTCCAGTTTTTGTATCTTCTGAAAATACTGTCGGCGTTTTTTTTATAAAATAAGTGATTTCAAATTTGCTTTCAAAGTTGAAAAATGTCTGAAGAAAACAAGAACGATGACACTAGTAGTGAAACTGAAGACATCCCATCTACAAAATCCAAAACAATAGACGTAACTCATTTGAGCCTTGCATCAGCTGCAGCGGCCGTTCCTCAAGAAGAACCAGCTAAAATAGAAGACATTGTTCTAATCGATCCAGAGTGTTTAGTTCTCGATCTGAATCATCATCGCATTGGAGTGCTTGAAAATTTCGAACCCCTAACCAAAATCGAAAGCCTATTTTTAAGATGGAATCTAATTAAGAAAATCGAAAACCTTGGAACGTTGACTACACTCACAGAACTCGAGTTGTACGACAATCAAATAACCAAAATCGAAAATCTGGAGACGTTAACAAATCTGGAAATTCTCGACATAAGTTTCAATCGTCTTACAAAGATTGAGAACCTCGATGCTTTGCAAAATCTACAAAAGCTCTTTTTGTGTGCCAATAAAATCAGTGTTATTGAAAATATTGGAATGCTGACTAACTTGACCATGTTAGAGTTGGGCGATAATAAACTGAGAAAAATCGAAGGTTTGGAGACCTTGGTAAATCTGCGACAATTGTACCTGGGCAAAAATAAAATCAGGAAGATCGAGAACTTGGAGAAACTCGTCAATTTAGAGTGCTTGAGTTTACAAGCGAACAGAATCCTTAAGATTGAAAATCTGGAATCGTTGGTTAATTTAAATGAATTATACTTATCTGAAAATGGAATTGAGGTGATTGAGAACCTGACAGAGAATAAACTCATTGAAACTTTGGACTTGGCTAAGAACAGAATCAAACGCATTGAAAACATTGATGGATTAGCTGACCTCGATGAGTTATGGTTGAATGATAATCAAGTTGCCGAATGGAAAAACATAGAACAATTAAAAAACAACAAAAAACTTGCTACCGTGTATCTAGAGAGGAATCCAATTGCCACTGACACTATGTACAGATTTAAGTTAAAAGACACTGTACCATGGTTGCAGAAGATCGATGCAACGTTGTGTCGATAACGGTTTAGCTTTTTATTTATGTATTTAAACTGATATTGTTGCTTGTTACAGCAACTACCATTTGATTTTTCAGTGTATTGTAGAAATAAAATTGAATTCCTACCAACAAAATGCCTTTGAATATTCCATATTTAAGATTTTTTGTTTAAATTATTGTTCATTAGTGCAGAACAGGGAGATAAGTTATGAGCACATGCACTGCACAATAAGGGAGGCCGATTGAATGATCAAGATATCGCTTTGTCTGATTTAGTAGAAACAACGTATCGTGACTCCATTGTACGAGGACCTTTTTATGAGGGCTTTGAAAGCAATTTTTAAGACCTTTCAAATGAATTTTTAATTGCGTCGCAATTCTTGTCGGCCATGTAGATTGAAAAACATAAAAGATACATATATTTGTTATTAGCAATTTGTATTCTAAAAAGAAGTTTCTTTTTAACTTAGCCGTTAACTTTAGGAAGGGTGCCTGTTTAAGTAGAGAAATAGGTAAAATTTTGGGGAGCAATGCGCAATGAAATGCGATCAGAATTAGACGCTAAGAAACAATTGGAAGAATTGCTCCAAAAATCATTATAGGAGTGAACATTTAACTTTTTATAAGAGTACCTCAAGGCCTTATCATTAAATACTGGTTTTATCAATTGAGCTTTTGTATCAATTCGGAAAAAAGAGAAACACTTAACAATAAAAAAAATTAAATATGTATGTATATTCTAGGTAATATTCTCATTTATTGCAATAAAATATTTAATTTATTTTCTTTAGCATAATATGTATTATTTTCTCCAGAAATTATAAAATAAACACGGAAAAATGAATTCTTATAAATAATTCCATTCCCTCCATACAAAAAAAAAAAACAGTACGAAGTTTGTGGGTCTCTGAATGGAATTCTACTTACTCGTATATTATATTTTGCACAAATAATAAAAAAAATCAGAAAATGCAAACAATAACTGATCATTTTTAAATTTGTGGAATCCTAGTAGATAGGAACAAAAACAAGGCAGCAGAATAAAAAAGGAAACAAAAACACCCACAAACTTCAGGTGCGCATAGCCAAATGCCATCCCAAATTAATCAGTGTTATTTCCATGATTTTTTTATGTTTTTTTCTCTTTTGATATTTTTTTTTTTTTTTTTAATTTTTTTATATAATCGACTTGACGTTCACGCGCTACATAAGGATCAATGCTACGTCCTCAGGTCGCATGGTCGGACATTTCCAATTGTATAAATAATATTGCAAGTTTCCATCGCCGGTACCAAATTTCAGAGGGGACAAGAATTTCTTATTGTCCATCAGATCAAGGGCATTAAAAACATCCATTTGGACATTTTTAGCTGAAATTAAGGCATCATTCATGAGCTCCAACCAGGGAGTTTTTGTGGATACATTGTAGAATGAATAAGCTGCTCGTACGTTCTTATGCACGGGGTGATGCATTACAGTTGACGGCAAGCTGTAGAAGCTCACCATATCGGTTATTTCGCCATTCTCGGCCTCCACAACAAAACAATCGATAATACCTTCTCGTGGCGTAAACCAGTGCACGAATTCTTCTTGTGAAAATACTGGGCATATTTGGAATTTAGCGAGATACTCATCGAGTATTTTGCGAGCACCTTCCATGTCCTTCAGTTGAATACGACGAAAACCTCGCGTCTTTGGTTGATCGGGTAATTTGAAAAGTTTCATTGTACGTTGCATTGTCATGTTTCTGGCTAGGTGTGAAAATTTAATCTGCAAATAAAAAAATACACGCTCTTGAGTATATACATATCTATGTCTATGTTTATCTAGGTTTACTTTAATGCAGCTAAATTATTACACATTTTTTCATTAAACCTTTATTGCACAATTTACAGAGATTTGATATAATGCTACCTTACTACTGAAAAATTTATAACAATGTTTTTTAATTATGAAATGATATTAGATTAATGGTAGAAGGAGAAGCTACTTTAAGTATACACATATCTTTCATGATTGTAAAAACGAAACAGCAACAGTTATAATAAATTTTTATAATTTATATTAACTTGCTTTATTTTTTTCTCGAGGAACGGATTAAATACATTCTCTTTATTTTGGCTTTTGTGCTTTAGGGAGATGTTTTGGATAATTGCAACTCTTATGTTTTTATGATATACTAGCAAAATCCCCACCCGCTTTGCATAAAAAAAAATAGTTTTTTAACTTCCCATAGGAGGTTATTGTTCGAGAAATATTTTTCTTCGGCGATATCTCAAGAACGGGTAGAGATATCGAATCCAACTAAATAAAAACAGTGATTGAAATAACTATTTTGTTGCTATAATTGGATAAAAAATATAAAAAAGTATAAACAAATATAATTCATTGTTTGTCGTAACCTTACTAAAACTTTGGGTCAGGCCATTCATTTTTATTAAAAAAAAATTGTTGCCAGCTACAGGAATCGAACTTAAGACCTCTCAAATCTAAAGCGGAGATCTTACCAGGACACCACGATCTCTACTGATTTAAGTGTGCGCAAATTCCTAAATATTGTTGAAATAAGTGACCAAAATTTAATTTCTTTGTTTAACATATTTTCCATATTTTTTTATAATTTTTTTTTTGAACCCTAAACCTTCTACTCTTATTCCTCTTTAATTTAAAAAAAAATTAAGAAAATCGGCCAACCGGTTTGGCTGGTTAGTGAACGAACACAAAAAAACAGACTTTCTTTTATATACATATATAGATTGAATTATTATAAATATGATTACAGGAACTATTTTAGATAAACAGCACAATTTTTATGGTGACTCATCTTGAATTCCAACTTTGGCTAGGTATGCCTGCACAACTTGGGTATATCGTGAACTTGAACACGTTTTTGCTCAACCCTGAGTAACCGGTTACTAGTTAAATAATTTCTAGACTTCTGCATAATTCAATTTAAGGAAAACAATTTGATAAAAAAACAACCTAAATCATACGAAATTTGTAAGAAAATGTTTACTTACTTCCACAAGTTTTTTAGGATTAAGAGATCGGTGCCAGTATCTGCATGTTGAAACTGGCTTTGGGAGCACAACTCCAGCGGTGTAGGCTGCCTGATAAATACCAGTCAAATTTACTCGTCTCGTGATCTCCCTGATAAGCACTGGTGCCACGCGTTTGCTTCGCAATTTCTTGTGCACGCACAAAAAATTGATTTCTACAACTTTCAAGATTTTTTCGTAGCATCTTAGTTTACTGGGAATCGCCGATATGAAGCCCACTAAACGCCCTGATTTCACAACCCGTACACCAACATGCCACTCTTGTCGCCAACCGGGAGGTTGCAAGGACCACTTCAAGAACTCCGGTTGATAATCGAAACGAAACATAGAATCATCGTCTTCCACGTAGTTCTCATTGAGAAGAGTGTACAACTCGGTAAGGTTCTGGGGGCTGTTCAGATTGAGGGTGTCCCATTTAAATCCTTCGGGCAAGGTGTACGGTTCTTGTCGGATTTCTGAAATGTCCTTATCCGGTTCTATGGATTCATTTGTAAACACCTCCTCATTGAGCTTCGGTACCGGTTGGGTTGACCAGAAGGTGAACTTTTTATTTGCGTTTTCTCGCGCGTTCAACTCATCGGCTTTCTGGTAACCGCCATAGAGTGCTGTAATTCAAGAAAAATGATAAAAACACACTGTCTAAACAAACAGTTCAACCAACACGCAATTGCATTAAATATTCAGCAGCCAATACCCGAGTTAATATTGGGCACTCACTTTGTATATCCTTGGGAATTTTAAAGGCCTCGTTAGTCGAATTCAATTCGGACATCACGTCGACGAATTTCATGGAAAGCGCCGACACCAGACGGTTGCGAGATTCTTCTTCCCAAGCTAGAGATTAACGATTAAATTGAAATGTGGATTGTTTGTAATAGACGGAATTGGTTTTGCCGATTTGATTGAGAATGAATTACCTTGGTCAAAGGATTTTTCTTTTTCACCGCCGCCACTTTCAGTTTTTGTTGCTTCATTGTTTTCAACTTTTTCATCAGTTACTTTTTCAACTTCTTTTTTTTTATTCGATTGCTGTTTTTTGTCCATAATGGCTGTTTTGGGGGGTTAGTTTTTTTAGAGCCGAGATCGATAGCGATTAATTAATTTTTCATTTAATTACCTTTCTACAGGAAACTTGGATTTTTTTGATAGTGTGCTACACACCCGTGTACTCCTTTAATATTTTTTGCACAAGAGAACAAAATTGACAGAAGTATGGCGTAAAGTTGCTTAAAGTAGCCCAAATGGATTGGGTATGGTTTTCATTATGTTTAGCTTAAACTGTTGATAGACGAAATATTTAAGGCCGTTTTCACTGCTTTCGTAAATTTAAACAAAATTTAGGGGAAATATAACAAAACTAATATGTTAAAGAGTATCATAAGGCATTTTCAGTCTTTGTCAACTTGTTGCTAATTTTAAATTTTAATAATGATGATTTTGTGGATTATGAGGGAGAAAATGGTAAGGCATCTATTACTCAAATAATAATCATCATCAGAATATTTAATGAAAAAATGATAAAAATGATAATTTCGTCTTTCAGCAATATTTTGATTTAATAATTTCAGTGAATTAACTTAAGTTTCAACAGAGATCTAAGTATATAATTTTAAATTTTACCATATATACAAACATTGAACCAAAGTTGAACAGCATCTAACACATCAAAATTGAATTACTTTTTATTAAAAATGAAAAAACATGTTTCTACAGTATTAATATTTTCAGATTCTTTTTATTTAAGTTTGTACAAAGTTTTGTCTTGCAAGCGGCTTAAGTTAAAAACATTTGTACTACAGCCTTTAATGCGTATTGAATAGTTTATTGAAAACAAAACAAACATTGTCATATTGTCTTAAAACACTTGAATAAAATTATCCTGAAATTTTTAATATAGTGTTGGACGCTTCCAAATTGAACGAAACCGAACGAAACTGACTAATGTCTAAATCAGCTGACCTTTCATAACACCACTAAACGATAGTTGTCTTGTTGTCATCACCGGGCAACGAAATTAAAAAATACAACACACACACAACACACCTTTTCTGAGGAATTTTATCAGTAACATAAATTTATTTACATATTAATCTTTTTTCACATAACCCTTACGAGTGAAAACGTTGATCAAATAAACCAATCATTAAGATCAACATCGACCTCAGTACTTCAGTGGATGCAACTGAAAACGTCAACAATTTGAGACAAAGAAAAACTACGACTTCTGTTTCCTCATCTCATGCAACGCAGAAAAACAGCAGCAGCTCGAGCTGTTGTGAGATGACGCTAATGCGGAAAAGAATGAAACAAGTTACGGCAGTTTTAATTACCTTGCTTGTGATTTTCTATTTATTCAAAGCTCTTGCCAAGCACCCACAGCCCACGGATGATAAAAGTCTGGATAAAGTCTCTCCAGCTGCTGTCAAACAGCAGCAAAATGCCGATGATAAGAGTCATGACGATTCGGTCCTTAACGGTGGGACAATAAATTTTGATATTTTGGAACAACAACGCCAGGAATTGAAATACACAAAGAATAAGTTGGCTAAGTTGGAGGAAAAGGTAAAAATATTAGAAGCAAGTATCCCACAGAAGTATCCGAATGTCAAATATTTGAACTACAAAACCAGGAAAAGAATTCTGATAACGGGCGGAGCTGGATTCGTGGGTTCCCATCTGGTGGACACTTTGATGATCGAAGGGCACGAGGTCATTGTGGTGGATAACTTCTTTACGGGACGTAAGCGCAATGTTGAGCACTGGTTCGGACATGAGAATTTTGAAATGATACATCACGACATTGTGAATCCGCTCTTTATCGAAGTCGATGAAATTTATCACCTAGCAAGTCCCGCTAGCCCACCGCACTACATGTACAATCCGGTAAAGACCATCAAGACCAATACCATGGGAACTATCAATGTCTTAGGATTAGCGAAACGAGTAACCGCTAAAGTGCTCATAGCGAGTACTTCGGAAGTCTATGGCGACCCGACTGTTCATCCACAACCTGAGACCTATTGGGGGCATGTGAATCCTATTGGACCACGAGCTTGCTATGATGAAGGCAAAAGAGTTTCTGAAACCCTCAGCTATGCCTATGCCAAACAGGAAAAAGTCAACGTTAGAGTAGCGAGAATCTTCAACACTTACGGCCCTCGCATGCATATGAGTGATGGCAGAGTTGTCTCCAACTTTATCATACAGGCACTGAAAAACGAAACCATTACCGTCTACGGCAATGGCAAACAAACCAGATCATTCCAGTATGTCTCAGATTTGGTCGATGGGCTGATAGCCCTGATGGCATCCAACTACACGCAACCGGTTAATATCGGCAATCCAGTTGAGCATACAATCGAAGAATTTGCCGTGATTATAAGGGAATTGGTTGGCGGCAAAAGTGAGATTGGTCAAACATCTGCAGTCGAAGACGATCCCCAGCGCCGAAAACCGGACATAACGCGAGCGAGAAAATATCTTAAGTGGGAGCCTAAAATCCCGTTAAAAGAGGGTCTTCATCGCACCATAGATTATTTCCGAAAGGAACTGGAGCGATCAGATCGTTTTCAGGAAAACAGCAATCGCTACTTTGAGTCTGAGATAAATCGTTACCACGCTAAAGAAGATTGATACTAAATTAATATTAAGTCGCTATTTTTTAATGTCTAGTCTGTAAATATTTATGTTTGATAATAATTATGTTGAATTATGTTTTTATTTTGTTTTTTAAATGTTTTTTTTTTTTTTTTGTAATAAAATAATTTCTCCTGTTGTAAAGTGTTTTATATTGTTATTTATATTTTGTATTTAGATAAACGTTGTCGTAGTTATTCTTGTAAAAACTAAAGACGTATTTCGCCGCCGCCGTTCATGAGAGGGAAGAAAAAGGAGTATTTGTGAAGTTGCAAGAATTAAAATTATAAAATCTTTCAAGATAAATAATGTTAGAAGTAATAGAAAAGGAAAATAAATTTTAGGATCGATGAAACAGAAGTCGTCTATAGTTAAGAAACTCAAGCAAGTTTGATTTTGATTGATTTTAAAACATTCACCCTTATTGAGTAACAGCACGATAAGTGATGAACTTGATATAACCAGTAAGATTTTTTTTTGCAAAAGGTAATTTTATTTTATAAGATTAATCAAAACAAGATAAGAAAGAAAATAGTATGACCTTTAAAATTTGGATAGTCATAGGAAACTTTTTACGAACTCCAATATAAAATATGCATGTATGTATTATTCTTTGATAGTTTTTTTATCAGGATTCGTAAAAAATTCCTATTTCTTTGCAATTCTTGATATGGTTGATAATATCAAATATTGATAACTCAAAATCAAAAAAAAAAAATCTCCAGGATATTTCCGAAAGCGCAATTTTCTAAAATTCATAAACGAATCAATAAAAACAATATCGAGTAAATTATTCAACAAAAATTAAAATAAATTTATTTGATTACTTTTGTTTTACAACAAAAAAAAAAACTTAAAATATGTTACTATCATTATATATGTTTCTGTTTTAAAATACAAAGTTTTTATTGGTGTTTTTTTGTTTTCAACCCAGCGTTTGTTTGGTAAAACTTTCTTAACAGTCACCTTGACACAAATTATATCGTAATTCTTAATGCAATGTAGTCATACTATGGACTCAGAAAAATTATAACAAAAACTTTCATTCAAAGTGAGAGACCCTATATAATCAGCAATCAGGGTTGGAATAATTGGCAAAGGTGATAAGTGATTGTTACATTTTTGTGACAATATAATTCAATTCCAGTTGTTACCAAAGTAATTTTTTTTTATGTATTATTATTTATTTAGCATAATTAATATTATATTAAAATTAAAGCTCCAAAGTGACTGTCATAACTCATAACATTTGTACTCTTTCTTCATTCTAGACAAAAGTAGAGAAGATATGGTAGAATTTGGGAAATAACTATGTTGCGAGAGCTTCTTAGCTTTCAATTTTTACTACCACCTTATACGAAAACAGTGGTGAAACCCGATTGCAATAAATGAGAACCCACATTTTGTAAAGTAAAAGTCACAACTCAATGGATTCTGTAAAAGATTTCATTTTTTCAGAGTTACATACAAAAATTCTGATTACAATATAATTCGTGGTGAGGCTAAATAATTGCTTTCTTATTTTTACTATTTTTTAGATCGATTGCTTAATTATGTACTTTAATCTTTAGTTTTTTTTTTTATATAAATTCAGGTGTGGAGATCTTTTTGCGACGCAATCCAATTGTGAGATTGGTTTCTCATTCGAGTACCTACCTATTATTATTTCTTAATCTAAAACTGAGGTCATATTATGACACAAAATGATTTCCTTAATGTTTTCTGGTACATTTAAGGTAGCACATTTAATTGTAAGTTAAAATATATATTAGGTATTTAGACAATATTACACCTTTATTGCGATTTTGCTTTGTATTAATCATAATTATATTATTCCCCTCTAATCGTCCTCCTTTACACATTTAATGCTATATTCTGTTCATTGTTACTATTATTTGTATTAATCTATAACTATGTTTCAACTACCTGTATAATATGCATATGGGTAATTCTTTTACAAACCGAACACTTTTTGACCGACACATCTCCGATTTGGCTGAAATTTTATTTGTGGATACTTTATCGAAAAATAAAAGATACGTGTCCAAGGATTTTTTTATATTTCACTTATTTTCGAAAATACAGGTGTTCGAAAATTTGAAAAAAGTGAGTTTTTGGGCTTGGAGACTCATTTTTAAGAATTTATAACTCTGGTTCTAGTTAGGCTACATACTTGTTTTTTCTTTCGTTTGAAAGCTAAAAAATTGAAATTTAAGAAAAAAAATATTTTTAATAAAAGTTATTAACAAAGTCATATTGTTATTAACAATTTAATTATATAAATCAATTTTAAACAATTGCCCCCACCTCGTATCAAGTTTTTTATATTTTTTTTGTATTCTCCTTAAAATTTTACTTAAAAAAAAAGTTTTCAAAATATGGTATCTTTATTATTACTATTGTTAAAAAATCAATTTGTTTAACCCCATTAGCAAAACAGAACATTTTTCGTAAATGAAAAGAAATCATTAAATCCACACGAGTATGATAACTGGGCGCCAAGATATGTTAACGGTTTTTTGTAAAAGGATCAAAAACAAGTATTTTTTATCATAGAAGGGGGTCTATCTCCCCCCGTTGAGGCGGTAGGAGCAATTTAAAATGAAAATACTTTGAACGGAAAATAAATTGTTTAAAAATAACGGTAACGCCTACAACTATATATTATACATATTTTTTAAGCCAACACTCTAATCTATCAGCCTGTTTTTAAGTCAAGTGCGAAAAGATCATAGTTCTCCAAAAAAATAATTGTAAAGCCAAAATTTTCTCAAAAAAAGCGTGAAAAAAAATTGATGTGTGTTTTTTCAAAAGATGAATCTATACTCATTTTTTACTAAGAACGAGTTGCTCTAGTTAATTCCTAATCAAAAACTAAAAATAATATGAATTTTTGTCTAATAGTTTTCGAGAAAATTGAAAATTATTAAAATTGCTCTTTATAAGATTTTTATTCTTTTTTTCTTCAATTTTCTCGAAAACTATTAGACAAAAATTCATATTATTTTTAGTTTTTGATTAGGAATAAACTAGAGCAACTCGTTCTTAGTAAAAAATGAGTATAGATTCATCTTTTGAAAAAACACACATCAATTTTTTTTCACGCTTTTTTTGAGAAAATTTTGGCTTTACAATTATTTTTTTGGAGAACTATGATCTTTTCGCACTTGACTTAAAAACAGGCTGATAGATTAGAGTGTTGGCTTAAAAAATATGTATAATATATAGTTGTAGGCGTTACCGTTATTTTTAAACAATTTATTTTCCGTTCAAAGTATTTTCATTTTAAATTGCTCCTACCGCCTCAACGGGGGGAGATAGACCCCCTTCTATGATAAAAAATACTTGTTTTTGATCCTTTTACAAAAAACCGTTAACATATCTTGGCGCCCAGTTATCATACTCGTGTGGATTTAATGATTTCTTTTCATTTACGAAAAATGTTCTGTTTTGCTAATGGGGTTAAACAAATTGATTTTTTAACAATAGTAATAATAAAGATACCATATTTTGAAAACTTTTTTTTTAAGTAAAATTTTAAGGAGAATACAAAAAAATATAAAAAACTTGATACGAGGTGGGGGCAATTGTTTAAAATTGATTTATATAATTAAATTGTTAATAACAATATGACTTTGTTAATAACTTTTATTAAAAATATTTTTTTTCTTAAATTTCAATTCTTTAGCTTTCAAACGAAAGAAAAAACAAGTATGTAGCCTAACTAGAACCAGAGTTATAAATTCTTAAAAATGAGTCTCCAAGCCCAAAAACTCACTTTTTTCAAATTTTCGAACACCTGTATTTTCGAAAATAAGTGAAATATAAAAAAATCCTTGGACACGTATCTTTTATTTTTCGATAAAGTATCCACAAATAAAATTTCAGCCAAATCGGAGATGTGTCAGTCAAAAAGTGTTCGGTTTGTAAAAGAATTACCCATATACACGTATTAGTTTGTTTGATTATATAGGATTCTGTATATGTACATAGCTGAATCTAATAATGATTGCTGTCTGACAAACAAGAAAAATACGAGATTGTAAATTTTCTTTTTATCTCTCTAGCATTTCGACGAAAAGTCTTTTCATAGTAACATTACCTTCGCGACAAACTGAACGCCAAAATCTTCGAATTATGTTGTCAGCTTGTCTTAAGGACGGCAGTAAAAGCAGTAGTTGCTGCTGATGTGACACTGCTGTCGTATGGCGGAGCAAATATACACAGTCGTTTAATGAATTTAATATGGACTCGCGAAAGTTTCGCAAGGAACTGGAATCGTCCAGCAGAACATCACAATTTGAGAGAATAAGAGCCTTCAACAGGTAGTATTCCTCTTTTCGGGGCGATAGTCTCTCCATTCGTTGCACAATCTGGACACAATGATAGTACAGTTCTGTGGCTCCACACTCCTTAGCTGCTCGCTCATCCATGCAAACGTCAGAAGCGAAATTCAGTTTACCATTGAATGGAATAGAACGATATGCCAATTGCAGCGTTAAGATTTCCGCCCATGATATCTGCAGCAATTTCATTTGATCGTTTAGCGGCAGTTCCGTGAAACCTGGAATTTGTTTGGCCCAGCCAATTACACCAACCAGTTCGTTATCGTACAGGTCGCTCAAAACCGCCAACATATCGTGAGCATCGCCGCCGAATTTTGACGAAAAACTACTGCTCTTTACATCCTCTTGCTGACTCACACACAGCGCTTCTGGTTCATAGGTATTGAGTACTTCTAGGATTTTGATATCTTCCAGCGATGATGTAGTCGACTGATACAGCATTTGCATTGTCTGATAGGAGTTCGACACCGGATTTCGTCGATACTTTTGTCGCCCTCCCCGAACTCGGTCGAGCCGAACTCCTTCCTTGAGCATACCCATGAGAAGGCATTTTTGGAAACGGCATGCTTGGCACGCTTTCCTGCGGCGCTTATTGATTTCGCACTCGTTGTTCGCCGGACAGGTGTACTCAATATTGCCCTGAATCGTACGTTTGAAAAATGCCTTACATGCCTCACAGCTAGCAACCCCATAGTGAAATCCTGAAGCAACGTCTCCACAGACCAAGCATAGTCGACGGATTTCTTCGCGTATTCCGGCTTTGTTTTCACCTCCATTGCCACAAAGTAAATCATTTGACAAAGAAGTGGTCGAACTGCACAATTGACGTTCTGGAGACACAGATGGGGACGTCTGCAGTTGATTGCTAGCCGAACTACTATATGAAATTGAATTCGAACAATTCAGTATTGATGTTGTGGGACTGCAACAATTTGTTGTTGTATCGATTTCTTGTTTTATGTTGAAATTGCTTCCCATTCCATCAGCCATTGTGTTATTGCTAGGAATAAAAAAAAAATTGTTACAGTCGTTTATTTGGATATTTTGTACAGGTTAAGTTAGGTGAAGAAAGCCGGCAATGTGATGTATGATAATTTTAGGGGTGAAGTTAAAGCGTCAATTTATAGAGCATACTATAGTTGAGTGAATCACTTCTTGAACATGAACACCTACTTTTTAGATACACAATTTCACATTTGACAAAATAAGCTTGTTCTTCGAAGTAAGAGCTGAACTCGTCGGACTAAATTACATTTATCATCGACCGGAGCTTCCAATATATGATTTATGCAATCGTAAAGAATATACCCAATACTCAGGGAATTCCGAAAGCGTTTTTTTTTTGGTATAGAGGAACTTAATTTTGAAGAAACTACCAATATTCTTAATGGGGAAAGATGTTGGGATCTTTTTTAAAAATACTCTTTGAATACTCCTCGTCACACAACTCGCATAGTAGTTGATTAAAGTTTTTAGTTTTTTTTTTTTTAGAAAATTACAACTAAAATATTAAATTTGTATATATGTAAGTATAAAATTGCGTAAGTTTTTTTTTATAATTTATAATACGAATATCAGTCTGGTAGACGGCCTTCGTCTGCACCATTTATAACCTTGTGTAATATTAAATTTAAGAAAATGTAATTCGTATTAATTTTGAAATAAATCTAAATCTAAATTAATCCACCTAAATAATGATTTTGTTTACATTATGCACACAGTAAAAAGTAACCATCCATAAAATGTTAAGCATAGTGCGAGTGTTACTTCAAGAGAAACTTTAAGGTAGTCTTGCTGAGAGTGCGAGTATTATGGTGAGTGCAAATAAATTGTTGAACTAAGGGGGAGATATCTGTTTCATCCATACTAATAATAAATGCGAAAGTAACTCTGTCTGTCTGTCTGTCTGTTACTCTTTCACGGCTAAACGGCTGAACGGATTTAGTGATTTTTAGTCGTTTTTGTTGGGACTTTTTCTCTTCCACGTGTAAACGGCTGAACGGATTTTGATGAAATTTAGTAAGGTAATAGATGGTTACCTAAAAACGGAAATAAGATCAAAATGATCACGTCATCGTACTTAGGGGGTAGAAAGTAGGCAGAAAACTGAATTGAGTTAGTGATTTTTTTATGGTTTTTGCTGGCTCTATCATGCCTCATTCACGCTTTAACGTCTGAACGGATTTTTGTAAGACTTGGTTAATTTAAAGATAGAATCCTAGGCACGGACACAGGCTACTTTTTACGGCGGGAAAATACCTCATTCCCGCGGAAATCTAGCGTCATCGTGTCAAGAAGCGCATGACGCCATAGCTACTGAAATGATTTTGATGTTTTTTTTTTTTTAACTGAGTGTTACTAAGACTTCAAGTTAGTATTTGATAACTTTTCTAACTGAGGGTAGGTAGGCGCCATAATTTAGGGAATTTATGATAAAATTTTGATGCAACTGCCTTTATTTAACAGTTTTACTTGGATCGAAACTAAGCGACATTCCATCACACTACTTAACTTAAAGGGTAGGAAGGTTACATTCGGAGCTATCCATTATGTGCTTAGGTTGTTTTTGAACAAATTTTGATGTGAAGTTGAGGATCGGAACACGATAGTGGGACATTTTTGCAGGTGGACTTACAGCCGGGAGAAAACAAAAAAACTTATGCGGACGAAGTCGCGGGTAAAAGCTAGTTATTTATAAAAGTATCGATAAAACAACAAAAGAGCCATGTAAACGTCTCTGCTATTTCTCTATCAGCCATCATTCCTAACTCTTCTTTAGATTAAATACAGAACCTACATAAGTTATTAATACACAAGTAAAATATTTATGTGGATGAATTTTGAGCTTCCCATACAATTTAACAACCAACATACATAGGTTCTACCAAAAACGTAAAATTAATGTATCAAAGCTAAAATACCACCGTGGTACTTATAACAATAAGTTAAAAAATCAATCAGCTGCGCAGCTTAGCAACAAGTGCAACAGGTGTACTTTCAATTCCAGACATTGTATAAGAGAATAATATTGCATGGCCTAGATGGCATTTGATAAAACATTTCATATCAATGCAATAGCGTAGGCATCTAGCAGATTTACCGAAAATAATAACTACAAACATCACGTACATTCGAGCAAGTAACACACATTCAAATTGTTCTTATCAATTTTTATTTGATTGTCTTACTTATATAAACAAAAGTAAACAAGAGAAGAGTTAGTGACTGAAATTAGTTTTTATTTCATTTTTACTAATAAATGGCGGATTGAATGTGAAATGTAAGGCTATTATTTTTCCTTGTTTTAATAGGAAAGAAATGTTTACTTACAATTATTTTTATTCTTATTTTGCTTCACCCAATTAGACGACACTGAGACGCTGGGTATAATTTTTTTGTTCTTGTTTGTGGTGTATCGATCACGGATTTTCTGAATTCACCGTACGACGGTTAATAATTTCTCCAATTGGGTGTTTTATAAGCTTCATAAATAAGTTGTTTGTCTAGCAAAAAAATAAACAATCTATTTTCTTTTAATTTCGTTTTCTCTCACTGGCTGTGGGTTCTGGCTTCTGGCTGGAGAAAATTATAAATTTTCTTATTTTGCTTTTTTTGGCCTTTCTTCATTTTCATTCGTGAAATGGTTATCGTTTTGGTGTCGGTGGCAATTTCGCCATTTAAATTAGTGTGTTTTGTTTCAACTTAAGATTTTCAAACATTTTTTGATGAGTCGAAATAAAATTTGCAAAATTTTAAACAGAATAAAAATAAATATTACAAGAAACTTTTTATTAAAAGGGAAGAAAAAGGAAAATAACTTTTTTTTTTTACATTTACACTTTTTAGATTAGAGAAAGAGAACTGTCATAGGGAAATGGAAAATGTCACTTTTTTGATAGATGTTTTTGTATTTCTATGTTGGCGAAGCTGGTTTAGCGTAGGGGTGTGTCTGCGCTAATTTATTATTTAAGGCCTTGAGTCCACTTGGGAACCTAAAGTTTATCAGGATAAAACATTTGTCTTTGATTTGAATTCAAGGGAGATTTACAAGCTTACAAAACACTCAACTGACATTTCTACTATTATATTTCATTTGTTTCGTATTTTTGTCTGTACAAAAATTTCTTAAATTTCCTTATTAAAATCAGGTTTGAATTCACTTTTTTTCTTTTTCCTGGATTCCAATTTCGCAATCTAGAATTATTTTTGATGTAAGCTTTGCAATCACTACTACTTTGCAGTTCTTCTGTCAAAAATTCCCCTGAAAAAGCAAAATATAATTTTTTATTTAAGTGGTTTTCTGTACACCAAAATAAAATCCTTGCGCAACCATTCAATGTCAACAAAGTAATAACTGTAATAAAGTCGTGTTCATCTCCCTAAAAATCTCTTAGATTTTTAACATCGGCTGCCGTTAACATTAATCCTCTCATTTTTCTCTCTCCTGTACACCAATAAGTTGCTCAAAAATCAGTTTCAACCTGTGAAAAGGTACATATCGACTACTCACTGAACATGTTCATTTCATACCACCTTATGTATTAACCTTTAAAACTCTCTTGTCTATTAACCTTAAAAACACAGATGTTCATTACCTTTATTTTGGAAAAAATCCCGCTTAAAATTTGACACTTCAAATGTTTTCAAATTTTTCTTCAAAAAACGTTCCTGCCCTGCAAAAAATAATAATAATTTATCCTTCTTCTTCCACTTAATTCTTAAACTAACTATGGACGATCCTGTCTTTAAACAAAAATACCAAAAGTACAAACTTCGAGTTAAAGTGTGGGAAAAAGACTTCAAAAAGAAATACAACAGAATTCCTTCAAAGGTATGTTGTAAATTGTTTACTCTGTAACATCCTACATTTTAATTTATTTCATTTTCCATTTAAGTATGATATTCGTGATGCATCTAAGGATATTCGGGATTCTTACAAAATGTACTATAAACTTAAGACGTCATTCCTCGAAGACACACTCAACGATGTACTCTCCGAAGACGGTTTTGATATTCTTGAGACGTCCCAGGGAGAAATCGATGAGAGCGTGCAAGACAGTTGTTGTGGACCACAGCTTCCTGTAGATATATCGAACATTTCAAATATGAATTCATCATCAAACTTTTCTAATTTGAACGAACTCAAATCATCAACTCAGCTAACAAATGCTGTTAATCTAAATGAAGAGCATGTCATCAAAGAGTTTGAACCTGTTGAGGAGAACGAACACAATGCAGCAGCGTGGGGTAACGGCGTAAGTAAGAAACCTGTTAAAAAAATATCAACCAGTCCAGTCCGCCAGGGTTTTAAGTCGAATTTGAATGCAAAACTTTTTAAAAGTTCATCATTTTCAAAAAGAAATCCTAGAAAATCCTTAGCCAAACCCAATAAAGACCTTTCACAGTCTTCGGTGACGTCAAGTCAATCGGAAGCTCCAGATCCTATGGAATTGCTTCCCGATCTCGAGACCATCCTCACTCAGCGAGCTAAAGAATTGGCCAATAAAGAACCAAATTATGATGTGATAGGTTCTATGGGCCTCAAAAACCCTAAACACAGTTCTATTCAGCTGGATATCGGTTGGCTAAATAGAAACGCCACAGATGATGGCATCGCCTTTCTACCAAGTGATCAAAAGAAAGATCCTGTTCCAATGGGATTGAGTAATATAAATGTCGCTCAATTAATTGCTCAAGAACAGAAACACTCGCTTACAATTGATATTTCCACCGAACCTGAACATATTGAAGATGGCGGAAACCCTCAGGAAAGCAAAAATGATTCCGATTCCATCGTGTCCAACAGCGAAGATGAAAAAGAAGCCCAGGAATATCGTCGCATTGCAAAACGTCGGCGAGTTCTAACGACTATCGACAAGAATCAGCAAACACCAGTTGCTGCTGCCCAAGAACACCTAAAAATTCTACCTGCTCCATCTGAACAGTATACAAAACCACTCTGTGAGGAAGCTCCGAAATCAGCTGAAGTTAGTCCAATTGTTGCAAAGAAGAGGAGACGAAAAGAAATCGATTCATCCGACGATGACGGAGAAGAAAAGCCTAAGCGAACTCTCAAAAAACCTACAGCTGCAAAGAAGAAACCTCTTAAAAAGGAAGTAATAAAATCAAGTACAAAAGGCAAAGTGAAAAAAGGAGCTCAAAAAGCAGTTGCTCCACGAAAACAAACGACAAGAATTTCAAAAAAACAACAACAACAACAAGAGGAGCTTCTGGAAAAAGAAGATGAAGGAAAAGTCCCAGATCCAGAGGAGATGAAATATACTCTTGCTCTAGAAACAGGAAATCTACGATGTTTGCCTAGAGCGAATGTGGAAGATCTTGAGGTGGCTAATTCAGTTGCGGAGGAGTATATTAACAAGGTTACCAAAAAAATAGGAGGGCCCAGGGAAAATGAGGAGAAGCGAGGTGGTGCAGTGAACGAAAAACGCGATGCAGCCAGAAAGAAGTTGGCCGAAAAAGTAGCTTCTGGAAAATTAAATGAGAACTTTGTCCGGATAAATATTCAGAAGAAGGTTTTCGTTCGTGGTAAGAAAACAGTCAACTTCTCCAAATACAAGAAGAGTCAATGGAAACAAAAGAAAGCAGCCGCTTTGATTGGCCCCGAAATGAATATGGGTGGGTGTGATGGTGGAATTATGACGTGCTTTCAGTGTGGCCAACCGGGTCACTTCGCCCAGCAGTGCAAAATAAAAGGCGATTCTCTTTTGCCAGCTACTGTGGACATAGAGGATGATTGTCCGTACATAACTCTGGAAGAGGCGGAGAAAATGGCTAGTCAAAGTGCATTAGCCGTGCATAGCCGCAATTTGGATAAACTTCCAGAAGCTACCAACACTCTTCTGTATAGGCAAGCAAATGGCGAAGATGAAGATGAAATTGATAACGATGAAAATATAAATGAGGAAAATAATGAAGCCGAAGAGGACATTGTTAGTAAAATATATGAAGAAATTCAAAGAACAACAGAAAAGCCGACTGAAAAACCACCATCGCCACCAAAGGTGTATATAGGACATAAGATTCCCCAGGACTTCCTTGAGAAAGCGGGTCTACTTAATGCCCCCAACGTTGTCTCTAAATCCGGAGCTATCTACGACCTAAATCCTGATGGATCTGTCCAAACAGCGACAGAAGAAGTCTATGAAGTGCTTCGGATGTTTGGTCACACGGAATTCCGCAAGGGTCAAGATCGAGCCATCATGAGAATTCTCTCGGGCCAATCGACGTTAGTCACCCTAAGCACTGGCAGTGGAAAGTCCCTTTGTTATCAACTGCCTGCCTATTTATACAGCAAGAAAATGGGTTCCATAACTTTGGTCATTTCGCCTTTAGTCTCACTGATGGAGGATCAAGTTCATGGCGTGCCACATTTCCTACGAGCTCATTGCCTGCATACCAATCAAACTCCACAGCAGCGATTGAAAATTCTCGAAATGATCAACAGTGGGGAAATCGATATTTTGTTAGTCTCGCCAGAGGCAGTGGTGGCTGGCGAGCGTTCTACGGGGTTCGGTTCAATTTTAAGAAAACTACCGCCCATTGCATTTGCATGTATCGATGAGGCGCATTGTGTGTCCCAATGGAGTCACAATTTCCGGCCTAGCTATCTTATGATTTGTAAGGTCTTGCAAAAGAATTTAGGTGTAAAGACCGTACTAGGACTGACGGCCACAGCAACATTACCCACCAGGACTAGCATAATTAGACATTTGGGCATTTTGGATGGCGAAAAGGGAATCATCACTGATGTTCCCTTGCCGAACAATTTGATATTGTCAGTTTCTAAGGATGCAAACAGAGACACAGCACTAATCGGATTGTTGCTGAGTAAAAGGTATACATACTTTATGGTTTATGCAAATTAATGTGCACTCCATATCTTTTGTTTTAATTTTATCTCAGGTTCGACGCATGTCAGTCGATTATTATCTACTGCACTAGACGTGATGAATGCGAACGAATAGCTGGCCAAATAAGAACGTACATGCAGGTGAGAATAACATTATTCATTTTTTATTTTTCCCCTAATTTAATCGAAGAACTCTAGGATCGAAAATCTGATAATGTACCCGCGGGGACTAAGAAACGTAAACGTGTCAATTGGCAAGCAGAACCCTATCATGCAGGTTTGCCGTCATCACGTCGTCGGACAATACAAAATGCTTTCATGAAAAACGAGCTTCGCATTGTGGTTGCTACAATTGCCTTCGGTATGGGTATCAACAAACCTGACATCCGTTCGGTCATCCATTATAATATGCCAAGGAATTTCGAGAGCTATGTCCAAGAGATCGGTCGTGCAGGTCGCGATGGTAAAGTATCTCATTGTCATTTATTTCTGGATTCAAAGGGCGGCGATCAGAATGAGTTGCGTCGACATATATTTGCCAATTCCATCGATAGACACGTGATACGCAAACTATTACAGAAATTATTTATTCCCTGTTCGTGTGACAAAAATTTTAAAAAGAAGTTAGTTCTACCATTAAATGTTCGGAATTTTATTTAATAGTTTTTTTTTTCTTTCTTTTGTACGCAGTGATTTTATAAATGAGCATAAGGACGAAATAAAGGCGTCACAAGACATTGATTGGGATGAAGACATGTTTGACACCGGTGATAAGCCAGTTACAGATGCCCTTTTAAAATCAGGTGATAAAAGACAAACACGAAAAAGAATCTGCCCAGGCCATGAAATTGGAATTTCAATTGAGAAAACAGTGCAAGCGTTAGATATTCCGGAAGAGAATATATCAACACTTCTATGTTATTTGGAATTAGATTGCCGTTGGGGTATAAATGTGCTCAGCTCGGCTTACATAATGTGCAAAGTGGTATCTTATGGAGGAGCCAAGTATTTGAAGTAGGTTTGGGCACATACTTTGAGGATGTGTTGATTTTCAATAAAATTACATTTCATAGACACGCAGCTAAAGACTGTCCTCCCCTGGCAATGGCCATAGCCTTGCAATTAAAAAACAAAACCTTCCAAGAAGATAGCAACACCATTGAATTTTCTGTAATTGACATTGCTGCGGCAATCGGATGGAATAGTGGAGTTGTGAAATATCAGCTAAAGAATCTCGAATGGATTACACGTGAGTTTTTAAAAAGGATTTTCGTCTATTGTTAATAAATTGAAATTGTTTTTAATTTAGAAAATGGTTATCCGAAGCGATCACCCTTAACCGTTTCATACTTCGATTTGGGCTTTAGAGTTAAATCACCTGGAGATTTTACACTGGATGAGATAGATGAAGCACTGGATTCCCTTTATAGTCGCTCGGTAACACAAGAAAAGACGCAGCTTATTCAGGTACTTCTCGTCAAATCCGTTGAGTATAGTTTTTTTTATTACGTTCTACGTTTTTCAGTTACAATATGTATTTCAAGGCCTTTCTTCGGTGTCCTATAAATCTTATATACCCTGTACAACTGAAGATTTTCCCCAAGAGAATTCCGATAAGTTGAAATGTATTGTTCGAGATTATTTCCAAAATGATTATCCCAAAGACTTGGTTCTTGATGTTGAGGTTCGTTATATGAAGTGATCATAGTGTTTTTGTTTTACTTTTTTTGATTGCAATATTTCTCAGGAATCGAATGTTACCGATGATGAAATAAGTGGGGATATTTATTCAATTATTAATATGTACCCGGATAACACATTTACGGGGAGGAATATAGCCCGCATCTTCCATGGTATACCTAGTCCTAATTTTCCAGCTGTTATATGGGGACGATGTAAATATTGGCGAGCTCATTCAAAGACAGACTTCAATAGAATTGTAAAGCTAGCTAATTTAATAATTGTTAAGATGCGAACTTAGTTAATGTATTTGTGTTGTTAATGTAAAATGTTATATAATTATGTAAAAGTAATAAAAAATAAACTTTTTTAAATTTTGTAATAATTTGCTTCGAGTGTAATTCTTCATGCAAGACTTCATGTAGCTAAGCTGAATCGATAAAACTCAATGAAACGATCTAAGAAATATTGGGGATGGGTAAATACCGCTGAATGTTAGATTATCCGCATTATTCCAACAAATAAAAATTATTAAATGTTAATTTATTAACACTATGGTATATCTTGCTTGAGCTACGAATTATGAAATCATTGACTTTATCAAATGCCTTTAAAAAGTCTAATAAGCTCTAAATTTAATAAATTGCTCTATTGCTCAGTTATGAGTTTTAAAACGAAGTACTAAAACGGAAAAAAAAACAATTATAACTTAAATAAAATATTACAGTGTTTAAAATAAATAATACAACTAAATATAAGTGAGTCAGTTCTGTCCGAATAAATTTTCATCCCTTGTCCTGAAAAAATGTGTACACTATTTGCCAAAAAAAAATTAAAAATCTTATTGTATAAGTTCACTTTCTGCAATATTAAAATTCTCAACTTCAAAAAGTTACTCATGTTAATTTTAAGTTTTACATTATTTTTGTGAATTATATTTTTTCACCTTTTTTTATTATATTTTTTCACCTTTTTCAATTGTATATTTTTTTTTTTTTTTTTTAAGTACTGAAACTGAAAGTCATTTGATGAGCCTGTAAATTTGAAAAAGCAAGTGTTTCTTCTACTTTTAGCATAATTAATTTTGTTTTATTTTTATTATTATTTCATTAATAGAGGTACAATATCATTTTAAATCTTGTTGTTTTCTTGTTTGCTTTATTATTATTTTGTCTTTAAATAATTTTTTGTTTGGAATTGGCATTTTTGCTGATTTTTGAGTAACTTGCTTTTGAAAAAAAAAACAAACAAAATTTGATAATAACATTTTTGCTCTTATTTCATTATTTTTTTTTTAACTTGAATTGAGCTTTTTACAATACCTAAATTTTGTTTTTTTTCTTATTTTCTCAACTAAAAAAAAATATATTGGATATCCGCCAAAAAAAGTATTCTTCATTATTATTAACATTGTTTTTTTTTATACTAATTTACTAGACATATTCTTAATGTTAAAAGAGAAAAAGCTTAGGAATATAAATTATTAAATTGTTTACACTGGATTATTATAAATTTAAATGACAACTTTTTTCTAAATAAAATTACACGCTCTAATCCTTGCTTTAATACAAAAACAAAACCACTCAATCGACTTCGCGACTGGTACTTAAAACAAAAAAGCTTTAATTTTACATTTTAATATAATTTTATTTTGAATAATTATTATTACGTTGCATTATTATTTTTTTATATTTATTAGAATTGAGAAAATATATTTTTGCTTTGCAGTACATCATTGTTTTGTTTCCTCTCATCTCAGTTCCGTTATGCTTACAAAAAAATGTCGATAGATGTTCTAGGGTTTACATTATGTCCTCTCGCTCTTTTTGTATGTTATTAAATTTCTTTTATGGAGAATCGTTCGTTTACTTTCCGTGTGTGTGTGTTTCTAGTTTTAATTGTAAATAAAATTAATATAAAAACGCCCACCCAATATAAGTGCAATTAGACAGACGCCGTTCCTAAGATTAAGTTTTGATTTTATATATCACTTGAGGCAGCATTCGAAGTATGTCTCTCCAATGAAGTTACCACGCATGGCTTTTGAGACGTTGTGTTCAAAAAGCCTTCGGTTATTTTGCAAAACATCGGCTGCTTCTTTGTTCAGGGGATCCTCTGGATTTGGTTCCTAATACGAAGAACAACAAATCAGATCAACATCAAATTATAAATATAAGACACATTATACTGACCAAGAACAAATATTGTAGTCCGTATACAATTGAGTTAATTGTCAAAACTGGATTCCAGTCTTCACGAAGAATGTTTAAACAGACATTTCCTTCCAAATCAATATTCGGGTGATAAACTTGGGTGGCGCACTTAACCTTTGGTGGCTCGTGAGGATAGTTCGGGCCAACTCGGAAATTAAACACAAATCGACCATTTTTGTAGAAACCTTCATCGGGACAAATTATAAGCTTGAAGTTGAGAAGATCATCCGGATCTGGAAAATCTGTTGCGCAGGTCTTTGGAAGGTTTAACTCGTTTATATCTTAAATAGAAACATACATTTGCAAAAAATAAATTACACTGACTGATACTTAGTCAAACGCCTTACTGGCTTCATTTTATTTTTGCTCGATTCTTCTATTGCTTCATCAAAACAAACAAATAAAATAAATGAAAACAAATGAATGACCATGTGCCGAAATGTAATTGACATTGTTTTTATTTCTTTTGTTTGTTTTTATGAAACAAAAAGGACAAGCGTGCAAAAAAAAATATTGAACAAAGTAAGATACAAAATACAAAAAGTGGGTAGTACAACTCTCTCCTAATTAAGATTGGAAAGATTGTATGATTTATAAGGAATTGATTTTTATAAAACAGTACAACGGCACCTGTTGAGCAATCTACTTTAACCTTAAACTTTTCATGCACCTTAAAAAGTTTTCCGATTTTTAAAACCTGTCAGAATGGTTTACTGCCAAAAATTAACAAATCATTGCCATTTAGTTCTCAAACCAGAAATTTTTTCCTCTTCAGTGAATTGGGCTAGACTCGGAACGGAGCATAATAAACGCAGATTAACGAATGAAAACGTCAAACAGAATACAGCTAAAATAAATAGAAAAGATTGATGACTTTGTACGTCACATTTTTGAATAAAAATAAAGAAGTAGCATTTATGAGTTACTAAGAACAATCTTGGGCACCACAGTATATACATAGGTATTCTCTATCATTTTTAAAAACGGAATTAAGCTCTTGGCCCTGAATAATTGGCCTAATAGGATCGATTCAAGCCCGGAGTACACCTTGTTCAACATAATAACTCGAGAAGTTATTTAATTGAATGTACATACATATATTTGGCAGGCAGTCAGCGAAAAATAAACCAAAACAACGATTTACCTCAAAGCAGATTAATTCTCATTCTTCTGACTGAACACTAGTAGATGGTTATTTCAACTCTATGTTTATATTTTACAATTTATTACTTTAAAAGTTTGTAGAGTTTAGAAAATGTAGATAAAAAACAAGGGGTTTTGTAGTTTGTTTGGCAAATTAAATTCAAAACAAAAATCAGAAGAAAACTATTCTCATATCAATCAAGTGTTAAGTTAAGCTTACAAGACTTTTTAAGACTACTGAGTACTGACGGACAAATACCTATTAGAGTACAATTTAAGTTTGGTATCAAACAATGTACTTTAGGGCTGATTTTGTAATCCTAACAATGCTATTGATTTTAAAATATACGAATATTGCAAATTAAGTTCTTCGACATCTGACACAAGCTTATTTTAAGCACAGTTTATTTTGAGCGGGAAACGTTTTCTAATACAAAACAATTCTCTCGATTTTTAAACAATGGTAAATATGTCAGTATTTTAGAAATCCGAAATAGTAAGAGAAAATCTTCGGAAATAATACTTAAGAATACATCATGACTGTAAGGAACTTGATGTTTCGTGGACACACCCTGCATTGGATAAAAATAAAATATTAGATTAAATATTTGTTTGTTACGTACATTGAGATTTGTAAACTTGGACTAATGCATCATTACAATTATTTAAAGTTCAATGACCTATCAAAACAAATTCAGTTTAGAACATGACGAGTTACACAGGTCTTGTGTCCGTGTTGTACTAAGAATTGTTATATTTATTAACATTATTTACCCACTGTAATACTGGGAGACACAAGTTTTGAAAATATATTTATTGATACCTACAATTTGGTAAGGTACTTATAACAATCCAAGGCTTCATTATAAAATTTTGTTTCATGAGAAATCGAAGAGTAACACACTCCTTGATACAATACTTTTTAAATTTCAAGGCCAAACGTCTACCTTGAGTTCCCAAAACTCCCAATAATAATAAACATGGTATGAATTTAACAACCAAATATTAAGGTAACATATTTACCCTTCTGTATACGCAATTGTGCAGCAGAGGCTTTTTTCTGCGGACCCGACTTGGAAGTTTGGTCACCATCCTTTTTTTGTTGTTTCAACGAAAACAATTTGATCATTTTTCCCAAATTTATATGTATTCACTTTGGCCCGGAATTATTTTTAATCTGTTTTATATAGTTCAGTGAATATGCTTATTGCTTTAATTTTGGTTTAATCTCTTTGGAGATGAACAAATTTGCAAAAAATCTTACAACAAATTCTACGAACACACGGAAAATTACCAAACGAATTTGATGTACAATTGCCAAAAAGCCAAGTCGATGGCTGACAAAAAAGTGAATAGTTTTTGACAACTGATATAATGGACTACTTCAAAACTAAAATTAAAAATTATGGAAAAGTCCAGCGAAATGGTCAATTGAATAAGGGCATGTAGTTCACTCGGTTTGGTTGCTAGCAATTTTCAGCAATTTACATAATATATACCTCAAAGCATGTGCCACCTAAGACAAGTACTTAATTACAAAAACGATACAATTTATTAAAAATTTGTACAGAGACCAAATCGAAATGCAAACAAATTTCAAATAACGTTTTCAAATCTTGTAATGAAAAGAAATTGAAAGAGATTTGTGTACCTCTCTGTTCTCCAAAATGCTAGTTTTATAAAATTCCTTTTTTCGATAAAAATCTGTCGCTGTACGAACATGACTTGGTACGGGTGTATTGTATTATTTTAAATACATTTACATCTTTCGTATTGTTTAATTATTGAATTTGAAGAGGGTATTTCCATTTTATTTTAGCCGCACAATATGTAGGTATGTGAAACGATCAAAACTTCCAAATCATTTTGAAAATTAAAATATTAGTTTAACTTGGAGCGTCCGCTAGTTTTTAAGAATTTTTATCTAGCTTTAAGAAGTTTTAAGATTGAAGAAAAAATAAAAATGAATTTTCAAAAAAAAAAAAGAGTCAAATTCCTCCCTGCTACCACGGGCTTGTTTGACTGCATTCAAAGTGTTAAAATATTGACAGGTTAATCTTCAAGAATTTTGTTTTGATTTTCTTTATGAAGGCACGTTGTGTCGTTGTAGTGTTTTATTATTTAAACATTGGTCCTTATAGATATTTTTTAAAAACGAATTATGTCTAGTGTACCTGATATAGCTAAGGAAGCTGTGCTTAAGTCTAGTTCTGATGTTCCAATCGGAACAAAGATTGTGCAAGGCTATGAATGGAATAATGGTGTAGATTACTCAGCTCTCTTGCAGTCCTACACAAATTCGGGCTTTCAAGCGACAAATCTTGGTCTAGCAATTGAGGAAATAAATAAAATGGTAAGAGCAGAAAAATTCTAATATATATACCTAATACATGTTTTGCAAACAATATCCTACTCAGCTCGACTCAAGATCTAAGCAGTTAGACGCCGAAAAGGAAGATATTCATGAGTCAGATGAATTTATAAAACGAAAACATAATTGCACTATTTTCCTTGGTTTCACCTCAAATTTAGTATCATCGGGAATGCGAGAAACACTCAGATTCTTAGTCGAACACAAAATGGTTGATTGTGTCGTTACAACAGCCGGTGGGGTGGAAGAAGACTTCATTAAGTGCCTGGCTCCAACTTATATGGGTGAGTAAACGGAAAGATCTTTCCAAGTCCCTAATACATTCCATAATATCCGTATATATTAGGATCTTTTGAACTTCCGGGAAAAGAATTGCGCGATAAAGGAATCAATCGAATTGGTAATCTCCTAGTTCCCAATGATAATTACTGTAAATTTGAGGATTGGGTGATGCCTCTTCTCACCGAGATGCTCGAGGAACAAAAAGAAAAAAACATACTATGGTCACCATCGAAGATAATCCAACGACTAGGTGAGAGAATAGATGATTCTTCGTCTATCTACTACTGGGCAGCAAAGAACAAAATTCCTGTTTTCAGCCCTGCTCTTACTGATGGAAGTCTAGGTGACATGATGTATTTCCATTCATTTCGAAACCCTGGGTTAGTCGTTGATATTGTCTCGGATTTGCGTCGGCTTAATACAATGGCAGTGAAAGCAATAAACTCGGGAATGATCATAGTCGGTGGAGGAGTTATAAAACATCACATTTGTAATGCTAATCTCATGCGAAATGGTGCCGATTACTCCGTCTTCATTAATACGGCTTCAGAATTCGATGGTAGCGATAGTGGGGCAAGACCAGATGAAGCAGTATCATGGGGAAAAATTAAAAAGGATGCCAATCCGGTTAAAGTTTATGCCGAAGCAAGTTTAGTATTTCCCCTGATTGTGGGCGAAACATTTGCTAAAAGACACTTTAAAAATAAAAATGAAATTTGAAAATAAGCAAAACTAAGTTTTCTCGTTGATAGTTGAATGCAATGGAAAAATGTATTATTATTTACATTCATTCAGTTAAACTGGACAACTATAGATTCCGTAGCTTACTGGCGAATTAATTATGTGCTGTTGTAGGTACCTTGTCATTGTAACCCAGATTCGTAGGTGTTAAACTTAAGAATGTAAAATAACGCTTTTGCATCTTCTAAGAAGTAAAGCTTTCTTTATAAAATGTCGAGAATTTATCGAGGAATTAGGAGTAGAGCTGTCTCTTTGCATTTGTGATAAAACTTTTTCTATCAACCTATATGCATAATGTATGTACATATATGTATGTACTTATTCATCAAATGGGAACCTTTTTGTCTAAATACTATCAATGAGACACAATTTGGTCAAACATAGGCCATGGAAAATCAATTATATCTGCAAACTTCCGGAACTGAAATAAAAAACCATGTTTCGAAATTAAGTTAATATTTTAATTTTGTGTATATATTTATTTTTCTTGTTTATTTCTATTTTAAATAAAACTTTGATCAAAAACATAAAAAAAGATAAACAAAAAGAAGAAGAAACAAACGAGCATTATTAAGTTGCAGTGTTAATAATAATTATTGTTATAATATAGTTTTTCGACTTCTTGTTTTGTTCGTTTCAAATCTCTCGTTCCGTTTTTTTCACCTCCTTTATAATACTTCATTATTTATGAATAGTAATATTTTGTTAAACTTATGTGTTTTAATAATATTTTTTTTTAGTTATTTGTTGTTTTAAATAATTTAAATTTTCAAAAATTCTATTATCTAATTTTTAAACTAATCATAATTAAATTGCTACAAGTTGTTTTGTTTTTATTTACAAAAATAGTACACACACATACAATACTATAACGAACAAAATTGTTAAGGGAAACACAAAAGTTAACATAATAGAAGACAAGTTTCACGTTGGTTATGAGTTTTTGTTCTTCTGGAACCGTGAGTATTGTTTGGATAAATTTAATTATTTTAGGATTAATGCATTTCAGTTATGAAAACTTATGTAGGTATTGTTGTTTTTGTTTTTTTTTCTTTGATTTATATTTTTTGCTTTAATTTTTATATGAAAACATTTAACGTGAAAACTTTGTTAGATATAATCACATACATACATACATAATTTAAAATGTTTTTGTTTTTTTTTTAATTGTTGTTTTTTGTTTTTGATTAAATTCTATTTTTATATTTATTTATATAATGCTAATTTTTTTTATTTGTATATTTGTTTGTTATTAAGCCCATTGTTAAGTTATTTTTAATTTTTGGAGAAATATTTTGAGAATGAGTAATATAAATAATTAGATTTATGAGTAAGTTGGGTATGAAAGAAGGGTGTAAATAGATTTCTGTATAATAAATTAAGCCCGAAATTATGTGGTATTTGTAAGGCTTATTAAATTTTAGCTTTATCTTAAAGGAATATATGTTTTATTCTTTTGGCTGGATGATGATGAGTAGTGATGTTTATAATCATGGCAAGTATCGAAAATAGTTCGGCAAATGGTTGAAATCAGACAATCAATCATTATATCTTGATCGAGAGACATTGTAAAGGTGTTCAAATTGCAGAGTTAGTCCCCCTAATTTGTATTCAAATTTCAGTGTTAGTCTTATTTGCATTTTCTTTGCTTTGAGTCAGTGTTCAGTGTTGTTAAAAGAGATGATTTATTGACCACTTAGGAAACTTGACTGAAATTTGTTTATTGTTGCTACTATTTAGCTTTAGCTATTTAGCTATCTCAACTCAGAAACGAAAAATGGGGGAAAAAAGAAAACAAAACATTCTATAAAGTTGCAAGTCAAAAGTATAAACTTTTTATTTGTAAAAGTAGGTTGAAATGAATGAAGAACCAATCCTCCGAATCAATTCAGTTATCAAACATTTTACTGCCTTAATTAAGTTTTAAACATTTCTCTAACGCAAAGAGATCTTCGATGTCTTTTAGATTTAATCGAAAGAATTCATAAATTTGGATATTTTAAAAAGATTAAATAATGCTTATACATATGATTTTTTTTTTATTTCTACTCCTATTTACCCTATAAGCAGAAGAAAGACGTATAGATTTGAGGGCTAACATGAAGTTTTGCAACAAAGAAAGAATGTCAATTAAAATTCACAAGTTCAACTTGTCAATTTGAATATAAAAATCTATAAAAGCCATTTGCCAAAGTCTATTTTAGTAAAATAATCAAGCCTTCAAGATCCCATAATTAAAACGGTACGTTATGATATTTTTCATGAAAAAATTGACCGAAATCAATTGCCTACCTTTTTTTTTTAGTTTCGAACGACGTTTTGCTTTTGCTGTTGTGGTTTCTATTGTTTGTGTTGTTGCCGCTGCTGTTGTTGCCATAGTTCCTTTAACTGATTTAGTTGTTATCATGGTTGTGGAGAGATTATGTTGATTGAACTGTGTCTCGACACTCACCATTTGATGGCACCTGGCAAAGAGCTCATCAAATCACATATTTTCATCGAACTTTGCAAAATTACTCTCCCATTGGAAGTTACTTGAATCTTTGCCGGCACCTCCTCCACCACTATTGTTGCCATTTCCATTCGTTGTTGTTTTAGTCTGACCACCTGCAGTACTAACGTTGTTACCATTTGTGCCAGCTGAAGGAGGAGATTTAAAAAATTCGTCGTCCTCGAAAGGATCTTCGTTCTTCTTGGCAAAAATATTAATAGACTCTGATTTTTTGATCATCTCCTGTCGTTGTTGCAATTTGCTATTCAAGCGTAGATTATTTTTCTTTGGTGGTTCGGGGTTCCATTGGTCTTCCTTTTCGAAGTCAAACTCTGCCTTAGAGAAGTCATCTTCGAAAGCATCATCGCAACAGCTAACAATGCTGCTGCTGCCCCCAATACTTGGCTGGTCGTTGTCGAATTTAGAAATCGTAACACGGTCGTCGAAACGAAGTTTTTGAATTGGTGTGGTTGTTGAAGTCGATGTAGGATTGCTGTTGGTAACGTTGTTCGATGCCACAGCAGGAGCAAGTGCAGGAGCAGGTGAAAACTCGCTGTCAAATGTAGCTACCGAGTGTAAACTGCCACCACCAGCTATATGCTTTTCTTTGTCCGAAAAATCATTGGAGAACCTGAATGAAGATTTGGTGGCCGGTGTTGTCGTTGAGGCGGAATTACAACTAGCTGGGGGTGGTGAATTGAAATCACTTTCGAAACCGTGCTCCTCAAAATTAAATTTACTGCTTGTATTCGAACGGGGAGTGTCTTCGAAATCGTTGAAATCAAAATCTGCACCTCGCGGGTGCTTCATCGGCTTTTGGATTGCAACTGGTTCATCAAATACTTCGTTCTTGTGCTGCAGACCTACCACTGGCTTGTCCGTGTAGAAGTTTGACTCCTTTTTAGACATATAACGGGGTGTCTCATCCTCATCATCGTAACCGTATTTATCGCTGGTTGAGGATTTTTGCCGCCTCTCGCTTTCCATCATACGCTGATGCATTTCATGCCGACGTCGATTTAATCGCTCGAACTTATCCTCATCCGCTGGATGCTCATATTCGTCGTAATTAATATAGTCGTAGTTGTCACGGTGTGTTGTGCCATACCGTTGACATTGACGAGTCTCTGATGGTGGGAGGTCTTTGCCAGTACGTGATCTTGGTTTCTTACGGAACCTGTTAGAGAAGTAGAAGTTTGGTGTTTTGAAATTTAAAATTAAATAAATTATTTACCTGCGGTCTTTTTCACCGTCTGATCCCGATGGAGTATTTCCCATTGCCCTTCTGCTTTCAGCAAGTCTTCGTTCAGATTCGGATGCACTTGAAGGACGCTTCCATCCTTTTTGTGCATGACCAGGTGGTGGGGGTTCTGAAATATTTATTTATATTTGACTCGTGTTTTATCTTTAATAATTAAAAATTTAATAATTTACCTTCTCCATCCCAAGGACTGGACCCACTACTCTTCCTCATACGTTGTGGACCCTGTGCAGGTCTCTGCAGACTTCTCGAATCCATCTGTCCACCTCTTCGCGATTGGACCTCCGGCTCAGAGTCCTGGTCATAATCATCTCCAGGAACTATACCACTTCCTGCCGGTAGTCGCATCTTCATTCCCTTCCGAAGGGATCGCGTTTTTTCTGGACCTCCCATATATCGTTCACGGAAATCTTCGCGACTCTCTAAACTCCCGTACACATCACCACTGCCAAAGCTCTTTCGCCTGCGGCCGCTGCTCTCGTACGATTCTACACTGTCACGATCGAAACTCTTACGGTCGCGCTCGTAGATATAATCGCGCGATTTGTAAGACCGAGGTCCACTTCCAAAGTTCTCTTCATAGATGTTTTCGTAATCTCTCCGAGTCGGTTTCATCTTTTCAAAACTGCCATCACCATAGTAAAGTGGCATTTTTCGATCCTTGGTATCGGCCGATTCACCATAAGGTTCGAAATCATAGTTTGGACGCATATACTCCCGGTAATACTTTCGCTTGTCGTAGCCCTTATAGTCGCGCCGATCATACGTTAAATGTGATGGAGGAATCTTGTGTTCACGTTTATCGTAAACTGGAGGACCATAGGTTGTTCGTTCATACGAACCGCGATCAAACGAACGTGCTCGGCCTTCTTCTTCTTGTGGTGACCAAGTGTGATGAGGGCCAGTATGATACCATTGAGGAGAATCTATCCGGAAATCGAAATAAAATTTATAACAAAAACAAAATTACAGTCTCAAAAAGTAACCCTACCAAATTCAAAGTTTTCTCGGCTCCTGGAAATTCCCGATTTGACCTTCCTTTCGCGACGTTTGTTCATCTCTTCTTCGTATCTACAATAGCAAAAGAACCATTTTAAGATAAGATACAATTTTCAGATAATATTATAAAAGTTTAAAGCTTACTCATAATCCTCATCACAGGAATTCATTCTTCTAGCATGCCGCATGTAGTAGCCATGACGATCAGCACCGCCAACTGCAGTTGAGGGAATCCTCTTCTTGTAGTCCGACGTCTCATCATCCCAAGGGCTTAAATCCCGTGATGACGATGAGGTCTGTCCTTTCGGCCACCGTTTATTGCTTTCCTCTCCACCGGTGCGATGCCAATCCTCCTTGCCGTCCGAAGAACAGGGCGACTCACCCTGAGCGGAAGGGGCCTTTGGAGACTTTAAACGATGTTTACCCCCATCCATGCTTGCACCCTTATCAAACACCGCCCATGATTCCTTTGGCGACTTTGGTGACTTTCCACTAGTGATCGGCTTTGTACCTGCTGCCGCGTCGGATAGTCCCGTATCCGCATCCGGTGATGAACCACAGATGACGTCACTTAGGGAGTCGCAATTGAGTCTCTTGCTGGCATCGATAAGATTCGAAACTGCTATCAATTGTGGAGGGATCGGTGACTTCGATAGGGGTGACTTGGAAAGGGGAGATTTTCGGACAGGTGCAGGGGATTTATGCAGAGGAATAGGCGATGTGGACATATCATTGAACTGGGACTTGCCTAGGCCGGAAGTTGTATTAGTGCCCAAGAACGATCTCCGTATTGCGTGCGGTGAACCACCATTGCTATCAATAGTTGCTGGCGATTTGGTAGCAGTATTGCTGGGAGATAAATGCTCTCGGGAGTCAAGCGATAAATTAGAAATCGCACGATTCATCAACTCATCAATTTCCAAATCGTCTTTGGTCGTTGAAGAAACGGTTAGAATGTGAAGAAACTTGTTCGAACCTTTTTTGCTGCTGGCCTGGTCCTCTTCTTCTTCATTTTGATTACTCTCAGGACTGCTCTCGATTGCAGATTTCTGATCATCTTCGGCTGCCAGATCTTCGGTGTTGCTGTTAAAGCCGTCGCTGAATTCAGGAAAATCTTGCATCAGATCCTCACTTTGGGGAAGTGGGGGTTTCTCGAAAAGGTCTTCTACTAAGATAATGTCCCGCAAGGCTGCATACCTATCTTTGGCATGCGATATTGCTTCGGTGATCTTGGTGTCGATCTTCGACACAGGCACTGTTGTGGGTGACTTTTCATCGTCACTGAACTGCGCCAGAGTGTTGGTCTCTGGGATGTTTCCATTTAGGCTCTCAGCTTCGTCGTCGGCCTCGGGTGAACTCTTCTGGTCTAAGCTATCTTGCTGAAGCTCTTGGTCAATTATTTCACGAAATACAGCATATCTATCGGCCGAAGGCACAGCAGCGGCTTTTGATGTGTCGTCTGTTTTCAATGGGGACGACGAATTGACTGCTTCTTCAAATTGTGAAAAGTTTGCAACGAACGGAGCTGGTTCTTCTTCGCCAAAATTGTCATCGAATTTTGCCACGAAAGTTGCGTCAGGCATTTGGTCAAAGTTAACTTTGAATATTGGTGGACTGTCTTCCGGAGGAGGAACTGCTACCATAACCGGTTTTTGTTTGGGTTTTTTTGACTTCTCAATGAATTCTGAAAGATAAGTGGTGAGTTCTACTAGGGTCATAGTACTTAGCTTAGATGTTGGAACACTAAGCTTTGCAGCGAGCTCATCTATTCCCAAAGTCAATAACTGACTGAGAGTTATGTCTGGCAAGAATGAGGCTTCCTCCATTTCGTCATCGTCTGGTTTGATCGCTGAAGTTTGTGCCACATGTTCAGCTATCGCCTCAGTTTTGTTTTCATAAATTTCTTGGCGACGAGTTCGGCCCCTTGTTTGAGGTGGTGGAAGCAGTGGTGGTACGTTCCCAGCTGGCAATGGTTGCAAATAGTCATCTTCATCGTTACCTGGTTTACGGGGTCGACTCGGTCCCGGATAAATACCTTCTGAGCGCCCAACTCGCCTCGAAGGCAATGGGATAGGCGGAACTGATGCGTCCTGAACTGTCGTATTGCGAACCTTGTTTGCAGGAACACTTTCATAACGACTCGATGGTGGTGGAGTTATCCTCGGGCGAATTATAATATCTGAGAATTGCTTCTTCGGTGGCAATGGTGGTGGTTCCGAGTGACTGACGGAATCTGGACGCGGAGGTGGCTCCGGGGCAGTTTCATTCTCACTTAGCGAATCACTTTCTTGAAGTCGACGCATATTTATGCTATTCGAGTCACGCTTTGAGAACTTCTGGCCAAATAAATGTGGCATTTTTTTGGAACTAATACTGCTGATCACATCGACTGTGTTCTGCTTAAATACACTTGGTCTATTGCGGCTTCCAGCGGTAGGAGATTCACTAGTTTGTCGCTCTACACGACGATGCTGCTGCAGTTGGTTGCTATTTGCTGCTGACCAACCCGACTCTGGTGGAAGATTAACCTGTAATGGCCCATTGAACATGTTATCCTTTTTTGCCAATCGTTGGTCTTCTATGTTAGAGATCTTCGTTTCGGGAAGGAGCCCAGCACCAGCCCCGTTGTTAGGGGGAAACTCAAATTCAAACGGGTCGAGTTTGCCAAAAATGTCTCCATCTTGGAAGGGATCACTCTTCTTGCGAGTCGGCGAGAAAGGATCAGTGTCACGTGGCAGCATAACCAAATCCGTTTGATGACCATCTGCTTTTATGAAATTATGAGTAAAATTTAAATTAAGAGCTTTTGTGGTAGACGAATTATGAGTATTCAACGAACTTGTTTGTCTATCACCGCTGGATTTTTGATAAAGTTCAGCTGCATCTTCGGTTCCAGTACCTACTGCGGGCAGCTCATCCATTAACACATCACTGCTTCCATCCGAGCTGGAAACAAATTGTGCTGTAAAACCTGTCTCAGGTCCGGTCGAGGACAAATCCTTCAAGACTTTCTTTGGTGGATTCTTCAGCTCTTGGAAGAAATATTTCTTGTCGACATATGGCCGAATGCGACCCGTACCCAACGGATCCAAATCTGAAAAAGCGTCTATATATTGACTACTATGAGTTGCACTGGCCGAGGTGACCGAATTGCTTAGTAATACTGAATTATTTGTAATGGAAGTGGTAGTACTATTACTAATTGACATAAGATTGTCGTTAGTAGAAGTTAGTAATGCATTTGGTGGAGTTGAATATTTAATTGGATTAGTGCTAGTACTTATATAATCCTCACCAGATTTTTGCGATTCATCGTTGTGAGATGATGGTACTGCTGCTAATGCTGCTGCTGCAGATGCCGTTGTAGTGACTGATGGCTGTGTGCCAGGACCAGGAGGAGAGTTCGTTAATGTCATGCCAATGCCGCTGTTGCTGGCAATTGATGACGATGTAGGAGGGGTCTGCTGCGAACTGGCGATGGCTGCTGCTGAAACTGCTGCTGTAGCAGGACTGGACAAAATTGATGTTGAAGATGGTATCGGTATCGGCATTGGTGCTGTTGTCGAACCAGCGACTATCGAAGCGGCTTTTGTCGTATCAAATACGTCGTTCTGATCGAGATCATTTAACCAATTATCGTTGGCCGAGGAAAGACTCGAGGCATTGATTTGGTTTTGTTTTAATGAGGATTGAGAGGAAAGTATATTGGAAATTGAGGGGATACCGGATGTTGTGGTGGAGGAAGATATAATTGAATCGGGCGGTTTGTTTGGTTTTGAGTGTCGCGAACGTGAGGATTCGGGTGGTGGTAAAAGGTTGTAGGTCTGAAATAAAAATATATTTTTGTCAACTGGTAAAAACTTATACAGTCTTATATTCAACGATTTGATTGATGATTGTAATTTATGAAGTTTTGACTTTTTATTCTATTTGCGCATACTTGTACATATTATAAAACAGCTCTTTACCAAACAAATGTTACTATATTTTTGTTAACAATTTCTAAGAAATTGACTTAGCTATTTAAATACAAAATTTACAAAAAAGTATTTCAATATCACTTACCGGAAAATTAGTAAACGAATCACCAAATGGATCTTCGTCGGTGAGGTTCTTACCCGTTGGTACTGGTTCGCTTGGTGTTATACGTTCCATTTGTGTAATACCACGTTGAATCGAGCTCAACTCTTGTTCCAGATCAACCAGATCAGCTACTGATTCTGGTGACATCTAAGAATTTAGTCAAATTTAATTAAATAAATACATATGTAAATATTTATAAAAACTTATTATAGATAAATAAATTGAAATAGAATTTAATAAAAAATCTTACCTCTTTAACATGCGATGATTTTGCTCCTCCATCCAAATTATTAATTTTATTACTGCTACTACCACTTAAAACCGAGGAAGCATCACTGGCTGAAGTGTTTTTAACCGATAATAGCGTAAGTGGCTGGTGTTCGTGTATTGTTTTATTTTGAATTTGCTGTCGAGCTAATTCTATTTCTTTTTTCTTCAATTCAAATACTACTTGGAAAAGATCACGCATGGCTAAGACCACCTAAAAAAAAAAAACGATTTTGCATTTTTAATTTTAAAGTTATCTCACAAAAAAGGACCGAAATTTCCTTGAAGATCTTATGTTACTTCGATAAATTGTTTAGCCCTACTTTTTGTTAATCGTTGCAAACGAATCAATGGCAGATAATTTTAAAACGAAATAACAATCAATGCCAGGGTCAGTTTTTTTCAATGATTTCAAAACGACGAATAAGATACATATAACCAAGTTACTTTCATTCGGATTAAATAACCTATTCACGCTCACAAAAAGGGATACATTAACAAAAAAAGAAGTCTCACATAAATTAGTTCTTCGTTTTTAAATAAGTGTACAATTCAGATATTAGCCAAAATGAGAATACATTTGCAAGCAGATTTTAAATTCCAACATGGAATCACTCTAAAATATATACATAATGTAACTGGCAATTAAAAAAAAAAGTTATACTGCATTTCTTCTTCCCAACTGATTCTTTTTAATACCTAAAATCTTTTATATTTTTCTAAATGTTCGGTTACAAAGCAAACAAAAACAAGATTAGCAAACCCTAGTTCCTCGCTCACCTGACTGGCTGCCTTATCAGTCTTGATGCCAAAAAATCGATGACCACTATCTGGGGAACCAAAAATATAACCGAATGCCCTCGAATCAGTCATATCCTGAGCGATAAATGATATCTTGTGAACCGGATGATGGTACAACGAATCACTTGTTTTCTCATCTCTCAACCGCAAACCATCGATTGTCACATGAATGGTTATACGTTGTTTGTGTTCTCCGGCAGCTCGGATTGCCATTTTTAAATCTTGTAGGGCATCCTGGCACATGCGATCACCGCGTGCCTCGCCCACCTCCAGTATTCCAATCAGTTTTGCCTTGAACTGTACACCATCCCCAAAAAATCGACCTGGGTCATTTCGATCTGGGAACAAAGTAAAAAAAAGAAAACAAAATAATTAGTGCATTTTAGTAGATTTTTCATATATAGTTTCAAATATTTCAATAATTAAATTGTACTTTTTGGATAGTGGGATTCATGTTGGGAGGATGTCGATGATGCCAACGACGAGGATGACGACAATTTTGAGACAAGGCTTTTCACCATTTTCCTAGAGCGATTGTATGAATTTTTCCAATTGACGTCACTCGGGGAGTAAAACTAAATACCGTAATGTATTTGTTGTTCTTTATTTATTTCAATTATCTTCTTTTTTGTTTAATTATTTTAATGGCTAATCATGTGTGACGGCGCAACAAACATCGCGAACTTGACTATTAAACCAACTACTACGGCAATCGGGCAATGAGAATGAGACTGGCTGGTGCATGAGTACGCGACCGACGCGACAAACGAAACGACGACTGCGACGAATGACAACTTCAAGGGGAGCAGCACTCAGCACTGTAGATACTAGTTGTAGTCCAGCAGCCAATTGCGTAGGTACATTGTAAGGGGGAAAAGAATAGTTTTGTTTTTTTTTTGTTTCGTTTTTTATTCTTTCCTTTCTTGAATTAATTTAGCAAATAATGGATTGTGTTTGTGTGATGATGATTATGATGGTGATGATGTTCGAGGTGCTCCGCTCCTTTTGTGTTTTTCATGCTTTGATTTTTGTAGATGTTTGTATTTCTATATTTTGTTCTGCGTTCTCTTTTAGGTGGACAGGGACATTGTCTTAATTTGAAAAATAAGTGAAAAGTTCTCTGGAACCGATTCACTGGTAACTGCACTAAAAATATTAATTTAGTTAGAAGGCAAAGCAGATTAGCAGAACTCCTAGACTCTTGAAGAGCCGCAGCTACTTTTTCAACTTTAATTAAAATTAAGCAGATTAATGAAAACAACGCTCATTGGCAGAGGATGTCGGTGTCGGAATCGGAAGGTAGTCTGGTAGTGCTAGTGAGTGAAAAAAACAACATTCCAAAATCTAAATTACCAAAATGAACAAGACTTGCACTGGAGATGGAGAGAGGGAAATATTCCATTTTCCAAACGTCAAAAAGTTTACCATTGGAATGGCCACAACAGAGCTGCCGTTTAATTTTTGAGCAAGTGCCTTTTTATTTTTAAAGAATTGGAGAGAATGGTGAATATTATTGCACAATGACATTAGTTTAAAAAAATGTATGAGCATCGAAACGCAGGAATCTACCATAATCAATGTATGAGGTTTCTTCAAAAGTTTTTACTAAAAATGGAAAATATTTAGTAAAGAAAGTATTTTCCATCCTTATTTAATTTTTTGAACAACCATTACTCCGTACAGTCAGAGATTTTTCATACGGAAGAAGATACTCCACTGGCAAATTTTTATCAAAGCCAGTTGAGTTATAAGAACGGTTGGTAATTTAAAAAACAGTAGCACTTACTCACTCCTGTTCGTTGGCATTCTTCTTCTGCTTTAACCGACTTGACGATTTTTATGCTCATGAACCTTCCGACTAAGACCATAAGTCCATAACCCACAATTCACTGCTTAGCTGTAAATTGCACTTGTGGGGTTCTCCGAATTTATTTCAAAATTCGTTTGGATTTTTTTGATTCATTTTTAATATTGACCTGTAGCATAAATCTACATATCATAAGAAACACAATTTGTTTTATGTTTAAAAAGTTGTTTTGGGAAACATAAAATCAACTTGACCAGTAGTGTGTAAGTGCGTGCCTGAGACATATTCCGTATCTCTCCACAACCATGGTTTTATCTTTATTTGTATAAATTCTCTAAAACACTATACTTTGGAAGTGATTTTTAATAACGTTTACTGCTTGGTTATCTAGTTTTGACTCCAGCTATTCTTCCTTCAATATTTTTAAATTGCCCTAAAAGGTAATATAAATCGTGATTAAATGAAATAAGATTTGATATATTAGTGAATAATTAAGAAGGTTAATCGTCGTTAGTATCGATACAAAGTTTTTGTATTTGATTCGCTGATAAAGTGACTAAAGTATCAATAACAATAGTATAGGTCCTATATTTTAACACACCCAAGATGACTTACCACCAAAGTGTCTAAGCATGGTTCCTTATCAAGTTTAATTTAAGACCGTATGGGATGTCGATATAGAGTAGGTATGTATCTGTAGTTTCTTTTTGTGTGTAATGTTTGTGATTTGTATTAATTTTGGATTTCAAGACTCCATCTAGTAGTTTCTGTTCGTATTTTACAAGACTTTGAAGTGTTATAAAATAAACAAAACGAACTTTTATTAAACTATTAATTTTCTTACTCACATTTGCATGGACTTGTTTTCTTCCGTAATGTTTGCATGCTCTTTATAAACTGTTTTACATCCGTTTTCTTTTTCTTTTGGAGAATTTTTCTGATAAGTATTAAGGGATTTATTTTGTATTTATATCAAACACACACGCACTCGCGAAACAATGACTTTTAACACAAACTCTCTAGAGTAGAGCTTTAATATACGTTTAAGTTGTACACTGCAGCGTATCACAGTCTAACAACAATATCAGTTTAATTTTACAAATTGTCAAAATTTTTAGTATTCTTGTTTCTTGTTTCGCCGGTTAATATTTCAGCAGCACAAGCATTTACGCCCAATTAAATGTAGGTTTCAATTTGTTTTCATAACATTTTTAGAGATTTGTGTTTATTATTATTTACATTTGAATTCTCGGAGAGGTGGTTGTCAAAAGTCAAGTGTTTTATTTTATTATGGTATGTGCGCTGTTCTTTTTATGGCAAATACAACCAAAGGGTGCAACACCGGCAATAATGTTCGTATCGATTTTTCACGAACTTCATCCCCTAAATACTGCTTTTTTGTAAATTTAAAACTTCGTATACACCACTTTGAATTTTTGCATGAAATTTGTAAAATTTTCAGTTAATTTGGAATTTTCATTTAAATTACATTGGCTACTATGGATTTAATTTATTTTCAGTTCCGAGTATATGCTTAACAAATTCACTACGTTTTCACCTTTTTGGTTCAATTCCAATAAAGGAATTATATAAAAGGCATCTATTGAAATTCCTTGTGAAAATCTTTACTCATAATATTTTCCTTTTGCGATCGAATTTCATTGAAAATATTGTAAGATTTTGAATTTTTGAATAAAATTTTACATTAATTCGCGGTTGGGTGTAACACAAATTTGTCCAGGGAAATATTTCTTTTCTTTTTAAAATTTTTCTTCGTCCCTTAAAATGGGGTGGCTCGTAGGGAAAATTTTCACATTACATTTTCTATTTGAAAACTTTAATTTCCACTAGGATTTTTGTTTTTCCTCGAGAATAATAAGAATTTAGTAGTGATTACAATTTTATTTGTAGGAAACGGATGTTAATTTTAGAAATTTCGACTTTTCACCGAGACACTATACAGGTTCGTCCGCCCTATTAAGTCGAAAAAATATATTAACTTCCAAGTATGTTAGTATGTTGAAAATTTTCAATGGAGCAGAACAGAGTACGTTTTATGGCAAATGTCAGGGGTGAGAGATATTTGATTATAAGGATCTAAATTATTGTTTGGCGCATGTCCCAGAAACAGTTAACCGTTTTTGAAATGTTTAAAAAACATATTAGCTAATAAGGTATTTTTTAATAATCAAAGTTGTTATAATCGATGTTAGTATTATTATTATTTTTTAAATATTTTATTATACGAATCTTTTAATATTTGGCGCAGTTAAAGTTAAAATTTAAGTGTTTAACGTTGTTGATATTATTAAATTCCTGTTTCCGGGTTTATTCTGCCTAGCTATTTGTAGTGATCGAAAAGGTTGCATATGTACGTACATACATATATGTATTTAATTATGAGAAAAAAGGTAATGATAAGAAATTGTTGTTGAATTTCTTTACTTAATATTTCGTTCTATTTATAAATGAGAATGATATCATTTTATTATCAAACTTCATTCCTTTTATCACTGTTACAAAATGACTAGAGGCCTACGCTGGCCTAGACGTTTTTCTACCAATCTGTTACATCAAATAGCTCTCCAACCAAATTTTATTTTTTGACTTTTCAAAGTATGTATTAATATATTTGAGCTTTTATTAATAATAAATCTTTGGCAACATTTATTATTAAATTTAAAACATATAAATTGTGACTACGATAACAGGGGTAAATAACTTCCTAAGCAAATGTTGAAGTTATTGATGTACAAATGAGAACATTTTAAGTTTCTTTTTACACATTAAATAATTCATTGAAAATAATGACATTTTTAAACATTAAACTTCAACGCACCAATTCAATTGTGAATAGGTCTGTTGAGGAATTCAATTCTCCAGTGTTGAATTGAAAATGAAATTGAAACAACAAAATAACTGCCCACACTGGAGAAATATCAAATTCCAATTACCCACAATTCCAGTTCTTCCAGTTGAACCTTGTACATTTTCATCCTCTCCCTTTCTTTCATTCATACCTTTGTACGCGAACGGTTAAGCTGTGTTGTGTTGTGCAGCAAACGCAAGGCAAGCAAGTGATTCTCCGCAACGATCGCATTTATTTTCTTTAAAATTATTCGTTGGGAATAAAAATAATATTTTTCTAATTTGCCCGAGATATTTTTTCTTTTTTGTTCGTGTTATTGTTGTTGGCGGTTTCAGTTTCAGTTTCAGTTCCTCTCATTGGTATTAAATTTATAATTCACCTTTTGTTCTTCTGCCCCTGTTGCCTGTTAAGTTAAGGCTGGCCTGTTGCATTAAAATTTTAAAAATACGTATCTAAGCTCTGGCACTGGCACTCGTTTTCAAATTGGAAATTGAGGTTTTGAGTTTATCAAAGAAAAGTGATTGTGTGGTGAAAATTAAGAAATATTCACTGAATATTGATTGATAATTTAGTGTTCGAAATTCAGTGATTTGATCAAAAAAGCAGAAAGCACCCGCGGTTAAAAAGAAAAAAACATAAAACAGGAAAAATGAATAAAACCTGTGCGAGATGTAACAAAATTGTTTACCCCATCGAGGAATTAAAATGTTTGGACAAGGTAAACTATTTTTGCTTTTAATTTATGAAGTTTTCCTTTTTTGAATAAATAATGTTTTGGGTTTGGAAAAAGTTAAAAAAAACACGAAAGTTGGGAAAAATACAATTTTTTTTAAATTTTTTTTGTTGTTCCCGTGTTCCACTTGCCTTGGTTTTGATGGAGTTTAAGTGAACAGGAAAGTAGACATAGACAGAGAGAAACAGATAACAGAAAGCAACAAGGTAGACATAGACGGTACACGGATGAACAGAGATCGATCTGTTGCTTCACTTCATCTTCTACTCGCTCTGCATTGTTTTGTTGTTTTGTATTCTATTTTTCTTACCTCATCTATGTACATCTGCATCATCGTTTGTTTCCCTTCATCGTGATCTTCTTTTTATTTTTTTTCTTGTAATAGTTTGGTTGTTTTGTGTTTGTGTTTGTTTTTTCTTATTGTCTTGGAAGTGTTGCCAAGCCTCAATTTTTTAATTTAAAATAAATCTGAGCTGTCTTTTTTTTTTTATAACAGATGACGGAATTAATGTTATTAAATCATGTTTGATCTCTTTTGTCATTTAAAAACAAATAATTTAATTTCTCAAAAACATACAACCATTTCGTTTCATCTGTTTGTATTTTTATTAAAATTTAGATAAATAATAAATAAACCTAAAGTATCCATAGGTACATAATTAGATAACAGAATATGTAGTCAGAAAGTAGGTAAACTCCAAATTTGTATCATTTTATGTTTGAATAAACAGTAATTTTCTATAAAACATGTCTGCAACTGTTCTTTATTCTCTCACTTCACCAAAGTTTATGATTTACCTATACCTACAATAGACATTCGTAAAAGAATACACTTGCTACTCATTACTCAACCTTATTTGCCTTGAAGCCTTTGAATTTCGTTTTTAAACTTAACAACGAAACTCTTTAGTAACGACTAATTATGAGTGAAAGATAAAATAGAAGATTTTTGTTTTCTTTCCACCACTTCAAAATTGTGAAAAGTGTGAAGTGGTTAAAACAAAAATTTAGCTTCAAGTACCATAAATATGATAATTTATCCTCTCTACACCTACCTTCTCTCCTCTATCTCGTTCTCTATAATAATTTACTTCTTTGGAATAAAACAAAACAAAAAAATGTGTTCTCCACGCTATGCCCATGCCAAGGGACTTGAACCCGCACTACCAGATGAAGTCTATTGAATATATGTAAACAGAGCACAGCCATTCTCGTACTCGTACTTCTGCCACAATCGGATGCCCCATGTCATTCACTCGCCAATCCATCGACAAATCCAAACGTACTTCTCACAATAAATATGAATTTCCTCCATTGGAAAAGTTGTTTAAGTATCATTTCCGTTGGATGAATTAAGCGAAAAAAAAAAAATAACTTTACAAATATTGTAAGTGTAAGTAGCCACGAACTTGAAAAATTGTATCTAAATGTTCTCGTAAAGACATTACGGAGAATAGAAAATATTTTTACTGTCAGGTTAAGCATAAAAGCGGAATAAGTGGAATTGTTCTGAGGACAATTAAATAGTGGTGATCTATTGAGTCGACTCTCAAGCTTGCAACAAAATCAAGTTCGTGTCAAATTCCGTCATGTTGATGGAATGTTGCCAATCATGTTTAGAGTTCTTGTAAGCACATTCCAGAGGTGAATTTCTAGTTTTGCTGAATTTTGTACTGCATTCTGAGATCTATAACTTTAGCTGTCTAGCGGCCGGTTGTGTTTAGATTGAGAATTGAGGATCATTAGGGTTGTAGTATTTTGCTCAGCCAATATAAGAGACCTATAGAAATGTATTCCACTATACTCGTACATGGGTGTGTGTTTTTCAAGGTCGGGATAGTTTTCTCCTTGTTGTGGGCTTCGAGCTCTACGTTATTTTATGAGACTTCGACCAACCACAACTACGTCAGCATCAACCAGCAGCAGTTAATGTGTTGATTACTCAGGTTGCCTCGTTGTACATTAACAAGTAACAACTGGTTGTAATGTAGTCCGACCGCCATGCCCACTTAGTTAGCTTAGCTCATTTAAAAAAGTACGTTTTTTTTACCACACAGCGCTCTGTGAATTCCACCACGCAGAACATTGAAATCATATAGCAGACAATTTATTATTTTTAAAAGAGAGAGGATGGTGAATTTATTTCGTTTAACCTTTTTTGTTGTTGTTGTTATTATTTATTTTATGCACATACATTATGTACATATGTATATTCATCTACCTACAACGCCTACATTTTTATAATAAATTAAGATGTCTTATTTCTTAGTATTAGTCCGAGGCTTTGGGGGTTTTTGTTTTGTATTTCTATAAGCATTTCCGCAAAGTTTATTCACTTACTATTCTATGCCAGGTAGATAATATAATTTTTATAATTTGCGCCGTAGATAGTTCTATTCAATTTTTGCTATTATTTAAGTACAATGTATTTATTTATTGGTAGTTTTCTCATTCCATAGTACTCCGATAGATGTTGTCCCATAGTGTAGCATGCAAATTTTGTATTTCGTTTTATTTGTACAGATTTGAGTTATATTGTCCAAATAATTAGCTGCGGTACCTTTATGTATTATATAAGGGAAAGTTGGTTTAACCTGTAAAAGCCAGAAAAGTATCTAGATATGTATTAGATTTTCAGAATTTTTTTGTTTTTGTAAATCTCTAGAAACTATAGTCAAAATATTGAAGCATATTATGTATCCAAAAGAGAGAATTAGTTGGATTAGAGTTATTATAAATGAAAAGTTTTTCTTCTTTTTTTTTCTCCTGCAAAATTCAAATTCCCCACTTGTTAAAGAAGATCGTAGTTAGCTCGAAATAACTTAAAACTTATTTAGTTAGGAGCAATGTATGGGCTACACATATAACATAGCATAATACACCTATTACATGTACATATGTATATATTAATTTCTAAGTTCATTAATACTTGTGAATTTTTGAATACATAATATGTATACAAAATTAATTCATGAAATCCATGATGACTAGCTGAGTAAAAACTAGGTAGGTACAATGTTTAGTAAACCTTTTCAATTGAATGTTTTAAGAACAGATTTAGCTAATTGTAAACCACAATATATGTATTCTCCTATGCAATTAAATTATGTCTACTATCTGTTCAGAAAAAAATTTAAATGTGTATTAAACAGAAATAAACCCCGATTCCTCCCTGTTTGTATACATGACTTTGCAATTGCTTCTTTAAAAGAACTAGGTGCTTAGATTACACATCTAAATAAATCATCGATAGATAATTGTAACTCGTTTGAATTTTAACGATCTAAATTAACTCGCACAAACTGACATCCCAAAATGATTAACAGCTTCGATGACGCGTCTTGTAAATATTTATTTTGTCATTAGAGAACTATAACACTCAACACATGTGTTAAATTTCTCAATCAAAGTATCCAATTACAATATTCAAGTAGGCACATCAAAATGAGTGCAACAAAAACATCATACATACTTACACATTCAAGACTCTGAAGTTGAGGGAGGCCGAAGAGAATTCAAAGAAATTTAAAACTCGGCACCTGTTGTCTTCTGTTCTACTTAAAAAAAGCAAAAAAAAAAACAACAAAAATAAATAACTGAGATAAAACTACGAATTTTACCCAAAAATGAATTCTATCTAAAGAAACATGCCTTAAAGTTCCCTTGTTTTTATGTTGCCAACAAACCCACCGAACCGTAACACCACACCGCACCGGTAAGAATGTTGACCTTATAGAGTTGTTTTTGAACCCAATTTAAGACAAGAAGAAGCTAAATAAGAAACAAAAGTTCCTTCTTGCCTCTGTTGTCTTGGTGTCTCTTCATTCTACCGACCAATTCCGGTCGCGTGTAATTACACCGCGAATCTTATCGTTCCCATCAAGTCAACCACCATTCTTCTAGTCCAAAAGCAATGCCCGACAAAACAACCAAGGTTAATTCAGCAAATTGTCAATCTCCGATTGTAGTTGTATGATTCATCAAGCGTCAAATAAATATATGCGATAGTATTTTAAAAATCAATTCAACCAGAAACGATAGCATTTTGTCGTTTATTCATACATTATATGTATGTACATATGTATGTATATATGTTCATAATATGTATGTAGCTACTTAAAAGTAGATAGCGAATTTAAATTAAGCAGATAGATAGATAGTAAAGGAGTACGTTAACAGTGGATGAGTTAGCTTACGAATACAAAATCTAACATATTTTCAGAATTGTTTGTTGGTTAGCGGGGGGTTATACTGAAAGGAATTTCATCGAACAAACGCAAGCATTGAAACGCATTTATAAATCTATAAAAAGTTATTTATTGAGATGTATAGTTTGTAAAAAAAACTAAACTGTTGTAAAATACATAAACTTCAAATTTTATCATGTCAACCAACGGAACCAAGGAAATAGTTTAAAACTAAAAAAAAATCCAACCTCATTCACATCTCTGTTTGAAGGTAAATTAAAGTTTCGTCTGTTTTTTAGATTTAAAAAATTACATGATGTTATTAAAAAGCACTGTTTGAGTTAAGAATCATGTGCATTGGCAAATAACTAAAAAAGCTAGGTTTACATTTTTTACATATAAAGTAAATGTTAAGAAAAGAAGCTCTTTAATTTTTAAGAATTCAGCAGAAATTTGAATATATTGTGCTGTATGTGGATCTCACAAAAAGGATGCACAAACAGAATTAACCGCAAATTTCATAGTGGTAACTTTTTTCACATTCTTGCCATTATAAAAAAATAGCAGCGAAGGCAAGTTAAACTATGTATACCTACAACCTTACTTGGAGCCATTTTGTAATCGAAATATTATTAGATTGTCACATTATTATGATAGTCAAATATGATTGTGATAATTAAATTTGATTTTACAATAATTCAAGTTGATGATTGTCGTTGTGGTTCTAGTGGAAAAATTGACTTATTTTGTGAGAACTGATATTTAAGTGTCGTAATTAATCTAACGCACACGAATGAGGAGAAAATGATTTAAAATGTAAGCATTCATCTTTCTCCCTATAAAGTCGAACATCTTAAATATTAAGGCATTTTACTCCTTCAGTTTTTAGCTTGTTTGTTTCTCACATTTTAAGAAGCAGCAAACAATATCTTACTCGTATTTACTTCTTTTTTTTGCCTGTTATAGTGAGACGAAAGGCAAAACGATGGGCTGCTGTATCCGATTTGTGTTTGACCCAATGGATCCGTAGTCGTTTCATGCGCCAACGATTTAGGTCAACGGAGGTCTTGAACATGTGCTGTACAAACAGAAGCATTATTGCCTTTTAGTCGGCTTTTTATCTTTTTCTTTCTCTAACATCTTTTCATAGACTTAGTTTTCTTCTTTTTTTTGTCTTAGTTTACTGCCTATGTTTTTATTACTCCAGATGGCTAAGAAGTGGGGTTTATAATTATAGTATAATGGCAGTGCGCAGTTCTGTTGTGTTATTGGTGGTGCTGGTGCTGGTTCTCGTCTTTGCGTCTATTTAACCTTCTTGAAAGCTAAAAAAAATGAGAAGAATATAATAAAATATAAGGGTCTTCTAGATGTATGCAGGGTCAAGCTATTTAACCATTTGATTGATTAAAGTCCCGGCACCGACAACGACCGGCTCTTTTTATATGGCATGAAAATTTAATTAAAGTAAAAGATTTGATTGCGACAAATAAGATCGTGTGCTTGAAAGATGAATGACATCTAAGAGAGAACTAAATCTATGGTTCAAGTTTTTCTAACGATGGGTCACATAAAAAAGAACTGCTTTGTAAAAATTAACTTACAATAATTAATATGTACTACAAAACCAAAAATCGTCTTTTGAAATTGGAAAATTACTTCTTTTTTCTCAATAGTCCCACTTTTCTACGAAAAAAAATTGAGAACTTAAATTTTTTAGTGCTCAATAAAAACATTAACATAAAAAATTGACCTTTTTGTAAAAACTGTAAGAATAACCTAAAAATAGAACAAGATTGACAAAAAAATTATTGCATTTCTGCAATCTTCATTATGTTCTTAAAGGTCATGACAACTATCTTCGCACTTTGTTGACATTCAAAAACACGCATTTCCATGAGTTTAAAATGTATGTATGTATGTATGTATGTTATTAATCATGACATGCTGTGAATGAATGCTTGAATATAATTTTTGGATTTATATTGTGACATTCTGTCTAACTCGTTCACATTGCTCTGTAATGAAGACGACATTCTGTCAAACTGTAAGAACCGCTTAATCAGCAAACATATTTAGAAATGCCAGTGCAGCTGTTACTTCCCGTCTGGTAAATTGTCTTCTTTTTTCATTCACATCGAATCAGCATTCCTAGAAATTCATAGATCACCATATCATCCGACCAGAACCAGAAGTAACGAAACATTGCCAAAAAGTACATATATTAGTACATACCTATAAATGTAGGATCTTACTTCAGCTCGATGTCATATGTCGACCAAATATATGTACAAATATACGAACATACAAAACACTCACTCCATCATTGTCGGCTGCAATGCTCGACGTTGCGATTTATTTTCTGTGTCATGGCTGCTCATGAGTGCTATTTGACACTTGGAAGCTTGGAACAGATCCCCTTATGGCAATGGAGTTCAATAAAATCATTCTGCATGCGATATTTTTGCCATTCTCGATTCCATTTTTGGTGCGATCTGCATCAGAAACTTAGTCATCGATTTGTTAAAACAGACATACTCGTACACACAATTGACAGCACAACAACCGTGTTTGTAAGTTGTTGTTTAATGTTAAATGTCATAAAAGTGATGGAATTCCAATTTAATAACTCCATTAACTCTCCACAGAGACAACTTAAACAATTTCATATTCAAACAATTGTTTTGCCTTAAAAAAAAAAAACATGCAAGACAGAACTAAATATGGTAACAGAATACGCAGCAGAAATATTAATAGTTTTTTCTTTTAACTTTATAAATATTTTATAGAATAGCCAATTAAATTATCACGTAATCGTACGTAACCTTGACCTTTTTCACTTTTAATAACGAGTTGTCGTGTATGCCAAGCGTAGCCAATTGTGTCTTGACATTGTTTAATATATTTCATGTTGTGTATGAGTTACTCTCAATTTCAATTAAAAGAACTTTCTTTGGAAATTTTTGTTTGAATAGTCTCACTTTTGTTGGGTTGGAAAGATCCATTGGTAAGTGAGAAGATTGGCGCAAATTTAGATAGGGGTGTCTGCTTAAATTATTTTGGGAGAATTTCGCCCGAACTTCAAGACATTCTCAAGTGCAGCTATGAGACATTGCAAAGGTCTTTGAAAAATGTTTTCCGATGATTATGTGGTTTTAACTTAAAGGTAGTACTAGTTGTAGGGTTTCCCAAAATTAATTTATGCAGTAAAGTGTTGACAATGCTAAAAAAAAAAACAAATCGCCAACTAAGGGTTATTTAAAGTGGAGCGTTACGCTAAAAAAGAAATATTCAATAAAAACATTACAATGAAGAGAAACACAGTTTTGTGTTTTCTATTTAATTTTAATCTTGCATTAATTTTGAAACACCCTTTACTAGTACAACATGCGTTTCAGGATCAACAGTGTTGCCATATATAGTAGTTAGATAAAAAAATAAAAAAATGTAAATATAGGATCATCATAGCTTAAATCCGAAGTATAAATATAACTCCTATTGTATTATTTTATGTTATTAATTACATAAATGCATGTATATATTACTTCTTTGTTCTTTTGAGCCAATAGCAATTTAAAGCTAAATATTTATTGAGTCTGTGACCTAAAGTCCGTGCCTATTAAAACAATGAACAATCATTTTACCTTTGTCGACGAAAGTTAATTTCATTAATAATTTTATTCTTTCTCCTTGATATACTCGTATCTCTAATTTGAAACCAGCAGACTTATAATCTCGAAAAAAAAAACAAAAAAGGTTTCCCGCGAAAAAGCAAACAAGCACGATGGGCATATTAAATCATTTGGAAAACACTGCAGGCCACCACTATTATATTTATCAACTAAAATCGTATACCAGTGCCAGCACGAGTATATCACGACACGAGAAATTCTTTGGGCTTAAATATTCGGCGCACTGATTAACCCATATTCCTTGTCTAAAACCGAATAATTTTCACAATTTATACATACATATATAAAATCTGTTGTGTATCGTATCTTATCAATACCATTATTCACTGTGAAATGGAACCTGGGGTATAATTAGCGGGCCGCCACAAGGCTTGTCCCAAGTGATTTAAAATTCTATTCATATTCAATTAGGAGCGCGAGAAACTTAACGGGGTGCATCTATCTTCAAGTACATAAACTGCAATGGGAACCATATAAACAACGATTTTATCCCGATGTGGTGAAGTTGGAGATGGAGGGCACCAAATTCATGTGCCATTCCGAGTTCACACACCTTACTATTAAAGTGGATCTTGTTTCAAGTACACAAAGGGCCCCAGGCATCCCTGGTTAGCGTTTGTTTTTAATTAATTTACCTTTATAAATACTTTCGATGCATTGAGTTTTCCATTTTTTCAAAAGGATGTGTGAAAGGCTACAAAAAAGTGTAAGTTTAATTAATATTAGTAATAATAATAATTGGTTAAACATATTTTAGTATTGAGAGAATAAGAGAGAAATGTTCAATCCATAATTCATAAGTTCAATTTTGAAACTGTTCAAATTTTAAACAGGTTATTTTATAGCAAAATTATACAAAACTGAGTGATACTGTTTTTCTGCTATAAAACTCTCCAAATTATCTTCACTCAAGTCCCTTCCCTTTCTTAAGGCGCGTAGGACCAATCCAGCTTATAGACGTAAAAATGGCTCAAGTTAAGTACATATGTATGTTGACATTATAAAGAACACGATGGTTCCATATTCCAAAAGGAATACGCTTTTAAGAGGATCCTACAAAAAGACAATGATCCGAAGCATTCATCAAAATATGCAAAAACTACTTAAATGATCAGAAAATCAATCTAATGGAATGGCCATCCCAAACAATTTATTTTAATCTCCTACCTAGAGCAGAATTTCAGCGGGTTATTCAACCGTTGAGAAATACTTCCGACTAGTTGACTCAATGTCCAAAAATTGTCAACTGGCATAAAGATTTAATATGGATTAACTAAATATTAACATATTTTTTTACTTGGGAATGGTTAAAGTATCAGTTTTTTTGTTTTCAAATTACTGTATATATTTTAATGACCAGGAAAAACCTCGATTTTTATTTTTTATTAAAAACTGTAAATTTTGTTTGTTACTTTGATATTTGTTTCCGTTTTTATAAAACCTAACATTAAGTCCAAATTAAATATTGCCTTAGGCATTTTATTAATAAATATTTTAAATCTTTAAATCCTATTAAGTGTTTCTATTTTAATGTCCATATATTATAATCTGACGAAATAAGTAAATAGTCCTTGTTTTTTAAAAATATCACATAATAAGCTAAGAGTATAATTTAATTTTTGATTTTCTTTTATAAAAACAAGTGACAACTCTGACAAAAGAGAATCTTTTTGACAGCTGGCAGTTAAGAATTATGTCGTTTTCAATTGTGGTTGACTTTAAGCATTTCTAATCAATTCTAAAATTTGAACTTGTTTGTAGCAGTAAAATTTGGGTTGTTTCACAACGGACACTTCATTTGTTTGATTGCAATAGATTCTAAGTTTAAATCCGAAGAAAACTTTCTTCTTCTTTTTTTGAGGTCACAAGGGTTCTGGCGAAAATGCCATTGGTGAATAGAGCTTGTTATTTATTGTTAAATTCAGTATTTTAAAAGTAGTTATAATTTAGCTATATACATACAAATACATACTCGTACTACCAACAAATACACAATTGATTTCATAACCGGTGTGTAGGTAACCGAACTTACATACCTACTTTAGACTGAAAGAAATAAAAAAAACAATTAAAGACAATAATATAGCAAAAATCTAACATGGAGGTAATTATATTAGATTCAGATCCACACCAGGTGTAAACTCGAGCACTCATGTGAAATGCGATTCATGATATGAGTGCAGCAAGAGTTTCTCATAATCTAAGATTTCATTATCTCGATTGTCTTTTGTTTCTGTTTTTTTTTTTTTAACTATCACTTAATATTGCGTCACTCTTGTACAATAGGGTAAATTTACAAAACGCTAAGATTAACTTACGCACCTAGTTTGTGCGCAGCAAACAATTAATTTTGTAACGCACTTAAAGTGAAAGGTAAACATAAGGTGATCCATTCTAACAGATATTACGGTTTATAATCTTCTAGCGAAAATATGTTTATAAAAGATTAAATAAATTAAATACAAACTTTTTCCTTAAGTTATGAAAGTGTCTGGGTAGAGCATTCATGCATATTGCTACTTTTTATTTCAAATTAATTTTTTTAGAAATAAGAGATTGTGATTAAGCAATTAAATATAGAAATGTTTTAAAAAGTTAGTTTCATAGCATTTAATTTAATCTTAGGAAAAAAATATGAAAATCTTTATTTAAGAGAATGAACTACAAATTACAAGAAAAAAGAAGTTAGTATTTTTTGATTTCAACTTAAATGTCGAATGTCAAACATTTCACATTAAAAACTTTTCTAAAAAATTGCTTCTTTTTTAACGATTTATTTCTTGCACTATAAGACACCTTTTTTGTTGTTTCTATTCTTCCCCATAGTTTAGTACACTGATAAAATAAATATAAAAATGATAACACGACGACAACACATTCACTTAAGTGTACAAATATTTAGAATAGTGTGTCGTGTCGTGCATGTGCATCCCCTTTTCCATTTTGCATTGTGCAGTTAGGGCCAAAGGTCAATTTGGAACAAATTAACGCAAGCCATACGAGACACATGCAATGATGCATTGCTTGTTGAATATCGTTCGATCAGTGTGCAAGCAATTTGAATGTGGTGGACGAAAAAAACAAGAAATAAAACAGGAAACTGACTGCCCCCGGGCACTTATTGAAATTATTGGGTTTGACTGGCGAGAGTGGCTCGGCTGACGCGTATAGTTAAATTGCTAATTGAATTGACCCATGCTGATGCTGTATACGATAGACGAGGTGGATTGGATAGAATTGCAGTAATAGACTCTGGGTATATTTAAAACAGACAAAATATAACAATGAGACTAATTTAGTCGATTGTAGGTTGGAGGGCAATACAAGGATATCCACATTTCTTGGATATTTTGTCTAGTCATAACAAAGCTTAGTTTTAGGCTCGAGAAATAAAATGTTTTTCAATTGATCGATAAAAATTGCAAGTTTTTGTTGAACAATGTCAACGCTGTACGTACTGACACTTGACAGTATATTTGACAGTTGAAAATCTAGGTTCGTCCGTGGGATAAAAAATCTCTCCTCTCTAGTTTGTTGTTCATTTTAAAAACAGAAATGAAAGAAAACAAACATTTAATTCAATATTGGCAAGCGAAAATACGAAAAGAAATCATTGAATATGTACATACATACATTATCTTCTATTTTTTGTAATCAACAAAAGTTTTTTTTTCGAGAATCGCAAAACACATACATACATATGTGTATATGTACGTAGGTCAACTAAGTTTGACAGAATGAAAACTATTCGTTGCTTTGCACAAAATCACTTTTTGTATTGATTTAAGTTTCACATTTATATTAGAAAACACTGCAATAGGATTAAGTCTTTTTTCTGCCAATTGGTTTGCGAATTATAAATTTAATTAAATTAAGAACTTATACAATATATCAATATGAAAGATTTATATGAAAAAGAATGAACAGAAAAAATATCCTGTATATCTACATACATACATAATTGAATGTGAACGATTATATATGAAATATGACCAACAAAATAAAAAACTGGACATTAATATTTACATCAAAGTTTTGTAAATTAAAAAAAAAAAATCTTTTGATCGTGTCGAGAGGTTTAAGAAGAACTTCTTGTTGAAGTTATGGTTTTGATTTACGAGTCAATATTCAATAAAACCTTTGAAGTTGGCAGCACTTATGGTTATCTATGAAAATAAATAAAAAGATGTTTGAATAATGACGGCGATTGATACAAGTTGAAGACTATGTTGTCAAAAAAATAAATAATACATAAACAAAGTAATACATTTATCTCCCGTGTTTCGATATTAGTTTTGTTCACTTAAAGTCTGATAGATCAATAACCCCATAAAATGTTTATTAAATTCCCTCTAATTCTATAATTTAATTATTAACTTAAGTTATTATTGGTTTATCTATCATTGTAGGTACATACATATGAATATTCCTTTATTAGTTTTTATTTTACAAACTTCATTCTTTCTAACCTTAAAAGATTTTGGCCAATCGAGGTCTTTGCTGTCGTGAGAAAAGATTCAATACCAAAATAAAAAAGCAAATAAGAAATAAGTAGTACATGTGTCATTTAAATTTATAATTTAATGTGGACGTCGTCGCGACGTCAGACGGCAGCACGCTAGCTGCCGCTGTCACTGTGTTGAGCGGCTCAGCCCCTATTGCTGTCACCAAAGCCAAATAGTTTTGTTTTCTTTATAATGCCTAAATGAGAATTTATTTATATGTACCTATGTATGTATATGTTCGTACTTCATTTTGTAATAAAACTGCTAAGCGGTGGATTATGGGAAATAACTAATTTCATGCTCTACAAACTTTTTATTGTCCTCTTGATTGGTTTTAATTCGGCGTTTGGTTGAAGTTGACATACTGCATTCAAATTAGGAGAGTTTCTAATTTTTGTGGTCGTGGCTTAATGCCAGTGAAAAGGGTTATGTCATAGTCATAAATATGCTATTTAAAGATCAGTATTTTCGATCAATTTATTGAAAGTGAATTTTCCAGATTAAATGTTTTTTTTTTTTTAATCAATATAACAGACCAGTGTATAATTCAAGATCTCTGTATTCTCAGAAATTTTAACAAAAACTTTTATTCAAATTTGTTATTTTAGCAGAAAAACTCAGAGAATAGAATTGTTGAATTTGTTTTCTCAATTATACAAATAAAATACTAGTACAAGACTCAAGCGACTCTTGGGTGGTGCAATTTTATGTCAATTTTATTTACATAATTCTCCTGCTCTGCCAAAGAAAATTCTTAGACATCTTAATGATTGATTGATTATCAAAAAAAAAAAATCTGTCGGAGCGAAATGAAAGATGAAATGAACAAACGACAAAATGAGTATCATTAATGTGAACACAGTCTTAGAAATATAAATTGGAAAATGTCGATCTTTTTGTTAGAAGTTTTCATTTTTATATCGGATAAGTAATGTTAATTTTCTATTAGAACTTTTTTAACAAAACAAAAATTACATCATTTGCATGTACTGCAATGAGTTGTACCACATAACCAAGCCGCCCTCACATGTTCATGCATCCAAACCTGAGGAAGATCAGAATCATCTCATCTCATCATAATCATCGTATCATGGCCTCTGAAGCCACCGTAACACTCAGGCTACCAGTGCCGCCGCCGCCGCTCCGTCGTATTTTACCCACCACACACCACACATACTTTACCTATGTAAAAATAATAATAATAATTGCAAAAGCTAAATCTAAATGAACGTTAGTTAAATAAAAATACAAGAGTACGAGTATATACGAGTATATTAGAGTCTACCGCACTAATTGTATGCAAAATAATGCATCGTTTGCTTTTGCAGCCCTGCAGCGCAGAACTATGGTCTGAAATAATATGAATGTGTATCACAGAAGAAGCAACAACACCAGTTCTAGAATATAAATCCAACCGCATAATGTCTGCCATTGTTGGTTCCGTCAGTCAGCTAGCATATTAGGCATACAAATGGAGACACTCACGTCATTCTATCTGCTGCTTATTCTATCCACTGTGAGATGAGATGAAAACTCTAATGAGTGCTTAATTTGACATTTGAAAAAAATATAAAAAAAAAAATTACATTTTAAGTGTAGTATCGTGTATGTTTTGTTGGTAGTTCCGTATATTTACTTTTGGTTATTGTTATTTTGGCCATCAAATATTTATTTAGCTTTGAATTAATGGGCCTTTATAGAAAGTTAAAGTAATGAAAGTGGCAAATAATTATTGCATGTCTCTTCTCATTAAGAAGCTCTTAAAATTTTTTTTCAGACCCATTTCAACCTTAAGTAAAAGGAACTAGCTAAATATTTAATAAATACAAATAGAAAACCAAATGGATGATAATGCAAAAGCATAATTCAATAGGCAAAAATTCAAAGCTTAAAGGATTTCTCGGTTTTTATTTAGTTTAAATTTGGTAAAATAGCTTTGTTGTGTCAAAATGTAAAGATTTTTTTTTTATTCTGTATGAATTTTACAGCTTCATATTTTTATGATCTTTTCTAAAGCCAGTACAACAACAGCTCTAACTTTGACAAGTATTTTTTTCAAGCATAGATTTATGTGAATTTTTAAAAATACTAGATATGTTTCCTTGTTCTTAATTTCGGTAAATGGGAAGTTTTATCATAAAAGACCTAAAAGTGACTCAAATTTTTAATCTCTTATAGTTAGCTGTCAAAAAATTGACTTTGAAATGTTTTGAACTTCTTTAAAAAGCTGATTGGAAACTATGTATATACAGTGATGGCCAAAACTAAAGCACGAAAAATTATCACTTTATAAATATCCTAATAAAATTTGAAAACACAAATGATATTTTTATAATTTTAATTTTTTCTTATTTGAAAAATTAATATTGTTCTATATTTTATAACTTTAAATTTGATTTAAAATCTTAACATATTTAAGAAAAATTAAAAAAAACTTTTTGATGAGTTTTTAACTTTTTTAATTTTTCTTAAATATGTTAAGATTTAAAATCAAATTTAAAGTTGTAAAATATAGGACAATATTTTTCAAATAAGAAAAAAATAAATTGTAAAAATATCATTTGTGTTTTTACTTTTTATTCGGATGTTTAGTTTTGGCCATCACTGTATAGTGTATGTCAAGAAAAACATTCTTTAGTACAATGTCAAGTGTATTGTTTTTAAAATATGTATCAGCGTTTTATGTTTTTTTTTTCTTGTCATTCAACTAAAAGCTGATAAAATGTTTGCAGCCGGTGTCACCGAAAAGGTTGTATTTTGTAACAGTAATTAAATTTAAACAAAACACAAAAAAAAGCATCCGTCCACACATAAACCTTGCTCAAATTTTTTTATTTCTTTTGTAACTTTCAAGTACCTTATCACTTGACAATTTGGCACGACAAAGAATACATTATTGCCTCATAGCAACACACATATGCATACGTTCGTCAAAAAAGCAGCGTGGGGCGTAGAAGGGGTCTTCCAACAATATGACAACCACACATTCTTGACAATATACAAATCTCGACTTCAAAGTTGCACTGCTTCGCAATTCATCATCGCATTCCATCGTCTACATATTGGGCTAAAGGAAATACACACCTAAGTGTCATGTAACAACTACAACACCTCCTTCGCTTTGTACTGTAGCTCTGTGTCTGCAGCCCCCATTATACCATTACGCGATTTCTTGCCAAAGAAGACGTCAACCATATTTTACTACGGAACTGGTTACATCAGTGACAGACAACTGCGGCGTACACATAATTCTTTAGAAATATTTGCGGCGGGTTTTATATGTGCTTTAATGTATTGGTTTTCCATGTGCAAATACAACAACACGTGTAAAAGTGAAAACACCATAATGCTGCGTGGTAGAAAAGGTGAAGAATAGTGACTAGTGTTAACAAGGGGTATAAAAAAGTAAAAAATGAAGTATGCACGTCTATTTAAACCGAAATCACATCAGAGTCGGTTTGACGCGGCGCACACGACTTTTTAACGCATTTTATGGTAATTGTCAAATGTGACCAAATATAACTGTTATCTTATCTCACAATACATGGCAGTAGTCAAATGTCAAATATGCAATGACTTTTACTTTTACGAAGAGAAATTTAAAAATTTTAAAACCGTTTAAAAAGAAAACACAACCAATTACACTTGTTGAGAGTAAACAATAAATTCACCTTTTTGATAATTTTATCAGGTGGTAATTTACAATAAGCAAAATAATGATGAATGTTTTTTCTCTTGATTAATTTTGTTTTAATTCATTTAATAATAAATTGGCAGGAAACTGTTGCCTACTTTCCACGCTTGTTATGTGGATTAGTATGCGAGGTAAATGAAAAAAAAAATGAAAAATGAAATACAGGAAATCTTTGAATGCTACATATCGCCCTGTTGTTGTTATTATTTGTGTCGTGCTACAGAGAAAGCTAAACTAGATAAATTGAAGCTAATTGATACTTAGGAGAGTCGTTTATAATATTGTTATCCTATCATTATGAAGTCTATGTCTAGTTTACCTAAATATGTATGTTGTGAGCTAACGAATACTTGATGAGGGTGATGATGTTATTTAAATATTAAAGAATATCTTTTTAGCCTAATCAAGTACATAAATAATAATTGTTGTTTTTTTTTTTTTTTTTTTTTTTTCTTGCAGACATGGCACAAAACCTGCTTCAAATGTACGGAATGTGGAATGACATTAAATATGAAAACATATAAAGGATACAATAAGTCTCCATATTGTGAAGCGTAAGTTAAAATTATAAAATAATTACTGTATGTTGTGATAAAACAAAATGTTTGAATAGCTTAAAAGTAAAAATAAACATTTTGTGATTGATTTTTAAATTTTATATTATTTAGTGTCAATTTTGTCGGCAGGTAGTTCTTTACCTTCTGTAACCTCTTTATAGTCATTCAAAAATTCAATTAAAGTCGGTTCACTTAAACAAATTACCTTAGTTTTTTTTAGTTTCACTATTTTTGGTGAATAAATTCCTTTTTTATTTTACTTAACCTACCTTAAATTAGATAAATTTTTAAACGATAAGATGAATATTTAAACATTGGAAAATTATAGTCTAGTCTCTTCACCCATAAGAACCGAAAGCAATATTTCCTTTCCAGTTTGTAAAAGCTCAATAGTCGCATTGCTTTCTACATTCTGGCAAGTGTCTTAAATCAATATACCTACTCGTACCTACATCAAAATCAATGTCATAAATTAATGTCATTTCAATTACCTTTTGTTCTTTGAAGGCACTTTCCAACACAATAAAATAGCACAAAAAAAAAAAGTTAGTATTATACATAAAAGACTGTCATTGCGCTCGACTCGAAAGATTTTCTAACAATTCCAAATAAAAATATTTCTAATCAATATCTAGAAGTAACGGTTAGTATCGGATTAAAATGTTTTGTCCATTTCGTGTTTTACAATCGAGAGCGAGACTCTCTTTTCTAACCTTTGAAAGCATATTTGTAAGTGATTTCATGTTTGGTTGACACAAATCATGGCATTATAGTGCAAATGTAGAATAAACTGAAATACAAGGTCGTTTGGTGCCGGTAAAATTACGACAAACAGTGACGGCGAAGACTGAAGGCAACAGCCAGAGGCAGCGGCAGAAATAGCTTGTTGCACGATACAGACCTAGTTTTTTTCTTTCACTTCTTGATTACTGAACACTGAGTACTGGGCAATAAACGTGGTGATGTACAGGCAGGGTTGGAATTAAGTTTACGACATTAAAGTATACTCTTTCTCTCAATCAATAACATTTAACATTCGTACTTACAATTGCGGTCACAAAGTGTCATTCACTTAGTGAGGATAGAGTGGAAAATATTATACGTACATATGTACATACATATGTACATATGTATTGTACATACGAAGCATCATAAAAAAATGACAACAGCGTTTTTTTAAAGTCAAAGGAGAACAAACTAACTTATCACTGAATTGAATCTCATCACGATGCTTAATTTAATCCTATAGTCAAAGTGTCTTCTGAGTTTTTGATGTTTCAACGCCCGAGACTGACAGTAGGTACTCAAGTAGATTATTTTTTTTAAAGAGATAATAATTGTTTAATAAATATTACTGCTGTTATTGATGTTTAAGGCCATAACCATTTGCCAATGGAAATAAGTTTATTAACAATGTTTGAAATACGAGTAATATTGAAAGGTAGCTTTTGCTATGATTTCTCAAAAGGAATGACCTATTTTTATGTGACAGCTTAATAAGCTTGAATTAATATGAATGAATAATAACAAACGAAACTATTCAACCTAAAAACTTAAAATGTCTACATAGCAAAGTACAACAACAACAAAAACAACAATAAACGTATCAAAAGTATTTATTGTCATATAAAACGGCTTAACTATGTACTATATATAAAGGCAGTTTACAAAACACCGATCAAAACAGTGGTTAATCGAAGTCCAAAAAAAAAACAAAAAGAAATTCAACTGCCATCATAATGATACCGATCTCATATTTCATTCTTTTTAAGTTATTCAAATTCCAACGGCAACAAAACGTACTGAGTGTTGAGCAAAGAGAGGCGCCAACATCCTGTTAAGGCTCGAATGAAAATAAAAAAATAAACCCAAAGCTGAAGCCATGAGATGACATCACCGCGAAATGACACATTTCTCCTGTTACATAATCCCATACCCAAAGCATGTTGAAATTATAAAAATAAAAAAAAAACTAATCAAATGAAAATAAATTTGTTTTCATTCTGTGGATGTTTTCATTTTCATTTTATTTTTATTTTATTTTTTCGTTTTAACTGACCGTCCCGCTAAGGTTCGTTGAACAACCGCATGACCATAACAAAACCATACAGAGTGTAAACATGCGGAGGTAAAGTTAAACTTCAAAGTGTTCGCGATCACCTGGAATGTTTTTTTGTTGTTAATATGTTGGTTTATGAATCAAAAGCAAAACAAATTCGAAAAATGAATCATCCTTAATAGAATTTTATATTGTCACATTTTGCAAAGGCTAGAAAATAGTAGTTTTTTTTTTCAAAGCTGAATGGCTGAATGAACGAACACTCTTTTTTATCTAATTTGAAGTACGTCACGTAATTGCAGTCCATTGTTCTCATCGAAGTAGAAAATAAAGTGATAACAAGTTGGTTATAAAATCAACGTTAATCCAAATTAAGAATGTCAATATGAGCAACGTCAACATACACGTCAACGTCAACTGCTGCAATCAATATTAAACCATATTAAAGGCCGACTATGTTATCATGTTTTTTTTTTCCTCCATATCAAGCAGTAAGTGTCTTGAATATTATAATTAAACATTTCAAGTCTTGGAAAACTCAGTTGTTTGAACTGATTTGTTTAAACTTGCGTTATCATTATAAAGAATGCTGATTCGAAGTTTTTTATCTGTTCTCCGCATTTTTTATTACCAAATACCACAACAATTTTAGAGTTGAAGTAAATGTCAAAAACTTTTCAGTGGCCAGTTCAAATAGAAGCTGGAATATTTGAATTTTCTTAAACTTGAAATAAAAAGTGCAAACATAGCAAATAAATGCGAAAAATTGAGAGTGGTTTCGGTGAAGATTTATTGCACAAGATCGTTTTTTAAATTAATTTTAATGATAGCCCCAAAATTAACACATATTAATAATATAATATATAAAAGGTTGATAATAGGTCGACTGTGATAATATAATCAACAATTTTGCATGCTTGCATAGATGAATAGAAAACATTTCAAAATTTTATTCTGGGTATTTTCTACTTTAAAAAAGGTAATCAATACCTCGGATATTTTTTCTACTTGAAAGCCTTGAACTATAATATCGAACGAGTTCGATTATTTTTTTCAATTTTTTCACCTGTTCGTATCTTATTTGTTCTAGTTTAGTAACCTACTCTTAATAGCTTTATCTTTATCATTATTTATTTAATAAAAAAAAAAACTATAAACAGATTATTACACAAACATTCATACATCCACCACATTTAACATTTTCATTGGAATTATTTATTTCATCATTCTGGCATTATGTGCTTGTTTGCGAAGCCTTATCGAAACATATCTTTTGTGCAGTACTTATGATAAGATACAGAAGTTCGTACAAAACAAAAAAAAAAAAAAACTTTAACAATCACAAGCTTTATTTTTGAAAAAATATACAAGTTTTCCTCTTTTTGAAATCTAAGAAGAATTTTTTATTAAACTGTGAGGGCACAAGAGATCCAATTTAAGATAATGTAGATAAACAAAATATGTATGTATGTACATATGTACATTGATTTTTTGAACTAAAACAAACTTCGTTTACCATAGAATATGCTACACAGGACTTTCCGAGACGGATCCTGTTTCTATTTGCCTAGCAAAAGTCTTTACTTTTCCGCTTAGTCATCAATGTTCTTCTTCTTCTTACAGGCACATTCCAAAAGCGAAAGCCACAGCAATCGCGGATACCCCTGAATTGAAAAGGATAGCAGAAAACACAAAAATACAATCTAATGTGAAATATCATGCTGATTTTGAGAAGGCAAAAGGGAAATTCACACAAGTGAGTATACATTGTAGTCATGCAAACTTAACCCATTGAAATTTCTTTCTTTATTATTAACTAAATTTTGTTTGTGTTACTCGCAGGTTGCTGATGATCCTGAAACCCTTAGAATCAAGCAGAATACGAAAATCATCTCAAATGTTGCCTACCATGGTGATCTGGAAAAAAAGGCAGCCATGGAGAAACAAAGAGAAACGGCTGAAGTGGGTGATTCTAGAGGTGAGGAATTTAACAAAAAACAAAAAATCATCATAATTATATGTATTTCACTATTTCATCTAAGCTAAAAATGTGTACTTTGTCAACAAAAAAAAAATCAAATTGTGATGTTGCATTGCTATTTTTGGGCTTTAAAATATTATCAATTAAAGTATGTTGGTATATTCAAGGCTAAGCAAATAATTTAACATTGTTATTATTATTATTATTAAAATAATAATTATTTTTTTATATCAATTAACTAAGCTAAAATATAACTATTGTAATATTCCTTCCTGCATCCTAAATATCCTACAGACCAAGAATCCGAATATTTCTCTGAGACTCTTGCGGCCGAACAATTATCACAATATACCCCAGTTTCACCAATTCCACCACAAACATTGCCACCCCCACCAATACAACACCAACAGCAAAACACTGCTTCAATTATTCCAAGCAATCAAGCGGCGCAAATTTCACCTCAATCGTATAGTAGCCAACCTCTCCCTTCTTCGTCCCCATCAGAGCCGTCTTCTATAAATCAGAGACTTCAACAACAGCAACAATTACAACAACAGGCACAACAACACTATCAACAACCTATGTCAGCACAAATAATCAAAACTAATGCACAAAACAACACACAACAGATCTACTCTCACCAACAGCAGCATTATCCACAACAGCCTACTAAGCAACCACCCCAACAACAGTTGCAGCAGGTTGCTACAAAGCAGACATCACATTTATATCCACATCACGCACAGCAGCCATCACACACATTGGCCAACAGCAGCAATGTTATGGGATCCAACAACGATAACTATCAACAACAACAACAGCAGCAGCAACAGCTCGTTGCTACCAACAACTACAATCAATTGAGGTCTTCAATCTTGCAAAATTCCCATAACCCAACTGGTGGATATCAAGTGGATCCAGCATCGGGATATTACGACCAATACGACAATTATGCTCGTCCTGCACCAACTAAACAGCCGCAGCAACAACAACAATCTTACACCAACAACAATATGAATGCTTATGGAAATCCAAACTCAAATTTGGCACCACCACAGAAACATCAGCACAACAACTATGGATATCAGCAACAAGCAACTCAGCAATTTATCAATAGCCAACAAACTGCAGCCTTCAACCATTACAACAATTCACCAACATCCAACAATTCGACTGGTACGACTAATGGGGGCTTGAATATTAACGGTAGTGGAAATCGCATGATTGGGGTTAGTAATACAGGTGGTGGTAGTGGGGGTGGCAACATACTAAGTGGTGGTGGTATTGGGATAATGAGCAGCACGACAGGAACGGCACAAACACCCGGTGGTGGTGGTAGTGGTGGTGGTAGCATTGGCAAAATAGCCGACTACGACCCACTTACCGACGGTCCACGAAATATTCCGAACACGACACGGCCAAGCACAACACTTATCTATAGTTCTGATCGTGGATCAGGTAAGTTCACACCTGTATTCTCTTGCTTTATTTTTCTCTAATTACATAACATAGGTTTTGTATGTATATTATGTGTCCTTTGTTACCTTGCTTTAAATAACTGACCCATTTGTCCTCAAAGACGTTATTTGTCTCATTTTTTGTTGTTCTTAGTTTCAATTGAGGAATGGCCTCATTTTTTTTATTTTGTCGCACTTGTTTAATATAATATTTGAAGATGAAGTTGTTATAATGTTTCCTTTTTGGACTTAGTAAGCAACGCATATCCTAAACGCGTTGGTTCGATTGCTGACATTGATCCGGCTAATGGAGTATATGGTTCCCTAACGGAATCACAAGCGGCTCAACACCAACAGCAACAATATTATCAACAACAGTTGCATTTACTTCAACAACAACAGCAACATCATCAAAATCAAGTAAGGCAACATCAACAACAACAGCATCAGCAACAACAACTTCAGCAGCAACATCAGCAGCATCAACAACATCAGCAACAACAACAAGCACACCAACATCAGCATCATCATCAACAACAACAGCAACAACAACATCAGCAACAACATCAACTAGCGCAAAACAAGCAAAACATGGTGAGTTAAACAGAATCATTTTTATTCCACAAATAATTAAAATATTTCATGAATATAACTTTCAGCGGGTGTATCGCGCTCTATATGATTACGAGGCACAGGACACAGACGAAGTTAGCTTCCGAGAAGGTGATGTTATTTTCGAAGTCGATTCCATTGATTCTGGCTGGATGACAGGCAAAGTGGAACGAACTGGCGAAACTGGTATGCTACCAGCAAATTACGTAGAACATGCAGTAATTTAATCTAAGATTATACATATACGATTTATGTATTTATAATATTAAAAATTTCTACATAAACACATATGTAGGAATCAATATTTCACAAACTTATTTATAAAAGTAAAATGAACACAATACGAGTATAAAAGAAATGTTACCATGCTAAACAATAAAAACAAAAATAGAATCAAACACAGAAAACAACTACTCATAAGAAAAAAAAAAAAACAATTATTAGCCTACGCAGGCAAACAAATGAATTTAGAAAAAATGCTTCCTCAAAATACATATCTAACTTTATAAATTTGAGAACACTATATTTATATAAAAAAGCAATAAATAAATGGTTTCTTAAAAAAACAAAATGTTAAAACTAAATAATTTATATGTACATGAATTTTGTTGAATAATATTCACTAAATATTTATTTTGTATTTTTATTATATTTTTTGTGTATGAATGTCTAAAGTTAAAATCTGATTTTAACTTAGTGTCGTTAAATTTATATCACTATTATATCCATAATTAAGCTCTTTTGGTTAATAAATGTGACGATTTTTGAGCTATGACTGTTTTGGAAATATAATTGACTCTAATATTAGCTTAATTGACTCTTATTCGAAGTGGTCATTGTTCAGAAGTTGTCATGTGTCAGCAGACTTACTTCGGTGAAAGAAAAATGTAAGCTTGCTCTCAAATTTAGCCATTTAAATTATAGAAATCTGGAATTTTAATACAAACATACCGATGTCTAATCCATACACATTTATAATTCCTCCCAAATGTATGCATCACAATTAGGGCTATCGGGAATAAATTTTTTCACTGAGTTTTTCCTTGGAAGTAATTTGGGAACACTAATTTGATTGAAAGCTCGAATTTGGGTTAATTAAATCATAACAAAAGCATTTTTGATGTAATTTCGACACTTTTTCGGTTTCCTGTTTTCGATGGTAGAAAAACTTTATACCCGATCGTCCCAAATATAAAAATTATTTGTTGGTTGTTTGATACATTATTGAAACTTTTCAGTTATTTATACCCTTCCTTTGCTTTATTACTTTGTAGCATAGAAAAGTATATTTAATAAATTTAAGTGCCTTCTGTTGCAATAATAATTAATGCGAACCTAAAATCAAAATATTTAAGTATGAAATTGTGTATTGAATCAATTAATTTTTTCCTTTTAATTTTATAAAAATAAAATATAAACCGAGACAACCTAACCTATAAACAATAAAAAAAAACTTCCATGATAAAACTAAAGCTAAAGGAAAATAATAAAGTTAAAAATGAGAAACAACAAAATGTAATATAGTCATGAAAAATAATATTTTATTTAACTGCAAAATCCCTTGTATAAGATGTTTTTAGTTATTACCTACTAAACAAAATAAAATTGATAACATTCATATTTTGAAAAATATATCCGATTATTTTTTTTTTTGTTTTATTGTTCACTATTTCCCATTTCTGTTCATTTCACATTTAATTAAGATTCATTCTTAATTTGATGAATTGTATCTAAAAGAACAGATTTTGATATTTTTAAAATATTTTCGAAGGTTTTTGAATCAGTCTGTTTTTCCTCGTTCAGATAGTTGAGTTTGTCTTCAAGGATTGTTATTTTCTCCTTTGCAATTTCCAATCTTATTTAAATAAATTAAAAATAAATAAATACAAATGGGAGTTTTGATTTTATTTTTGTGTACTTGTTTTTTAATTCTTCAATTTCGTAGACTTTGAGCTGATGTTCGACAAGATGTGATTGAATATCAGTATTTGATGAGTTTTCAAATACAATTGATGGCACTATGTTGGGGTTACTATTAATGCTGCCGGTGTATTCGGAAATTCGTTGAGATCGTCTTTTCTTTTCCGCTTGAGAATCATTCTCCTTTTCAAGACCACCTTAAACATTTTTTTAAAGATTTATTCTATAGAATAAGATTAAAAGCAAAATAATTTATATAAGCTAAGTGCCCCATACTCATATTTTAGTATACATCTTTTCCTAAATCTTGGACTCAAAATTTGTATTCAATGTGGGTAAATACATATACTCACGTATTTTTTGTTCTAATCTGCATATTTTTATCTTTTGCTTTGAGATTTGACTAAGATGATCAAGAACCCTAGATCTTTCTGCGTCCAATCTTTGATTCATGGTTTTATTTAATGCTAGCAAATTATTTTTCTCCGATTCCAATGCATCAATAAGTCCTGTAAATTCCTCCTACATGACAACGTATGCAAAATCTAAGAATTTAAATGGAATATAAAAAAACTGAATTCTATTCACCTTTTTAAAATCTCTACACTCAAATAAATAGTCTCCACAAATTGATTTCAAATCTCTTTCAAGCTTTTTTATTGTCACATTTTGATTGCCAATATGTTCCTCTTTTCGCTCCAATTCAGTTTGAAGATTCTCTAATTTCATTTGTACTTCTTCCCGATGAAATTCAAAATCAACTCGTTGCTTTTGAGTATCGGTAATTTGTTTTTGAATTTCAAATATTCGGTTTTCGTAGTGAAACTTTTGGATCTCGAGTTTTTCTTTAAGTGCAGAAATCGCACCATCACTGCTTCTTATTAAAGATTCCATACTTGTACATTTTTCCTTTAACTTTGTGATATCAGACACTAGGTTAGTATTTCGGGCCTTTAAAGCTGCTATTTTCTGATTTTTTTCTTCCATGTTAATTGTCAAGGCCGTAATGTGTTTTTTTAGATTTTCAACCTCCATTCGATGATAAATCTGATCTCTACGAATAGGTGTCTCATCAGGATAATCCTCACGCCAATCAATATCACTTCTGGCATGTTCTAGTTGAGACTTAAGTTCATTTATCTTTAACTGCATTGCGAGTATCTGTTGTGCTCGTCCACGCCAAGTTGAATTGGAAGCTGCCAAAATATTCAAATTCATATGTTCACCGATTTCTTGTTGAATGCATTTCTGAGCTAACTTCAGTTGATTTTTAAGTTCGATATTTTGGTTCAAACTATCAAAAAGTTTTCGTTTGGTCTGGGAGAGCTTTGAATGAAGAACCTCTAATGTTCCTTCAACCTGTAATATATGTAGATTACTATAAGTCTACAGCTACAACGCAACAATTAACTAAAATCGTACACTTTTCGCAGGAATAACTTGTTTTTGACTTTCAACTATTGTATTGAGTTCTATTTCCAAACCCTTGGCTTTGGACTCTAATTGTGTATTTCTTTTCTTGACACGTTCCAAGACAGCCCGCAGCACTTGATTTTTCTTCTGCAAATCACTAATTTTACCACTACATAGTATGCTCGAATTGGGTTTTAGTTCTTCATTGGGGACGGAGCGATTGACTTCATTCAAAGAAGATACGGACTTTTTTAAGTTCTCAATCTCAGCATTCTTAGCTGAAATAATTTCTTCCAAAGTTTGGTTTTCTTCTTTGACCGCCTGAATAAAAAAGAAGTTACAAATGTATCAATTCGATACTCAATTATTTTTCGAACCGTTAATTTCTTCCGTAGAACTTTTTGAACTTGGGAAGATTTTCGTTCGAAGAATATTGAATCCGTTAGTGAAGCAGCATTCGTTAGAGTTGATTTATCTATTTTTTCAATTATATCCATATTTAGTTTAATTAAAAAAAGCTTTATTTGTTGAAAAAAAAGTCAAATTATACATAATGTATTAAAGCTCGAAATCGAACAAGTAGGTCTTTTGAATCACAGTGGAACGGGAAAGAGACTAGATAGTTGATTTAATATTTGTTGTCAACTCTTTGGGGGTAGAACTCAAGGTAAGTAATATTTGGATGCAATAAATGAGTGAACATTTTTTTAGGTTCTATTTTCCATATAAAAAAATCGTTTTTTCTTCAGCATGCTAACTTTAGATTAGATCGAATAAACTGGAAATTCTCTTATAGAAGTTTGGTACCTCTTAACTACTAATAATCTACTACGTTCTTGAAAATTAAAAAATAAATTCACTGTGAATGCGCCACACAAACTTAAATGTCATCAGTTGTCACTATTGTCACTTGTTAAAAAACCACAAACTTACACGTCAACTTCAAACAAATCTCTGATTAAAATGGATGGATTTATGCTGGTAATAAATTTATTTAATTTCAATTAATTTTAATATACAAACTAAACAAATATCCCCTCAGGAGCCAACTCTTAACATTGTCAAAGGAATGTGCATTATGGATAACGATGGAAATCGTATCCTGGCCAAATACTACGACAAAAACATTCTGCCAACCGTCAAGGAACAAAAAACATTTGAGAAGAACCTTTTCAATAAAACTCATCGTTCCAACACAGAAATCATCATGTTGGATGGTTTAACCTGCGTCTACAAGAGCAACGTAGATTTGTTCTTCTATGTCATGGGTAGCACCTATGAAAACGAGTTGATTCTCCTGTCTGTGCTTAATTGCCTATATGATTCAATTAGTCTTATTTTAAAGAAAAATGTCGAGAAACGCCTGGTTCTGGATAATTTGGAAATCATTATGTTGGCCTTCGATGAGATCTGTGATGGAGGGTAAAATAAAAATAATCCAATTGTCACCAAAGAAACTTTTTAAAGTACCTACAATTCCATAGAATCATTCTAGATGCAGATCCCTCCTCAGTAGTAAAACGTGTCGACTTGAGAAACGACGACATTCCAATTGGCGAACAAACAGTTGCCCAGGTAAACAAGGTTCTAAATGAGCTGTTTTGGTAGAAATTGGATTTGGGATACAAAAATAATTTGAATTCTAGTTTTTACTTCTCCATGTAATATCTACGTAATATATACACTAGACTATTTTTGTTTCGTTAAGTTTGTTTACTAACCAATCCAATCTCATCTTGCACATATTGTTCAGTTTATATTTAAATGCAACACTTTATAATTTGTCACTGTACATTGCACAATTTATTTAAATTATTTCTACGAAATAGAATAATTCTAAATTTGTAAAATAAATTATTAGTCTATCATCGTTTTGCTTTTAACTCAATCGATACTTTTAGGTTCTGCAGTCGGCAAGAGATCAGCTCAAGTGGTCGATACTAAAGTGAAAAATAATAAAAGTCGATCATAACACATACGAAATCTTGTTTTTGATAAATGTTTATTACTTTGCTTTGCTGGTAAGGAAGCAAGAACACGATTCGGAAGTAATGTTGCTATGAAGTATACATATTAAATATACAAATGCATTTTATTCCAAAATAAAATTTATTAATTTATAAGCTAAAAATGGTTCGTTTGGATGTTTTTTTTTTGTATGAAATTCCTGATTCAACTTAAACTTTTAAAGGTAGAAAATATTTCAGTTAATTGTTTGAAAAGTTTAAACATGGAATATTGTTCAGTCAGCAAACTGGAAGCTTGGTGGTACGATTATTCTAGCATATGATTATTGTCTCATATATGAAAAACGTAAGTAAAATACTTTATTTGATTTTTTATCACCCAAACCTCACAAAGGAAGATACATTTTTGCTGCATATACCGTTGTTTTGCTTTTCAAAAGAACTGTGAGTGAATTCGTTTTCCGAGTTTTGTTGATTTTTAGAAGTTCTCCAAATAATTTTAAGTCAATTTCGAATGAAAGTGAAATTTTTGTTTTTCTTATTCAAATTTTATCTTTTATATAATTTTTTTCTATTTTGTTTTTACTAAAAGTTTTTATTTTATAAAAAATCTTCCAAATTCTCCACGACTTCAAAACATTTCCTCCACAAATCTATAAGTCTCATGTGAATGAAACAATGAAAACGATAATAAAACCTTACACCTCCATAAGGTTAAAAGATTTTCATTAAGATTTGTAGACAATTTTTGATAAACTTTATCACTTGTTATAAATACTTATATATTCAGGTGTTTACCTGATTTGTCTTCAATGTGTTTATGAGTTGTATGCAAATGTTAGAAAATTAATCTAAAATGAAGCAGCTAAAATTGATTATGGACTTTCGACAACCTTGATCAGTTGATAAACATGCACAATGTTACTAAAAATCTCATATCAATCCATGAATCGAACCGTACTTGATATCATTAAAAGACGTAAGTAAATTGTCTAGTTGCTTTTTTATGAAAAGAACTGATATTTCATTTTCGAAAAACAATCAATAACCAATTGTTTACTTCATTAGTAATGAAAAAAATGCAAGATATTAAAGTAAAAATAAAAAGAATAATGAATATCAGTAACTTTTAGGTTTTTCTAAATATATAAAAAAAACGAATAGATTTAATTTTACTTGCAAATCCCACTTTTCATTTTTCATTGAATTGTTAGAACTTAAAGTTCAAGATTAAAAAAATAGCATAATGATAACATTTACAAGTCATGAATGAATTATACCAAGTTAAATTAATCAATGGCATAATTAAAACAAAAGCAGATTTTTTTTTGAATTGTATTGTGGATATGATTCTGACTACACTTAGGTTTTTTTTTTTTTTTTTTTTATTTATTGGAAACAAAACATTGAAGAGTAATAGAACAGCACTTACCTTCTAATCTCATTCCTTAATCGAAACTTGGTCTAAAAGTATACAAAATATGTGATTAGTTTATTATGGTCGAATGATATGTACTGTACAATAGTGTCCATAGTTAACATGAATTTAAATATTATGTAAGTAAGATTAGAACTTCCAGGTTTTGATTATCAAAAATTACTGCTGGCACCCGTTTTAAAAGTAGCATAGTAAAAATTTAAGAACCTTCATTCAATATGCGTATGTATGTAAATTATGTAAGTCTTAAATTTTGAAAAGTTAAATTACTTATGCCTGTAATATCAAATTGATTATAAGCTTACATAATAAATCTTAAATACATACATACATATATACTTTACAATCTATGTATACACAAAAATTAACATTATTATTGCTTGATCGCTGATGTTTTAGTAAAACTTTAATTTCAATTTGAGAAAAGATTTTTTTTTGAATATGACATCGGCATATTACAAGTTTTCAAATTAAATTTAAAATGAATTCTGTATGTTCAATTTCAATTCAATTTTCCAAAAAAAAGAAAAAAAAAACGGTTATTTGTTTGTTTTTTTCTATTACATATTACTTTTGAAACTCATGTTTTGTTTAAGCTTGGTTTTTGCAATTATTGTAAACTATGAACTATTTTGAGGAACACATATGTAAGCATTTGGTGGAAGAAGAAATAGTACAAAATAATGGAAAACATATCTTCAACAAAATGGCGTTCTAATCCTCAGTCGAACATTTATGTATGTACATATGTACAACGAGTATTTAATTACCGGTTTAAGAGCTGCTATATTATTTTATCAATTGATAACCTAAACAAATCACGATTGTTTTGAATGACCAAAAATAATACGAGTACCTTCATAATTATTTCTTAATATTCGAGAATTGCAAACATATCAAGTTCGTCACCTTTTCCACGAAACTTATGATGTACAACTTTGCACGACGTCGTAGGAGGTTAGTCAATTTCTCGAATATTGTTCTTATCCGTCAACAAGTTTTGTAAGAAATCATAAAAACAATAAGAACTAATAAAATGTTCCTCAAATTCCTGGCACAATATCTACATACATATGTATGTATGTACGTAGATAGAAAATTTCGGTGTAAATAAAACTCACCTGATATCATCAGTATTATAAAAAGTCTGGTACATTAAAACTGTCAGAGTTTGTTGATAGAGAAAACAATGACACATTCATTTATCACCTAATTATTGTTATGATTTCTTGTTGACATATTATTCAACTTAAAATTAGCAAAAATGTTTTTTTTTTTCTTTTCACTGGAATAACAAAACAAATCAAAAATGTTCTTTTTTAAATTAAAACTAAGAACATTTCACGTACACTGATGGAACTACGAGGTACCAACGAAGAGCTCCTACGTTTCTTTATATTTGTTGTTGTTTCCATTAGCAGATAAGAGAAAACATGATTGGCGGTATTTATTTAAGACAAGAAGAAGGTTTCTGCCCTGAATTACTTTATAAGGAATTTAAATCCCCCCCTTTTGTTGTAGGCACCTCAATCCCGATAGACAAGGAAATACGAGTAGACAATTTTCAATAAGCCTATCTTTCTAGACTCTCCATTAACTTATCTCCTGATGATTATGGCATACGACTAGGTCTATTTGCACTGTTGATCCAGTGAGTCATCAGTGCAAACGCAAAGTAATTAATCTTGCGAAGAAACGTTTAACCTTGCCATTCTTTAAAATATTCAGTTAAATGACCGCAACCAAGATTTTTCATAAACCCTAACTCTATCTAGTCTCACATGATTTCAGGCATTTCTACGAGTATTATTATGGTTGGTTATCGGAGGCAGTAAATACCTTAGGTAGTAATAGCTCTATTGTTTAATGAATAAAAGAATAAATTGGGCATTCATAAAATAAAAATATGCAATCGCTATTATAAACTGAAGTGTGTCCAGATAAACACATTTTTGAACAGTTTCAAAATATGTACATTTGTACATATTATGTAAGTGTAAGAAAATTGAATCGTAAATCGAAATTTTATTTAAAACTCGAAATCTAAGTTCACAAAAATGAAAGTTCCAAAACACAGAATATTTTAAATAAAACTTCACGAGTATTTTCGATCAATTTTATGATTCAAATCGATGGACAGGGATTGGGCTCATTTAAGTTCTGAGGCGCTAAACAATTTTTCAAGAAAAAACTCTGCAGATTTTTGAACTTTTGCAATTTGCAACCACCATATTTGCTAAGCTAGTTTAATATATAAGTTAACAAAATTTCAACTCTATAACACAAGTGTTTAGAAGTAAAAACACTCAGAAAATCCTAAAAACCATATAATTGACTAACTAACTTATTCACTAACAGATGACATATCATCAAAATACGAATCATTTTTCATAACTAAAGACTTTGAAATTTCTGATAAATTGTTTTATTTATTTTTAAAGCCAAGAATATCCAGACGACCAGACTTTAGCATAGGCATTAGTTAAATTTAAAATTCTACAAAAACCTTTGTACCCAAAATAAAGTACTACCTTAAAAAAAGACTAACTTATTAATTACACAAATGTATTTGTATTTAAAATTTGTATTATGTGTGCATTGTTGATATCTTTATCTTCGAATAGACATGAATATAAACAAATCAAAATACCTACATAGGTAGGTACTCATCCAAAAAGCTCTAAAAAGATTGATTGTTTTTAATTTAACTGACAACGATTAACTAAGATATGGGTCAAAAAACTTCGAAGGCAAAAGAAAACATTTGTCTGTCTCAATTAAAAAGATTAAAAAAAGAATTTACATGAATAAGTAAACATGTATAATTCCCAAGCAAAAAGCAATCAAATAGATAAATAAATTAAACGGCGGCGATAGCTTATTTGATTGGACACATTTATTTTGTGCTTACTTTTTTTTCAATGTAGATGTTGGAACATAGTACATAAATACATACATAAATATTGCATAGGTAAATAAAATAAAAATTTAGTCACTAGCGACGGCGGCGGACAATCGAAAGTAACCATTGTTTTATATAATACTCGCACGGTAGTGCGTTTTAAATAAGTCGATTGTTACAACAGATTTTTTTTGGAAAAGTTTGTCTTCCTTTCAAATATTTCAAGTATGATATTTTTATTATTCTAAAGCAGTAATTTGTAACTTTCTTGCAAAAGAATATACTCTAAATTTATAGCAAAGAGATACTGATAAGAAATCAATCTTAATTTAAAATACATAAATGCTTTTATTAAGTATATTTTTCTCTTGTAAGTAAAAATAAAACACAGAACGTATGAGATATTATCCGGATTAATCTGTTTCGAAATACCTTGACATATAGGGCTAACATTGAAAGATTGCCTGTGGATTACTTGCATAGACCTTCGACTTCAGAAAATTCCATCAGTACAGAGTCCAAGTGAGCCAAATTGCAGAATCTCGATTATTTATCCAGACATATACGTACATACTACATACATACATATGTACTGAAGATGAAGATTACAACAAAAAATTAGATTAGAGTTCTTATAAGTGACCCGACTAACTGAATAAATAACACTTAATTTGACAGATGTAGCTTCAACAATATCACCGCTATCAACTGTCAATATTCAAAAGTCCCTGTTGGAAGAAACTGTACTTGTGTACTTTGGCTTTAATTATCCAATCCTTTTTACAAACACGCGTGTCATACAGTTGTGGGTGTATTTATAAGAGTTTCAAGTAGAGATTATATGGCTATTGAGAATATGGCTATGCAACATTTCACAAGCTATAAAATTATTTCAATATAACTTCCATAAAAATTGTATTCTTTATTAATAAGAACGACAGTCATTATAACTCAGCAACATTTAAAATACTGCTGATACTGAATTCGTAGGTAAATATGTAACTATGTATGTACATATGTTTTATCAATAATATAGAGTAGTTGAAATAATATTTTTAAAGCACTCCTAAAAACTTTGTATATTTTGTACCAAACCAAGTTCTTTGTCCTGAAAGTTCACTTCTTTTCCATTATATGTACATAAAATAAATGTTTATATGCATAATTATTACTTATAACTATTATAAAAGCAATAAAGTTTTTGCAAATTAAAAACATCAATAAACCTCAAGCCATAAATTAGGAAGGTGTGTTATTAGCTCTGGTATAGATTCATGATAAACAATCGTTTCTAGCGCCCCTCAATTTTATTATGAACTCTTGGAAAAAATACCTTTTATCAATACAGACAGATAATATTGAATAGGAATGTATACAAGTAATCCTACATAGGGGCATATTTGTACTGTAGGCACATAAGTAAAAAAAATTTGTCTGCTGGGAATAATAATGGATTGATAAGGTTATTTATTATTAATTATTAATGTAACTCTTTTGGTTTCAACTAAAAAATATAGAATTTCGGATTTGAAAAGAAAACTAAGATAGATTTAATTATTTTTTTAAAATAATTGCCATTGAGATCTGTATACTTTTTGGAAATCACTTATATCCGAAGACAATAACTAGGACTCTAAATACTCTTTCTTTAAGAAGACTTAATGGACTGCACAGGCGGTAAAATACTTTCAAATGTCAATTATTCAAAACATTGAACATTGGAAAAGTAGTGCCTTCAACATTGGATTTATTTTTTACGCATTTTAAACAGAATTCATTGAGGAAATATTTTTTTTTTTGGGAAAATAAGTTAATGAATACACATAAATGTTTTAAGGTGATTGTTGTCCCGTATGTATGTATACATAAGCTAACATGACTTTTAAAATGCATTTTTAAATAATAACAATAAACAAATAGCAGAAATTATTTCTCTAACTTTTAGGCCCAGTAATGGCGATTCTGTTTCTGTCGGTGACCATCGTGGTGCTGATAGCAATTATTATCAAACATTTAAACTTAAGTTAAAGGACCTTTAAAAATTAATTGTTCCACAAAAGCTATCTGCCAACCTAAATTCAGCCACAGCTACGAGTACGATCAATTTAACATTTTCAATGATATGTTGAACTGGTACTAAATTCTGCCCTGTCACTCTTGGGACATTATCCTTGCGATAACCGACAGTCCCGAAAACGAGTAAACGTGTTCCAATATCTTTGTCTGACAAAATTTTTCATTGAAGATTACACGACGGACGTGACACCCTTGGAATAGATTTAGACATCCTTTTACGTAAAAAATGTGCGATAACTATTTACGTTGATCGGGTAATACTAGTTTCAGTATTTAGATCCTTTTTGATCATTATTATATAAGAACAGATAAACCCGCCAAAGATATTTGTTTTGAATATTGAGAACCTTCAATACTTCATGCATCACAATCTAGAAGAAATCTCAAAGATCTTAAAGTAAAATCACAAATATACGAGTATAGATACCTAATATTGAGATTATCTAGCAAATTTAAATGCTTTCCTATTTCCTCCAATCAGGAATCGATCACCTTGTAATTTTATGAGTGGTAAAATGATTATGCCGATACAATCGCAGCTTTAATTGATCGCGATCACCTAGTTATTTTACCACCATCGCTAACGGTTCATTGTGCACCCTAAAGTGACTTTATAACGAAATAGTTAAGGGCTTGTATTATTCGAAGACTTAATTTTATATTATATATAATAAATATTTGTGTTCTTCTTTTGCACTTTCAGAACATAATGTATCTATTAAATTGGATATGCTTTACATAAGCCTCCCACCAACGCCAACGCAACGAAACGCCATGATGCCATATAGTATACCCAACCCAATTTTTGCTACTTTTTCTATTTGCTTTTTAAGTTGTTCCCATGCCTAACAGCGTGATATTATTAGTCTTGATAAAACAAGGCACCTTAATCTTATCTCAAAATAGATGTCGCTTGTTCCCTGATATCGGTAAGATAATGGTTATTTAAGCACACGTTCGACTGGTTAAACTTTTTAGTACTACAAGTCATTGGTTTCAGTTCACACTGAATTAAGCAAACCTACCAAACCGAGTTGGTTTTCAAACCTTAAAGAAATCAAGTTATAATTTTTTCATCCGCCATCTTTTTCGGAAATGGACAGTTAGTTAAAAAAGAAAAATAAACAGTTCATCGTGATCGTGTACCAATGACGTTATATTTACAAAGTTCTTCCTGATATCAACTGGAAACTCCTTAAAAGTCTACTAAAGTTAAACAAACAAAAAAAAAAAAACATTAATTAATGTCCCAAAAGTGTCGGTTTTAAGCTAAATCGAATTTTTGAAAATTTAGTGTTTTTAAATAGCTCATAACTTTGGAATAATGAAAATGCGGTAAGAACATACATACATATAACCACATAAATATTAAGTCTTATCCTTTAATTATAATGTAAAGTATAAATAAACAAGAATTTCAAACTTTATAATTGTTTATTCACTTTGTTTGGTTAAATCTTAAAAAGAATTAATACTCTAAGTGGCAGTCTTATTAAAAGTTTAATTACTTCCCAGCAAATATAATATTTTGTGTCAACATTAAACGAATTGAATGAAAACACGAGGCAAAAGGCCTTCAACAAGGCTTTTATGCAATTAAACATATTGGCCTAACCGTCATGAACGTAATAACATACAAAATGATTAATTTATATTCTTTTAGTTTGAATTAAAACTTTCATACGGTTATAATTCCGGGATTTTTGATCGTTAAAGTTTTATTATTTATGAATGTGGACATTAAGCTATTTCAAAAAAAAAAAAAAATTACCTTGCTGTTACAAATCAATTGAACTACATACTACGTGCAACATTTCACAATGAAAAATATAAAATTTATATGTGGGAAAAAACCCCTTTGTTTATTCAATAAACTGAAACTTTGGCAATGGATATTGCAACCAATTGGAAATATTTTATCTTAATAGAGGCTATAAAATTGTATGAAAACAAAAATTGACAGAGTCGCGTTAACCTTGATAAAAAGTGTAAATTCAAGCAAAGCTAACACGTCACAAATTACCCTTTTTTGTTTGTCAATCTTAAATAAACAAAACCAATTTTTAAGAACCAGAATCCACGTTTTTGAAAAATAGATTTTTTAAAATACTTACATATATAGTAGAAATTATAAGATGTCTTTTTTTAGGTGAGTTTTGTTGTTGGAAGAAGTAAAATATTGAAATAAAATTGAACTCTCATAAATAAAACATTTCCTTTTAAAAAAAGACATTTTGTTTTTGGTTTAAAATTTTATACACGTTTTCAAAAGTGGATATAAAGTTTTCTCAATGGATTTGTAGAGTTTTGTACTTTGCTCGCTTGAAAGCCGATCTTTTACAGAATTCTACTTGTTAAAGTTTGACACATCACCAGAGAATAAATGGTCCATGAGTCTAAACTATTTTTTAGAAATTTTTCATACTTTATGTGTAAATTAGATTCTTATTTACTTTTAAAAGATATAAAACAAAACAACAGTTAATATTTTTTTTGCAAAAATAATTGCCTTAAGCATTATTCTGTACCTACATTTTTTTAATACAATGTCTCAAGATCATATCAAAAGTTCGATTCGGATTTTGTTTACGTGTGAGCTCCGAAAGATTAAACTTTGTTATTGAGTCAAATTTTAGCAACCTCATTTTAATTTCTAATAGCATTCACTCTATCTTGGTTTAAAGTTCTGTTTCTTATTGATTTTCATCAATTTATATCTATCTTCGTTGCGACAACGTTGCGATATAAAAAAAGTATGAAATATTATACCTACAACCTACATTTTTGTACTTTTATATTTTATTTTAACTTTTTTTGTTATTATCAAATGTGTTTTCAATTTTCTTTAAATTTACACGCATAGTAATAAGATAAAGTTTATGTTTAAAGAACTCATTTTAAGCAAATTATACACATTTTTGGATAATCTTCGTTATGGTCTCAAAATTTAAACAGAAAAATAAGTAATCTAAGATAAGAAATAAAAATATAAAAGTTGTAAAATATACTTTAGAAATCAGCACGTGGTAATTTATGTCTATTTCTTTATCCAAGGAAAGTGAGTCATTTTAAAAAATGTTCTCAATAAATATTTTTTTCCAGACATTCCGTTTTTTTAAATTATTCAAAGTATACGTTATTTGTCTTCAAAGCATTGAAAGCATTCCTTTCTGTTAAATACATTTTAATGAATTTTTTTTAAACTTATGAATGAATTCCTTCAAGCCGCACAAGTCTTCTGAACTAATTAAGCTAGAAATTTCCTTGATTTCTCGATATCAGTAAAATAGTTTGTACACAAATACAACAAAGGATCGTGCAGTGAGCGTCAAGAACTCGCTACACAATAAAACGTTAATTTTTCAAAGAATTATTGATAACCGCTCGACGATGTTTTCAGAAATATTGTTGGTATCTGTAATAATTTGTTTAAAATAAACGTAAGAACGGAAATGATAAATCAAATAAACAAACAACAATAACAAATTTTGCAGCGATCCAACAAAAATAATGATTGATTAACGGTATTCAGGTAATCAATTTATTTGGCGCCAATCAAAAGTGTAGCGAATTTTAAACGACCTTCTCAAAGGGTTATGTATTGTATTGTTTTTTTTTTTGGAACATATAATTTATATTAAAATATGTAGGTATACATGTTTATAGAAAGGTTTTTTATCACTCTTAGTATTTTTGTGAAGTTGTATAAAGTTCAGGTGATTATGTCCATGATAGTTGATTGGGGTAAGAGATCGGGCAGATAATGAGAGATAGATTAATGTGTTTTTTCTTTTTTTTTTTGCGAATTTAACAAGGTTATTTGTTTAACGTTTATTTTGGAATATGAATTTACATTACAAGGATTTTAAAAAAGCAATAAATTCATTATCTTCTGTATTCATACATTTTAAGAGCATAAATGTGCTGTATGTATGACATGTTTGATAAGATTTGAAGTCCTTCGGAGTGACTTTTTAAAATTCCTTATTCTTTAATGCTGCCAAAGTTATAAAAAAGACTTGTATGTTATTTCGAAATCAAATATCTATGTAATGCAAGGTCAATAAATCAAAAAGATTTTCTACGCCTCAATGAACAGCTAATAATTTGGATTTCAAAAATCTGTAAATTTTTATTTTGAATATAGTGATTTGTATTTTTGATTAATCCTAATATGTGATATCACCTCAATATATACCAAAGGCTGGGCTGTGAGAAAATATACTTCATTAGAAATCAAACAAAAACACACTTGATATTATTTGACTTTTCGAGAGGCTTAATATACATACATATGTAAGTCCTTTTAAATGGCAACTTCAAAGCCAGAGAGCTTAAATAGAGATAGTATATTTATTTATTTATTTTTTTTTTTTTTAATCATTTATCACTTCTTGTCTGTATGTATATTTCATAAAATAAATTATAATTTTATTTGCTTTCTTGTAATTTCTTTTAAGAACCTACATATACACTTGTCAATTCCAATTCATGATCTCAGAAGTCACGTCGCCGTCGGCGTGCGACGGGTTTGACTTGTTTTATTAGAGCATGTGTGTATATTTTTTTTTAAATATTACAAGTTGATTTATAGACATTGATTGTTTAAATTAATTATTTGAAGATTTTCGCCGGCAAAAAATAATTATTATTTTCCTATCTCAAATATAAGCCTTGTATTTATAGAAGTATGAATTTTGACTAATGGTCGTATTATATGGTTGTCATAAATTTCCTATTACACTCGCAATGCGGTAACAGTTATTTAATTTGAATCAGTCAAAAAATTCTTGGTATTTGCTTAGAATTCAAAGATGCTATAACGTGTTTTTGAGTTAACATCGTAGTTTCTAAAATATATTGAACATTTTGAAAACAAAATACCACTAACTACTGTTTTCTCCTTCTATTAAAAATAAAATAAGTTTACCCACCTACTTTTTTTATTTAATAGATTTTGCTTAGTTAAAAAAAAAGACATTTTACATTTGAGTAAAATTATGAAGCATACGTTTATTTTCAGAATGATGAAGTTCTTCCGTCCCCGGCCTATGGAGACAATACGCTCCAATCAACTTGACAGGCAAATAACAAAAGATCATAAACTGTTTGAAAGTGCGGTGAAAATTTTACTTCTTGGGACAGCAGAATCGGGGAAAACCACAATTATTAAACAAATGCGAATATTACACATTAACGGCTACACAGATGAGTAAGTTTACTTTGAAAAACAAAAAAAATAACAAATTGAATCGTGTCATTGTGTTTGATAACGTTATTTTGACATCTTCCTGTTAGTATCTAATTTGTTAAAGATAAAATTTTTTTTACAAGAATAATGGCAATACCAATTAAAAGTAAATTTTTTAACTTTCTGATTTAATAACCTTGCACGAGGGCAATAAATAAGTTAAGGCTGTTTATTCACGTGTCGCCTACAGAATAAGTTCAACGATTAGTAATAAGAACCTTCTTTATATTATTTCAAGGACATAGAAATAAACCTACTGCTTGACATTCAATTGGATTTTATCGATTTCATTATAATTCATCAGTTTAAAAAAGTAATTTTAAAAACTTATCGCCCTGTTATTCGCCTACGGTTATTTTAATCAACCTTCCTCGTGATTTATATGTACAATGTACGTGCATGTGTGTATGCATTGGAATAAAATTATTTGTCAACATCATTTAGCCCCTTTCCATAAGATACTTAAATGACGTTTATAAATGATAAAACGTTGCCAATACTTTGATTTAACTTTATCATTGATTCTTCAGTTTTGAGTACCTTCATATTCTTTATTTATAATCTTCCTATAATAAAGTGATTCATGACTTTTATTAAGTTTAATATTCTTTTATATACATAGCAGCTATAGTTACCTTAAAAGAAAAAAATAAGAAAATTTATTACATATTAAATACGAAACTAATAGAATTATTTTAACAGCATTTGTATTTCCATCAAATCTGAAAAAGTAATCGTGATTCATTAAGAATGTCATTTTCCACAGTGTTTTTGTTGCATTCTTTTGAAGCGACTGTTGTTGACATCTCTTCAATATTTCCCTCTCAAGAGATAATGAGATGTCAAAATAAATCACTTTATAAATGTCTAATGTTAAAACCGTTCCATTTATTTTTAATGAAATTATTTCCCATAATAGCTTTGAAATGCATAAATCGGTTAAACTCACCCACATTTGAAAAATCAGATTCCTTAAATTTTTACCTGCTTGTAATAATTTTATTTTACAAATAATCATTTTTAGAGAACGCCGAGAAAAAATTCCCGAAATATATCAAAACATCCATGAATCCATGCATCAATTAGCTAAGCAGATGACAATTTTAGGCCTAGAATTCAGCAGTACAGTTAGTAAAAAGAGTGCAGAATATATTTTAACCATGGGCGAACTGGCACCGGAAATAATGAATGAGGTCAGTATTAAAATTAAACTTAACTCGTATCATGAAAATATTTATCTAAGCTTATTATCCGAATCCGATAAATTATTATTTCATAAAGGCTATAGTCTGGTATTATTATCATGACGCCGCATTACTTTCGCCCACTTATTTGTTTTTATCAATACCTAATGGCGTACCATAAAGTAATTATAAATCAATTAGAACAGTTTGAAGAATTTTTATCCTTATATACATTATGTACATATGTGGGTAGAACACCTTTTAATGACTTTTGCACATTGCCTTTGGTTTTTGGTAAAAGGTTTTGACCTACTCTCGCAGTTATTATTCACATTACGATGATTTTTCTTTTAATTATTACTTATTATTATTTTTTCTAGGAATATCGTGATCATATTATGACACTTTGGAACGATATTGGCATTAGAGCTTGCTATAACCGGTCCAATGAGTTTCCCCTGCTTGATAGTACAAAATAGTAAGTTTTAATAAAGAAGAAATTAAGACATTTTTAACTAGAACCATTACATTTATTTCTATACTCAACAGCTTCTTAGACAACTTCGATAGAATATCAGACTGCAATTACATTCCGTCAACAGATGACATTCTCCATAGTCGTAAAGTCACCACTGGAATCCATCAAATTTCGTTTAGTGTAAAGGTATGGTGAATTAATTACTTTATCTGTCAAATTAGATCAATTTAAACGGTCTTTTTTCCATATCTACATTAGATACCGAAATCATTGGGTGGTGGTGAGCAAGAGTTCCGAATGTTCGACGTTGGTGGTCAGAGGGATCAACGTAACAAATGGATACAGGTGTTTGAGGGCATTCAAGCAGTACTTTTTCTAATCTCATGTGGCGACTTTGACCAGACCCTCAGGGAGGATCCCAAACACAACCGCTTGACAGAAGCTTTGAATCTTTTCCGCGGTGTTTGGCAGAATAGGTTTCTCTCATCGGCTGGCATTATTGTCTTTTTGAATAAAATTGACATAATGGAGCGAAAAATCCGTGCAGGAAAACGCATTGGTGATTATTTTCCAGAATACGAGGATTATCGGAAATCACCGAAAATGGGAAACTATTTCTATGAAGTTGATTGGACAAAGAACTTTATCAAACAAAAATTAGTTGTAAGTAACTTAAATCTTACGCAAAAATTGCTTTTGTTTATACTTTCATAATTTATTCACAGGATATCACACAAGAGCCAATCAAACGACCATCTAGAATGAGCATAGATAACCTACCACGCGAATGTTACTACCATTTTACAGTCGCTACTGATACGAAAAATATCGACCAAGTATTTAAAGACGTTCATAAAATGATTTTGACAGAAAATTTATCAGCTGTCGGACTGTTATGAGGACCCACCACTTTCTGTCAGTTATGAACTTTTATATGATATTTTACCTGCATTTTTAATCTTTTTATTTGTTGTGAAAAGATTGAAATCTCTTTTGACTGTGATTATCCTTGTACGTTATGATTTAAGATACAAATAAGCTTCTATGAATTAGTATTTATAAAATGAAATTATATATGGATGAAATTCATCTTGAAAATAAATTTAAGATTCCTAAGAGATAAAATTATTTTACTTTGATATGGTCACACAAATTTAATTAATATTTTTAATACCTTATCTTTGTCTGAAATGTCGTTCATTCAATTCAAAGTGAAAATACAAGAGAAGGTATTTTTAAAAAAATTCCATTTAAGTTTATGGGACGTGTATACTCGTATATCAATTGTAGTCTTATCTTAATTGATTGGTGCTGTGTGTAATCAAAGGATGGCGCAACACTCGCATTCATACATTTAAAAAAAATTATCATTTTGATAAAACTTTATAGGTTTTATTTATAATTGGATTTCTTCATTCACTTCATCAATAGTAGATTGATATTTTAAAGGGGATTGAATATAAAAAAAAAACTAAAATTATTGAATCAACCTTTTTGATTTGGATCTATTGAAATATTTGTATACATATATTTGACAGGATTATATAAAATGGAAAACAAATATTTAATTTTATACCAAAATGAATGATCGAAGAGGAAATTTGTCCACATTTTCGTTTTTATAAAATTAAAAGATGGCTCCTTATGAATTAACTAAATAATAAAAGAGTATCTCTTGCAAACAGTTAAAAAAAAAGCTTGCAATAAAAATTGACAGTCAATAAAAAAATCTATTACTATTCCCAAAATGCAGGCCGTCAAACTGCTCGTAGTGGAAATGTGCTTGTTTATATCAAAAACTGTCATTTGAAACACCAATCGAAAAAGCTATTAGATAAGCATAATTATTTCAGCACAAGAACTAATTTGCATCTCTTTAAATTCAAATTACTTTACATTTTCTCTTTTTTATTTGAATGTTTTACATTATTTGGGAACGTATTAGCTTTTGCGATAAGCGTCAAAAGTGGGCACTCATTTCAGATTTGAGATTCCCGTTCTTTTTTTCTTACGAATTCTATGGTTTTTCTCAAATGAAGTTTTTTTTTATTTTTTTTTCTTTTAATAATAATAATTTTTACTCTTTTAGTTTGCAATTGGTCAAGTAAAATGTTTGCTGGTGCCTAAGTTAAATCAATTAATTGGAAAAATTACATCGCAAACAATTTTAATTTTTGATTTTAACCAAATATCCAAATAAACAAATTGTGCATTTTTTATTGAAAAAACTAAATTTTAAACATAATAATAATAGAAGTTTATATTTAATCGACCGAAAATTGCGATATAAATTTGTATGCAATAAGCTTATGCAGTAAAAAGCAACCAAAATTGCTGTGTATGAATATCACGATGTACACGCAGCCTTATATGCTGGGAAGTACTGTTTGTATTTGTCACTATTAGTTTAGGGTGTTGGACACTTGTGTATAATTTGGCGCTATGATCGCTTTAAAGACCCCTTTCGCCAAATAGGCGACGTCGTGAGTTTGTCAATCAAAGTCAACACGTTTATTTTTGCTAAAAAAGCCGTAAAAACGATTAAAATAATAGAAAAATATACCAAAAACAATCATGGCGCAGTTTGATCTAACAACTAAAAATTGCCAATTCCTGGATAGGCATTTAACTTTCCCGCTGTTGGAATTTTTATGTGGCAAAGAGGTTAGAACAAGAAAAATGACTACGGCATCCCCAATTAGGATGGATAATGGATGGTGGGAGTCAGAGCACTGACTGCCACTCAGCCTAAAATTATTTGACTAAAATGAAGCAAATACAAATTCTTTATTTTTTTTTAGATCTACAATCAACAAGATTTACTGGAATACATTCTGGTTACAGTAAATAAAACAAACATGATTGATTATACGATGGACACCAGAAAGCGATTGAATTATGACAAGGAAATGCCCGAAGAATTGGTGCAGCGTAAGGCTGAAGTTTTGGCTACACTTAAACAGCTGCAAAATGAAGTTGCCCCAATAATGAAGGCAACCGACATCCTTAAGAATGGCGAGAGCATGAAAGATTCGAAGACATTCGTCAATGCCTTGCAGAAGGATTACAATTTCAAGATTGAACACCTTGAGAGTGCCTACAAATTGGCCAAGTACTTGTACGAGTGTGGAAATTACCAGGAGTCAACATCGTATTTGTACTTTTGTTTAATTGTCATGTCGCCCAATGATAAGGTAATTTTATTTTTATTTTATTCCATATAAAACTGGCAACTGCAAAAGAGTAGGGGGAGGTTTTGAACCTGAAGACAATTACAATACATAATAAGATATATAAAACTTTGTTAACAAAAACTACATCTAGTTTATGATAAATCCAACATCGCATCAAAAAGAGTTGCTCTCAAATGTAAAACTGAAAACGAGTACAAACAGCGAATGTTTGCTATTTTTGGGTATGTTAATGTTTTTGTCGAAATGGAATACATGAGATGTCGAGTTTTATATAAGTACATAGTACCTAACAGAAAGAAATAAGTTATAAAAATATAACCACTTAAAACTAAATATTCATTAAAGAGAGTGTAGCAAATTTAAGGAAAAAAGATAAAACCAAAACAAGACAGTGCAAGTACTTGTATTCTAGTCATGAGATCATTGAAGGGGTAGCGTTAAAATATAGCCAATATTTTTTTATTTTTTTTACAATTTTAACTACAAATTAAATTCATTTTTCGATTTACTTAAAAGTTAATATTTAAATCTTGCTGCTCTTTGAGCAAACTTTTTATGTCAAGAGCTTGAGTAGTTTAAGAAACATTTTAAAGAAACAACTAAGAGTTAATTTATATTTTACCTACCAAACAGAACTACCTAAATGTGTTATGGGGTAAATTGGCCGCTGAGATTCTCACCCTCAACTGGAACACCGCATTGGAGGATTTAAATCGTCTTCGTGACTACATTGACAACAGCAACTACACCAACATCCAGGCCTTGCAACAGCGTACCTGGCTCATTCACTGGGGTGTGCTTGTGTTCTTCAATCACCCTAAGGGACGTGATCTCATCATCGAGATGTTCCTCTACAAGCCATTGTACTTGAATGCCATTCAGACGATGTGCCCACACATCTTGCGTTATCTGGCCACCGCTGTTATCATTAACCGCACTCGTCGCAACGCCTTGAAGGATCTAATTAAAGTGATCCAACAAGAATCTTACACCTATCGTGACCCCATTACAGAATTTCTGGAGTGCCTCTACGTTAACTTTGATTTCGAAGGTGCCCGTATGAAGTTGCACGAGTGTCAAACTGTCATACTCAACGATTTCTTCATTGTCGCGTGTTTGGATGAATTCGTTGAAGATGCCCGTTTGATGATCTTCGAAACATTCTGTCGCATTCATCAGTGCATCACGATCAGTATGTTGGCTGATAAACTGAACATGAAAGCCAGTGAAGCCGAATGCTGGATTGTAAATCTAATTCGTAATGCACGATTGAATGCGAAAATCGATTCGAAATTGGGACACGTTGTTATGGGAACACAACCGCTTAGTCCCTATCAACAATTGGTTGAGAAAATTGATTCGCTTTCGGTGCGATCGGAGCATTTGACAGGTTTGTTGGAACGTAAGAATAAACAAAAGAATCAAGAAGACTCCTGGAAGTATTTCTAAGTAAAACAAGAATTTTTTACCACTAAACTAAGGAATAATCAAAGCCAAGAGTATTTGTCGTTTTGCTTATTCTATAAGAACAAAAAATAATAATTTTTCAATCAACAAACCAACAATTAAAAAGAGATCCACATTTCCCACATTACCTACATCAAGTCTCCGCTAGAGTGAATGTTTATGGATTTTTGTAATAAATTATTCTGGAATAAAACATCTGTTCAAAAGAGTAAAATTTTCGTTTTCTTTTAATTTCTTTAAAAAAAAAAGAACTAAACAAAAGTCGCATATTATACTATGGTAAATTGAAGTTATGTATATGATACTGTATTTTGAATACAAGTTATTGAAAAACAGTTGATTAACAGGAGGTGTTTCCACGGAGTAGGTTATCCAACTGATTACTCTTAGCACGTATTTAGGTACAATCGATGTTTGTCGATCGTACGTAGCCCAACTCGAAACAAATACATATACAAATTTTGGAATCTCGTAATTTTCAATGAGATTCAAGATTATATTTACTTAAAAAAAGTCTTAAACTATAAAATGATGTGTCAATTTGTATTTTATTTATTTTTAATTCTCTTAAACAAAATTTGTGCTACCAATGCTCGATTTAATCAAGTTCGATTGTACCAACTTACGTGCTAGCACCCTTGTTTTATAAGCTAAAAACTGAAGGCACTCATGAACAAGTAAAGTTGTTTTCAAATAAAAAGATTACGTTTTTCAGAATCATTAAGCCTCTTGTACCTATGTATAATTTATTTGCAAAAAGTTTTGAAATAATGACCATCGTAATTGGCTTAATCGGAAAAAGAATAGTAATAAGCTGTCAGAAGTTATCACAAAATGTCAAAAGACCACTGTGAATCCAATCGTAACACATTCGTCGGAAACTGAGTTTTTAACCACTAATCGAAATTAGAAAAGTATATAACCATTTAACATGTAGCAGTTGAAAATAGTGTAATAGGGGTGTAAGAAATCCGATTTGTTTTTGTGTTTTTCAGGTGTTTGGAGCTTTCAACGTAAACTGTCAAATTTTTGTCAATTTTGATGTGGCCGCACTTCCACTTCTGAAAAGTTGTATGTGACCAATAGCTGTTTTCTATTTTGTGTTCTATTTCAATATTTTTGTATGAAATCAGACCGTTTTCAATAGTTTAAAAAATAAAAATCAATCTTACTAACCGTCGAAGCATTTACTTTAGAACAAAGAAATAACTTCCCTTAGATTAGATAGAAATCAACAAGTAACATTGACTGGTTCTAAACTTCTGACGTGTCTTTCCTTTCAGCCATAAAACCGTGGCTCTCACCGAATCGTTTAAAGTTGATAAGAATCCTAAAATTCATGATTACAAAAGGTGATTTGCAAAAATGAGCTTACGTAGGAGAACAGATGGTGCCGGAGTGAGTGGGCCCTCCGATAAAAAACCCTGCACATCAGAACATGGAGACGTCGAAGAAAGGCCAGATTTACGTGGTGACAAAGGTAACATTGCAATCCTCTCCTTCCTCTATATCCTTCAAGGAATCCCACTTGGACTGATTGCTGCTATACCTATGCTGCTACAAAACCGTGGCGCGAGTTATAAACAACAGGCCGAGTTTAGCTTTGCCTATTGGCCGTTTAGTTTGAAACTGCTGTGGGCTCCAATTGTGGACTCGCTCTACGTTTCACGGTTCGGTAGAAGAAAATCCTGGCTCATACCTACGCAGTATTTAATTGGACTGTTTATGTTGTTGCTGTCGTTGAATGTGGACAGCTGGTTGGGAGGCAATGGAATTGAACCAAATGTCCCCCTGCTGACTGTGATGTTCTTTAGCCTTAACTTCCTTGCGGCAACCCAGGATATTGCTGTCGACGGATGGGCTTTGACGATGCTCAAGAGATGCAATGTAGGCTATGCATCTACGTGCAACAGCGTCGGACAGACTGCTGGTTATTTCCTAGGCTATGTCGCGTTCATTGCCATGGAATCGAAAGATTTCTGCAACACTTATCTGCGCACTGAACCCAAAGACGAAGGAATGGTCACACTTCCAGATTTCCTGTGGTTCTGGGGACTATGTTTCCTGATTGCTACAACTTTAGTGGCGATATTTAAGCGGGAGAATAACGAAGACTCCGAACAAAGATACACAGAACATCCGGAGCTTAATATTAAGGAAAGCTATAAAATTCTTATTGACATTCTACGGATGCGTCCTATTCAGATTCTAGCTGTGATCTTGCTGACTGTAAAGGTCACATTTGCCGCCAGTGATGCCGTTACTTCGTTGAAGCTGATCGACGCTGGAGTTCCAAAAGAAAAACTGGCTCTGCTCATCATCCCAGTCATTCCATTGCAGATTATTCTTCCACTGGTTGTGAGTCGTTACACCAATGGACCGAAACCCATGGACGTGTATGTGAAAGCGATTCCATATCGTATGGTGTTCTCCGGAACTGCCACTCTTATAGCCTTCTTCTGTCCCCTAATGATTCAAGGTGGAGAAGTACCTTTGTATTTCTATGTACTACTGGTCGTGAATTACGGCATCTATCAGATTTTCCTGTACTGCATGTTTGTTGCGGTTATGGCGTTCTTTGCAAAAATATCTGATCCAGCAGTGGGCGGAACATACATGACTCTGTTGAACACAGTCTGCAATCTGGGCGGGAATTGGCCGAACACCGTGATTCTATGGTTGGTCGACGTGCTTACTTGGAAGGAATGCAAGGGCGTCGAGGGGTCCTCAAAGAACCTATGTCTCAACAAAGAACAAACTGAGGTAGGGTGTTAGAATGTGTGTAGAAGACCTCGGGTCATAAAATATATGTATATATTTTTTTTTATTTACAGAAATGCACATCGTCAGGTGGCAGGTGCGAAATAATCTTCGATGGTTACTACATTGAAGCTATCGTTTGCATGCTATACGGTCTTGTGTGGTTGTATTTCGGAAGGAAATATATAGAGTATCTTCAAAATCTTCCCACACGACAATGGTTAGTGGTAAATGAATCGAATTCTGGCAAGAAGTCCAAAAAGAGATAGCAATTAGACGTATAAAACTTCAGAGAACTTCGTTTTCGAAGATACTTCGGTTTTATATAATGTACTTGGATAGTTTGTTGTATTTGTGTAGCTTTTGTTTGTTTTATTTTTATTCAAATTATTTATTAATGAAATATAATCAATTAATGAGAGGGAACCAGTGACGTCAGGTCAGCCGAAGAAAGCTGAATTTTTAGTTTTCTTTTTGAACAAACGACTTTTGAGGTTAATTATTTTAAAAAAATTTCAAGAAAGTAAATAAATATTCCGCATACGCAAAATAAATTAGTACAATTTTCTAGTATTTTATTGTGATTGGACACACCCACTCGTACACTCGTACACCATATACATCATTAAGAATACATTCTAAATATATTATGTTTATATTCCACGGTTTTTCAAATAAATTTTAGTTTCTTTTTTAATATTTGTATAAATATAAAGTAATGAACATAAGTATTGGTTTGTCTTTTATTTATTTTAAATTTAACAGGCATTGACGAAGTGATACAAAAATCGGCTTTTTATTTGATTTTAAGTATTAAGGCAGCGTTTGACTTTAATGTCTAGAGAGCCCTGCTTTTTTAACTGCAGCAATTGGGTGGGTATATCTTAGGGACTATTCCCGGTAGTAAGATACGTGTACAACAAAACAGAAGCTGAGGTTTTGGAAAAGGAGGTTTGTCAAGTTAGCTTAATGAACGAGGAAACAATTCAAGTTCCAAAACGAAAAAGGTGCGTCTTTTGTTTGTTGCTAAAAAATGTGTGTTTCAATAAACAAATAAACATAGTACATGCATCATACTTACTCTTTCATTTTTGTGGGCGATTTCTCCATTGGAACAAAAACAGATAACATTCTGTGCTTCGTATTTGGAAAACTTCGAGTGACAAACAAATGGTCAAAATAAATCCTTTAAAAAAAGGAAACCATTAGTCAAGATTGGTAAACTGTAAGGTCCAGTATTTTTGTTTTATTCGGATATTTTATTTTACATATAACATTTTTAGTAAAAGAGCTCCTTAAAACTCCATTTAGTACTTAACATTTAGATAACATTATGAGGATAACAAACAAGGTGGAATATATTTTCGAACGATTTAAAAAAGTAACTTAAAGATAAAACTCAAAAAGAATAAACAAAAGGTAACTGAATCAAACAAAGGGACAAATTAAAATCTAAAAGTAAAAGTCAATAATATTTAAATGAAATGTTATTTATTTACTAAAAATTATTACGTTATACAAAAAGAAAGTTTAATGTAAAATTGAAACGGAAAAGTAATTATTTAAATTAGATGGAGTTACATAATATTGGGGATGTCATAACAGTCTGGACGAGACGAGAGTAAGAACACATCGAAGCAAACTATCTATACCTTAAAGTAAATTAAAGGCTCTTTCTTACTTTTCGAGAAAGAGCTTAAATATTATTCAAAAATATTTCTATGTCTATGTTTTTTTTTTTTTTTTTTCTTGTTCTTGTGATTTGCGCGAGTTTAATATATTTTTATTTTTTTAACCATGTATGATAAAAAAATACTAGATTCAGCTGTATATTATCTCATAAGCATCGGTATGTTCTTTTTTCTTTTGAAAATATAATTATAAATCCTGCAAAGGATCTTGTTGAATAAATGTCTAATAACAGACGTGTCTTTATTTGTCGGCGGCGGAGTCGTGACAAGTTTGGAAAGGCTCTTCCCACTTATGGTGGACCTCTGGTGTGAGATTGATTATCTGGCAATGAACGGCTTGGTGCTTCTCGTATTTCGGTGGAATGGCACACAGACGATACTTAACTTCGTCTCCTGGCTGCGGAACATATTCACCTTCGATGCTGAGTAGAAAGAAAGAAGATAGGCAAAATTTCGCAATGCAATTGATGTATTACTCACTCGGAGATATGAACGAATATGTCTTCTCCCCCGGAATGGGGCGTTAGAAATCCATGACCTTTAGATCGACTGAACGACTTTACAATCCCAGTTTCCACTGGATTTTCTAAAGCCCGGGCGGACCTTGGCGAGCGAGAAGAAGAAATGAAAAATCAATTAACCTAATTTATTGGAGAAATGCCCATAACTTTGAGACAGACATTCAAGTGCTGTACTTACGTCGAGGCAGTCCTTGTTCGTTTCGTAATAATTGGACTTGGCAATTGAAGATTTGCACCTGGATGGTTTGGACTATGGCTCGACGAACGTGGGCAAATTGGAGGTCTAGCGGCGAGATTCTTTTCTGGAGTGTTTTGTGAAGACATTTCGGTATGTGTGTGTGGTTTAACGAAAATACAAAAAGTAAAAAACTACTACGCCTTAAATTACACTTTCACTTTTAGTTTTTGTTAAATTTTTTGACCGATAATTTTTTCCAATGTTCAGGCTCACACAAAAGACTATCAAAACGGTTTCATTCAATGGACAATGGAGAATGAAGAAATTGAAGAAATAACAAAAAAAAATCAAAATTCCAGTTGTATTTGTATGTTTTATCGTCCGAATCCGAACAGAATTATTCTGAACTCTGAAGCCAATTGGGAAAAATTGAGAGAGCTAACTACATACTTTGCAAAAATTTGGTTTGCCAATTTTTTGACACTTTTTTTAATACTAATTTGACATTCGCTCCTTCCAAAGGGGAGACGCCAACGAGAACGACAACAGCATTTGTAGGGTTTTCTTGCACCGACAAAAAGCCGGTTGGGAATTTTATTCGGGTACTTTTCGTAGCCTGCGACATCTATTGTGTCGAGGTGGTATAGTAGACAGTAGAGTACTTGTGCAAGTAAGTGACACTTAAAAATATAAAAATAAATATTTTATGCTTTGGCAGATAAGACATGCAGTGCAATTCGATTCTCATTTCCATAACAAATGTTTTTATATAATTGACTTTCAAGAGCCATCTTTTGTTACTATTTTTGGTACAAAAAAAATTAAATGTATTTATAATTTTTTATCTTATTACTTATGTATGAATAATTGCACAAATCGTAGTTCAATATTTGTATAGATACGTGATTCAGATATTTGAGTTACTTATGTAATTAGGCTGAACAGCTCTAAGTATATAAATTGAATAATAATTCCTTTGGTTTCGAAAAAGCGAAAGCTTCCAAATGCATGTTAACTTATCTTAAAAACAGTTATTATGACAGATGATATTGATATATTTAGTAGGGTTGAATATTCCACGAGAAATTTCTATAAATACAAAAATTGAGTAACACAATATGACTTGCACACATCATTTTACAATCTGATTTGTAAATGCCTTACTGTATTCTTCTTATCTATAAGAGAGACCTCTTCTGTTTTTTTTTTTCTGTTTTATTTAAAACATTTTTTTATTGTTTTCATTTTTGCGTATAAAGAAACGTCAAACAAACAAAACATTCGGTGTCGGTGAGCATTTTTTTGAGCAAACACATCTTATCAACATTAGAAATTTAAGAGATTTCACAACTACATTATTCTATTTTGTTCGACTGACCAACATTGAATCTTTCTATCCATCTTCTTTTAGTTGACGAAGAGCAATATTGTTACGATACCAAAGTTTCAATAAATGTATATACACAAGCAGTTAGTACTACTCTGTTCCATACAAAACTCGAAATCCAGAAAAATGCAAATTATTTCACATTTACTACTCTAGTTTTCATCTAAATTAAAGGTAAGAAAATACCATTCAAGTCTACAAAGTATACACATACCTTTACTTGGTTTTTGTTTCAGCCAAATGCAGAGTCCTGAGTTTTTGAATGAAAATGATAGCGAAGATGATGATGAACCACTTATCCGAAGAGTTCCTCAATTAGGCGGCAGCAATGATATTGTAGAAATAGTTGATATTACCATAGAACCTGCAGGTCAACCAGCAGCTGCCCAACAACTAGCACCTGCAGACCAGCCAACAATTGAGCCACTTCCAACAGTTGAACTTAATAATGAGATTGAAATTGTGCCAGAAGCTGCACCAATTCTACAACTTCCTCCTCCTCCTGAACGTAAGTCAATTAAAATCGAAATCATATGTCTATATTTAAATCCATATTTCTAGAGCCAAATGCTGTGAACGTGCCACTGCCTCCGCCGACGGCAAATGAGAGTCCTCCGACTCCATCCCCAGCGAAGAAAAGAAAACGAACTTCAGTGGGATCGACGCCAAAGCTGAAAAACGTTGACGACGATGAAAATGAAGACGATGGCCTTACCTGTCCCATTTGCTTAGATAGCTGGGAAATGTCAGGAGAGCATAGACTTGTCTCCCTCAAATGTGGCCATCTCTTTGGTGATTCGTGCATTCGTCGTTGGTTAGTCGAATCTGGTCGCAATGGCCCGAAGTGTTGTCCGCAGTGCAAATCAAGAGCTCTTAGTAGAGATATTCGATGTTTGTACGCGCGCCGGATACGTGCCTTAGACCGAAGCGAAGAGCATCGTTTGCGAGAGCAACTAGATCAAGAAAAAGCCAAAGTTAGCCAATCCCAAACAGAACTGGCCACTCTTAAGATGAGCTACACGATGATACTGCAGGAAGTTCAGAAGCTTGCAGGTGATAACGAGCGTTTGAAGAACAGTCTTCGACAAGGAGGAGGCTCTATTAATTCGATGGTAGGCTCCCAGGAGACATCCACATGGTTACGTTCCTACAAACTTTTCATGGAAAAGAATATTGAAATATCAAAAGAACCAGGGTGCCGAGTCATGATTTATTCACAAAACTTCCAAACCATGATTGTCTCACAGAAATCTTCGCAAAATCTATTTCCTGGCTATGGTTTACGCTTTATCGATACTCCAGTGTTTCGACCAACAACATTTCTCCACACATCAGCAAAGACTGTGCGGGATATCTGTTTCAGTTCTGATCAGAGACTGCTGGTTGTTGCTTCCATGGAATCAAAGGTGAAACTGTTCGATACCAGTTCGAGGGCGGCAGTGTCTGTGTTTAGTCCAACGGAAAAACCGTTGTGGACATGTGCCTTGGACGTCGGCCAGCGGGAGAACACTATGTATATTGGTGCTCAACATGGAAGTACATATGCATATGACATAAGATTTCCCGAAACGGTTGTAGAAGAATTTAAAACCGAGGGTGACTTGAGTCCAGTGATTAACATTGCACCTGTCCCTGCTACAAATCACTTCCCGCACGGAGGTTTCTTAGTTTGTAAGTTGCAATCCCTGTGGTTCTATGAATACACAGATGCTGGACAAGAAGTTCGACCCACCAGGATAGGCGTCGAGGGTCCCTTCATATCAATGTCATACGAAGCGACGAATGAAAATCTTCTGGTGTTTGCAAGGGCCAGTACAAGATATCCACAATCGCGATATATTATTGGGAAGCTGGAGAAAATTGATGATTTAGCCATGTTCAATGTTAGAATTACATTTTTTGGTTCTAGAGCCACGCCAGTGATGACTCGTTGCAGCCAGATTGTGGTAGAAAATAATACTCTCGTGGCTGGTTATATCCAGGATGCCAAGCTACTGTCTCTATTTGATATAAAACGACAGGAGCGACTACAGTCTATGCCTGTTCAAGAGGTGGTATATGATACTTGTCCCGTGTATGTTCCCAATAACACTTTTCTGGGTGCCTTAACGGAGACAAAATGTCGAATTTACAAAGTCATAACAATGGACAGTGGGCGATAACACTCTGTTTACTTTTGGTTTCGAATTTTTAAATAAATGTATTATTAAGTTTTGACTTAGTTTTTTATTGCATTTATATTTTGATAATAAATAAATTGGTTCGTTCTTTAATACAACTAAATAAACATTTGTCTTTTTACCACGGGACACTTTAAAGTTACAAAAGAGAGGAGAGGTTCTCTAAATCACAATACTGAAATTGTTTGTCCTAGTTTCACCACATGCATACAACCTATCTTATGACTACCTCAAGAAATTCGAGATCAAGTAGAAGTTTGAGCTAAAACAAAGAATCACTTTGCTGTAGAAAAAAGAAAAAACTAAACATTTTAAACTTTGTAACTCGTCATTTAAAAATAACAATTTTAACAAACAAAATGGGTTGGTCAAGGAACGAAACTCTTACAACGTTAATATTAATGTTGGTACTTATGTTAGTCTTCGTGGTTCTAGCAACAGCTTTTATTGCTAATAATTTACTAAAAAATGAAGAAAAAAATCAATTTTCGAAGTCCTTCACATATCTTGCAGCAACGACGTTTGGAACTGGACTAGGTAAGGTAGGCTTTGCGTGATTTGTTGTTTAATTGATATTGATATTATAATTTTTTGGTAACAAGGTTGCATTTGGTTCAGAATATGCAGATCTAAAAGTACTAGCTTCCATGCTATGATTCACTCAATATCCTTAGTTTGCATGTTGTTTGGACATGGAGAGATATTTCAGCTGATTATCGATGGTGAAATAGCTAAAAGCTATAACGTGTATCCAATAAGCATGCTTACTATTTGCATTTATATCATACAGGTGCGTTATATTTATATTATATGTATGTATATGCTAAAATACTAAATTATTTATGATTGGCATTGAAATCTTGCAGTTTATTTTGACCTTACATTTCATAGTATTTCGTTATGGAAAAACTCCTCGACAAAAAGCTTTTAACGCGGGACTACATGCCTTTATTGGAGCAATTACACTTTTTGTTTGTATTACAGATGGCCTCTTGGTCTGCCATAAGATTGCAAAGTATTTACAAAATTCAATTTAAAAATGCCTTAATTATGACGATGAGTACCCTGTTTCTTTTTTTAAATTTAATTAGAGATGAAAATTTAGAGATCCACCTGGCAGCTGTTTGCTTATTTTTCTATGGCATGACTGTTTGGTACGTAATTTTGAATCCTTACTTTGATTGGAGAAGATTAGGATGTATGGTAAGAATCATGCTTAGTTGATGTCAATATTTTTTCTACCAACATTTCCACTTATATTATTGCCATTAACAGATTGACTATATTTAGTTTCCAACATTAAGAATGAATTAAATTATAAAGTCTGATTTTCATTTTATTTTAGCCTCCAAATCGGCCCTCAAAGGTAATGGTATTTTTTTTAATAATTTAGGTGTAAATTTAAATCTCAAAAGTCTCATGGTAAAATAGAAATAAAAACTAACATTTCCGTATCACATTAATAAGATCTATTTGTAGAGGATCTATATAGTGCTTTCTCATAGATTATAACTTCTAACACAAACTTTAATTAAATTAATCCTCAGTTAAAGCTAGGAGTTGTTGAATATTTATTGAGGTCATATACGAGTACATATTTTTGTTCACAAATAAGAAGCTATTAACTTTATTGTAAAGTTATACAAATTATATCTTCAACTGCATTGAATGTTTTCTTTAACCTACAGTTAAACATTAAGTTTCAATATTGTTTTTGTTTTTAAATATGTAACTTAATAATTATTACATGTATGTATTAGGTAAACTTCTCCAATCGGACAAGAAGATTTAAATAAGATGTATGTTATATAATTGTGGGGTCGCATTCAAATTGTTTTAAAATCTAATTTGTAACCTATTTGTATCAGTTCTTTTCTATGGAATGATTTATACAATAAAAAAAAATATATTCTATACCATAGTTTTGTTTTTGTTTGTAAGGTATCATATAGATTAATTTTAATCCTATTGTTAAAAAAAAAACAAGGAAAGTTATCTACCCACTTACAGGGAGGAAATTTTAACTTCTTAAAAAACGGCAAGACGTAAAATCTGTGGAATGCATAAAATAAACTCGTTGGCCACAAACACCAACCAATTCGAGCTTCACCTGAAACACATTACGGTTGTTGAGACATTGATATTCGACGCAACATACAAAATTCCAGTTTATCTTCACATTGGGATAGAGAAAATCAAACTTTTGACCATTTTGACATTTTAAAATAAATTATGTTTGTTTGTTTATCATTTTGTATTTATTTAGAATTTAGACTTTATTTTGAATTTTTTATATTTCATTTAAATTTATTTAAAATATTTCGTTTTTATATTTAATATTTTCCAGTTATTTTTATTATTATGTAGATATAAAAATATAATCGTAACTTTTCGTTTGATTTGGTAAAGAGTTTTGTTATTTGTTAAAAAGAGTTTTACATAATAATAAGTTTATTTGTTTTCCTAATATTTAACTTGTATTTATTTATTTAACAATTTCAAAAATAGCTAATTTTTATAATTTTTATAGAGTGTTTTTTTCCATGTATCTCACATTGATTTATGTATGTATAAGGACACGTATATATAGTAACAAAATTTTCCAAGCAGACAAAAATATAGAACTTTTTTTTGTATAACGAAGCTTAACAGTTTTTTTTAATAGTTCAATATAATATTTATTTATATAATATATGTTTACTTATAGTAAAGAAAATAATATTTAATTATCTATTTGAAAAGATAAAATAAAAAATAAATAATTAATTTTAGTTGTAGTGAACTAGAGTTTTCTTTCATTAAAACGCACACGTGATTTGATATATATTTGTTTTTTTTTTTTTTTTTTATTATATTAATATTTTTGTTTTGTGTAAGAAACCTATATAATAGAAATTTAGTTTTTATTTAATATTAAATAAATATATACAAAATTGTTGGGTCTGGAGTAAGAGTTTTTATGTTATATATATATTTTTTTTTTAATACCTTAACAAATAGTTAAATTAGTTTATCTTATCTTTTTGATTTTAAAATAAATATAAAAACATATACAAATGTTCGTATAAATATATTCTTCTTAATACATCACTGAAATTACAGATATATTTAAAAATGAACAGTGAAAGAAAAGGATAGCAGACAGCTAGCTTTTAGATAAAAATGTCTAATTTTTTTAAATTTTGTAAATACGCTTACAATTTACAGGGATGCATCTTTATTTTTTTTTTACGTTATAGGTATTTTTTTTGGAATAGGAAAAATTATGTTGTGTTTTATTAAAAATGTCTACACTGGCTTAATGGAAGAGACTAAAAAAAATATCAGTCTCCTTTGCTATTGGTAGTCAATGTATGTGGAATGTTTCTTTGTTTTTTTTTTTTTATAGTGTCGCTAAGCACTGTTTTGCGAATAAATTTTGATGCTAAAAATTACATGTTTTAATTGTTTTAAAAATTTTGTTTAAAAGTATGACAAATTCATAAGAAAAAGTGCTTTTAGGATAAGTACAATATATTATCGACTTTTGTAAAAAAAAATATTAACAGTAAATTAATCGACTCCAGCGAAACCTTGGCTACCTTCAATTGCCTTGATGAGTTTATCCTTGAGTTGTAGATAGCCTTCGTATGGTGGTAAATCCAAACGATTAAAACTTGAAATAAAAATAAAATTGATTCATCCAGATTGACGAGATTAACGTTAAAATTTTCTAACATACCATGTATGAGCTCTTGGATAGTTGTTAGGAGTACCCCATTTTTCAATTGTAAACATTTGTGGCCCATTTGAGCCGTACAGTTCTTTGAACCCATTCATGGGAACTCTAGAGGTACCAGTTACAAATTGCAGTAGACGGGAACGCATTTCATTGGAAAACGAGAGCACAGCTCTCCAGAACCATTGAATGATAATGTGATTCATGTGATAGTCACCCTTGTAGAGGGTGTTGTCGCGCCAGTCTTTAACATCAATATTCTGTATTCCACACATAAGAAGCTCTAGTTCATGTTCGTCGAAGATTTTCAATAAATTAAGTGGTATAATAGAACCGAAGCCATCCAAGAACGCCGTCATTTGTTCTTTGACACGGGATACAAAACGCCACTCGATTACTAGTCTATAATTCAAAAATTACATGAGTGTTTTACTGTATATAGAAAAAACAATTGTCTATATGAAGAAATTACTTAATATATTCATCTTTGTTGTCATTCGTAACATCGATATTGGCACCGTTTGTTTTCAATTCTCTTTGACTTGTGTGACCAAATGTTTCTTCATCTACACAGAATGTCAATTCTAACTCGCTTGGGTCATTCTCTTTGATCCAAAGCAATGAGTTGTAATATTCTGTGTCCACCGACTCCATATCCTTAAGATCAATTGGCTTCTGAAGCATCATTTTATAGAAAGGTCGAATGAAAAAGGCTTAAAAAGAAATCCAAAAAAGTAAGCAAGAAAATTCGTTCAAAAATATTACGAATATTTTACCGTCTAAAAGTTTTCCATGGTAAACCGCCATTCCAGCAATTCTTCCAATGAATCTGCAAATAGTTTTTATTTGTCAATTAAATACTCGAATACATAATGCTATTGTAACATACTTGAAATAATTTAAATGTTCTTCATTGCATAGGCCACTAAATGGGTTAATTTGTAATGTGTAATTATCCATAGCTGAGTACTCAAATAGTCCATAGTATGGATTAAACATTTCTTTGGACAATAAATAGAACCATTCTCTGGCAAGGCCACCATAATCTGTAAATGTAAACGAAGTTAAAATTATTCTTAGTCCAAGTCAGTTTCATCAATAAATTTACCTAATCCAGTCTCTCCTTCAAATTCTACCCATAGCTTAGTCTTAAGTAAATCGGTTTTATTGACAGAATTAATAATCCGATATGAATCTTCTAATATCGATGTACGCCTTATGCGAATTTCAAATTTGTTTGGTACATTTGTCTGAAAAGAACAAAGAATGATAACATAAATAACAATTATGCTTAAGGTTTGTACCTTGCTATTTTATTTACTCACCGGTTTTCTGATGTGACTTTTAAAGTATTCATATTTTTGTTTATAATCTCTAGAATATGGTACGGCTTGGCCAGCTATATTTGGATTAGACAGTCTTGGATCCTCCCATTGTGTTGTTCGCGTATCTGGAATAATATAAAACAATACAATTATAATTTCATTTGTCCAATTCTTCATAAAGTTATAAATTTACTATGATCTATGTAAAACACCCTGCCATCGGTATGAACACGTTCTTCCCAGCCTTCTGGCAGCGGTCCCAAATCATCTTCGACTCGTCGTGTTTGATTTGGCATTGGACTAGCTCTGCCATTACGAGGATCGATCCATGTAGTTTTACGCGCCACATGATCGATAAAAAACGTTCGTCCATTAGGCGCAACTTGCATTGACCATTGTGGAGGCAGACTTTCTTCATCGTTATTCGTTGTGGTCTAGAAAAAAAGTCATATTAGGAATACCGAATTGTATGAATTTATTTATTAGATTTATTAATTTTTAAACTTTTAAACTTTTTGATTTAAATTAGAAAAAAAAAATAAAAACTTGTAAAAAAATATATAAATTTTACTTGGTCGCCTACTGCTGTGTTGTCTTCGACAGAATTTCGTCTCGTTGATGAGGCTGATGTCTCCGATCGGTTGCCACTGTCGGGTTGATCTGCATCCTCGGTCTTTATGTAGGTTTGTGTATGATTTTAAAATTTTGGTTGGGATAAAAGACGTTTATTTTTGTAAACATAAGAAAGGAAAAAATAAAAAAAAGCAAAACAAAAATAATTGAAACAATATACATACTTTTGAATGTAAATTTATTTTTAAAGGTTATTTTTTTTTTTATAAAACTAATAAAACTTTTTACACAAATTGTTAGCAAGTAACACAAAGTTACGAGTGAAAAAAAATCAATGGTACGATGAAATGAACGGGTTTTACAAGTACTTACAAGGAACTCACGAAGATTAAGCATTTTTATAGATATGTAAATGAAGCACACCTCTCACTATGCTCTATGGCTTCGAGATTAATGGAGTCTTAATTAAACATTTAGATATTTTTCCCGAAACCAAACTTAAGATTTTAAGTTTAACATAAAACTTTAAGTCAGAGTTTGCTCTGACGAAAAAGTAAAACTTTGGGTTTTATAATCTTTTCCCCAGCAATTCAATGTTTTGCACAAGCTTTTATGTTGAACTTCACTATTTAAAGTCTCGTTTCAGGACTAAAGATGCATGCATAGCTCATAGCAAAAGCTTCGGCAGTATAAATTTTATTAGGACAAGACAAAATGCATTTTTTAAGTAAGTTTAATGTAAAATGAATGTAGTGCGTTTCTATAGCTGTCGAAAAATACTTCTGCGTATAAAAATAAGAATGATTAATTTTATGAAGGTATGTAAATTTTTTTTTAATTCCTAGTTGAGTGAGCTTTCATCAGCGATGTTTATTTTTGAAAAATCTAAATTTATTTTTATCATACATGTAGTTGAATATGTGAATGGGTCCTACTTAAAATGTTTTATTAACCAGCCCTATTCTGTAAAAAAGCATTAACTTGGAAATAAATATGTATTTTGTTATACGCCGATTCATAAACGAAATAATAACTTCCTATAGCAAGTTAACAATCGTGATTTTAATATCAATTTTTCTGATCTAAAAGACTTTTCTTCATGAAATCTAGAGCATTTTTATGCAATTGTTCTTCTGTAATTTAAACAACAATACATTTTTAATCAGAATTGGTTCCCGTTAATGCTATGAAATGTTTTAATTTTTCCTGCTTATGCTAAGTACCTAAAAATATTAATCAAACCGATTAGTAACACTAAATATATGCATATGGTTAGAAAATAATGGTAGATCTACAATCTACTTTTATTTAAATTATTTAATCCTTTATTGGAAAAATCTGTCTAATTTTGGGAAAAAATTGAAGATATAAAAATTTAAATCATGCAAAATAGAACGCCAATCTTATTTTTACTGTCAGACTTATGCTAATCTAATGAGTTCGAGGAATGAGAACGAACATTTATGAAACCGAATAACAAGAGCAGCACCAAACCAAACAATCAAATTCATTAAGTAGAGTATATTAATTTATTTAAAGTTCTAACCGGTAGAAAGGGAACATGCCGATTATTACTATTGTTGCGACTTCGTAAGGTTTCTATTACTCGTTGTGACATCGGTACAATGGGCCCTTGACGTACTGGTCTTAAGTCAGTTATAATACTAGTATATGATCTAATTAACATACACAAAAATTATATTTAATTAAATAATTAACATTTTGGAATTAAAAAACCTTTCAATTGTATCCAATGAAGATGAAGAAGGGGCTAAAGAACGAAGTACAAATTCATCGGTAGAAGTTTCTCTGATAACATCCTAAACAAAATAAATTTAACATTTAACATTTTAATTTTCTTGAAGTCAATTTTTTAAGAATGCGAATGATATCAATGCATGAGAACACAAATTTTGCAGTATTTTCCAATATAGTAACAGTTATAGGACAGGGGTCAAATCTTTCTTACATATTACATTATAAAATAAGCCAAGAAAAATGTGTTTATCCTAATTACTATATTGTTATAGGTAGTGAATAATAATTTAATAATTTTAAATTAAAATCTGCCCACAGCCATGAATATTAAACGATTCCCTCGACAACTAAACTTGTCAATAGTCTGGTAGACAATTATGGACGTAACACAATTGATGAACACAGAAAAACAAGTGACAATAAATTAAGACACTTTACATTTTTAGCTATAAAATATTGAACTGAACACAAATATATAATTTGATTAACATTCTAACCGATTGAATAGAATCCTGCCTTTGCTCATTGTTATTGTTATTGTTATTGTTATTGTTAGATCCCCAACTAGGCACGGATAAAGAAGCAGTGGCTGATGATGCCTCAGCATTGACATAGTTACTATTTCGTACATTTTCCATTGCCCGTCTGGATAATGAACTTGGTACACTTGGTGTTTGATGATGTATGACTTGGGATCTAGGGCTGATGAATGCAATTATTTTGAGAAATAAAATAAATCGAGCAGAAATTAAATGATATTTAAATCAACCTTCTATTTGTATCCGAATTTAATGAGCTCAACGATAACGATTGTTGTGAGGTGGTGTCGTCTAGGCTAACTTGACTGATGGTTTCCTAAACAAAATACTCAATATTAATGAATTTATTCGAAATAGTGTTACGAACTAAATCTGAGTACAGCTAAGTAAAATCTAAGGGTTCTAACTTGCATACGAATATAATATATCGTATCAATATTATTGTTCAAATGTAGATTAATTACACATGTTTTGGTGATGCCCGGCAGTTCAACCAAACTACTACTATTGTTCTCTTCCATATCGTCACTATTGCTTGCATCTTCGTTAGTTGTGCCATTGGCATAATCGTCATCTTCATTATCATTATCAACGCCTGTAATAGCAATTCTACCTAGAGAGCCTGAGTAGGATGAACAACTGCTTGATGGGCTCGATGATGCACTATCATTATTGCAACGAGATGATGCTGCCCCATCAACCAATACGGTTGCATTCTTTTTTTGTTAAAAAATATTATAATATGTATGTACATTTAAATAAAATTCAAACATTCAAAATGATTAATCAAATCATGCAAAAAAAACGGAGATTGCTTGTTTGGAGGAGAATGACTGATACCAAGATTAAACTTACCGGATTTCTTTGCGCCTCTGAGTCATCCACACTGATGTGGAACCGTCTTTGAAAATCGGATGCGGCAGCATCAACTGAAATCGAATTTGAAGCTGATCTGCAAACCAAAAGAAAGTTTTTAGAATTGATTTTATTCTTTGAAATTTTAAACATATGTTGACCGATTTTTGAAGAATTTAAAAGGAAGCTAATTTAGAGTTTCGCGTTTTGACGTTCAAAAAATATACTTTTTGCTTTTTTCTTACTGAAAATGTGCCTGGTTACACGAGCGCAAAAAAGAATCAATTCTCGAAAGAGAGAGGATTATTTTTAGAAAGAAGGAAAAGGATAGATTTTTTTTCCATCCCCTTTCTTCTTTCCAAAAATCGTCCTTTCTTTTTCGTGAATTAATTGTTTTTTGCGCTCGTGTAACCAGGCACAATTTAGCTAGAATTTAAACAAGTTAACGTTAAATTGTTCATATTATGTTATATGTTGTTTTACTTACAATAGAGGTCTGTTCCATTGAGTTGTTCGAGCCGTATGATTGACATAATACGTTCTTCCATTTGCATCTTGTCTCTCTTCCCATCCTTGAGGTAGAGGTTCTGATGTTGTGTGTGGAAACGGATTCTTACAAAAAAAAAAAAAAAAATCAGCTAAAACTTATATTTTGTTGGTAATATAAATACCCCTGATTGAGTTCCGGTCATAGAAACATTTTCTACATGATCCCAATCTCCATCAAGTGAGGAATTCACTTCGTCTCGAATATAAGCGTGATAAATGTCTAATGTGCCCTTTATTCGGGATTTTGCGCTATAAATAGGTAAATATTTATTGCTTCTGGTCAACATAAAATATTAGTTTTTTTTTTGGTTATACAACAATACTAAACTAAAAAAAAAAAACTGTTTTTTTTTTAAAAGATTATAGTTTGGAATACATGGAATTCAAAATTATATTAAAGCCGCCAACAATATCAATAACTTATTCTAGCCAACTCAACTGAAATGAAAAGAAAATAATCAGCAACAACAAAAGTATTGCAGTAGATTTGTTTTACTGAACTATGTAGGTTTAGGTACTATAATTAGTTTATCGAACCAATGATTCTAAAACTATTTTTGATGAACTAGCCTTTTTTAACTTAAACTTTGGTGATAGCTGTGTTTACATATTAGCATTTGGAACATTAAAAGAAAACATTTCCTTCATAGTTTTGAAATATAAAGAAATAAAGTCATTACGAACCATGAAAGAAACAATGGAACGATTTAATTTAATGTGTTATTAAATTAAACACTATATGTACATACATATGTCTAGCATTACAGATACATAATGTAAATGAACTAAAATAAAAAGTTATTAAAAAAACAGTCGAAAGGTCTTTTATATTTACTTTACATTTTTGTTGTTGCTGTTAAAAATCGTATACAATTAAAAGCATAATACAAATAAAAATTAAATTAAATGCAAATCATAAACATACCCTACTGACCTTCTAGGCCGCAGTGAGTAACTTTTTGGATAAATAGTTCGTCCTTCTTGTTCTTTGGGCAGATTCACTAGTGTCAATTCGACCATGCCCAGAAAGTCATCTCTGGTTAAACGATTTTCATCAAATACTTGAAATACTAATTTTTGTTCGTTTGGTTTCACCTAAAAAAAAACCAAAGAAGGTTAGCACTGGAAATTTTGCAAGAAGATTTTTTTTGTATACCTACCCTAAAAATAAATTCCTCATTCCACGTTGGATTCAAAGTCTATCCGTAATTGATTTAGTTTTAATTGAAAAGATAAGAGCAACGAAAGAAAATTAATTAATCCTATGCAAGATGGCATAATTCCAACATTGTTCTTACCTTCTTTTTAGTCTTAGTAAGGACCGAGTCGATATTTATATCACCATTAATTGTGTTGAGGTCGATTCTGACATATGGATCACTGTAGAGAGAAAACAAATTTAAGCTCATGATTGACGTGGCACATACTGCATTCTTACCTAGCTCCAAATATGTCTTTTTTCGCTAGGGATTGTCCTCCAAGTACTTTGATGCGTAGCTGACTTATCTCGGTGTCATTCTGTAAGTGTGAATAAAATAAAGAACGCATTTAATCACATTATTCAAGTGTTATGTATTATATTATGTTGTCTATCTACCATTTAGACGAACGGGTGGAAGATAGAATTCTTTTTAAATAGTCTGACATTTTACTATAAAGTGGTCATTTATATGAAAAGGGCGGTTACTTTAGTGTGTATAATGTATAATGTGACATCATTGAGGGAGAAATGAGAGCTCGTTAAGGGTGTTTCATATCAAATGCTTACAAAGTTACAGTATTCTTTTCTTTTTGGTTTGTCAGCAGATACTAAGGCGTTGATATTGTGCAAAAAAAAAACAAAAAATAACTAAAGAAACACAAGCACTAATCGTTTTGAGAGATATGTTTTTACTTGCGACACTTAATTCAATTTGTTGTTTTGTTACATGTTTTGTGTTAAGCTGAAAAGTACATATATAGGTATGTGAACGTCACTGAGCTGTTCTTTTGTCATGTTCGGTCATAGACTTTCAAATGGATTAATTAATCTATTTGATTAAATAAAGTAGCAGTTTAAATATAACATCAAAAAACAAAACAAAAAACTCAAGCTATTCGTGCGGGTTCGACATCAAATTTTTAGATTCATGAATTTTAAGTGCTTATAACCTTTCAAACTGCTACACAATTTTTAATGACACTTATGAGATTTTTCATTTTTCAATTGCGTTCCATTTGACAAAACAAATTTATTTGCACTACTACAATATTATCTGTCAGTTTGACTTATTTTTGTTATCATTGGGTTCGATTTTTATTTTATACAATTTTTGTGATTTTTGTTTAACCTTAACAGCATTTAATTCAGAGTATTATTTTCTTAAAATAGAACACAGCCGAGACAGAATGAAAAATTATGGCTTCACACGTTCACTTTTTAAATCATGCCTTAAATATATGCGTATATTTATATACATATATGCATAATGCACATAATGGTACATCATGAACCATTTATATTGATTATTCATAAATCATAACTATCGCAGACAGAATCTTTTTTAATATTAAAGTATAGAAAAAAAATTGCCTGTAAGTGCGATAAACTTTGTTAAGAATTATTCGATATTTTCCTGAAGACCGTCATAGTAGAACCACTTGTGTCATATTCAAGGCAAGGTGCGCGATTGTAATAATATATTGTATTTTTGTATTGTACATATGCATATGTACATATGTGTATATAGTTTCTTTTTGAAACAAAATTTAGATTTACTTTTGCACTTTCTCATAATTCAATTAGATGGGAAGCTATATCCGCGCATGAAAAATATAATCTTTATAATTGCGAGGCAAAGATTTATTATTATGTTATTTGCATACACACATACATACATATATTTCTGTTGACATTTTCATAGCACTTGGCATATAATGATTTAATATTTAGTCCAAAAAGCCATTAAACTTGGCCAAGACTAAACCTTAAACCATCTCCAAAAATCAAAAGGAAACTTCTTGAAAACCAAAAACACAATTGGGTTTTTACAAGTGTTAATAATATTTTTAAAAATTGTATTTCAGTTGTAAAAGCGGGACCTGTTTTTTTAAATTTAAAAATTAATTTTTCAGGACGAACTGATAATCAGAATAATTATCCTTAAAAAATATGATTATAAGTTTATTTATAATTTTTAAATTGGCCTTGGCCCCAATATCAAACTTGACAATCGATACAAGTTAATCCGTATAATTGACATGACTGTCACTAAAAATCGGTTAAAATTAACTAAAATAAAAAAACAATCTTCAAATAAATTAATGAAAGATCTGCCTAAAGTAGCATTCTTCTTATAAAGTTTTCACTACCGCGTTACACATCGAGTGACAGTTGTTTAAACAAATTTCATTTTGAAACCCGTTAGAAAACAATAAAACATGCCATAGGCTGGGTAGATCGCATTAAAAAAAATGGGTTTAAATTCGGTAAAACACCTTGAGTCAATAGTATGACAGCGAGTGATACAAACATTTCTATATTTTTTTTTAGTTTAGAAGAAAAATGATAAGCAAAGTTCTCCTCCAGAAAACTAGATTGTCCCTAAAGCCATCTGTCAACCTTTTTTAAAAATAACAAGACAAGGTCAACACATTCCAAAAATAAATCATATAGTTCTATCTAAAAAAAAAGTTCCTTCTCTCAACGAGCCCTGGACCAGTGTCTACATCTAATTATAATCATACTATTTAATTTATTAACTATATATTGGCACATGTATCCAACTAACAACAAAGTAAATAATCGCTTTTGAGAAAAGAATAGGATATATCTAACCATAGAAAAAAATAATCAACCCCTGTATAAAAGACAGAGATAGCTCGGGTAATTTACACAATTATAGCCCATTAGCGAGTGTCATTGATAAGATGTTGTTAAGTTTTACGATAGCAACTCTACAGAGTACAGAGCATAATAGCTTAGGTACTCGCACTTGTAGGTATGTACTCGCTTTTTGTACTATCAAAGAAATTCATATCTCTTATATATGTACATATGTATGTATATACATACATATATGTACGACCACAAGTTATACTCGAACATCGTATTGTTAGCATGCATGTGTGTAGGTAAACTAACTCAAATCACGAGGGTTAACTTCATCAGTGACTAACTCCGAGCAAATAATCTATATTCCACATTATATAGGATTGACACAAACAAGCACGAGGTAGTAAGGTAGATGTTTTTAATATTTTAAAAAAGCAAACGAAAACCTTTAAAAATGAATTTATAAAGTTTAGACACGCATACTTGTTAGATTATTTTAACTTAAACTTAAGTGTTCTATAGGACGCGACGTGCGGAATATTTAATACGATTTATACGACTACTCGAGCAACAAATCAATGAAATGATGGTATGAAAGTAACAGTATTTTGTGATGGGAATGAAGGACCTAGGAGCAAGAAGTAAGAAGCAAGGAGCCCATCAAAAGATAACGAGCTGACATAAGAGCGATGCAAGCGGAAGCGTATTATGAAAATCAGGTCAGGCAGGTTGGTTGGGATATCCTTGCTCTTTGCTACTAAAAGGCCTCTATTCTAGTATATTACTTGGAGATGTTTTGTATTTTCTTTTTCTCTGTTCAACCTTGAGAGTGGAAAAGTGTTTTTTTTTTTTGAAGTTGTTTCTGATTTAAATGGAAGCATTTATGATGAAATGTTTTATTCATTCGGTTGGAAAAGCCAGCACAGAATATTAACTTACAATAGTTGAATTGAAGTTGTTTCAAACTTGTGTAGTACACAATTTATTTGTTAACAATCAACCATGTCTTGAAACTTTGAATATATAAGCAGGCATCGAAAAAATTAAATAACATCTATTGAAAAGTTGTCATTTGTTTAACACAACGATGCATGTTAGATTTTCTCACTTTGTTTTTATTTTCAAATTACTTTTAAGAATAAAAATAAAATAAAACAAAATCGATTCACATCCTACGCTTAGATCCTCCAATCTTAAATCTTATAAACTATTTAACATGTTTAATTTTCGTATAAGGTTAAAATTGTTAAATAAAATAATATTCAAGCATTTTTGTTTCCAAGAAATTTATGAAGATATTCTCGTCTTTTTCTTTTATGCCTTATATCAAAATGCTCCTTTTATGTTTTGACTAAAACACCTTTATACTAATCCAGGCGTTCTTTCGGGTATTATTTAGTAATTTAAGGTATTAGCAATCCTTGTGAGTTTAACATTGATTTTTAAATTCTCAATAGTATTTCAATATTTATTTCTGAGGCTACACATTCATGAAAATTTATCCAAAATTACTTTATAATTTTAATTTAATTTTTATGTTTTTTAAATGTTTCTCATTTTGAACACAGCAGTACGATTAAATAATAGGTTTGTTATCGTATTTCATCATTTTGTTCGATTTTAAGCGATTAAAATGAAATGAGTAACATTTTTACCAATTAACCCTCTATTGACAAGGAATCACCATAATATATTATTTTAAGAATTGATAAAGATAACATTTAGTTGTTTTGTCTTTTACGAGGTTATAAGATGTGGCTACCTACATACACATGTATGTATGTATGCATATTAATAAGCCATATTTTGTTCAACAATTTGTTTAAAATGTATAGCAATTATTTCAAGAACGCATGAACTCCAACGGATTTAAGGTTATTAAAGTTCTTATCTCCCATTTGTTTTATTTTCACACATGTTCATATGCACACATACCTCTACAGGTATACTGAATAATTGTTCATCCGCTCTATGAATCAGTTTATAGTTAAGGTTATTTCTTTTAATAAAAATAATTTTTATCAATTATACCTGTCAACTAAATAAGCAAATGAGATAAGATAAAAAAAAACATACAGGGCGTATACGCAATAAAAATGATGATATTATGATACACGAACACCGGCAAATTTATGGGCATTTTTTAAAATTTTATTTACATATAATGGAGAAGCTTTTAATTTCTTTTCTAATAAGCTAGTCTCTTGGCATCAAGTAATATATTTCCAAAAAGAAAAAAACTTAATTGAAAAATGAATATGCTCAAATGATTCGTTATTGTTTTTTGTTTTTGTTTTTTAAACTAAAAACATTATAATTTTTGCATTTTGAAATAAATAATGTAGGGTAGGTACGTGTAGCTGTAGGTACAAAAAAAGTAAACAAAAACGTAAAACTGCCGTAGAAATCCTATCGACGTGAGTCTCCAAAAATAAAACAAGACAAAAGAGCAACACTATAAACCGACACCCTAGATGCAAATGCAATGCAAATAAACAAATTCCCATCTCTTTTCATTATTAGATATATCTATTTTGCTTTTCGCACTCAATCTGTAAATAAATAATCTCAAATGAGATGTCAAAATGCATTTATAGTCAGCAACTCAACAGTATTGTTATGCGTAAATAAAACTTTCGCAGTTCTTCATGACTAAGCTTTTTGACCGTCAATTTATTCACCACATACCACCATCATCCATCATGGTCGATTGACGATTGGGGTCCGCCAGAGGACGGGACAGAAAAACAGAGAGAAAAAACAGGACAGAGTAAAAATATGCCAAACATCCCAACCAATACAGCTGGGCAAAGAAAGACAACATTAACAGTAGCCACACAATTAGCGCCCATGGGCCATGATTGCAGCACACACAACACACCACACACATCTGATATCGTTCCCCCCAATTTCACCATACTCTGCTCCAACACCTTCACCGCCACCGGCATGAAAGAGACAATTAGCCATACAATTACGACAGCCAGACAAAAACAGAGGTATTCCACTCCACCAAAGGCCGATATAAAACGAAATCGATTGAAGAAAAATTCTTATGCAAAAAAATGAGTAATAAATTTAATATTTGATCGTGATCAAAAAAAAAAAAAATTACTGAAAAGGGAAACCCAAGGAGTGACCAGGCCATGGAGCGAGGAATTCCTGTGGAGAGACAACATAACCAGTACTTACATATTCCAAATATCCATGGATTTGTTCGTCCGTACTTCCCTCGGCCATTTTTTCCCAGCCAACAGCAAGCAGAGTACCTACTACTGAATTATATCGAGTGAAAACTGCTTTTTTCTTTATTATTTCTTATTCTGGACTTCACACACTTTGCACTAACACTTAAAATTCAGAAAGGGAAAAACTTAATTAAATTCTTTTGCGATTCTCCTAAAATTCAATCTCGAAAAAACGCACTTTGCAAATAATTTTTGGTGAACTTCTTTTTTCTTCCTAAGGAATTTCTGCAGAATTTGTTAAGTTGACTTTTTTGACTTGTTTTATTTGTATTATTATTATTTTCACCACGACCGTACCGCAACGTTGCACTTAAAAGCGATGTAAGGCAAAACTATCATGTACTTCGTTTTTCCTTCCGAGCAGACCCTTAAAAATGACAGTAGCGCAGCAGTTGATTCCCCACCGATTTTGAGTGCGACTGTGAGAAATAAAATTTTTGCCATCGGATGGAGAAGCAAAAAGCCACTATAATTTGAGATTTTACATTTGAGTGCAAATTAGTAGTGAGCTTTTTCATTTTCTTGAAAACGAGCTTTAAATTCAGCTGAAAGCTATTGTGGGAAATATTTGAGTGCGGGTATGGTAAGTTGGGGCGAATGTCACAAGAGATGTGTCGCCCTCGTTATTTAAGAAATATCGAGATGCAAATAACATACAGTTAATAAATAATACGAGGCTAGTGGGGTTCCATTGCTCTGACACAAGGTCATAATACTCATAGAAAGAGACGAGACGAGACGACAAGAGAGAATTTTTCACAACACTTAGTTTTTGTTTACATGAGATGAAAAATAGTAAATAAACCTGTTAGCTGTTCAAAATTTCTTGTTTTTCTAAAACAAGACTTACTATTTACTATCTAACGAGCATAATCATGATTTAACTTATCAGTTCAACTTTTTACTTTTTAGGCTTTCGCGGTTGTTCTGTATTATTTAAAATAGATTATTTAATTAAACCGAGTTTATAAATATTAAAGAGTGCAATTTTTATATTTTTAAACGCGGTTTAATCCGAAAATGATCTACATATTTTAAATACCTATGTATGTACATACCAAAGTAGCCTGAGCATACAAACTTTGAAACAACTTTCTGAAAAATAGCCTATACGCCCTGGTGTACATTAGTATTATCATGATCTAAATAATTTTCAAAATTTTTCAAAACCCTTTCCATCGAGGTACATTTAGAGATGGTAAAGAAAGGAAGAAAGCAAATGGATTCTATTAAATTATTTACTTTGGGAACTTAAGCTCAAAACCAATAAAATGATAGAACATTTCAAAAAAGTTAAAGCCTTTTTTATAAAATAAAGATTTTGTTCCAAACGTGTCATCTTGTGTAATATTAAAATTGTTTCAAGTCAATGTTCTCAAGATGTTCGAGTTGAAAATAGATTTTTTTTAAGTTTTTAGTAGAATTCCTTTTTTACCTAGTTGATCAATTATTTTTTTTTGTAAAATAATGTCACCTGACTTTTTTTTATAAATATTTTAGAAAATATCAAAAACATCATTTTGCGCACTAAGCAATTGTTTTGACATTAATACCATTTTTCGTTCTTTTTCTGATTTAAAAAAGCAACAATATTATAATATTTTACAATTATTACAATAACTTTCTATTAGAAGTTAAAAATAACTTACTTTCTTGAAGTTAAAAACATCTGCCAATAATGATTTTAGAATCAGAAAAACAAGACAAAATACAAATGAAACTACTAGAAATTTATAAATAATCTAATCTAATCTAATAAATACAAAATTTTAAAAATGTAATCCGACCGGAAATATCATTATTTTCAATCTACTAAGTAATTAATGCCAAATGAAAACAACGTGTTTTTTCAAGTGCACGTTCTATTTTAATGCAAGACTTTTACTTTCTTTAAAATAAACAAGTGAACTTTCGATTTTATTGAGCGTTCACACCTCATTTGCATTCTATTTATTTTTGTATTTTGTCTACATAATCACAATATACAACAAAATGTAAGTGGGCCACTTCAATGAATCAATAAACCAATTGAAGACTGAATTCAATCCAATGAACTCAAGTAATATTATAAATTATTCGATCGATAGCAATATTTGAAGAGATGAATAAAAAAAAAAACAGAAAAAATGTTTTTTGTTGTGACCAAATTATGGTTCAAGAAATACCTTAGAATTAGCATGTGAATTGACACTTTTTGTCAATTTTTTTATATTTAAGTAGTAATCAATTTCGACGAATTAAAGAATTCAAATATTAAGCTATGTTACATTAGATGTTAATTATCTGAAGAGTTCGTCAATGTTGTTAAACAAAACTATCTTTCATTGCTGCCAATCAGGTCACAGTCATTTGCTAACTTTAAAAACAAACAAATAATTAAAATGAAGATTATTATAATTATATTTCCTGCACCTTTAACTAGGTATTACATATTTACTTGCAATGAAATCAGTTGGGCAAAAACACATTTACGTTTTTTTCAGATATTCGCCTATTTTCACTAATTTAAAAGCTCCTGCCCTGACTTTAGTGACATATTTAACAGAAATAGGTATCATGATAAAGAAAGTCAAATCGAGAGCACATACTGACTTATTCTTTTTTAATTAATGTAGTGTAGGTATTAACTAAAATCAACAATGCAATAAAACCTAGGTTATTTTAAAAACGACGAAAATATTTGAGGAACATTTTTTTTTCTTTTGCTTTTCTTTTCAACCGATAAGATAAAAAACGTAGACAGAACCCCTAGGTGGTTGTTACATATTGTTGTTTTTTTTTCTTTACTAATCGATTTAACCTGCTTCAAAGCTAACAAAACATCGCATGTCAAAAATTGTATTGAATGCGTTAATCAACACATTTTATTAAGCTGTTACGATTGAGGAGCCATTGACATGTGTAATCTTTTTAACACATCGTGAATCTATTTTAATTTATTTTTGATTTTATTTACTATAGAAAGTGGAAGACTGGTTTTTACAATCTTTTATGGTTTTTAGTTAAGTAGGTAGATATAACATGCACGCAAGTCAAAATTAACTGAATGATGTTAGAACAACAAATTTATTTAAAAAAAAATCTAAACAATTGTAATTAAATCAAACACAATTTTAGAATTATTCTGATAATATCAACTACATATTTACCTAATTCAACTATAGGCACATTGTATTCCTGTCAAGTTTAAAGACGTTCAATTTTATCAGTTGGTTCTTACTTCAACCTTCCTATTTACAAATCCCTATGTCTATCTATCCGACTGTCTATTATTCTTTTTTTTAATATTTATGCATGCATGTTTATTTAGCCGCATTTATCTATGATGTCATACGATGACAGACACTGTAATGAATAAATGCACACACTACCTACATTAAAGTTAGATGGTACACTGAAATTATAAGAACGAGTATTAAACCTTAGGCTTATCATCTAACTGATAACTAGGCACTTTTAAGCTTATTTATTTGGTACTGTTGTTGTTGTTGACGATGTCATTGATATTACTACAGTAATTTAAATTAACTTGACTATGGGATCTACGTGATTATTCTAGCTGCTAATCAAGCATTCACTTGAGTCAAGTAGCCACGATACTCTAAATAGTTATTCTTTTGTTAAATTATTTAATAACATACACAAAATATGTCTGCGGTTAGGTTATGTCAATTCAGCAGTCGTACAAGCTGAGTTCATTTTCATAACTTCTATGCAGTACTTCGAAGATAATAGGGAATTCAATTAAATGAAATTAAATGAACGAATAAAACCGAGCGAGCAGTGATATGGATTGGAAAAGTCGCGATGACAAAAAGAGATAAAGAAATGCATATATAACGTACGCCATACAAAAAACACTTATTCTTTTTTTCTGTCTTGTCATATGACTCATCTTAGGGCTGAGTTTTCCTGTCTGGATGTACCTCAAATACTAATAAAAATGGAAAAACATTTTAACTATCACAATCAAGTCCAAAAAATCATGAAACAAAATACGAAAATAACAAAATCCTTGTTCGTTATATACCTAGTGATTCGACGGTCATTTAAAAAGCTTTGATTCGAGTAAAACAAACAAATTCATTCATTCATTAAAAACAAGAAACAACTTCTCTTACCACAATTGCCAATGACCTTCGGGGTGTATGTCCATTCCCATATTCGCCAGAAGGACGTCTCGAATTGTGTTGGGACACAGAGGCTGCTCGGCGTCTCGGCGGTGGCCTTGGTGCGGTTCCAACCAGACCCGGTTCATTATTGGTTGAAGGGCTACTGCTACTGCTGGTACTGGCATTATTACCATTGGGTACCGTAGGTGAAGCAGAAATGCTTGAGCTACTCATTGTTTTGTGTCTGTGGGATTATTTTATTCTGCGCAGCCAAGTGGAACTTGTTTTTTTTTTCTTTATCTTACGGATGGATGTTTTTTAAATTAAAATATTTATTGTATTATCCAACGCACTGGCTAGACAAAGCTTACTTTTTTGTTGTTGAAAACTTACACCGGAAGAGGAAAAATGAGAAGACTTTTGTCAATTTATGGGCACACCTTTTACACCACCAGAGCAAAGAATTTCATTTAAAAAAATAAAATAATGCAAGACGATTATTAGAATTTGCAGCACGAGATAACAATAACGAGCGCGAGAGGAATCAAGAGCTGGCTGTATCTGTTTAGTGTGTTTCATATGTATGTAGGTATCACGAATTTATATTTTTGATACGTGGGATTTACTGTAATTGCGGATTACATCTTTGATTCAATTATTTCCGTCATAAATGGGCCATGATAACCAAGCTACACTCTTATTAAACTACAACACATTTAGCTGGATTAATTTTTTTATTTAATTTTTTAAATTTTGTGTTTGTGAAATACAAAATTTCTTTAGAAATTCCAGAGCCACGACAGAAAAAACAAATTTATTCTAATCTAAACGAATAACGAAACGAGACGAGAGATGCAGGTGACTGGAACGAAAAGCTTTTCTTCACAAATCAAACCTATTAAACTCAAAACTGACAGTGACAGTTGGATCTTGGACTTGGTAGAAAATGTGGTGGATAGGTGTTGCCGAAGGGCTGGTGGGTGAGTTCAGTACTTTTTGGAAAGTTTTTTTGTGGTGAAATGGTTAGTCATGACTCATGAGGAATTTTTGTTATCTTTCAGTCAGTATTTATTAAAATTTTGTATAATATCTCTCAACAGGTGAATTGTTACGCCGTGAATAGGAGTAAAACTACTTTTTCGCATTCGATTTTGGGAAACAAATATTTTTAAATCGGGCTTTTGAACTATGTAGTTCAAGACATACCATGTACATATTTTGATTGGGTGCGTTCAATGACATAAGGTAAGCCCATTTTCTAGCCTTTGCTTAGCTGTATATCCTTCTTTAATTTGAAGTTAGGTATGCAAATGCACTGTACGTAACATAGTTCTTAATATTTTATTTGAAGCTTTTTGTGAAAGTATTTCCTTGTCATATAGAAAAAATAATTTCATAACTATAAAAAACAAAACTTCTAGATTTTTATCTTGCTTGAGAATATTTTTTGCAGAAAAAGAAATTATCAATATCAAGTTTATTTCTGTTCGATAAAATGAAGGTAGAGAAAAGTTCCTAGTTTGAAATTATTAATATTAATTCATTCATTCAATGATTTCAGTTGACAATCTTTGTCTCCTGAACGTGTCCATTAACACGACCGCCAGATGGATCAACTCAAAAGCCTTCGTTGTTTTTGTATCATGACAGGCAGCCGAATAAACAAATAATATAAACACGTAAACTTGCAATGTAACTTAACTTGAGATGATTATAATTTGCTTTTCGCAATAATAAATACAAATTCCATACAATTACCTAAATTAACTGAAAATGCTGAGAGATTGCATAATTTGTGGGAGAAGAAATTATGAACCCATCACACTGTTCAGGTAAGTTTGTGCTTCCTGTATTATTATAATATTACAAAGGATTTGTGTAATCAAATGCAACATTACCTTATGTTATTTTGTTATTTTCATAGTTTTCCAACAAACGAAAAGAAAAGGAAACAATGGGCTGCCTTCTGCAAAACAGAATCTGAGGATTTAAAAACAAACGATCGATTGTGTTCATTACACTTTGATCAATCAGCGTTTAAGATCTCAGTTGCGAAAACTGGTAGAAGATTGAAACTAAAGCCCGGAGTAGTTCCAACAATTTTTAAAGCAGTGGAACAGTCTGTATCGTAAGTCATAATTTTTGTTTTAAACAAAAAATAGTTAACATAAGTATGAGCCTTTCTAGTTTGAATAAGTAAATTAGGATACCAGGAAAATCTTCGTTTAATCGTTGAATGTGTAATTATTGGCGGGAAAAGAATTTGAAAGCACGATTGTCCTTGTGCTATTCAAAAAAAGTTCCCTTCAAAAGCAATTCAATATCTATTTAATGTATAAACCAAATTATTCAAGAATTTACTTCGACATATGTATGTATATTTTATATTCAATAAATTTCTTTTTCTTTATATGTATGCACAGTGGACCCACCCAATCTTCCAAGAAAGTGAAAACTGGCAGCAATGAAAAAAAAGTGCACCTTTATTGTTGCTTATGTGGTGTTCTTAACTTCAAAACTACTCGATTCTCGTAATATAAGAAAAATATTTTGCTTACTTGTGATGTTATCATCTTAAATATACTTGCATTAACAGGTTTCCCGTACACGATCCCGTGACAACAGAAAAATGGCTTAATGTATGTGGATTCGAAAAACAGGACTTAAATGTTAACTTACATAGAGTTTGTATACAGCACTTTACTCAAGATGACTTCTTAAAGCGAAAAAATGATAAACAAAGGTTGCTTCTAAAACCAGGAGCTGTGCCATCGGTTACAAGAAATCAAATGGAGAAGTATTTACTTTTCAGTTATTATTTCTCAATTCCATAATAGTGAATGAATAAACTTTCTAGCACTATTCTTAAACCTGAAAATGTGGATGAACCACAATTCTCAGGCATAAAGAGGTCTGAGCAAGAGACACCCAGGTACAAGAAAAGGAACCCCAAACCCTCAAAATCTAAAGGTATGCAAAAATAACTATGTTGTATATTTGTGTATAAAATCAATTTTTCATACAAAGGTTGTATGATAAAAAAATACAACTGCATTTACATTTCTGTTTTTTTTTTTTATTATTCAGCAGAATCATTGGCGAGCACGCCCAGCACACCTGAGACAGTTTTCAAGCGAAAGTATCCCCGACATTTGAAAGACATTAAATTAGAAGATTGTGGGGAGTCAAAAATAGCAAAGATTATCTTAGAGGTCGCAAGAAAGGATTTGGCTCGTTGCAAGCAACACTCAAAAATGCTTATGCAACGCAGTAATCGTTTACAGAAAGAGCTCAACATCATGCAGGAAACCATAAAGCAATTAGAAGACCAGAACTATGTATCAGAACATTCATTCGCTGATATCTTCATAACAGGCTTGTAAATAATTTTTAAAATCGCTGTCCTGTGTAATTGCCATTCTAATAAGCAACACAATTTTGAATTGGCTAAGTCTTTGCCCGATTAACTTAGCAAATGATTGTTCTGTTTCTTAAATAAATTTTACTAAATATTCACTAAATATAGAAAATACATGTCTTTACACAAAAAATTATTTTTAACAAAAAAAAAAAAAAAAAACGTCTTTCACTAATTTCCAACAGTCATTTCTATCAGAGAATATTGTCTCCTCATTATATTATTCCTTATCATATTCCCAATATACAAGAAAACAAGACACTTTCAAAAAACAATAATAGGAACGAGCACTTCATACTATTATACCTGTATACTCAGATATATACACATATATGTACATACATCCAAATGGGATGGCAAGAAGGATATGGTCCCCTATACTCCTTGCAAATGGGACTGTTTTTATTTTGGGTTCTACGGTTAGTTCTTTGCCAGCTTTGATTAAAGTGTAGTTCGGTTCAGTTTCTTAAAAAGTTTTTCTTGAACCTTTCCTTTTCGTAAGTAATTTTTACAACCTCTGCCAAAAGGCGATTAAAAAATTCGTCATTCATCCTCTATACGGTAAAACTATTTTTAACAATCTCTTAAAATCCAGAAAAAAACCATGTGAAATCAAATTATTGTGTTGTTGAATCTTCAGATCAATTATTATTATTGAATGCGACTTACTAGGTCTACAATGCAGTGTTTTTTCCCGTACTACTTACCCATTCTGTATAAATGAAATCTAAACCAATGCTTAAATTTCCACCTCACCTGGAATTAACTGATAAATCTGAAAGAAGTAAAAATGATGTAAACAACTTTTCTTTTCGTTTCCAATATGAGAAGGTCATGTTGTTTTTGTTTTATTAAATTTGATTGATTTTGTTTTTAAAGTATTTTTTATAAACCTTCTCACATACATTCATTAACAATCTTTTCATCTGTCTTTTCTTCAAAATATTATTTAGTACAAAAATGTATACGTTATTATTAATAACAATTTTCCTTAATTTTGGTTTGTTTGTTTTGTTTTGTTCAACAGGAAATGCTTACAATATGAGTGATTTGTTTTTTTGTCAGAAAGGCATGTGAGTATAAAAAACAGAACAAAATAAAATTTCATCAAATAAACTTAGAGGAGGTAAAATAAGGAAAACAGACGAAAATAAAAAATAATGTTGAAAAAATCAAATATCTCTCTTTAGCTTAAATAATTTAACAATAATATACAATTCTATAAAATGCATTTTGGCCAAGAAAATTATATAAATTATAAAAAAGGAAGAAGGATTAATTGAAGGGTTAGTGATTGTTAGTCAAACGATAGATGTACAACAGAGAGATAAATACAACTCAACTACAACAAAATGTTGTGTTTCAAATTAGTTTATGAAAGAAGAAAACTTCAAATTTAAATTTTTAAAATACTCAAACCAAGGCTTTTGGATAAAAAATAAACTGGACTATAGTTTTTTTTTTTTAATTTGTATGCAGTGATTGTTAATTTTTGTTTTAGGGATGAGAGCGTGTGTGCTTTTAAAATTTTTGTTTTGTGGAAAATATTACTAATGTTGTTTCTTTTTCTTTTCGTTTACAAATTTAAATTTTAATTTTTTGTCAAAACTATTTCAGTCCTTCATGTGAATGGGTATCACAAATTTGTGTCCGAATGGACTTTTGTACTTGATGCCAGCGTCGCGATAGAATTTATCTGGAATTCCTAAATTGCAAAGATACAATTTGCCACAATTCGTTGATATGCCATTGAGCGGTAGTGTTGGGAGTATTGAGTACTTGATTGGTACGTCACGAATGCCATTCCGTGGTGGATCGATAGCGAGAATTGAAGCTCTATAGAAAATAAAATAAATAAATAAAAAATGGATATGAGTGGTTTTGATTTTTTGCAAACTCAAAAGGATATATTCTTACCGGTTCTCCTTCAACCATTTTGTAACACTTGAAGATATATTGTCGGAACAAGTCGACAATATCACAAGATCAGGAGTTGGCAAAGCTGTTTAAGGATAAAATTTGTTAAAATACCGACACTTTTAACAACTTTTTTTTACTCACCATCAACTGAGTAAACAATTGTATTTCCAGTTGCCTTAAAAAGTAAAACTTCAGTGCTATCTCTTTCAATGCTTGGGTCTTCTTGCAAATAGAGAAGAACCTTTAGGCCATGTGATGCCAATTGACGTCCAGTCGCAGCACCAATTTCGCTAACCCTACAGACACATTGAAAATCAACAAAAACACTTGTTTGGCAGAATTCATCGAATGATTTACCTAAAATTTTTTGACTTGTCACATATAATTGCAATCGTTGGCCATTGATGGCAGTTGTTTGGCGTTAGCCTTCTTGCCCCGCCCAGCAATAGAATGGCCAAATCAGTTGTGCCCCTTGCCAATATATCATTTTGGCGTTGAATAGACAAACCACAAGCTTCAGCAGTCTGTTCGATCTTCAAGCGTACAAAGCTTGGTATAGTTGGAACAATGAGACCTTCGTCTGAAAAAAAAAAAACAATTAGCGTTAAATAAAATGTACATAATTTCAAAACTAAACGACGACGTCTGTATACCTGTAACAAAATCTGTAGAATTATCGAACATAGTTTCGATTTGGCGCAGCTGTAAGGGTGCTCCTTCCAAAATATTCTCATCGTGGCGATATTTCTTGTCCTGCACTGAAACCGCCTGCCGAACTAAGTCTGGCTTCTGTTCGGCCTCAAGAACATCCCACAAAGCCTGCTTGTCAAACAAAGCTAGATTTCCTTCGAAATCGAAATCTTCATTCATAATGGGATCATCGACGGACGTTCCGAAGGTCTGATTCTGCTTGATGCTTCCTTCGCGACGACATTTCTTTCGTTGTTTATTCAAATTAACACGATTAAGTTTCCCACCATTTGCGTTCCCAACAGGGGCAGTAGCAGCTCCATTACCATTTCCATTGAGGGAACAACTTGGATTATTATTGACCGACGCCGATCGATTGGCATTTACTATATCTATAGGTTTACTCATGCTCCCAAAGCTTTCTGGGGTGGTCGTTGCAGCAAATGAGGTTCCCATGCGTACTTCTACTTTCGGTGGTATCAAATTGCCAAAAAATTGCGCTACACTGTTACTTGTTGGCGGCGTTCTGGTATTGGTAGTGCCATTGGTTATTGACGATGTGCAAGCGGCGCCTGCCAAGGATGTGATGCCATTGATATTGCTTGAAATGACGGTGGGTGCTTTTGGAAACCTCTCTGACGTAGGTGTTCTAAGAAATTGATCAAAAAAAAAATATATTAATTTACATTGAACAGTGAACTTATTTGTTATCAAGGTTGGACATTTTTGACAAGACAGATTCTCAGGAAAACAAAACATGTAAAGCTGAAACCTTATTAGATATGTCAGGTTCTTCTGATCATTGTGTTGGCAAACGACTTGCTAATTAGACTATCCAATGCGAAAACGGATAGTCAAATTTCAGAATCTTAAATAATAACATTTACCATGGATAGGTATCTAGAAACCTTATGAGCTATGAGTTATCTTTTCTTGGATGTTCGTCTTTCGATTTTTTTCTTAAACATACAAAATCATTCCCATAATTTCAAAAACTTACTTTCTATGTCCATTGGCAATCTTCATATTCGAGATTTTATTGGTCAGTGCCGAATGGCTCTCTCTTAAGCTGCCAACACCATTCACAGGGCCATTGTTGCCTTCAAAGACTGCTGATGTGGGGGCACTGGCAAAATTAGGCTGCTTCACTGGCGTTGGCTTATTGATCACAGTTGGCGTTACAGTACTTTGGCCGTTGAATGACGGTATCAACTTGATATCAAGGATATCTTGTGCCCTGAAATAATGATTCCATTGAATTCAGTAACAAATAATTCTTCCAATAAGGACGAACAAAATTCAAGAAACATTTTATACGTAATTTACCTTAGAGTAATTTCGGCATCTTGCTTTCGCAACGGGACTCCATTGCGGAAAGCACGTATGATGGTTATGTGCTCGACACTGATGTCTTTGATCATGCCTTGGAAGACGCCCAGCTTGTCGTCGCATTTTATCGAAACAGCACGTCCAATCCAATCCTCATCCATTGTACACAATAATTCTCAAAGAATTCAAAATTTTTAATTTAAAAACTTTACAGATCTAGGGAGCCACAAGCAAGAACAAGGATGGATCAGACAGATGAATTTTTATAAAAATTTTGCTCTGAAACGCAATAAGAGAGGGGAAAAGCGACTACGACTACGACGACGACAGTACCAAGATTTTTCTGTTTTCACCACACCACGCACAAATCACACTTTGGTTAGGAGAGAATGGATAAGTTCTTTTTTTTGTTAATATTTTCCTGCAGAAAACCCGAATATAGGTACTTGTGGGTCGGGGAAAAGTAATTGTTTTTTAACTATTTGCAAAGGCTATTGGTGTGAATGTATTTTATATGCCTTTTTAAGGGCTAAATGCAATTTATTTGCACGAAATACTTTGGTTAAATAATTTTACACTTTCTCATTCGAACACAACACTTTTGACACAGTTCCAATCTTTTTTTTTGATAGAGATGTGCAAGTGAAAAGGTAGTGTGGTGATAATTGTATTGGTCGAGAAAGTACTTTTCTGTGGAACAGTTGACAAGTGCGAAATCTATTACGTCTTAGGACGAACATCTAATCTACCTAGTGACGTTTGAAGCTTGACTGAGAATGCGCCGAGATAGAGTAATGATTATTATTTTTACTACGGAAGTGATTTTCTACTGAAAAAACGGAAGACGGAAGAACATTATTTTATACTTAAATTTATTACAGTTTCTTAAAAAAAAACAATAATATTATGTGCAAAAGTAGTTGAAGAAATGCCTTTATGTGCATGAATTTAGAGGAAAATCCCGATCAAAAATTACAAAACTGAATCGCAAACGCAAATTTCGCTTTAGTATTTCTTTTTTACCTTTAAACGTTCAGAGCTTCAAATTTGTGTTTCTTTTTTCGTTCTGAACGTGTTCTGAGCTTGTTTAGAGCACGCTCGGTGAACTCAGAATAAAATAACTGAGCAGACAGTTGAACGCTGAACACAAGCATTAGACAAGTGAAATTGAAAAAAACAAATCTGAAATAGTAATTAAAAGTAAATGTTTGTTTGATTCTAATCAGTTTTTCCATCTTACTTTTACATTTTAATTCAGTTTCTTATTTTTGTAAAAGAAAATGATAAGGTAATAGACAAAATTGCAAATAGTGACAACTAGGTGTTTTAAAAAGAATTCTGTGTGTTCAGAACACGTTTTGTTCAGAGCATGCTCGATATGCTCGGATTCTGTTCAGAACTCTTTTCTGAGCGTAAGAAAGACTTGGTATCACTTATTTTCTATTCCATTTTTTTGAAAGAAAAACCTTTTCAAAACTGACATTGCTGTCAAAAAACTAGTGTTTGACATATATTTCTGAAAAAAGTAAATTGAACGTTTTGGAATCGTATATCTCGTTTGATTTTTCACCAAAAAATTAACAATATTAACTTCTAAATTTATCAAAAAATATATTCTTAATTTATTCAAAATTGCACAATGTCTGACGATGAAGATATTTCATACATTAAACGTCCAAAAACAATACATTATGGATCATTGGAAGAAACCGAACGTAGCCGGCAAGCTGCTTTGGAAGACATCGAATCCGACGAGGATGCTTATGAATCGACGAACATTGCTGTAATCGCACCTATTGAACAAAAGAAGCCCCAACCACCAGCTGCACCGCCTTCAGCAAAAATAGACGATGACTACTATGACATAGAAGCAGAAGTTTCCAAAGACAAATTGGCGCTATTAGAAGAATTTGAACGTAAGCGTCGAGCGCGCCAAATTAATGTAAGTACTGATGACGCCGAAATTAAAAAGAATCTGAGGCAGCTAAATGAGCCTATTTGTTATTTTGGCGAAGGACCTGCGGAGCGCCGACGTCGATTGAAGGAATTATTGGCTAGTTTGGGTGAGAACGCCATTAAGCAGAAGCAAACAGAAGAAGAGGAACGCAAGCAACTGCAAAAGGAACAAGAAACAACGTGGTACCATGAGGGACCCGAGTCTCTTAGGGTAGCCAGATTTTGGATCGCAGATTATTCCCTGCCGCGTGCTAAGCAACGCCTGGAGAAGGCAAGGAGTATACTTGAATTGCCCAGTGCAACGAGAGCTGGGAGAATGGTGGAGCTACAAAAGCGACTTCAGTCACTGGCCCCGCTTTGCAGTCAAGTTGGTGACACTCGGCCAGTCAGCGACTGTGCTTTTAGCGAAGATTCGACCATGATGATGACTTCTAGCTGGTCAGGTTTGTGTAAGGTCTGGAACGTTCCGGACTGTGATCTTAAGCAGACTCTTCGTGGACATTCCAGTTACGTGGGGGGAGTGGCCTTTCGACCAAAAGTCAAAGTGGACGATACTAATGTCGTTTCTATGGCTTCGTGTGGACACGATGGGGCTGTCAAGCTATGGTGTTTTGGCAGCGAGGAGTCTATCGCTGATATCACTGGACATATGCCTCACAGAGTCTCAAAACTGTCATTTCATCCCTCGGGGAGGTTTCTCGCAACAGCATGCCACGATTCCTCGTGGCGATTGTGGGACTTGGAACAGAGAACAGAAGTTCTTCATCAAGAAGGACACGCAAAAGCTGTGAACTGCCTGGCATTTCAAACTGATGGCAGTGTTATCGTCACCGGCGGTCTGGATGCCTTTGGTCGTGTATGGGATTTACGAACTGGTCGATGCATTATGTTTCTTGAAGGTCACCTGGGATCGATATTTGGCGTGGACTTTTCATCGAATGGATATCACATTGCCACCGGCAGCCAAGATAACTCCTGCAAAATCTGGGATCTACGAAGAAGACAACCAGTATACACAATTCCCGCCCACACAAACCTTATATCGGATGTAAAATACGAACCAGATGGTGGAAACTTCTTAGTCACAAGCAGCTACGACTGTACTACCAAGATTTGGTCAAATAAAACTTGGCAGCCGCTAAAAACACTTCTAGGACACGACGGAAAAGTCGTGAGTGTCGACATTGCAGGAAACTCTCAATACATTGCAACCACATCGTTCGATAGGACTTTCAAGCTGTGGACTCCAGAAGGCTGACAGTGGAAGATATTTATGATTTTTTATACAATTATTATGTGTTTGTTAAAAGGAAATTTGTTTTCAATTTAAAAATACTGTTAAACGTTAAACAAAATGCCAAGTAAAGACCTCTAATTAGACGAAATAAAGATATGAAATGTACCTTTCAAATTAATGTATTGTGTAGTTTATTTTAACATTGAAGGATTGAACAGTAACGGTAAGTATTTAAAATAGCTAAGTTATTTCAAATTAATACAAAATACCAGGAAATTATTCATACGAAAGTCCGAGCTTTTTCTTAGGAAATATTTCATACATTTTTGGAGATGGAAAAAGAACAGAGAAAAAAGTTTAAAAAATTTAAATTAAAAAAATCTTTGATTTCCCTTTTATGCTTGTGCCAAAAAGAAAAACTTGTACGGGCTGCTTAAAAATTTTGTTTGTCTATTCAAATATTGTTGGCCTTTTTGTTTAAATTTATATTCACAAGTCAAGCCAGAATTGTATTCTGTTTTATCTGGCTGGGGCAGTTTCCAACCAAAGAACCATGGTTGGGTTTTTTGACAGAATATTAAGTTTCCAGACCCTGAGTTGATCTAATTTTTAAACAACTTACTATTTACCATATGATTGCGGTTACTAATTTGTTTTCGAATGCCCCTGGCGATGTGAAGGTATACCGCATTTAGATCGTTATATTGGCAATATCATTCACATGAACCCCGAAATACTCATAATCGCATTTTATAATTTTGTATCGTAACCATTTTTACGAAACATCTCACAGTAACCCTTAACTTTTATATGAGATTTGGATGGACATCTCTTAAATGCAGATATGTAAATCTTAACTTCAATATTTAAAGTAATATTGTTTCTCTTTTATCCATATTATAAACAAATCATACAATTAAATATTTTGTTCTTGAAGTTTAATTTAAAAAAAAGAACAAATTTAGTTTTTCATAGGTTTTATCAAATTTAATATTTTTGTCAGCTTAAGACTTATCCATTAGGTACGTTCACATTTTATTAGTTAACCTTACGCTTACACACTACATAGATGTACAAAAATGATTAAACATAGGTACAAATTACATAATTTGTTAGGTATTTATGTATAATTTTTTGTTTTTGTTTAAAATTTCTTCCACAACTGGAAAGTTATACAAATCTATGGAAACAAATTAAGGAAAACTTCTATTTTTTATTTATGAAACAACAAAAAATAAAATAAAACTAAATAATTTTATATAGTAAACTATAAACAAAAAAATCTATAATATTTAACTAAAAATTAACTACCACAGACAGGTTGCAATATTCTCTAAAAAAGAAAAAAATTAAAAAAAAACATCTACAAAATTTTTCACACACTAAAATGTATGGATAAATGTGACTTTATATATAAACATCTATTTTCTTTCATTTAATATTTAATATTTTATGTAAATGTGATTTGTTTCTTATTGAATTTGTTTGAATTGTTTTGAGATTATTTATGTGTAGTTTTTACATTTAACAAATATAATATGTATATTTTTATAAACTATATACTTAATAGATAATAATAAAAAAATAAACAAATTGGGCAATGTTGTTTAGTTTTAAAAGTTGTTCTTTTTTCTCTTTTGATTTAAAGTTTTTTTTTTTTGTAATTTTTAACAATGGCTTGAGGTCATTTGCTGGTTTCGTATAAATTAAATGTAGTTTATTTTGTTTGTTTTTTCAAAAGAAAAATGCTTTTTTAAATGCCATTCTTAGACTGTTGTGTCTGGAGCTGTTATTGGTTTGATTGCTTCAGGATCAGTTTTGTCTTCTTCGCCCTCTTCGGGAGTGATGTCGATGCGATGTGCTTTGGACCAAACTACAAGATCCATGAGGAATGCTAGAAACATTATGCCAGCAGTAATACCTGCAAAACATTATAAATAAACGGTGTTGAAAAATAATCTATAAAATATATTGATTTGAAAGTTAATCATTTTTCAGAAACCGGAAGCATCACAAAAACATGATTCATTGAAATTACAATTTTTCAATGGAGCTTATAATAAAATAAGAACTTATTCTACTTAAAAAAGTGTTCTTCAAGACATTTGACTTATCCGAAAAGTCGGATATGTACAAAAATTTAAATAAACAAAAACATCCAACTCACCCAAGAAGTTATGTCTAAATGCCTCCACGTTGTATAACGAGCAGGCTCCATGCTTGCCACAAACAGTTTTCCACACCAGACATGCCGAATCGACCACTGCACCATATATAATTGGACACGGAACATTGCCAAAAAGACCAATAGCTGATTGTATCACACCCATTGCCATGGCTTTGTCAAAAAAAAAAAAAAAAAAAAAACGAACAAATTAAGTTGAATTTTAGGCCAAAATGTAATTCAAATTACCCTTCGGATGCGTGCATCTCATAATCAACAACATGCTGCCAACTTCCGAGGTCGAATGCATGAACACACAACCAGCGAAAATAAAAATGAATGCAATGAAGTTTTTGCAGCTACTATCACAATATCCACTAGTCGCTTCGTAGGCCTTCTGCTCTTCGATGGGCACATCAGGAATGCATTCGCAATTCGAATAGACCGTCCTGTTGTCACGCACCTCGAAGGATGTGCAGCCAGCATGGCAGGACGAGAAATATGTTTTTCCGTCACTTCCACAAATCGGTGCGAATTTCTCCATATCACATGTGCAGTTAAGATTACATGTCGGCTCAAAAATTGCCGCACTTCGTAGATCCAATAAATAAAATTAAAAAAAAGATCTTCGAAACAATTTCCAACAAAATATTTCAAATGAAAACCTCACGTTTGACTTGAATCCTTTTTAAGCCCGGCAAAATCGTTCATATTGCATCCTACGAACATCAAGACCACCATTCCACAGGCGTATACGAATGCAGTGAAGGCAATCCACGCTGCCACTGATCGGGCAGTCGGTTTCAATTTAAGGATCACAATTCCAGAAATGAAAATTCCGATTCCCATCACAAGGATGCCACCAAACGCGGCTATAAGATTCGCATCGGCTGCTGGCAAACGAAATTGTGTTTCGAGGTACTTTGGTAGGAACGTTGTGAGACCAGCAATTGGCAGTAAGTGAAAGACGCTAGACGCTGTGCGGAACATTAGAATGTCGTTGCTCAGTTGTCTGCGTACTGTTTTTGGAAAATCTGTTCAAATAAAAAACGACAAGTTTTTGAAAAAAAAAATTGAGAAAAGTTACAAAATAATGGCTTTATTTACCTCTTAATCGGGGTTTTTCTTCTGGCTCAGAGAGTGCAGATTTCTCCGACGCTTTGTCTGGCACACGACGTCCACGCAATTGTTTAGGGAAGCTAAACATAGCAATGGATGCCAACATCATAAGACTTCCAATTATGACTGGACCTGGAAAAAACATCCTTTGGTTAAAATATAGTATACAAAAAGAATACAAAGTATATTAAGTGGAAATCGACTGCTTACCAAGCCACCAAGCACCAATCCATCTAGGGTCTGTAGCATCAAAGCCTGGCACTGTGAAATTTACATACCAACGCGTGCAAAACGATCCGACTATGAATCCAGCTGTTGGTCCAAGAATCCTAACGCCAATCGTAATTGCTGTTGAATAAATCAAGAACAAAAAATAGAAACATCCTTTCAATTGAAGAACCCAAAATACGAGTAATTCAAAATCGCATGTTCTCACCCATGTAAATTGGCGACTGTCGACTGGCAACGTTGTCGTCAATATACGGAATTCCCAGAGTCGCTACTGCAGTCTGTCCAATTCCAGAACTCAGTAAACTCACAAAGAAAATACAAAGAACAATAACTGTGATTTTTGAGTGTGATGCTTGTTCCAGCTTCATATCTTCCTCGCAATCCGAGTTCGAGTTGTGCGTCCCATTGCCCGATACCAGGCACAAATTCAAACTGTTATCCGAGCTCACAGAGCTCAAAGTGTATCCCAGTCCACTGGAATTCAGCAAATGTTGCTGATTTGCATGAATGCCACCCAGAGACGATGGCCCAACATTTCCTCCATTCATGAAAGCTGTTGAATGCATAAGCTGTTTGCCGAAAATAAAATGTGGCAATGCGCAGGAGAACGAAGCTATCGCGAAGATCACCATGCCACAGGCAATCCATCGGGGGCGATGTCCACGCCCAGCGAAGTACGTCAGCAACATTGCCGTACTGATCTGACCCATTTCACTCGCACTCAACAGCAGCCCCGTCGTCCTCGACTTGATTTGGAACAACTTCTCAATCGTAGTTATCACGCTGACAAAATACGTCATATACATTCCCTGCAGCACCCACGCCAGCAGGAAAATCACCATGAAGACGTGTGTAGAGGCGAAGTTTCGAGCCCATCGTGGCCTGAAGCCAAACAATCCACAGCCAGATTCCATTTCGGGCAAGCCGGCTCCATCGTCATCACTGAGTTCATCAGAACGTGTCGGAATAATCTGTGGCCTGTACAAGCCACCTGTCAGTGGGTCCTGTTCGTCGTATTTGTCCGAGAGTCCCAGACCGTTCTTGCCATTCATCATAGAGCCATTGTTGTTGCCCTTTGCTATGTGCAAGCCATTTTTAAGATTGTTTATCTCCTCTGAGTCCTTCCACTCGTTGTTGTTACTCGGGCTGTACAACTCCGTGGTCGGATCTGGCGGTGTGGATTCTGTTTGCAGCAGTGGTGTCCAGACGTGCCCTGAGTCTCGGCGAGCATTGCCATTACCATTACCATTCACAACGTTATTCGTTCCATTTGTGTTGCCATTGTAGCCATTTGTACCGCTGCCATTTTTCGTTCCGTTTTGCTCATTCTGGTGACTCTTGCCATTGCGCTGATTGTGATGCTGATCGGAGGCTTCATTGTTCTGACCCGAATTGGGATGCATGTTAAGCCACTTTTTCTTCTTAGTGTTTTTCAAATCGATTTCTAAAATAGACGGTGTATTTGGTCCCTCATTATTACCAGGGCTCATAGCAAGATGGCTTATTTTTAGTGTCTAGAGGTGGCTTCTTTACTTTTGTATTCCTGAGTAAGGTTTTATGGCAGTGTAGATTTATCTAGAATCAAATATAGAACAAATAAAATTATACAACAATTGTTTTTTCGACGGATTGAATTATTTTTAAAAAAAAAAGCTTAACAAACTTTAAGAACAACTGTACTGGATTGCTGCAATACTTTCACTATTATGCTTAATCGTTTTCATTTAAAAAGTGAAATGAGCTTTTGCATGACAAAGACTGCGACGGCGACGCACGTCGACACTGACGATGCAAAGTCACCTCTTGGTCTTATCGTACTTTTAGCTCAAGGTCCTTTAAAATGCAAAGAAAAAAAGTGAAATAGTATGGGACGCTTGAACGTTCTGCACATGCATTATAATATACAAGTCGAAAGTGACAAGCAAAGGTCTGGGTGTTCGTTATCAGCTAGTATGGCCAAAATAATGTGAATTACTGCGAAATTGTGAATAACAAACAAAAAATAATCTTAAAATTCATCAAGACTACTGCAGTTAAATTGAGAGAACATAAACATCACCCTACGGCCGACTAAAAAAAAGTACGTATACGCCATAGTGAACGCCCCATAAGATGATCTATGGGGCGTTCACTATGGCGTATACGTACTTTTTTTTATTATTACATTGTGATTTATTTTTTGAAGTTTTAAATATAGGAGTATGTACACATTTAGTAACATAGGTTTTCAGACTTACGAAGTCCGTTGGGATTCCCTAGCAGGACAAAGGGCCTCCACTCCATATTCATACATACATAAGCATATTCATTTTTGTTCAGACATCTAAATTACATTGTTATAATTTTTTGGGGAAATTGTTACAATTTTAATATGTATCTAGTGGATTATTGTTCAGTCCAACTGAATGGCTGATCATTGTCCTTTAAGATAACCCATTATGCACGTTCAGTAACTTATGATTCACCATGTGCCATAATTTCTGGTAAGATATATAGATACTTTCTAGCACCGAATCTTTAGGATGTGATAACTAAGAAGTCGAAAATATAAAGTACCAAACGAAATTTAACTGAAGTTCTAAAGTTTAGAAAAAGTAGCAAATGCAGTGATATGATAGGGTGTCCGACACTTCCAAGGTAATTGTTCAATTGTCTGAAGCAGTAATATACGGAGCAGAGCAGTTTGTGTTTGTTGTTGCCTTGTTTCCATTTGTTCTTAAGCTACTCTATTTTCTATCCATTGCAACAAGTGAAAACAAATTTGAATGAACCTGAAAGGACAACGTATAGCTTTTGAAGGCTTCTTTTACCACCAACATTATCTATTCAAATCTTTTCTGATAAATATAAAAATTAACTTTATTCTGCAGATTTTTTTTTTTGAAAATTTTTCAAACTTCAACTTCTTTTAGTTGCTATGTTTCTGATTAAGAAAATGCACCCTACTATTTGCTCGATGAATCAAAAAAGAAAAAACATAAAAATTGAATAAATCAAAACTGATAATGCAAGTATGCATGTGTGCAGGGTTTTGCTTTTTTGTCTTATTTTTGAAACAGAAATTTTAATAAAAATGCACATACATATATGTACTGTACATACCAACTGAGGACTATCTTATCTTAAAAAAACTTTATCCATAAATAATTAAGTAAATTGTATCGTATCAATAATAACAACGTAATACAAAAAGCCGGTACAATATAATATCAACAACTTCACGCCAACAACAAATACATATGTGCAACAATATACGACAACGACACAAAGACACAAATTAAACGTACATCTTCGTCCCAAGTACTTGTTCTAAAAACAAATCAACTATTTGACATTTGTCGATTTGACATTTCGTTCTGATGACTTTTTTCTTGTCGAATGTCGTTTGAGGTTATTCTGGTGTGAATAATGTTTAATAATTCGCGACGACCAATTATTATTTTCCACAATCACTATGTAAATTGTGTTTTTTACTATTCTTCAAATTTTTTTTGAAGAATTTAGGCTTATAAATCGTCTCATTTATGACATTTCTTCAATTAACTTCGACTTTATTTTACAAATATATTACTTTGCCTTAATGCTGAACAGTCACACATGACCTTTGATAACACTAATTCACAAAATTTCACTAATAATAGCTTTGTTAACCTTGAAAATTAAATTTTAAATTCTCCATTTGAAGTTGTGTTTTGGATTTGTTTTTATTCAATCAAATTTATTTTTGCATTTTGATTATATACAAAATAAAAAAATGCTGCACGCTGGCGATGCCGTGCCGGTCGCACCGAATACTAATGATATGATAACGATAAGAACAAAAACAAACGTTTAAAAAAGCAGTTTCAATATTTGAATAATAAAATTAAAAACGTCGCCGTCGTCATTGTTGTTATTCGAAATGAATTTAGGTGAAATTTTAAGCTTTGTAGATTAAGTTGCCTTGTTAAACGTATAATTATTGTACATACATACATAAACATGAATATGCATGTATAAATCAATTTATTTGCGAGGCTCGTGCAAAGCAGAGAGGCTGGAAGTGTTTCAAAAATAGGAATGTTTGTTGTTTTGCATGTGCGAACTAGGAATAATGGTGAATTTTGACATTTCATTCACATAAAAGACGGATTTTTGAAATTTGTTTAAATGTTATGGATTGTTATCACATTAAAAATATTGAAATATTAATTTTTATATTATAATTGAAATAAATTTCTTCGAGAACAAAAGAAAAATAGATCTGATCGGAAACTACGACACAACTTGAATGACCTTTCAAGCAATTCTTTGTAATGACAGTTGAGATGTATAAGGACAAAAATGTGGACTTTACCAAAAGTGAATTAACTTTTCGAATTGCCTTTAGATCGCTAATATACTCAGCTATAGAAAAACTGCAACTACACCAACAAATAAACCGAAGTTTAAAACAGACTGAGAAGTGTCAAATACAAAAAAAAAATATGTAGATTAAAAATTCTTACTTTAGGAATACTTATAGATTAGAGTAGCCTGTATTTGGAAGGAGCCATCAAATCATAAACAGAAGATGTTAAAAACATTTTTATGGTTTTAAATAAATTCAAAAGTCTTAAATCTGATTTTGTGCATATTAAGTATGTAAATATCACCTTAAATGCGGCGAAAGTGACAGAACACAAACAAAAGATGTTCCTTATCTATGATTTACGATCAGACAAAGAAAAAAAAAAAAAAAAAACCTGATTGAATATTCAACTTGAAGAATTGTACATTTCTATATGTATTTATACAGTATGCATGTATAGAGCATATTTTAGTAGTTCCTCTTTCAAAATTAAAGATACTAATTTCATTAATTGAAGAAAAAAAAGTGCCGCGAAATGACGAAACGACGAAACAACTCGTGCTAATTCTATTTACTCATTTTGTCACGCCATCTCCATCACATCGCATTGCCATGCCAAACGGAGTCTGAGTTAAATTGAGCACGACCCGCCAATTTTTTGCGTTATTTATTTTTTTTTTTTTGGTAAATTTTTACTTTTATTTGGCGGACCTTTGCTCGCGCCATTATTTATTCCTTTTTTGATGTTCTGTCTTCATTGCGAAATCGAATGAAATAAAAGACAGTCCGCTTTGAATGGACCATGGAGTGACATTGAAAATTATAATAAACCAGCTCTTATAGCGATCATTTGTGATGTTGTCTCTAAAGCTACATACATATGTAAATGTATGTATGTATTCGATTCGCATATAATTGCATCTGATTCTATTTGACGTCTGTCAGTGATTTTGATTAGTTTTTATTTTTTTTATTGCTTTAAAGTTGAAGGAAAAATAAATGATCAAAACTATGCAATGCTTTCAAACTAACCACACAGCTGCTTCGTTGATTATTATCTGACATTGAACTTAACATTGAACTTGAATTTCAATTTTTTTTTTTTTTAATATTGCTCTTGAAGTCATGAGGCAATAATTTGTTGATAGGCAAGTGGACCTCGAAATAAAAATTTGATTTGTTATATTTTATTTTAATATTTTTTGCGCATTTAATTGTTGGTAGATTAAATATAATAATCAATTGATGCAACGCTAACGTTAGACATTAATGGTTAGGTTAACTTCAGAAAATATAGAATTGCTGTCATCATATATATATGTACATATGTACTTATATCTTCTTTACAAGAGCAACCAACTTCATTCCTCATTTTGTATTTATTTTCCTTCATCTGACAGGACTGTCATAAATGTGTTTAAACTTTTTCTCAGAACGCTCAGTCTTTTTCAACCGAGCTCATTGATCACACTCCCAACATTCGGACACCGTCCTATAATATCAAAAACGTCAAAGAAGAATTGTCATTAGTCGTCATGTACGTCGTCAGATTCAACTCTTATTAATTTGACATCCACTTATATAGGACTCTATAAATATTTTGTAGTTTTTTGACAGATATTATTTTACTATCTTCCAAGTTTGAGCAGTTTCAGAATCTAACCGACATGAAGTTATAATGTTTAGTCCATTTATATTTTTTTCTAGAAACGTGCAAGAATTAAAACTTCACATTTTGGGTTAGATTTTGTATATGTACTTTCAGTGTGTGGAATAACCGCAATTGGAACATAAAATACCAATTCTAATGCAAATTCCACATTCCATTTTGTTTCGAAATCTGTAGTCATGGGTCACGACAGACGTTTTTCAATTATTGAATTGCAGGAAATAAATTGTTTCTTTTTTTTTTGCAAATCAATCAACTTTTAAGCTGAAAATGTCCCTAACACAAGCATTTGAAACATACATAAATAGAGAAACAAAATAGCATCATCCAAGAATCCACTCCAAGAGTTATGTTATAATCTCTATAGCCTCTAGCGCGACATCAGCCTTTGGTCCACGGATGTGACTAAGTCAATACGGAATGCACTGAGCTTCTTCCATTCTTAACTTAAAATGGAAAAAAAAGAAGGAAACCCTCAAATGTGGTAACACAAGTCTCTAAGTTTACTTTAGTGATTTGTTTAGCCACTATGTGGTCTATGGTCTTTAAAGGAAGATATTAGGCTCATTAGAGTTTTGTATATCTAGAAGTGCCAAAGCAGGTTCACTCATGTCCAACACAAGATCAACAAACTACCAAAAGCATTCACAATTCACATATTCTTCGTATACGAGTACTCTGATGCCTGATGCCTGATGCTATTGCCTGCCTTTTGAACAGATGATGATGATGAAGGTATCACAAGAATAATCGTGTGAATGAATCATTCCAGTGTCTCGAGAGATGATTGTGTGGCTCTTGCCATCGCACGAGAATTATCATGCAGAAGAATAAGCCAACAGAGCACAGAACAGCTAAAGCATCAGTTATGGATATGTGTATATATACGTATGTATTTCTATATGTAGGTACATAAAGAAAATCGCGAATGCAACGCATTCCGTAAAAGTTCAATGCGCTACCTGTGGTCAGCACAGGCTTCCAGCTCCAGCGCAGCGTCATCATTGCATCGCCAGCCTATACCTATACCTACCTGTCTCGTAAAATACATATCTTTGTACATATAGTATGCCCAGGCCCACAGTATAAACGTCGAAAAGAAAACGAAGATGTCTTTTCTGTCTTCATCAAAGCTGGACTTTAGTCAGGCTACTCTGCTTGACCAGATTACCGTCGGGGAGCGTTTGTGTGATTCTTTAAAATTTTTGTTTGCCAAATTAGTTATTCGATGGTAATTCATGATGGTTGGATTTTTTCGGCTCTTTTGACATTTTTTTTTTCTTGTGAACTGCTTGATGCTCGTTCTGGGACGCTTCAAACAAGCAGAATTATATTGGCTGTCGTTTTTCGAACTGTCATCTTAAGAAGGAAATAAACAAATTATAACACGCAGAGTTAACGAATGAAGATGGCTTAATTCTTCGTTAGGTTTTTGACTGTTTTTGTTAAAAACATGTAATCAGTCTCTGGTGTCATTGGACAGAATGACAGGTGAATATTAGTTTATCAATTGGCAATCTGGAAGCAGAAAAAAGCATTCTGAATGCGTTCAATTGGGCAAAAGTGACAGTTCTGATTCTGAAAAAGAAGAGATTTCTTTTCTGGATTTGAAATCAGAAGCAAAAACAGAATCACTCACACATTCAAAGATTTTAAATGTCACACTTGATAAATGTCATATTTCTTGAATTAACCAATTGTGCGAACTGTGAAGTAATTGCTTGAAATTAAAATTAAAATATAAAAGAATGGAAAATATGTTTAAAATTGTTCCTTATTTGTTAGAAACATTGTTGGAGTCGTCTTCCTCATCTTCTTCATCAAGTGATGACGATGCAAGTGATACAGTTAAGTGAAGATTGCAAAACTTTGTGGACATAAATACACAAATGTAGTTGACACATGTCACACTTTAACAATACAGTCACACCAAACTAAAAATGTTTGAGAATTCAGAAAAACGGTTCATTTGGGATTCTGCTTCTAATACCAATCCCGGATTGCCAATTAAAAACGACATTACAACACATATTTTAACTTGTCACCTGACACAAAAAAAAAAAACTATCGAGAAATATCGCGACCTATTTTTTTTTATGGCGGCAAATAGCAATTCTATTCTACACACGTCAACATAGTTAAGGCGGTGGCGTTTTATACATACGTCTTTTTGTGCCAATAGGCGTTTTTCTTTTTTAGCTCCAAGCGGGGCACAGAGCGCTCAGAGCTCGCTCAGAACTGAACGTAACCTGAGCGCTCCGAGCTAATTAAGAAACACAATTGAGCACTGAACTGCCAAAAGCAGTCTGTCTCTGTCTTACCACATGAAGAAAAAAGTGACATAGCCCCTCTCATCTTTTTAATCCATTCGCTCGGTCATTTTTTATCGAGCTCATCGAGCGCGCCCCGAGCGAGCTCGCAGCTAAAAAAGAAACACGAACTTTTGGCTCCGAGGGCTCCGAGCTAAAAAAGTAATACAGTTCTTTTTTTTGACAGCTCAGTGCCCCGCTCGGAGCTAAAAAAGAAAAACGCCTAATGAAGCTAATAGATTTCATAAAAAGGATGCGGATCGTGTGCGTCATCGTCAGCAAATTAGTGCGTTGGTGCATTTGTAAGTTCGTTCGTACACTGAACGTAGTGGAGGTTTAGTACAACATCGTTGACCGATTTCTTGATTAAATTTGTTAAGAAAAAATCAAATTTTCTTAATTTCAAGAAACAAAATCTTTCGACTTTAAAACCAAGGCCACATATGTCAGCCTCGGACCAAATAAGAACAAGTACCTATGCATAATGTACATATGTATATGTATGTATGTATGTTACTCCAAAAGTGAATTTTAATTATTTTAATCTTCGCAATTTAGTTATATTTCACTTTCAAGGTTACACTGTCTCGATCCTCATCCTCAGAAGAAAACAAAATACGAGAGTATGAAGCTCTACAGATGCGTGCATTATTAAAAAATACTTGATGCCTGGGGTGTCGATGCTATATTCATGTTCTGTTCATATTATGCATATATCCTTGTGGTTCTCCTCAACACTCAACTCAGCGTGGTCGTTGCGTTACCATTATACTTCGTCCGTTGCCGCTGCTATTGCATCGGTCTTTTTCGTTGATCGTGCGCTGGGACACTGGGCCGCCATCCACCACCGCACCGGCCGACACTATGGCGTGTGTTGTTTAAATTCTTCGCCGATCTGTCACTTGCTTGTTACACCAAGCTGAATCTTAATTGATAAATAACAACAAATTGGCTATTTATAGAATTTAAATCGCTTGTATTCAGATAAAACATGATCTGTTTTTAATTTGTTGAAGGACTTTTCATCCCAGAGTCATCATCTTACCCATTTTATAAAAATGTAAGGGTCTATATAGATTTTAAATTATGCCGATGAAGTGGCGTGCCGCGGAGAAACTTGTGTTGATGGTAAGAAGCTAGTGGATGTATAGATAAAGTTGACATGTTAAATGCACCATTGTCGATAAATCGTTTTAATTGCAATCAGTAAACGAGTAAAGTTTGGCGTGGAGACTTACGTTGAAGTTCAAGGTTGTTCATTCTAAGATTTGCATATGTAATGTTTTACCGAGTAAATACAATTTTACTTGAAGGTTATAATTCGAGATAGGATAATAGACAAACTAAAGGATTGTTTATCCTTTGCTTCAACATTGTGAATACACCCTTTGCACAATGATTAAACTGTCAATGTCAAAACATTTAGTTCAGTAAAAAAAAACATTTCCATTGTGGTCGAGTTCACGAACGACGAACGTTTGTTTAATAATTATTTATTATGAACATTCTGGGAAATGCGTTTTGACAGAACGACTGTCACTTCATATACATATGTAAAAATAACTGAATGGGATTTTGTATGCAGCATGAGTTTGATTTTTTTTTCTTTAATACTCCTGACATTTTAAGACTTATAACAATACAACTTTGCATATTGATGGTTTATGGTCAAAAAATTAAAAAAAAAAAAAAACTAGTTGACGGCATAAAAACTCCATCATGTTGAGCTTTATGAACTTCGGTAGAGCTATTTGCTTTAGGAGTTATTATACTTGATTTTACAAAGAACCAAGTAAGTTATTCCTGTCACCTAAAATAAGCACATTGGCATCTTCAATGACTTGGTATTAAAACCGAAGGTTTGGTCTTACTTGTTGAATGTTTATAAGCAAATACTCGTATATTTGTGAAATTCGGTACACTAATTTTGAATCCGTACGAAACTGACAGGAATTTACTGAAAGGTCCTTAAAAAGCTTCAAAGTCAAAAAATTTGTCAAACTTACGTATATTGCGGGTACGAGTATTTTTGTTTGTACAAATAATAAATTTTATATAATTAAAAATTATAAATAACGTATTGATTTCCAAAAGAAAAAAATCAAAGAATAAATATAATAACAAACTGTTAAGAACAAAACAAACAAATATTTCTCACGTCTTTTGCTTGCATAATAAATAATAAGTATTAATAAATCAATATAACGGATTTCTGTTGAAAAATATCTTTTATAAAAAAGAAAAATAAAGAAAGAAAGAAATAACCGTCTTACACCTCCTTAACCAGAACAAAATAAAACACCGTTAAAAGAGCCCTGCCAAAAAAAGAAGCAAAAAAAAAAAAAACACCAACCTAATCAATCACAAATGCGAAAAACATAAATTTCCAAGTAATAACTTGTTTTCAGGATAATTTCTCAAGAACATCAGAAAAAAGAACTTCAAAAAAAAAAAACAAAAAAAAAAACTCACTACAAAAGACTAACGCATTCCAGGGAACCTGTGACACTGACGTTTGAATGACCAAAAAGAAATGACACAAAACACTCGTACTAACAAGGTAAAGTCAATATATTTATGAATGTATGTATGTACATATGTATTGTATGTATATTTTTGTGATGCGGGGGAGAAGCGAAAGGAATAAATTCGACATATCGATGGTCCCTGTGTCAACATGGTATGTCCATGGAGTACCAGATTAAAAATTATTAAGGAAAAAGAGAAATAACTTGGCACATTCGTGAGACATTGTCAATTGTATTTTTTATTTGCCAAAAAAAACAAACGCATCTAAAATTAATGAAACAATCAAATAATCTTGTGTTTTGTATTTTGTGTAAGAGTCAAAAATTCGTATTGAATATGGAGACACAACCAACATTACAAAGGCGATGCGATGGATGGCCGGCCGGGCCGGCGCGGCGGTGGCACACCTTCCATTGGTTTATTTTAATGATTCATTTGACTCGAAATGTTTTTTTCTTATAAGTTTACACGATTTTGTGTTTATCAAGTTATTTTTTCTTTTTGTATTAAAAAGGCAAAATAAAAATTTAATTTTGACATCGCTTCCTGGAATGTAACGCTCAGTTGGATAAGAAAACAAATAAAAACATTTTTTTTTTCTTGTGATTAAAATTATTCTCCTTTTAGCTTAATGGACTTTTCAATGTAAAAACTGCTCATAAAATCGTTCGAATTTGATTTTTTTTTTATTACAGGAAGACACCAGACATCAATTTTTACGTAAATATACAAATTATGTGTATCGATTTTGTAATTTTTTAGCTTGAGTCAATATTTTCACATTTGTTGGCACACATACATGTAGAAGTGGAGTTTTTATAAGAAATAAATTGAACATAGCTTTTCTGTGAATGTTGGAAGGAGGAGGCGATTGTGATTTTGACTTCTAATAAGGTCTTCCAAGCTCGTTGAAACTACACACATCTGTCAAATAGGCTGTAATTTATTTAATCTGTTTTACCAATTCATCATGGACATTTGACATCAGATGCAGAGACCAGCAAAATGTTTAGGACTGTTCGCAGTGTAATATTATAATACAGACATAGACAAAATTCACTGCATTCAAATTCAGAAAACGATCTACATTGATGTCGAATTGGGGAATTATGTTTGTTGAATTGGGTCCGTACCCGTACAAAATTCAATTGACACTCTGTTTGTGTTGGTTAAATAGTCTGACCCTAAAAAACTTTAAACTTTTAATATTGAAAGGATTAAAATAAAATAAGCCTAGAACCTTGCAAGTAGCAAAGAGAAAATATTTACTTTATATTGTTTTGTAAAATTTCAAAAGCACGGATGTAATATCAAATGACTTAAGCTTTTTTTTTATTCGTAAATGTAACGCTTCTAACGATGATAGTTTATTTAATTTTTTTATCATCCTGTTTAGAAAAAAATAAACTAAGATTGAATGTCATAATTATGGTGTAGATGTTTATTACTGTCATAAAAACTTAAAATTACACTTTCATAAATATCTACGAGTACATATCTGAAAATAGCAAAGTGATGTGACTAGGTATGTGTAAGAGTTCTAAGCTGAAAAGATAAATGCTATTTGCTTTTTTGTGTTTGTTTAGCATTGTACAGTGTACACTTTTATGATCAACAAAATTAACAATGTATACGAGCTTTGAGGTTATTTGAAGGTTAAAGGGATTCAATTGGAATTGAAAATAAATGCCAATATAAATTTTATTATGATTGACAGCAATTATTATTGTCATCTACTCTCTGGTACGTGGCTATGTGATATGATTTGATATGATATGAACTCTCGGTAGATGGTGATCTACTCGTTTTTACAGAGGAGCAAATATTATTTTATGGAAAGTGTCAAAATCATGAGATTCATTTTGATTGGCATCAGTACAATTGTTTATATTATATGAATAACTATCGAGTAATGGGAAAGAATTATTACTATTTTTTTCTTAATTCATCTGTATAAACAATTAGATTCATAAATACTTACATAAATATTTAAAGATGTGATGGACTTATGACTCACGACATCAATCTGTAAAAGAATTAAAAAAAAAATTTGTAAATATGAATTACAGTAAAAAAAAAGTCAGAAGATCAGAAAAAATTAAAGGCACATGATTTCAGCAGTTGGTATTTCTAAACTTTTAAATACAGTTAAAAAAATCATGTAATTCTAACAGTTGCTAACTATTGACAAAATGTTCCACATACGCCACGTGTACATTAAATAAACTTTAGATCCTCCTTTTTTAAGTTAAAAAACCACCGCCACTTCGGTTTGGCAGAACAGTTAAGTTTAAAATGCTTAAATCGTTATAAAAAATTCTCATACTTCCAGCCCTGCCATTTGGCGGTGGAGAAACTTCGAAGGCTTGTTTGTAGTATTTATTGTTCTTTGCTTTAATTTGGTCGTTTAATATTAAGTACATATATATTTGTTAACAAAAACAGCTTCATTTGAGAATATTTTATATCTCGTTTTTAGCTACACAGAAGCATGATATGATTTGTATTGTTTCATTCAAATCTATAAATCTATTATTAAAACAGCTTTAAACTGCAACAATATTAAATTATTACCCATATGTAAATAACTGCAACAGGTTTCTGTAAAACCGTATTAACTCGGATATAAACGTATCAATTCTGCTAACAAAAAAAAATCAATTAAAAGTCATTAGTGATGCTAAAAATCAGCTTTAACTTAAAATCCGATTTTGAATAGCCAAGCAGCGCGCGTTTGAAACAATTTAAACAAAATTATAACCTTCGCGCTATCACAAGCACAACACAACACAACAACAATGTATAACATCGCCATATTCATTTAACACGCAATTGCATTGGAATACGTAGATATTAATTAACCTCAATTTTAATAATTAATTATTATTACTGTTGTTTTTGTTGTTATTAAAATATATTCTTTGATGTCTGATGTAATCAGCAAACAGAAAACAGAATAACGTGTACCTATGTACATGAATGAATGAGAATATTAGGGTTCCAAGAAATTCTTATTTATATGCCTTTTTCGATTTTTAAAAAAATCGACCAAGGAAGTTTATGTTGTTGTTGCTCGATTTAATGTAAAATTAATCTACTTCTATCAAATTGACATTGTTGTACAAAAATAAATACAGTGAGTATACAATATTATACTCGGAGAAAAGAATTACCATTGTGCTGATATGATCTTGTTCTTGACAGCTCGTCCCAACACTATGACACATCTATAGTGAACTAGGTCAGTGAATATCATTTATCCGCTTTGCGAACTTGCGATTCGCTATCGCCAATGAGCAGCGAAATGTAGGTACTCGTTGGTCGTTGCTATCTCAATTTAAAAAGGTGAATTCGAAAGACGAAGATTCTGATGCCGGGCGGTGGCGACGTATTTCCCGTTTACTGCGGGGGAGAAGATGCTAATAAAAATGCATTACTGGTCGACAGCAACAGGCGACCGAAGAATAAATGCTTACGCATGATCTCCAAAACTGTCTCTACTACGTGCTTCCCTCCAGTCGCTGTATACAGTGCACACTCACCCCAAAATGAAAACGAAAACGGATCTGACAGCAAAAAAAAAAAAAAAGAGGAGAAGAAAATCCAATTTGAAGTTTTGCGTGTTTTTTCACCGCCATCCACCGCTTGGGGTCCGTAAACTTTTTTACTTATGCGAATGCCTCGCCTTGATCTCAAATTATAAATACGCACCACTTAAATACAGATACTCGTATGTTTGTATTTGGAACGTCGAAGTGATAAATGGATCTTTGAATATCTATGCCCGTCTGTTGGAGCATTATTTACGGAATCCGAGAGCAAAAAGATGTGCAGTGTGCAGGTTGCTGTGCTGTTCTCTGCTTTGCTTTGCTTTAGTATATTATGCTATGTGACCAAGTTTCTGACAGCCCACTGATAGATGGAAAAATCTGACGGTGCATCGCACGATTGGTCGGTTCGGTTTGGTTTGGTTTGGTTTGGTTTGTTTTGTTGGTAATATCTTTTTGAGATCGAGACGACAAACATGTAGAAATAATAATAATTATTATTTCATGTGTTTACGCAATTTGCAATGCAATAAACTCACTAGCACACTGACCGGATCAATGGCATTTAGAAGACTATACTACGTTTTGGCTTCTTCCCATATCATCGATGAGTTTGTGTGTGTTGTTTTATTGGACAGATTTGTGTAAATGGTCCGGTGATTTGCATAAAACATGCAATTTTTAGGACTTTTGGTATTTTTTTGAGGAGTTTTCTTCGATAAATATTGTTTTGTATTAAGAACTGGAATTTATGTACATATTTATTGATAATATTTGTGATTCTATAGGAGTTGTGTAGTTAAATGTTTACTCTAACGCTTTCAAAAACTGCTTAAAAAAATTAGACGGTGTTCACATCTGACTACTCTAAGTCAACTCATTTTGACGTTTTATCATTTAATTTCGCTAAATTAATTGTTTTCTTTATTAAACTCATTGTGACCGATTAGAATGAAAAATAAATAAATTTATTTATAATAGACAAATTAATAACATTTAAAAAAAGAATTCGAATTCATACATACAGTTACACTTCAGTGTTTGAAACTATATAGTTTGCGAACTATACGTCAAATTTAAATATTGGATTGGTTATACCAGTATACCTATTTAAGTCAAATCATGTACCCACTTATAGGTAATACACATTGTTCAATACAAAAAAATGGATTTAAAGTCAATATATGACAACTTACGAAATGTAATTCATGATATTTTTTAAGAACTGTCAAAATAATCAAATGACAAACTGACACATAAGTTGATTTAATGCAAAAACCACTAAGTAGAGAATTTTATTGTTCAAACCGACATATTTGTAAGAATAAGTATTATTTTAACCAACACTTTGAACTTGCACAAAATAGTGTATATTGAGAGATTGACGTTCCATTAATTCAATACGAAAACAACAAACAAATTTAACCACACATTATTACGTCAAAATTTAATGTCAAATTTATGAATAATTTGTATCATATATACATACATGATGTATATGTATGTAAGTTGTTACGATTCAGTCTTTTCAAAACACAAAACTTAGCTTAAATATTTATGCAACCAACGCGTGCGTTAAAGGCGCGACTCAACCCATCTGATGCATGAAACAAGGAATATAAAAATAATAATACGCAATCATTTTTAATTTTCAAAAAATGCGTGCATTCCAAAAATACATTTCACACGATCCCCGGTAGAACTGCATTTTTGTTGTTGTTGTTTGGATTTGTTCTTATTCTTATTTTAAATTTGTACTTATTTTCTTAGTCATCTTCGTTTCAGCTAGATTCATGCGCACTCCCGACACTTTCCCACACTTTCGCTTTAGCCGCAGCAGCAGTGATGACGATGACGACGACGACGTCCGCAACGTCGAGTCGGTCGTTGTCGAGAACGTCCAGTCGCAGTCGTGCTCGTGATCGTGGCCATGTTATGAGTCTATGTCTGCTTCCTTATATCTTTCGGTCGATTGAAGCCTGAGCCTGCAGCGTCTGTGGATTCTAATAAAAGGCCCTACAGCTTCCTTCCCCCAAAATAAATAAAAAAAAAAACAGATCCACATTCAGAAAGGCTAAGTTTCAATCAAAAGAAACCTAAAGCTAAACCGTGAGGAAGATGCAAGCAAAGAACCACGACGAAGACGCGACGACGACGCACGACGAGGAATAAAACACAAAAAAAAAAAAACAGATCGCTCTGCTTACGAATGCGGCGCAAGCGGCATCGGTTTCGGCTTCGTCTTCGACAGTCTGGTGCGCTTCTTCCCATAAGGAAGAATACTTTTTACGACGGTAATCCTCCCATTCCGTATGTTTTTATGGTTCTTATGCAATGTTGGAAGCTGGAAGAGCTAGAATAGTGTTGCCTCACTGGTGGACCACTTTGGAAAACTTGAGGGTTTTTTTCTTCTTCTTTCTTTTGTTTTCTGTTTTCGTTCTTTTTCTTACTGTTGTTGTTGAATACATAAACATGATAAATGCCATGCATAGGCAACTGCAACTGATGACGACGACGACGCACGACGAAGACGCGATGATGGTGTATTACTCTTGCTCTTGAGAACTGCAAAAGCGATAATAAAATCAGACGCATTCAGCAAAGACCAAGGAGTCAGAGCCTCAAAAGCCAGAAGCTGGTGGTTGGCCTACGCACCGCGCCACCACCACCACCAGCTTGACCCGCACCGGTTCCGTGATTTTAAAAGAAAAATAATAAAGAAACGTCTTTGGTATGCCAAATAAAAACAAAAAAGTGACTCTAATCAGCTTCAAGGCAGCATGATCGGAATGCTGGTTCTGTTTCTGTTGCATCGCCAATTAAGTTCAATAAAAAATTATAATACATTTTTTTATAACGTGTCATTATTATGCTCTTCACAAGCAATGTTTGAACTTGAAAAAAAAAATTAGCTAAGAATGGGAGGGGGAAAAGGTACGAGTAAGATATAAATTACGCTGAACATGGAGAAAAAGTTGAAATGAAGTTATACAGTGGTGCGGTTTTAACTTTGTCATTTTTTGTATAAGAAGAAAAAAAAAGGTTCACTAGACATGGGTACTCAATTTTTAGTTTTTAGTTTAACTCCTGGCCAATTTTTGCACCCCTCTTATATCAGAATTAATAATCTGAAACCTAAAATCCAATATATTACATGTCAACTATGTAGTAACTATAAGTGGTTTTTGAGATACAGCAATTTTAAAATCGTTATTGGCTGACTGACAGATCACCAAAATTATGAATAAATCCAGTTCTCGTACCTAATAAAATATAGCGTTAGAAGTCGAAGTGAATATCACTCAAAAAGCTTAAGATTTGTCACACAGGGGGCGTTGTATGCACTTTCCTAGAAATTTCATAATTGCCTAATATGGAGCAATGCTAGCTCCTTTAATATGATAGAATTTGACAGAGCCATAGAGGTTAAAGCGCGTAACGACAAAAAAAGGAAAATATAAATATAATTTATAATAAAGATATAATATTTTTGCGAGTATTTAGGCACAATTAAATGTACTTAAAATACAATTGATTTGCAGAACTTTAAAAAGCAAAGCTAGAAATTAGATTCAAATACAATATTTTTGTATTGAAAATAATAATAATTGAGTATCTGGCAATTCTACATCAGAAACGAATGACAGCTCCCAGTAATCTTATCTTGCATGTCAAATCGACATATCAACGAATGAAACATTTAAGAAAGAAGGCGAAAACGGAAACATAATATAGTAGTTTTGCAGCATTTGAGATGAGCTTGAAGTCGAGGGGAAAAAAGTTCCCATCTAATTTTGGAATTACGTTAACAACTTAGTATAAATATGTATGTAGGTGGCGCTTGTGGCGAGTAGTGCCAGCATGTCTTCTACTCTATCTTCTGGCATTCAATATGTTTAATAAATAACAATAATTATTATTATTAATCTCCTCAATGCTGCATGCTCATGCAAATTCGAATTTTCCTTATTGTTAATGTTTTAGCAAAACAAACCAAACTATAGCTATGTAACAAAACAATACTTACTCATATATCGTGTCGTCTCGTCTTGTCACGTCAGGTTGTTCTTCAATCATTTTTTAAGAGAGGTAGGTCAGCAACACCTAATTACTTCACTTAATAGTACACAACACAATAAAACGTCAGAATTGTTGCAGTTTTTTGCTGCACATTTTCTGCATCTTTTCACTCCTCAATATTTATGTATGTGTGTGCATATGTCAAACGTGTATAGGTATGCGAATTGAGTAAAAAGAGAGTGCAATACAATTGCAAGAGCAATTTTGCTAAGCTAAGCCGGCGGCTGAGTGGATGCATTTTTGCATTCACTTTTCTTTGTCTCTCATTTTGTACTTGCATATTGCATTTTCGCACATGCATGCAATGTAATGAGTGAAAAAGTACGAGTGCAAAAAGTGTGTGCCTACAGTGCAATGATTGATAATAATAAACGAGCGAGAGTGGAAAAGCAAAAGAGCAAGAGAGAGTGCAATTTTCCTTTTTCTGTGCTGCGCTGCGGCTGCCCCTACTCTGTCTCTGACTGAGCTGCTAATGTCAAAAAGCGAAAGGAAGAGAGAGCGTGTATTTGCAATATAACGATACTAGTATACAGAAGAGGCAGAGTGCGCCGATGCACTTTGCGCAATGAAAAAAGCATCTTTTATGAAAAAAAGAGATAAAAACATGAGACACGGGAGTGAAGCAGATGCACTGAAATTATCTACATATATGTTTTTATTTAAGTAATTTAGATTACATATATGGTATAGTGAGATGATGACAACGAACAAGGGGACTATACTCAAAACAACAAGTGCAAAGGACTCCAAATGTAATACATGTAATTGGGTTGGGACTAGGGTAATAAAAAGAACAGTGCCCCATAGGTTTTTTTTCTCATCACGAAAACCGACGACGACGATGATGGTGATTGAGGAGAGTTAAACATCAATATTCCGAATGGCGATGACATTTAGAGCCCCACCCTTATACCAGACGAATTTGTGCACAAAATTAAAAAATGTATTATTGTGTTTCCTCCATAAATGGACTAGTTTTTTCGTCATTTGCATGAATTAATTGGTTTAAATTAAATTTTAAATTTCAATTTTGAAAAATGCTGGTTATGTTATAATCGAAAGCTTATTTATTATTGTTATATCGACTTTGCGAGAAAACCAGCTGAAATAATTTTGTAGATTTCAAAAATGAAACGTTTTTAACGTATCAGTCTCACGTTTTACGAATTTATTGTAAATCGAATTATAGAAACGGAAAAAAAATGAACATGAGTTCGACGTTACGTAATGACATAACGTAAGAAAAAATAATGTAGAATAATAATGACACTAGAGACATATACTTATATGTATACATCAAAACATAATGTAGGTATAACTGTTCTTCACAAAATTAGGATAACCATAAGATGGATTTTAATCTTTTTTAACTTCCAAAGCCGAAGTATGTACATATATACATATAAACATAGGTTGAGTCAACCCAAGAACTTATGAAAAACACTTAACGTATTAAATTACATATAATTCACTGTGGATTGACCAACATTTAATTATAAACAAATTTCAAACACACAATGGTACGATAAATTAATTTAATTTTTTTACTGACCCAATTATAAATGCATAGCAGATTCTTTTCTATTTCCGTAAGTCAATTAATACGTAAAGAAAAAAAAACATTTTTTCCACTTTTGTATGGTCTTTATAGACAAATTGTCAACGTTCCATTATAAGGACTTCCAGATAAAAAGGCTATCTACACTTTTGTGCATATTTTATTAATGAAGACGGAAATACTTCAATCTTCAACCCGCCTGAACCTACTTAGTTCCACTTTTGCTATAGTAACACGCGATCGGGAGCACATCGTCACCGTTTGTCGTCTTCGTCGTCGCCATCCCCGTCGTCATTGCCGTCGTTTTTGTCTTCGTCTCTATCATGTGCAATGTGCATATAACGTTCTTAAGCTTCTATGCAAGTACAAGCACATACATATCTACAAATATGTTCTACATATCAATCACTGCAAGTGCTATGATAAAATAAAAATAATCACTTTAAACGTCACAAGATGACAGTTCCACTACTAAACTAGTTCCCCAGTGCGTTAAATGTTGACAACTAGAAAAAATAAAACCCCAACTCAATGACCGTCTCTATGCGCAGTTCTTTATTTATTCAATTTGTTAATAGGGTACATGCACATGGATTCAGTATAATATCAACAAATAATCATGAATGAATAGTAGAATGAAATAGAGAAAAACAACAACAACAAAAATACATTTCACTTTCACTAATTATGTCAGCAGCAGTGTAGTGCGGTGCAATAGTAATGTAATTTTTTTTTCTCTATCTTCTTGGTTGATGGACTTTTTACTTAACATGTTTTTTTTTCTGACGTCTATTTTCTGTTTTGGCGTGTTGCACTTTTTCTTTCTACGGAATTTTAATTGCAATATAGAAAATACGCAATCGGTAATTATACGGGTACGGGGCGACGTTTGGGGGACAGTGTGTACATTTTTCATAACAAAACAAAATGAAAAGAAATTATCTATTTGATTTTTTTTTTGTTGGATGCATTTATAATGTAATGAAAATGATGAGCGTGGTTTAAGTAAACATGTTAATCTTAAAACAGCTTACCTCGGTGTAGTTTGAAATTACTGAATTTTCGGCTTCTGCAAAGAGAAAACAAAAATATAAAAGGTATAAATAAGTTTCAATATAAAAATTGTAATCAAATGTTTAATTAGATTTATAGTTTAAACTTAAGATAACATCTAAACACACTAATTAAGTTGACTTGTTAGTCTTTTTTGTGATGATATACCTAAACTGACATTTGAGAAGTTTTTTTTTATTTAACTAATAAAAAGTCTGGTCACTCCATTTATTCAAATGATACAAATATTTTTAATAAGGTTTTTTTTTTATGTAAACAACTGTTAATAGTTGATGGAGATACTTGGAACGTTCCTGTATACATCGATTTTGTTCCATTTCTAAAAAATTTCAAGTTATCAAACACACCTAATGATCTTAAATCGTTTTTACTCAACTAACAAATCGTCATTATTTCTTCCACTTACATATGTTTTGGCCTTTACAAAGTAACCAGTCAAAAAAATGACAGTTATACGTTTAACCTTTAATTTTTCTCGCATAATGCGAATATTGTGGTGATTTGACTGTGCAAATTAATAACTGGGTCCATTCCTCTGCTCAACTGGAATGTCCGTGATATTTCTGCCATTGTAGTGAAAATTCATGTCATAATGATTTTGGTATTTAACTATGTGTCAAATTTACCTCATTCACAACATTTGCAAATTCTTTGAACAGATAAGATCATTTCTTATATTTTTACTAAAATTTCAGTCAATAATATGGACAAAAATATTATATCTACACAGATAAACTTAGAATTTTATTTAAAGTGTCAAAGCAAGAACAAAAAAAAGGAACAAAAATCTGAACACTCAATTTGGCGGTACAAGTTGAAGTTTGACATTCCTTCCACGAACATTAAGCTCTATACCGACCACGACTCATACCATCTTCCATCGAATTCCAAAAGTATTTCCATTCCATCCACACTTGAAATTCTGTCGGTGCAGTTAGCGCCGCCGCGCGCCGGTTGTGGCGCTGCTGCTGTGCTGCAACTACTCGTATATACAATCTTCAATCTTCAAGAGTTTGTTTGTTACTTCTTCAAATGATGATCTGGCTATAAACAGAGATAGTCTTGGAACTTCACTTTCAACCAATAAATTTGCTTTTTCTTTTTGGTTTTTTGTATTTATTTTCATTAATTCGCATCTTCCTTTGGCTCTTAACCATATATGTGTATAAATTATATTCACATTGAGTAATAAAATATGACAAGTGAATGTACCTATCTGGCAAAAATGTGGTTCAACTATTCTTGATGTGAGGTTTTCTCATCGTGGAAGATAACCGAGTTTGTTTTGACATTTTTTTATGTTTTTTTTTTGAAAAATCATGTTATTTGGGAATTTTTATTTTCAAACAAGATTTCAGAGTTCCTTTAGCTCACACAGGTTTTCCAATCTTGTGGTGATGATTTTAAAATTTCATATTTATGATGTTCAAAATACCATCAAATCTTTGGAAGCAGAGAAATGAAATAATATCGTACTTTTTATTTGAACTGCGCGAGTCGCAAGATCGCAAACATACAAAGTTTTGTCATTGGGAACACTCTTTGCTTAGATGAAGTATGCCAGGGGCGCACTTGGAATCAATTGGCCTGTCGGGACTCTTAAGATATAGATTGACATATAATCTCAAAATTATCGAATCTAAGTTCAAATATTCTAAATGGTGCCTTAGATTTTACTTATATTGAGATCTTTTAGTTTAGAGATCAAGACAATAAATTTTTTACATTTCCACATATTTAGTTCGTAGGACTTAAGAAGTTCAAAGCCTTGTTAAGTAGGCTTAGTAAAATCAATCAATTTAGATCATGAAAAACTCTAAAAATAAAGGATTTCAAGTGAAAATAAAAGAGAAGTCTCTTTATAAGTTATAGTCACCTACTAAGAGGCTCATTGCGAAAAATCTGGCCTTCACAGCTGACTTGTCCGCCCTTGGACAGCACATTAGGTGGCAGTGGCACACAACACGAAACAACACAACACTTTCAACAACTATTTACAAAAACCTTACTGCTTGTTGTTAGTTACAAGACAGTACGCTGCTGCTGTTGCTGTTGCTGCGCCACCACCGCACCGCACCGCTCCACGCCACTCTGTAGCGTAGCAGGCGCGCCACCGCATTCGAGCACATAAACAAGAGTCCAAAAGATTTATCATGACAAAAAGTTGGCAAGTGGTGGGCCATAAAATCGTGGGTTTTTCTTTTTGTAGGCGCGGGTGACTCCAAACTCCAATGTTTAAGTTCCTCTCACTGACACGCGACACTACTTATGTGTATCTAAATGCATTTTTAAGTTGGCTCATTTAATAGTTAATTATGTTTGCACTGTGCAAGCACCTTTAAGTCGGGATACACTTGAACCCAATGGCATGAGTATCTATGTTATGGGTATGGTTATAATGAGGAATTTTGATGTTTAAATTTTTTAAAAGCCAAGTATTTCGATGTTGTGATTGTGACACGCTGTAAAGTAGATAAAGATACATCATTTCTTGTATCTATATACATTACACATATAAATTATTCATTTTAAGAATCATTTAGCCATTATAAAAGACTTAGACGTCAGTATATTTGCCATGTGGAATGAAAGGTTTATTATACTGGCGTATATCAAAGACAAAATAAAGAACTCATATAATTTGTATGCGCAGTGGGTTAAGCACGATTAGAGCCAAACAGCCAAGCCATTGGGAAATTTCGGCTTTTGTATCTATCTATGTATGTATGTATGCACATATATAGGACTGGTAGAGATACATACATAAATATATAAAGCTTAACTTAAATAGATGGAAATATTCCAACTCATTTGAATTTTGTTTCGAAATATGTTAGTTTGTGTATAAAGAATTTTGTAAGTTTTTTTTTTTTTTTTTTGGTTTTTGGTTTGGAATATGTACGATATAAAATTTGTTTAGTAGGTATTTGAAAAAATATTCAAATTTAATTCATCAGACAATAAAGCCTGTGATATGCTATGTGGTTTTGTATTTGATTGAGTTTTAAGTTGGAAGTCACTCATTTATTTAGTTGGAAATCATTCTTAAAAGTAAACAATTTTTTAATGAATCATTTTATAATTCAACAAATTGTTTACTCTTTTTTTGGGATTTCGTTTTGTGATGTTATTATTTTGAAAAAAATATCTCGAACAAACTAAAATCGATACATATGTACATAATTTATGTATTCGTTTGGATTTCTTGGAATATTAGTCATTTATTGTTTTGTATTAACTATTTGTAAAAAACATAAAACAAATCACCAATTGAGGTTAAATAATTTTTTGGTAGCGGGACATGGAGTATAATGGGGAATTGAAAAAATGAAATAAAAATTAAATGCTTATTTTTAACTAAATTTTGTTTTATTTTGTGAAACCTAAAATTTTTCACAAAATTAGTGCATACATTTTTTTTTGTATTTCTTGTTAATTAAAACATGTTAATTTTATTCCGCACATATAAATCTATGGAGTTCATATAATGCACCTTAGTTACTAAAGCTATCAGATGATACAGCATTTATATCAATGCAATACAAAGAGAAAGAAAAAACAAACAACAAATGACATACAGCAGATGACAACAGTTTATGGTCCCATATTTTGTACAAACCGCTTTAAATTTGAATCTTGATGATTAAAAAGAGACAAGTAAGAAGGTAGACATTTAAATTTTGCCAAATTATAGTAAATGTCAAACTTTCGATATTTTCGGCGTAAAGCACCTGAAAATTATTAAATATAAACGCGCCCTTAGGTTTTTGTTTAGTTAAAGATGATAAACCAACATTATATTAACCGCAACCAACTTCACACGATATAGATTTGAATATTTTATATCCTGTTAGTTGACGACATGTTCTAAATTATAAGACTAAATAAATTTGTAACTTTTATTACAAAAACGACAACAAAAATTAAATTTTGAAATGTATAAAGTAATTTAATTAAATACGCATTTTCTGTGCTTAAACTTTTAATAAAGTCTAAGAGATTGCTCGACCGGTAAGTTTTTGGTAACTTCGATTCAAAATATGTATAAAATCTTGTCTCTGAATTCATTCCGCAGCATTTGTAGAGTTTGAATACAACTTCTATTCAAACAGAGGTTCGATGGGAAACACAAGTTTAATTGACAACTAACCAACCAAGTCCAAAAGCCTTAGGGAACATTTGAGAATTTGGCCATGAAGGCCAAACAACACACATAAATCTTGCCAAATGTATTTTTTTTTCGTCTCCACCGCCACCACCGTCTGCTTCGACTCGTTTGGCACTTGGCAGATCTGCGAAATGTCGCACAAGTATCTTTTAAATTCAGCAAATGCATTTAAATTAGATTAAGGTAGATACATTTACCTATATACGAATACGAAAAGATTGTTTCCAGTTGCTCGGTGCGCTGCGCTGGAGCTTCTTGTTTTTGTCGTTAGTTATATGTTGCTCATGCTGTGTAACTTTTTCTTTCATTCAATGCTTTTTTATTTATTTATTTAGACGATGCGATGATGGGATCATTGCGATGCTTCTTCCCATGCTGATCCGCCTCCGCCAATAAATTCCTCTCCCAAAGCCTACAACATGCTGCTATGGACTTCGCTGCGCGTCCAAACAAGCGACAAGCGACTTTGGCTAAAGTCTTCGTTTATTTTTTTTTTTTATTTTTTCGAATAAGCTTGTCCGTTCATGGCTATGTGATGTTGAAAGTGAACGTTCGTTCAGTGGCTTTGGCTCCCAAGAAGTTGTATGCTACATTAAACACCATTGTTATACACAGCGCAGCGCCATCGCCATCGCCATTGCCTTCGCCCTCGCCATTCCGCCGCCCGTCCGTTTACACGAGGAGCGCCTAGAGGTGCATGCCACGGAGGTGGCGCGGCGCGGCGTTGCGGCCGGCAACACAGAAATATCTTCTCTTGTTTAGCTAGCTTGTTGCATCTTTTTTCAGTTTGTTTTTGTTTTTGTTGTTGTTGTTGTGCGTATCTTTTTATGGGATTGGATTAGAAATTGCAAGTTGTCGAGATCAAAATAGGATGTTGTATACCTATCGACGAACATGTGTGCGGATTACATTTCTAGTAAAGGTGGAGGCGCGTCTCTATAGCAATGACGACGACGAAGACGACGACGATCGATGATGATGATGCCATGTGCAATGGAACTTTTTTTTTGTTCTCCGGTTTTACCAGTTTACTTGGCTAATTGTATAAGTTCTTCATCTGGATCATCATCATCGTCTTCATCATCATCACCGCTGCTGTAGCCGTTTATCCGATTGGTGTATTGGTCGTGATGATGAAGATGATGATGATCATCATCATTTTAATCATTATTCTACAAGTCTGAAGAAATTGAAAGGAAGCCCACAATTAAGTGTGGGATTATTGTGTGGCGGTGCGGTGGCCAATCATCCATTCAACTCTTCAGCGCGGTCTCTTTTCTCTTCTGGTCGCTTATAAAAAAATGTAGATGTACATTCTCGTAATGTATTATCATCGTCATCGTTGCCAAGCGTTGCGAACTTTGTTAAATTTAAATAGACGGGCCATTTCCGTCGTTTTCGACCTAGTTTCGCTTGAATTGTTGATAGTATAATGTGTAAGTATATTATGCATCAGTAAAAGTATTTACATATATTTAAGTGCATCTAAACTGGGTGATGTGTTTGAGATAAGACAAGGAGCAACGAAAAGGAAAGTGCATTCTTTATTTTTTTTTAATTGATTTTTTAGATAAAAATGCGGAACGGACGTTGTTTGAAATTGATAAGAATTAGTTTCACTTTGACTGCATTTATGTCTTAGAAAAGAAAAAAAAGATTAGAATTCTTTTATAGAGTTCACTATTTCGGTGGAAGGCGATTTGCTTGATTTGATGTGAATTCAACAAACAATTCCATAAACGATTCAAGTAAAGTAAAAGTTTGTTCTAAGAAAACATTTATACAAATTGAAAGACGTCAACTCATAAGCTATAGTAAAGTCGGTAAATAAATTCATAACTACGCAATAATCTAATCACTATGTAAATTTTTATGTTTACCTTTTCTTATTTTAACTTTAAGTCAGTTTTTTTTTGGAAAAAGTCATCAACCCCAAGTACATACATACATAAATATATACTGTTAATGTAATTTGAAAAGGTGTATAAATATTTGAACATGACTATTTGCTAATTTTTTGTAAAGGAATTTCATGCGTTCTCACTAAACCCCAAACGCAGATACAATAATACAAAAAAAAGAAAAGAAGAAGAAGAAAGAAGTTAAGTTTCTTTAACTCTAAATTTTGTATACAAATTTAAAAAGAGCCGGTCTTTTAACTTATGAAGTTATCTACGGTGTTTTTTAAGGTGTGGTTCGTTCTTTTGGACGTCAAACTGAAAAGTCTATTTTGGCACAGCTTACAATATTTTAACAACAACAGAGAATACTTTTGTACACAGACACATGCTTCTTCAAAAAATTATAGGTTATAGGAATCTGGTTAAGCCGAAAGTTTAAAAAAGAATTTTGTCAACAATCTCGGAAAGTACATCGTTGGACGTCAAGTGTAAACAAAAACACTTTACTATTTTTTTTTCGAAATTCAAATCCGATAAAAACAAAGCAACTAGAGTTAGAGTGTGATTTACAAAAAAAAAACTTGAAACGGTACATAAAATCAACATAAACCGCAAATAGGACACAAAAAACATATCCACTCGTTATAATTTGTATTTATTTGTCTCTTCAGAATTTATTAACACCAAACTTCAGTTTTTTCTTTTAAAGAGAGTTGTAACGATATTAATCATATCAACGCCTGTTTCTTCTTCTAAAAATACAAGAGGTACAACAAAACTGTCAAATTTAAATACATTCAATTGGCAACACTGATTAAAGCTATGTACTCACTGAAACAAAAAAAAAAAATCATCATGGGTAACCATTCCATTAAGTTCCATCATGAATATTTACTGTGCTTTTCTTCTGCACAAAACTCGAATCAAATTCTGGTTTTGACTCCGAAGTTTGTGTGGCTTTGTGTTTCGTTTTGTTTTTTTTTTGGAAAGTGTGGTATCTTTTCTTTTGAGTTTGAGATGAATGCTGCATGATCTTGGTAATTCTTTGGTTTGGTAAATTGAAGTTGAAGGATTAAGGTCAAGGTTTTTTATGGAAAGTGAAGTGAATTGAAGAAAGAGAACTCGTGATACTATAATAAAAAGTGTACAATAGAAAAGATCAATACTTTTATTACGGTACTTGCTATCCTATTAGAAGAGTTCCAAAAACTTTATGTTCAATTAATTTGTTTATTGATATTCTATTATATTATATCAATTCGTATTTTTGTCTATTGCTAAACCAACGCACCATTGAACAAGTTAAAACCTCATGCGTAGGTTAAATAATAATCTAATCCACAATTTTCGCTTTCTATAACCATCATCATCATCATACAAGAGTATACCGCGCAAAATACCGCAAACCAAGTACTTCCAGTACGAGTTCGAGTACGAGCATATACGAGTAATACATATAACAGATTGTCGTTAATCGAATCAAGTTTACCACCAACACTCCTGCTGCCATTTAATATGCCAGTACGAACCGAACATTGTACACCATAACAGTCAATGTCTAACAACATCCTAGAAAGTGAATCTAAAACTGCATTAAATTGAAACTCATCCAACTGCATCAAAATGAAAGTGAAATTAATCTTTTTTTTTTGTTTTTGTTTTTGTTTTTATTTTTTATTTTTTATTTTTTTACTTCTTGAATAAATATAACTCGTAGTGTTTATAGTTGTTTGCTGTGCGCACATGCGTATTACATTTGACAAAAAGTTGTAATAAAATCAAATTACCTATCAAATCAAATTTGATATTTTTATTTTATTAACATTTATAGACAAATAGACACTTTTTCTTTTCGATTTAAAGTTGTTGGTGGATTAAATGAAAAGTTCGATTTTTTCATTGATTTAACATAAATATGAATAAAAATTATAATAATAAAAATAAATATTGATATAATGTAAGTATGTATGTATGTATTTAGAATTTATTAAAAAAAAGTACGTATACGCCTAAGTGTACCAATCACAGATAAATGATTGACCGACTGATCTGCAACGACTGAGATCAATCGATTTGACATTTCTATGACGATACAACGTCAAAATGGTTGAAAGCACATTGCAAAACTGTTATACTTAAATATAAAAGTCAAGTGTCAGATTCAATTAATTCTTTAAATAATAAGTCAATAATATTAATTTAGGATTTATTTTCATACATATAAGATCCGGGAACTTTTTAGTTGTTTTATATTTTGCATAAACAAATATTTTGTACAGCATCTTTTTCTCGCTAATACTAATGAACTGTACATACAGATAAACTGACACCTTAAATAAAACTCAAGGACAATTGAACAGAGATTAATGATCTTTTAAATTGTGTACTCGAAAGTTTATTTTTAAAAGAAACAAATCACCAACTAACTTGTGACAGGCGGATGACACAAAACACCTTAGGATACGTTGCGTTGTCTTCGTCGTATTTTCTCTCATAATCAAATCGAATATTCAGACTTTTTTTTATCTTCTGCAAAAAAAACTAGTGTTTAAAGAAAAATAAAACTCTTAAAATAATTTATGTCAACGACCCTTGTTGTACCAGATATATAAAATTTAAAGAACACAGAAAAAAAAACGAAGAAAGAAAAACATCAACGAACAATGTATTTTAAAGGTAGGTACCTACTCGACTCATATCTGTTAACTCAGAAAGTACACACAATTTGTTTGGCCATATAATAATATATGTATTTTTTTAATCCTCTCCTTTTGGTGGCATGGTGATTTCTTTTTATGATTATAAACATCACATCGACTCTGTGATGGGAGTAGGTGTTGTTAAGACAAAATTGAAGCACAAAGCCAAAAAATTAAAAAAAAAACAACACAACACCAACAAAAATAAGAAAATAAAAAATAAGAAAAAGAACTTAAGATTATTTTTAGAATGCAAATTGTTTTTTTTTTAATTTTTTGAGCTAAAAAACCCCAGAAAAGGCAATAAAAAGAAAAATTAACAGCAAACCAAAAAATGAGTTTGCGCGATATTTAAGGCAATAAGACAGAAAACCTCCCGTAGTAGGTATAGGTACGTTACCTACCTCCTCGTACATCAAGAAGAGAAAGTGGTCATGATGCATTACATGAACTAAATTTATTATTTGAGAAATAAAAAAGTAAACATTTCTTAAGCTACAACAAAACACCAAAATAAAAATAAGAACAAAAAATAAAATATACAATGAAAATGAGATCAGCGATATTGGTGGTGCGTGCTCGTCATAAGAATATCATCACAGACAAAAAATTGAGAGTTTTGCACACAATTTTTCCCTCCGCGGCAGCGGCTGCGTTGTGGTCTGGTCCGGTCTGGACAACATCCATAAACAAACGAGCCATCATCATCCCAGAGCCAGACTCAGACAGGAAAAGAATGCGCAAAAAGAAAAAAAACTGTTAAAATATTTGATATCCCTTAAGGCACTGTTCAGAATTTCGATAAAGTACTTTTGTATACGACGACGAGTACACCTTCCAAATTTTGAAGTTTATTAAGCACTAAGTGACCGCAATTTTTGAAGTCTTTTTTTGGGTCAATCACTTATTGGCAACGAAACGAAACGAAAAGGCGAGAGGTGAGTTGAATTATTGAAATACATACTTTCATTGAAAGTGGGAATTTTAAAAGCACATTGTAAATCATTTAGGCAAGCTTTCGCTTGAAATACGTTTGAAGTACTTGAGGGTACCTATACTGTTTTTGTTTCATCGTGTTCTGACACTTTTCGCACATGGAACTTTTTTGCTCCAATTTGTCATTATTAAACACTCATAAATGGGTTCGTTCAGACCACAACCACAATAGGTAGACAGATCTAAAATATTGTATTTAGCAGGCTGTCAAAAATAAGTCAGAAATTGAAATGACTTCTCTAGTTGGAGCTTATAAAGTCAAAAAAATATGTAAGATGAAATATGTATGTATGTAATATAAAGCACACATTTTTAAAAATTACTTTTAGATGCACACTCGTTAGCTATCGCATTTAAAACGATTGTTAACCGTGCTACATAATAAAGTGAGGCGTACTTTATGCACGAACATATTAAATTTATGACACTTGATGTCCTGGACTAAATTTAAAATGATGACGTTATCGATTAGTCGCCGGAAAACGTTCTGAACTCTACAAATTTAATTTTTCTTTCGCATTATTCAAAACGTCTTATTTATCTAAGACCATGACTAGTAAATATACCCGCAATGTCATATTCAGAATGAGCCATAGTTTTTGTAAATGAAAGCAAATGTCATCGTGCTTTGACATTTATGTACATAGTAGACAGACAGATAAAAATACTTCATTGTTGGTTTTCAGTAATACCTGTATGATTGAAATATAAATAAAAAACACGATGACATTTGACGTCTTTTCTATTATTTGTCACATTATGAATTGAAGTTGACATCACGAATTTTATGTTGTAAGACTTATACATATTTGTCAATGAATCCGTTCAAACAATCAAGTTGAGGAGAATTAGTTCAAAAAACATCAGTAAAAAACGAAAATTAGGGCGAAGACCACACAAATTCAGGAGCATATTATAATTCACCTCTTTAATAGCTCTATTGACATGGCATCAGCTTCCCTAAATCATTGTTAAATAAGAATACGAATTCATCTGGCAAATCTCATCTTTAAAAAAAAAAAAAAAAAAAAAAACAGATGCCAAATCAATTATCTTCATACCTATTTTGTTCTTGTTATTTTTTTGTTAGCTTTGGAAGCTACTTCGTCTTCTTCGTGGCGGGCGGCTCGATCGCACTACACTTTGTTCTTGATTCTTTTAGCAAAGGTGTCATTTTGACATGGGTCTAGTTTCAGAAGATATAACTACGATCGACGACCAACGACCGACGACGACAGCGAACATAGAAATAGGAGTATCAAAAGAATTCGAGATCACGGAAGGGAACGCCAGCCAGACTGCGCCACAGCACCGTGCGTCGCGCCGCCGGTCGCCGATTACTCCACATAACAAAAGGAGTAGGTATTTTGATTGTAAGATGAAAAGTTTTAATTCTATATTCTTGTGTTTTTATCTCCTTTTTTCTTTGAGAAATAGAAAAACAGGTGCTTACGAATAAACACGATCCGGTAATAAAAATTAGAGAACACTGATCATTGAATAGATAAACGGCCAAACAACCTCCACCTGTATTTTTTTTTTTTGTTTTTTGTGTTACGAGTATAATAATTAATTCCCCTTGTTCTCTTTTTTTTCAAATTCTATTTCCGTTTAGTTTTGTGTTTTTGTCGGAAGGGGGGAACAAACTAAGCCTGAATAGGATAGAAATCCTCAATGGAGGATTTGAAAAAAGGGAGTTTTCAAATACGGTTCAAAAATTGTAATTAAAGTTTTCAAACACGCACAAAATTAGATAAATGAGGTTAACATGCAATCTAGATTTTAAAACGATATTATTTATACCCCTAACTGTGTAAGTTTTTATTTTCGATATGTCTAATACATATGTATATCTGCATCCATATATACATTCTTCTTATCCCTCTTGCACCGAACATTTTTTTTTTTTATATCTAGGAACATGTTAAAGTAGTCACTTTAGTAACTGCGTTTATGTAGAAATGGAATAAAAGTTTTCATCAAATTTAACCTACAGATAAGACCTAAGATTGTGAATATGTATAGAGAATAAATTCTTATATCACTGTCAGTGTCAATTTATTTGTCAAAATTTAGAAGACATTTCATGTGCAGGTGACATTTTCATCTATATCGAGTCATATTTATGATGACATTTTCATATATCAGATAACAATACATATATCAATCATTAAGATTTATACAAATGTACAAAGATATCTGTACTTCGTTTTATTAGATAATTTTTAAATATGTAAGCATGTAGCTTGAAAAATGTGCAAAATCGACAAACAAGTTCAATGTTTTTATACACACTCGTGTTTGATTGCAAACGAAGGAATGTATCTGGAATGCATTTATTGCAAACAGAAAAATGTCATAATTTCGTTTTGTGATGAAAGTTTAAGTTTTAGTATAGATTTAGCTGCTTGTATTGAAAAAATACACAAATAGAACTATGAAATTTAAAGGCGTGTTTATTGATAACTTAATGTGATTGCAAACATTTTTTTCTAATGTAAAACAAATATTAATTTCGTTGCCAAGATGCAAAAGTTTTATAGAAAAAAAAAATCTGATCACTTAGTTGTTTTGAATTGTTCTCATGCCGATTAATCGATGGAAACAAAAATGTATACATTATAAGAAAACTCAACGCATGGATGAATTTTTCACGTTGTCCGTTTTCAGTCATCATAATTAGGTTAACAGTCAAACTATGGCTACGTTTTTTATGGGAATCGTCGGGAAAAATAGGAAGTACAAAATGGAATAAGATCTCGTTGGTTGTCATCTTATTTAGTGTCCTATACTCAATAGTCCAAATTGCTGCATTTACATTTGAGATCTCATTTACTCATATCATTACTGTCATTTTGACACTAGAGATCAACTTTAGATTGATACGAACCTTCTATAATATCATTTTAATAAGTAAATCAGACTCTCCGTAAGTCGAAAACCGAGTGTTAAAACAAATTAAATTTCTTTAGGCAAATGTCAAGTTATATTTGATTTTGACGACAATTTCTGCACCAAATGACAATATCGAAAAGGTTCTAAGGAATCATAATTTTCACAATTTCTGTTTGTTTTGAGAAATGATAATTGAATTAAATTAGATTAAACATTACAAAAAATCTTCTTCTTTGCAATACTATGAGAATTTTCAAAATTGACCAAAATAGAAACAATAAAATTAAAAAAAACATAAAATCTTTGGAATGATATTAAAAGTATCTATTGTATAAAATACACAATAGAAACTATCGTAATTGTATGCTTCTCATAAAATTTTAATATGACCGCCTAAATTATTCACAATCAATTCCCTAGTAAACTTTAAACTTTTTTATAAAGTTTCTTTATTTCTTCTCTTTATTTAACGCATTTAGCAAAGCCAGTTAATTAAATACAGCAGCTGTAGGCTCACAAGAAAATCCAAACATGTTTTTACTTTATACCAAAGTGTCTCGTATTTTTTAAGTGTATTCATTCACTCTAAAACTGAAAGTTGGCCTAAAAACACACAAACCCAACATAATGCGGTCCACAGTATAGTACCTTAATATAATATACATACATACATACAGACACACAACCACAAACAAAAGACCTACCATCAGCTGTCATTTTTATGTCGAACTGACATAAGAGATAAATGGTTCGAATGATTCTTTTATTTTTAGCATTAGTTGTGTTTTGATTAATATTTGAAAAATGTAATATAAAAGAATTTGTTTCTCTTTAAAAAAAAAATGAGCATGCAATTTTAAATTTGTAGCTGTTTTGATTTTTTTTTATAAACCAGTTTGATCAATAGAATACGCCATGGTGTACCTGCGTTAGTGTGTGGCTACGTAAAATTAAAAATTCAAAATTCCATCGGTCTTAAGCAATTTGTTTAAATTGAAAATGTTCAAAACCAGTTCTTAAATAACAAATGTAATAATGACTGAACGAAAAAATAAAATAAAACTTTGGAAATTTGGATTCATATTTCATTTGATTGTCATGAGAAATTTATTTTTTTTTTTAGTTAGGTTAATTATTGCAGCAAAAAAAAAAAAAGTTAACAAAAAGAATGAAAAAGTATTTTTAAACATGTTGATAGGCATACTAAAACAATTCCAATGAAGATTTCCTTAAAATTAAAAACAGCAAAATATGAACAATTTGTAATATTCCTTTAAATTTGCTTCAGACTTTTAAGACTCAAAAATAACTTCTTCATTTTGACATTTCATTTTATTTTGACTTTCCATTGGATTTTATACGTATATGTATATGATTCTTAGAGAGATGACTATAGTCTGTATGGTTTTTTTATGATTTCAATTTGTTTGTCCTCCAATAATAAAGGAAACTATTTTGAAAAGTTGTCAAGTGAACTTGTGTAAAACTGTCATTTTTACAATTTTGTTTTTTAATTTTCTTCATTAGAAAGTTTCAGTTTTTAGAACAAACAAACTATTCAAATGTCACTTAAACAAATGTCACTTAAACTACGCTTGTGAAGCGTGATGGTTGAATGTTTGAAACTAAAGACATTTGCCTATTAACTTCAGAAAACTGCTTTACGAAATATTAAGTTTTTGACACATGATAACATTTTTAGAAAAATTCAATTTAAAGTTCATCAAATAAGTTTTTAAAGGTATAATCCAATTTCTTATATAAATTCTTCTTCATTAAAATTAAAGTGTATTCTCATGCAAAAGTTTATTACTTACATTTTTCAAATTTCCTGATTGTGGACTTCTTGTTTATTTTGATGTTTAAAAATGCATTCGTACAATATTCATATTTCACTTTAATACAAAAAAAAAAACAAAAATCAATAAAGAATCTAACTTTTTTCAAAAACAAAATATTGCAATATTTCAAATCACTTTGCAAAACATCACTTCATTTATTATTATAATTTTCTTTTGTTGAATTTCCAGGCAATTGCTTTTTAAGTTAATAAATGTGTACACTATTAAGGATGATTTAAGTTAAAAATTGAAACACATAACGACAGGGCGACTACGACACGGTGGTGGTGGCAGATGGCATTACATCAATCTAAAACGAAATAACAATAATTTTCAATTGTGAAATTATTTATTTCTTCACTTGTTTATTTATTTAAAATGTACATAACAATAAATTATAAAAAAGGAATATAAAGGATTTTTCTTAAACAAGAATAAATACATTTTTGTACGTAATGGAAAGAATAATTTTATTAATTGCAATAAGCAAAGTATTTCAACCGCCAACAAATAAACAATAAAACGTATCTTCTTTTTGATGTGATGGGCAAAAGAAGGTGTAGGTACTTATCTCATCTAGATTAAATTATTTACCGATCTTATTTGTATTTTAAGTATACATAAGATAAAAGCGAATACGGCCATAAGATACAGATTTTTTTTTAATTCTAGATGTTTACTTTGCAATTGAAATATTTGGAATGAAAAATAACAGAAAAACTGTCGAAAATAATAGGATTATGGAGTTAACAATAAAAATACAATTTTAAAATTACAATCGAATTTTCAATAACAAAATAAACAATAAGTTTTATATTATTATTTTTTTTTGTTTAAGATTTGTGAAACATTCTGTTTTAAACAACAAACTTAAATTCATATTTTCGAAAATCAATATAATTTGTGGAATTGTTTACATATACCTTTCTTGAAACAACAATACATTTTCTAAATAAAGCGTGTACATAGTTGAATTATTTACTTATAAACATTTTAGTTACAATTTTGTTGAGAACTTTAATTTAAAATAAACAAATATAAATTATTCGTCAAAATGTTAGAAATATGAAAGAGAAAAACTGTTCTAAACATAATATCTCAGTTCTCAAATTTAATGCCATTTGAAAAGGATTTTACAGTTTAATTAAAATTCTCAAATTTAAGTAAGAATTAGATTTATAAATTTTCCATAATTTTTCGAATTTACAAAATAATAATTGTATAAATAATGGAATACCTACATAAGTATGTAAATGTAAATAATGAAAAGTTTAATTTAAAAGTAACACAAAGAATTTAAACGACAGTTAAAAAATAATTTGAAAAGTGTGTTATTTGTTAAAAGCTTAAAGCTTTTTATTTAGCAATTTCATTGTCAAATTTCACAACTTTTTTAACAAACTAAAAGTTATGAAAAAAAAATAAATAAAAACCATTTATGGCCAAATTACTTTAAAAAAACTGTCTGTAGATAAGTTGGTGTTTTTGGAATGCTGTGCAGAAGACAGAGTTCTGTTAAGTCAGGAATTGGCACTTCAGATTGGACCTTTTATTTCCATCTTACCATGACTGTATTGCATGTAATAAAATCACCTATTCGTGAATCAATTCACGGAGTATCTCTTAAAAGACCCGAATTTAGCCATTTCACTTTGCTCTTTTTACGTGAAATAGCTCGTTGATATGAAAATTCATTACTATGGCAACTTCTCACCACCGTTTTTTGAAATTCAAATAAATCAACAATTACTCAAAGCATAGACAAACAAACATACCAAAAATCTTCCACCATCTGCACGCAATTGACGTGATGTTTATAAAACACAAACTATAAACAAAACAGACAATTTTATTCCTGTTTTATTGAGTCAAACATTTAATAATAATAAACTTCATCAACATACAAACATACCTTGTACATATGTATGTATGTATGTTTGTACATATTACAGCACGAGTCAAACAAAATTTCATAAATTTAAATAAACAAAATTTCCTCAACAATAGAAAGAATGTATCTTTACCAACAACACTTTGTTGTTTATCTTATAGATATGTATGTGTTTAAATATTGCTATAGTTTATAGAAGTAGGTATAGGTACCTACATACATTAGGTACTCGTATACCTATATTAAAAACTGTTTTGTAGGAACATTTACTTCAAATTTAAAAAAAAAATCAATGAATGCCGCTTAAACAGCTGATTTGAGATGCATCTAGAGACATACATAAGGTTCCAAAATATGACACTGAAAAGAGTTAGTTTATCTTTCACAAATAAAAATCGTCGAATCAAATCATATAATAATCACTCATATAACATAACTTTTCATATATTGTTTTAAATCTTTTTACCACTTTTTTGTGACAATAAAAATGAAAGCAAGAGCCCATGGAAACAGCAACAACAAAATCGGAGCAATCTTTAAGATGCAATATGCGGCAAAAAATGCGATAATCCGCAGCAATTGCTCTCAATTAATTCTCTTAACCAAAAAAAAAAATAATATATAAAAAACGCACAATCCAACAACAACAATGACAACAAAAAAATATCAAAAAAAACAACGTTTAAAAGAAAAACAGCAGACTTAAGAAGAAGAAAAAGAAGAAAATTCCAAAAAAGAAAACGAAAAATCGAAATGTTGAAATTCGTCGTCTTCGAACATATGATTTTATTCGAATCCAATCGAAATGATTTATGAGATACATTTGGTTGGATTCGGTTTTGGATTTGGGTTTGGTTTTGGGAATAATCAAAAATTAAAATACCGATACGTCAGCCACGGCACAACAACTGTTAAATAAAATATTTCTGTGTCCATTTTTAAAGTCGTAAAAATTCCGTTTTCAGATTTTTTATTTAAGCAGTAACCGAATGCCCATAGTTTCTTGTTGGTGTTGTTGTTGAATTTTCTTTACATAAAAGAAATTCGTTTCTTTTTTAATAAATTTCAACTAAAATCGAACATTTTACATTTTTGAATTTAAGATAGGTAGGTAGGTACAATCAAAATCAATTTAATTACTTTTTCAATTTGAAATTTCCATCAGGTTCAACTGGGTCTACGAAACACGAATTTCGGAAGATTATGAATATTGTATCTCTTGGTCTTGGTTGTGGATATGGTATGGATATGGACAGACAGACCCGGGGACGGTGTAAAAGATATAAACACGGTTTCGACGAACCAAAACCAAGCGAAAAGGCGTAGAAAAACGGACAAATCTCGTCCCACACTCGATCTCGAGCAAAAGCGAATTGGAACTGAGCTGTGAATTGTATCTAGAATGAAAATTACTCCTCGGTTTCGGTTTTCGTTTCGATTTTCGGTGAAGTATTTCAACTTTTTTTTTCTTGTTTCCATATACTCGTACTACTCGTAGTCGTAGTGTCGTACTCGCATATTTTCTGTTGTCTTGTCTCTTCGTTTTATTCGAATATAAAATATTATAGACTCTTATATCTTATAGAGTGGAAATGTATCTTTGTATTGGTTTAAGTACAAGTGTTGAATTTGGATACAAAAAAAAAAATGTTTTCCATTTCGTTTTGAGTTTTTCTTTTGATGCAACAGCTAACAGCCTCCACAAAGAATTTCGGAAGTTCTTTATCTTTATCTTTATGATTATCTTTTTTTTTGGGATGTTGGTTTTTATTTGGCAATTTTTTTAACCGTTAATTGTTGTTTATCCATCTTAGTAAGAGATTGAGTTTTTTTTTTAATTTATTGAGTCTTTTCGTTCTATTTACATTTTTGTGTTTTTGTTATTTTTTTGTTCGCTTACGTTTCGCTCTCATCTCATTTCTCGCGTTCACGAATCACAAATTCACAATCACAACTCACCGTCATCTCTGAAAATTATATTATTTTATTCTACAAAGCGAATCAGGAAAACAGCGCAGACGACGACGACGCAAGACGGCAAGACGCGACGAGAGAAATCAGCTGAACTTATTCGCTCACTCTCTCTTTCGGTTGAAATTTTAATTTTTTTTCTGTTTTGTTGAGTTCTCTACAGATGTGTGTGTGTTTTGATTTTCTCACACAAATACAAATGAAAATGTTGCTGATTAAAAAGATACGAGATAGATTTTTCCTTTTCAAGTGTGTTTTTTTTTTTGTTTGAACCCACTCAACACACACAACGACAAACTCGATTTTGAGTGCGAATTAATATTTTGTGTGTTATCATTTTATCAATGAGTAGACTTATACTATTACAGTGAGTGGAGTTGAATTTATTCGGAAATGCGTTTTCGGTAATTTTATTAGAATAATATGTTAAGCATTTGTTTCATTATCAATTTTATAGAGTAAATTAACTGTTAAAGAGGCTAGGCAAAATCGATATCAAAAGTCCATTCAAATTGTGTATTTTTTTGCAAAAATGTACGCTCCGGAGTGTCAAAACATCAGACTTGTATAGGGGAATACAATCTTTTGTGAATGCAATCTTTTGAAACTGAGAATTCTCAAATGATTGAAGAGAATAAGATAAGGCAGCTTCAGATGACATAAGAGTCTTGAAGGTAATGAAAGCTTCTAGTCACTGATTATAAAATTCGGCAAGAGCTGCCAAAAAAAAAATCGCGGGTATAAAATTGCATACAAATTGTAAAAATTAATAAAAAAATATTTACGAATTAAAAAATTAATAAAAAATAAAAAAAAAACTGATTAGTCAGTTTAGCTGTCATAAAATTGCATTCAAGGAAACTTTTTATGAAGTTTCCTGGAAAGTTACTTAATTTATTAACTTGCTATCATTTTTTAGGATGTTTCTGTCAAATTAAAAAATAAAATATTAAGGTATTGTTTCTTTTGCCCAAAAATTGCAGGGCAAGTTCTAAGTTTAAATGAGAAACTTTCTTTAGCTTAAATTTGCTTGTCCTTGCAATCTTTCAAATATAACACGTTCCTATCTACTGTAGGTATATGAGGTTTGTTGAGATAATTCATTCAATGAACTAATGCAATTAAAACACACTTATATGCCTAATAAATTTGATATAAAATTTTTCGTTCTCCTAACTGATTTTGTTGACGAACGTAGATACATGGAAATCAGTTTTTCAACTAAATTTTCCGTCATAGATTAGGGAACTTTTCAAAAATTTAGCACATAGATTTATTGTTAACTTGAGATTTTTTTTTCAGAAAAACTCACAAGCAAAATTTAAAGACATATCAAATATCTAAACATATCAAGTATTTTTAGCATGTGCTATTTTGAAATGCATATAAATTTGGACCATTTTCTTTTCGTGTTATCAATTTGACAATCAATTATTGTTATTCAGTAGTATAATTTTCATTTAGTTGTTGTTAAATTGACACAAATTATTTAAACAAATAAAAGGTAATGACTTGAACTTCACGCATTGCCAACTCTATTAATATCTGTTCCAAAGTTTTTAGCTAGACCAACCAGTATAAAAACATCAAATTATTAGCATCTGGTATCATACATTTCTAAAGTGTTCAACTAACAGCCTATAACTCTATACCATGGGAAAATCAATTGTCTTGCTTCTAGTCGTTTGTATGCTGATTGGTGCAGCGGTAAATTTTTATTAAACAACTATTTTGATATCAAATAAAACTTCCATTTCCATCATAGATTTCTTCGCCTTTGATGGGAACTGAAGGTCCTAAGTCATTCGGCATGCAAGGTAACTTAATTTAAAAAAAATATCTCTGTAATATTTTATATCTAAACATTTCCATCAGGTGCTGGTGGTTCTTCCTTAACTGGATCTTCTTCTGGAGGAGGTGGCAGCAGTGGTGGCAGTAGCGGTGGCAGCAGCGGTAGCGGTTCCTCACAATCATCATCTGGTTGAAAGGATCTTCACAAAGAATTTTGAGTTTTCCTTCCATTGGAAGTTTTGAATTAAACCGCAATAAAAAAAAAGTATTTCAATGCAAAAAAGAGATTTTTCTATTATTTTTGAGCAGCTTGTCTAATCAGACTCAGAGACAGAGAGAATCAAGCTTCTTCTCTCAACTCATTTCCAAGACCATTTTTGTTTTCAAGTACTCAATCTCCTAGGAAGAGATAAGGACTTGAAGCTAATTAGAGAAATATGCTGGATTGTTTCAAGTGTGATAAGGAGAAGAAATTTTATATCCTTACATGTATGATAATATAAATGTGAAAGTTTATTCGTATAGATATTTGTTGCTCAATGGCACCAGAACGGATTTCGATGAAATTTGGGCACAGAGATCGATTGCAGCCGGGAAAAGGACATAAACTACTTTCAATCCCGTAAAATGTATGATTCCATTTAAATAGATTTTTTTAAATTTTTCCAATCCTGCTAGAATGGCTGAACGGATCGGCATGAAATTTGACTCCAATATAATATAAATAAACAGATTTTTGACTCATCTCAAAAACTACTATTATTATGATGTGCTTTTTTATTATTATCTCTCTATCTCACGCGAAGCCAGGACGAGTCACACACCCGTTGGTTATATATTATATGCATGAACAATACATAAGCCCCTTCGTATAGATTATGTAAATTCATATGTCATGTCGTTAAGACTATACTATTTAATCAATGTTGGATTGGGTAGCAAGATAAGTTTTGATCTTAAAAAGAAATGAAATGAAATGAGAAAGGGACAAACTGAACCTTGTTAAAAAAAGACATATTTTAGTTTTTTCTTTAAGCGAATAACACTTTTTTTGGTGTAACAGTTATAAATACTAATTTTTTGCAAAGAAATTTATCTTTGTGTGGCGTTCTTGTATTCACAAATTATATTCATTTAGAATAAATGGTAATATGTATCTTCAAAAGATATTTACTATTTCTTTTAAAACAACAGACACTATTATTTAAGTTATTCTGATCTTGAAGTCATTCAAGTCATTCCCAACACTGAAGTGACAGCTTCTATACGAAAAAATTGAAGAAAACAAAAAACAACTAATTTATGGAAGTTGACCATGACCTCTCGTCCTTTTGAAGTTTCCATTTTGTCAACCAAAACAACCAACACATTTAAAAATTCTTAGCTTTCAAAACTTGAAAGTTTTGTAAATACTAAACTCAAACCAAACTATTGTGTGAGCGTCTAAAGCCCTTCTGCAACACTATAATCGGCAAATACCAGTGTGGCTTCTGTCCCGGCAGATCGACTATAGACCAAATCTTCACACACAGACAGATCCTGGAAAAGACCAACGAATTTCAAGTCGAGACACGCCATCTTTTCATCGACTTCAAACCAGCATATGATAGCATCCATCGTCAAGAACTCTATATGGCGATGGACGAACTCTGGATCCCGGGAAAACTGATCCAGTTGTGTTGTGTAACTCTGGAAAATACAAGATGCAACGAAACTAAACAAAAGCACATCCATCCACCGTATTGGACGTAACGTCACTATTGATAGCAGTAACTTCGAAGTAGTTAAGGAGTTCATCTACCTCGGAGTTAACATCACCTCCACAAATGACACCTTAGTGGAGATTCGTCGAAGAATTACCCTAGGAAAACGCTGCTACTTCGGTTTAGAAAAACAAATGGTTTCAAAACTCCTCTCTCGAAAGAAAATGCTTGCTCTACAAAACCCTAATACTGCCAGTCCTGCTATATGGTGCTGAGTGTTGGATGATAAGCAGAAAGGGAGAGCTGCTATTGGGCTCTTTCGAGAAAAAAATTCTTCGTCGGATATTTGGTCCTGTGTGCGAAGGAGGCGAATGGAGGAGAAGATACAACCGCGAACTCTATGAGCTGTACAAAGATGTGGACGTTGTCAAAAAAGATAAACACGCCGACTTTATTGGCTTGGCCACATCGAGCGAATGGGCAACAACGCTCCAGCTAAGAGAATCTTCGAATCCCAGCTACCTGATTCGAGGAGACAAGGAAGACCGAACCTTCGGTTTAAAGACCAAGCCATCACGGATGCCAGAACGCTTGGTCTGGATGACTGGAAGCAACGTGCTCGGGATCGCAGAGGATGGAAGGCCATCGTGTCTCAGGCAGAGATCCTTCACAGATCGGTAGTCTGATTAAGTAAGTAATTAAACTCAAACCAAAAAATTTGTTTGAATTAAATAAAGTTTTTTTATCTACAATTCTAAAAATATTAGAAATTAAGCTCAGTGAACTAAGGTAAAAATGGTTTTCCTTTAGATCCTTTTGAAAAGAATCAAAGCTTCTCAGTATTGCATGAATCTCATAAAAGTAATTTTTTACAATGCAGAATCGTTTCATATATGTAAATATTTTAAGATTTTTGGTTTTTAAGGTACATGCAATTATGCATACATGACTTGCATTCATTGCCATTTTTCCGACTGGAAATATTAAGAAAACTACTTACAAATAGATATTTTATTATTGAATACATTTAAAATTCTTTTATGAAATTAATAGTTAAATAGTTAACGCAATGCAATCAAATAATTGAATACACACAAACAACAACAAAAAATCAATTTAAACCGAGTATCAATATGAAGTTATCATTAGTTGTCATTTATAAAATTGACAAAAAATGCCAATTGTCAATTGAGGTTATTAAAACTTCAAGCCTTGTCAACTCTTTTAATAATTGCTAGCACTTTTCAAAACTAAGCTGATGAGTATAAAAGCACGAAATGAATAGCTTCTAATATCATAGATTTCTAAAGTGTTCTACTAGCAACTAATCCAATACCATGGGAAAAACAATTGTCTTACTTTTGGTCGTTTGTATGCTGATTGGTGCAGCGGTAAATTTTTATCAAAAAACTATTTTGATATCAAATAAAACTTTCATTTCCATCATAGTTTGCTTCGCCTTTGATGGGAACTGAAGGTCCTAAATCATTCGGCATGCAAGGTAATTTAATTAAGAAATATACTATATCTAAAATATTTTATTTCTATAAACCTTTCTATCAGGTGCTGGTGGTTCTTCCTTAACCAGATCTTCTTCTGGAAGTGGGGGAAGCAGCGGTGGCAGTAGCAGTGGTGGCAGTAGCGGTGGCAGCAGCGGCAGCAGTGGCTCCTCACAATCTTCATCTGGTTGAAAGACAATAGACAAAGAATAAAAAAAACTTTAATTTCTTTGGAAGTTTTCAATTAAATTGCAATAAAAAAAGTATTTCAATACAAAAAAATGTTTTATATCTCACTTTTGAGCAACATCTTTAATCTGACTCAAGGCCTTAGATTGAACCTCAGTTGTCAATTTTTGTTCAAGTCCACTTTTATTTGCAAAGACAAAAAAATTATATTAATATAAATTTCAGAGAACAAAAATAATAATTAGACACAAATTAATTTATAAATATCTTGTGGCGGTACATCAGAGTATTATTATCATCATTAGCTCTATCTGGTGCGCAGCGGAATTCTCAAAGTTTTTCCGGCATCATTATCTTTAGCTTCTATTTTTTAGTTAAAAACCCTATTTAATCCAGGAGTCTGATAGCAAACTGAAAAACTTTAGTTCAAGAGCTTAGATCTTAGAAAATGAAGGTGATAAGCATATTTCTAATCATTTTTTGATACTTTACTTTGTACATCTAGATATTTATTAAAGTAAAGATAAGGGTCCTCTATGCAACCACTTTGCCAAAAAAAAAAAGTTAAAGATAATAATCTATGAATGCATATTATTCTAGTTTCTAGAAAGTAAATGGCTTGTACCTTTTAGATTATGAAATAAAATAGGACTTTTTATAAACATTGCGCCCATTACTTTACAAAAAGACCAACATGAATTTGGTGCAATTTTTCTTTCGTTGACGATTCGGAAGTCTTAGCATTGTGTGGTATTTTTAAGAGCCCAAAAGCACACTAGTGAATTCGAGTAATAGTTTCTAAAAAAAAATGACTTCAGTGACATTAAAAATAATTACTAGTCATGAGATGACTTCAATCGCAATCTATGCGGGGGTGACCTATAGCTCTAATGGACTCGGAAATTTGATTGAAAATTCTTGACCATGTCCTTAAAAATTAAACAAAATACCTAATATTAAACAGATGATTTATTAGTTTTTATCTATAGTCCTGTTCCTGTCGTAAGTTCTAGAACACTTCTTCGGAACATCCGCTATCTACTATCAATGTATCATCTCACACTTAAGTGATAAATGTTTTACTATAGAAAAAAAGTCAACACTGTGAGTATTCGACTTTAAATAAACCCACTTTTGAATCCTGTAGAGTAGATTATTATGTGTAATCAGAATTCGAAAGGGTAATGTAAAAGATTTCTCACAGGAAGCAATGTCAAAAATATAAATAGAAACAATACGTTCCACTAAGATCCAGTGCTTGTTTTTTTACTAAATTAATGAAATAATGTTAAACACAAAATATCATGTCCATTATCTAATAGCGTTTTTGTAATCAATTAGAAAGTATTTTATAACAAATTAATTCACAATGCAATCAAATCTTCAATAAACCCCTGTCGATTTGAGTTGAATGTCAATAGGTAAATTTTTTTGTTGGTATTTTAATCAATTGTCTACCATAAAATTGACAAAAATTCACAAAAAAAAATAAAAAATGTAATTACTAAAACTTCACGCATTGTCAACTCTATTAATAAATGCTAAATATTTTTAAAACTTAATAAACTAGTATAAAAGCGCCGAATGTACAGCTTCAAATATTATAATTTTTTGGAGTGTTCAACTAGCAATCAATCCAATATCATGGGAAAAACAATTGTCTTACTTTTGATCGTTTGTATGCTGATTGGTGCAGCGGTAAGACTTTATAAAAAAGACAATTTTGATGTCGAATAATACTTCTCTTTTTATCATAGATTCCTTCGCCTTTGATGGGGACTGAAGGTCCTAAATCTTTCGGCATGCAAGGTAACGAGAAATTAAAATTTGTATGTCCTATTTCTAATTCTTACTTCTATTAGCTGCTGGTGATTCTTCCCTAACTGGATCTTCTTCTGGAGGCGGCGGCGGCGGAGGCAGCAGTGGTGGCGGTAGTAGCGGTGGCAGCAGCGGTGGTGGTTCCTCACAATCATCATCTGGTTGAAAGAATTTGGACAAAGGATATAGTACTTTAAATCCTTAGGAAGTTTTGAATTAAATTGCAATAAAAAAGTATTTCTATACAACAAAAAAAAAACATAGTTTTATATTTTATTTTTGTAACTTGTAATTTGTTAAATTTAATCTGAATCAGAGACAAAGGGAATCCAGATTTAACTGTCAACTAAAGTTGCTACTACACTTTTCTTTCCAATCAAGATTTTCTCGATTCGTTTTACTCAATTTCCTTTCAAGACCGTACCCCGTTTTCAATTATTTAAATTATACTAAGCCCCAGCACTTAGGAGGCCGTCAAGTTACAGAGAAACTCGTATGACGTATAGACAATTTTTAATAGGAAAAATAGTTTAAGGAAAACGTAGGTGCTTACACGCATTAAGAAGAGGAATACAATTTTAACCTACAAATCTTTCGTTTTCTTAAAAACAATCACCACATTTATTCTAATGTGTTGGTGGTCACTCGATTTATTATTAATTCTTTTAATCGTTACTCAGATTAAATCTTCAAAATCGGTGATAATTCATTTTTGAAAAACAAGTGTTCGTTTTCGTTTTCGTTTTTTTTTTTAATAGAATCTGTCCCAGGGGCTTATTATGAAAAACGATACTCGTTCAAAATAAGGCGTATTCGTCAAATTGCGATTAAGAAAAACGAGAATCGTAAAAATGACGATACTCGTATTTTTATTTACGAGTGCCTTCAGCTCTCGTTCAGCTTTTTATATTTTGACATTTGTTAATAGGAGTGAAGTTAGTTGCGCTTTTAAAAAATTATCATTTTACGTTTTTGCCTGGCAACTTGTTTGCTTTCTATTTTCGTATCTTGTAATCGCTCTTCGCCATGACTTTCGTTTCTTCGAGTTTTGTTTTTTCTGCCGTTCGTTTCGTAATTCATAATAAGGGCCCAGGTTAAATCCCGAAGCACTTTTTCAATAGATTTTATTGCCAAATGAGTGCAATAGAAAATACTTCTAAGCTTTGTCAATGCACATTGAAGCCATATGCTGAGCAACTTCTCAAAAAAAAATCGCGATTCACAACAGAACAAAAAAAAAAATTAGTGAATATTTTGACAGCAGGACTTCATTGATAACTTTGAAATCTGAATAAGCATATAGCAATTAAAAATATCATCATTCGTATCCCTTTATCCTTCTGAAGCAATAAAAATATTTCTTATTTTTGACATTTACTTTAAGTTTCTTGAAAATATTTTATTTTATAGGACAAATAAAATAGAGCCTTTCAGAAAATATAGTGGTTATCTGCTTCCGTTAATTGATAAACGTTGGGTTCGTGACAATTTCGGTATATAATTTAAATGTTAAGTTTTTTTCATTAACCGATTCGTTATTTTTTAAGCCTCAAACAAAAAGAGCTTAGGAATCTAAAATTTATTCGAGAACATTTTTTTTTTTTGGAGAATCGTCATATAAAGAAAACATTTTGGAAACTCTACAATCACATACTTTATAAATATAAATTAAGCTCTGTAGGTGGACAAGCTAGGAAACACATTTAAAGCACATTTTAAAAATTGTTCACAAAGTTTTAATATCTTACGGCATTTCATAAAATGAAATAAAATTTAATACTCGTATATTCTATGCGACTTCACAAAAATATACATAAATCTTTAAATATTTTATCATATGTAAATGATTAACTTCAAAATTAGTTTCTCGATATTTTTTAAATTTGAAACATGTTCTAATGGATCAACAAAACAATAAAATCTTTCACAAAAAATTGCATAAAATTAAACTGGGTATCAATTTAAGGTTGGTACATTTTTATTGAAATTGACAGAAATTAGATAAAAAATTACAGTGTAGGTTATTACTTCTTATTAAAACTTCACGCCTTGTCAGTTCTTTTAATATGTGCTACCAAGTTTTCAAGTTAGACCAACCAGTATAAAAGCATCAAATGTTTAGCATCAAATATCATACATTTCTGAAGTGTTCAACTAACAATCAATACCATGGGAAAATCAATTGTCTTACTTTTAGTCGTTTGTATGCTGATTGGTGCAGCTGTAAGCTTTTAACTTTATCAATTTAAACTTTGGATATCAAATAAAACTTCTTTTTTCGTCATATAGATTTCTACGCCAATAATGGGAACTGAAGGTCCTAAATCTTTCGGCATGCAAGGTAACTGAACGAAGAAACACAACTTTTATGTGCTGTTTCTAATCCTTATATTTATCAGGTGCTGGTGGTTCTTCCTTAACTGGATCTTCTTCTGGAGGAGGTGGCAGCAGCGGAGGTAGCAGTGGTGGCAGTAGCGGTGGAAGCAGCGGTGGCTCCTCACAATCTTCATCTGGTTGAAAGGATCTGGACAAAAAATTTAGAACTTTTGGTTCTTTTCTTATGAATTAAATTGCAATAAAAAAGTATTCCAATACAAAAACAAAATTACTTTTTATATCTTATTTTTGAAAAACTAGTCTTATCAAATCACACAGAGAGATTCAAATTGTATCTAATTTAATGTGCCAACTCAAGTCCCAGTACATTTTTATTGCCAACTTATTCCTTCTGGTAACATGTGTAAACCCTACTGGACTATTTCATTGTTTCTCTTAGAACAAATATTAATCGATTCCCGAAATATAATAGGTAGAATGAGGTTTATTGAAATATGGTGTAGACATAACACAAAGGCTGTATATCTTTTTATTTGAGAGCAGAAGTAAGCTAATAAAGTAAAAATGTACTCGTATCGTAAGTTGGCTATCGATCATTGTAATGCTTGGTTATTAAAAAGATGTAAATCTTTAAATCAACCAACTTATCTTTTCTTTATTAATTGCTTAAATGCTGTCCTTTTTCCTACATATTACCTAACAGTCTCAATTAAGAAGTTCGAAATTCGGGAGCTCTTGAGGGCAAATATTAAAGGTAACTTTTTTTCATCAACTTTTGTTAATTAGACCGAGATCCCACAGCAAATTTTGGGTTGTGAAAGTTAACCGAAAAAGGAGAATACGAGTAAAAAGAAGCTGTGTCAAATCTAATAACAAAAATCCATGTCCTGCAGTTCCTTGTCGCAACCTTAGTGACGTAAGAGCGGGTTAAAAACCCAAAAAAAAAAATCAACTTTGGGAAATATCGCGTTAACCAAAAATTCTCCTCACCTCTCTATATAGATATCGAACAGCTGAGTACAAAAAAGTGAGTCCAAGACAAATTCATTGCGGCCAGGACTAAGAACTTTAAGACATAGATTTTTGAGGTTAGATTTTCCACAGCGTCTCACTCTTATCCTCCTTTCTCGGTTAACTTTCACAACCCAAAATTTGCTGTGGGCTCTTAGAATAAATGATGAATGTGTCATTACATACTATATAGAACAATTCTTATCATGGACCTGGTTTTCTTTCGTTGATACTGTTAAAAATATAACTGACAGGTGCAAAACAATGATTTTTATGTACGTCATATTTCACAAGGAAAAAATGTCATGTGAAAACGTACATTTTTGTTTGATGACTTTGGAGATATTTCAATACACTCGCATGTTCATTTTGTACATTATCCATCCCACAATTTTTGAAGCGGTCTTTGCTAGTTGATGTATCTTTTAAAAAGTTTATAATATTTGCTAGATTTTGGTCAGGAATGTTTCACTTTTTATTCAATTAAAAGTCAATTACGGCTAATATATCCTAATGGTTTAATTTAATACAACCAAACAATGAAATCTTCAACAAAAACACAATAAATTGAGCTGAGTGTCAATAGGCAGTTGGTACCTTTTTTTATAAAATGTGTTTTCAATCAGCTGTCACTCATTAAATTGACAGAAATTAACCAAACAATTACAGTGTATGATGATTATTATCAAAACTTCACGCCTTATCAACTCTATTAATGTCTTCTGGCAAATTTTTAGATTAACTTTGTAGTATAAAAGCATTAACTGAATAGATTTCAGTATTATAAGTTCCAGGAGTGTTCGACTAGCAGTCAAATTCAAAACCATGGGAAAAACAATTATCTTACTTTTGGTCGTTTGTATGCTGATTGGTGCAGCTGTAAGACTTTATCAATATAAAATTTGGATATCAAATAATACTTCTATTTTCGTCATATAGATTTCTACGCCAATAATGGGGACTGAAGGCCCTAAATCCTTTGGTATGCAAATGCAAGGTAAACTTTGTGAATAAATAAAATTGTTGTATATGCTACTTTTAATCCTTTCCCATCAGGTGCTGCACAAAAGGGTCCACCCCCATCTGGATCTGGTAGGGGTCCCCCACCTGGATCTGATGGGGGTCCACCACCACCACCACCATCTTCTTCTCGTTGAAAGGATCTGGATAAATGATCAAGAACTTTAATTTTTTCGAAGATATAATTATGTTCCAAATTAAATTGCAATAAAAAAGTACCTACATATATCTTCTTTATACATAATATGTATAGTGTACTTACATTTCGCAGATTTTTCACAAAAGTTATAGAGCCACTGTAGAAAAATAACTCAGACTTAAAAAACTTAACATGATGACGTTATGTCCATACAAACAAAACCATTTATTAACTTAAAATCTACTTTATATTTTAGAAAACGAAAAAATGTAGATTACATTTTTCAATGATTAGAATATTGAAATGACAATGTACGTCAAATGCGGACTGTCTTCTAATATTTGACATTTACATATACATATGCTGAATTCATTTTGATTTGACCAAAATTTATACATAAACTTAAGTTTCAAGCAAAAAAGAAACTTTATTGGAGACAGTTTAACAAGAGCAAAAAGAAGAAGCCACCAGATTGGAAGGAGCAGCTGAAAGTACATTTGCCCGGTATGAGAGCTTTTGTAAATTGCCAAAATAACGATGTTCCATATTTACTTTTAATGTTCAGCGATCTATGACTAAATGGCGCCTGAACGTACCCATTGACTAAAAAGACAAAGAAGAATGCACCTTCAGTGACACATGTCAAAGGGCTGAGCAAGGATGAATTAATATTGACAGGAAAAACAATTTCGTAAACTCAGAAAATAAGCAGTTAAAGTATCAATTGTATACAATATTTAAAAAAAATCAATATTCCATTATTCAATGTCAAACATAAAATAACTTGAACTTGAAATTGAAATTGAATATTTTTGTTTAAATATTTTAGACAGATGACATTGCTTAATGAAAATTAACTATTCTAACAAGATTTTTGAATAACATTTAACTACTCAAATGATCAAATTGAAAACTAATAAATATCAATAAAAATAATGGCGTGAATTTCACCTCAACTGACCTGAGAATTAAGACATCCAAATTGGACAGCTCAAAAACTAAAAAACAAACATTTATCTAAATACTCGTATTGTGCTTTAATTTACCACGCAACATGTGGCAAAGAAAATACAAATAATGATTGGAACTAGTTTCAATTCGAACTCTCATTTTTTTTTTTTTGACAACAAATAAAATCCCGCACTAAACAATACATTTATACATATGTGTGTAATTTTGTATGCAGCTTATCAAACCCTCTGACGTTGTTAACATGAAGGTAGAGAAAATAAGCTTTGAAAGTATATTTTTAGACCCATAAATATACAAACCTACTACAATGCTAATTGGCAATGGATAAAAAAGAAATAAGCAAATTGTTAAATTTAAATTTCATCATGATTGACACATTGGCTTATTATTATTTGATGATTACGTGTGGGCGGATATTCACTTGATTGATTTTTTTGTACACTACACAAAGTCGGTGTTCTGTTGTTTTAATTCGTTTTTTATAATAGGTATACTTAAAAAAATATTTTCAACCAATTTATGTAGCTGTCTTAGTTTTTAAATACATAACATATGTACGTGTAACGCACTAATTTTCTTCATTTGAAATGACAACTTGTGCTTCAAGGCTGAAATCTTACTTGGAACTGCCATTTATGTTTGAACAAAATTAAAAAAAAAAAAACAATATACATATAAACAACATAAAAATAAAGTGGTTTTGCGTATAGAGATTTTACTAAGTTTTTTTTTTGCTCAGTAAATGAACGCGTGTACGGGAGGTAATTGAACGAATAAGTAGTTTGCGTAGGCGAAAAATTAATGCTTAAATATATTTTTGGTTGCGTAGATAATTCAAAATGACATGATAGAGAAGACGACGATGTGGTAAAAAAAATACACGACAACCTCAAATTATCAAATGATGCGTATCTAAGATGGTGTAAATACATTTAGTGCAAATAAAAGTAAAAAAATATTCTCGTATTTAAATATTTCTCAGTCACGAGTTTTTCAAAAAATAAAAAAATTATAAAATTCTAATTTTTAAAAGGATTATCTCAACATTATTTCCTTTAATGAAATAGTTTTTTTTGATTAAACGAAAATCATATTTTGACAGTTTTAGAGGCACACTTTTCTGGAGTAAATAAATACAATTTTTGAAAAACCCAATTTGATAGCAATGAATTTCGAATTCGAGTTTTAAAGTTCACCAACCGTGGTATATCGAAATTAGTTCGCTAATGACTTTCAATTCAGTAGATGTAATAGGGGGGTAAATATAAAATTTTGTCTGCTTACACTAACGAACATAATGACACACCGTTTGCAGATTTCGGACAAAAATAATCAGTTTCATACAGAGTAGTACTTTGAACTCATTTCAAACATTTTGCTAATAACTCACTATAATTTTAAAATTAATATGATTCTTTTATAATAAAAGACATAACAAACCAAATTAAAACAAAAATAAAAATTTATTCTAGGAAAAAAAATATTCCACATACGCCCCAGTGACCATTATTATGTTTTTATAAAACGATTATAAAAACACCGCGTTTTTTCTATGTACTTCAAATCATGGATTTTAGGTGATTTATAATATTTGATATTTTTTATTGTATAAGAAAGTAGCTCAGATTGATTGCTTAAAAATAATAATCAAAGGTGAAAAAATACTCAAGTTTTTAGTATTTTTAAAACTATAAGTTTCATGACATGAAAGGCTGAAGTTTTAAATTATATAGTACATATTGCATACGCACAGAAATAGGAATTAACATGATTTTATTTCTCTAAAGTATTTTTTTCAGGTGTGAATAAAAAGGGCATGAAAAAATGATCTCATGTAAAAATTTTATCAAACGGAAAAATAAGAAAATATGTAAGTGCTTGCCAACATTCTTAAATGTGTGCAACTTTTGAGTTTTTGACCAAAACAAAATTCTTATTTTACCACTAGAAGCATAACAACCACAAAGAACAACAAATGGCGCTCTAACAACATCACCAAACCAAAAAAAATAAATAATCTTTAGAACCATTTTTAGGCAAAAATCAATACCGGCAATCACGTAACTGAAAAAAATAAACCAAAAAGAAGAATATGGCATTTATATTACCGACTCACGTAAGACGCCAAAACTAAACGTCACGTCGCTTTGTCGTTCGCCCTCTCTACCTTGTCAAAAAATTATACAAAAAAAAATATTTGTACTTGTAGATACATTACAAAAGTTAAGGATACAAATGTTAACAAAAACAAAACAGCTAACTCAGTCACAGTCACAATCACAGCACGGATGTCAGCAAAATGCCTACCTACACCAAAACATCGTCAGCCAGACCAGACTATGTACTACATTCATATGTATGTATATCATCGTCTCAAAAAGCTGAATTTCATTCAGATTTTCGGCAGCCCCTTGCCCTAACTTCAATATGTTTGTATGTATTTATGGATGTACGTAGGTATGCTTATGAATATATTTATTAAATTCATCGAAATTCAAGGTCAATCTAGAGCAGACCTCTCGCAGGCAACTCACAACAGAAACAACAACAACAACAAAGAAGAAATCTGTTTTTTTTTTTTTCTCGTTGAATGTTGAATTTTATCTTGAAAAGGGAAGACGACGATGATAAGAAAACACAACAATTGAAATATAAGACGTCCAATCCAAAACAACGTCCGATCTTAGTGCCTATACAAAAAATTAAACAACATCACATCATCACTCTCACTTCGTCGTCGTCGTCAGGTTTGAGGACCATAGAGTACTACTGGCACTTGGAAGAGTACCGACATTCAACACAAAACGTTCGCCAACATTCGACCTTGCTTAGAAACCCCTAAAATAAAATAATCAAATGACACAGACGTACAAAAAATAAAAATAACCAAAAAACAGAACAGAAATTGAAATTAATATGGGAAAACAATATTTGGATGACCATGACGACAACGGAGACGACGACGACGATGATGATGATGATGCCTATATAGACCAGATGGTGATACAGAGGGTGCAGGGATGCAAGGAGATTGCGTCTGGAAATTTAGGAACCAGTTCTAACAATCAAAACATCCCGAAAATGTCTGCACGTGTTTTGAAGTATGTACAACAAAACATACATCAATGTTATATACGACTATGAGTATCTACATACATATGTATATGAAGGCAATATCTAATGAAGGTTAATCAAGAGTTGATCACTCTTTGCCTCTATAACCTGGGTGGTGTTGAATTTATTTATTTTGGAACTGAAACGGTTACAACTGAGACCGTGTGCATCTGTCTGTCCTTGTATTCAAGATCAAGGGAAATGCATGAGTGTGTGAATTTGAAACATTTGTACATTTTAGGGTGTAATGGGGTTGAATGAGTACGTTCCAAAGACCAAGAGAAATTTAAGAAACACAAAAAAAAAACAGCACAATGGAATGCAAGTCAAATGATTGCCGAAAACGGAATGCGATCTTTTTACTGATTGTAAGTCCCCATCAAGTAAAATCAATGATTGCATTCTTTAAGATGATTTAAGTTCAGAGTTTTTTAAATACTATGGCCCAAATTTTAAACAACCTATTGGGACTTAACATTTTACTAACTAGCAATTTGCTAAATATTTAACGACTTACTAACGATTTTAAACCCTTTTTTTCGATTTGCTAAATAGTAAATCGCTAACACTCTTTTATTAAAACACGGGCATCCGAATATGTCCAAATAGTGACAGTTCGTGAGAATTAACAAAGCAAACATACTTAAACGGACCCATTAGTTGGAAATGTCCCAACTGTAAACTGGACAATCCCATACAATCCAAATACAATAAGATTAATATACCTCCACATGAACACAGGTTTATTCTCGTATTCCATTCTCCTGACGTAGATTTCTCCCAAAAAAGCATTTTTCTGCACAAATTTTTCAAATACATATGTATATCGAAATCTTCGTCTTCCGAAAACATTTTATTGATTAAAAAACAATTTTTAGTTTTCGAATTATGAAAAATACACGAATCAACACTTTAAAGTATAATTGAAAAGTTTTTTTTTTTAGGATAATGACAGATGTCATATGGATCTAGCAAATTGCTAAAAGTTAAAGTAGAGTTTTTGGGATTTTAACTTTATAGAAATATGTTAAGCGATAGTAAAATGTTAAAATCGTTTAAAATTAGCAAAACCATCTATTTAGCTTAGCAAATTGCTAAAAATGGGTTTAACAATTTGCTTAATCATTTAAGAATACATTCTCCTACAAATTAGTTCAAAAATAGAATACATGGTCGAAATATTGATTGAACTTTGTTGACTAACTTCCTTTCTTTCCAAATCGTGAAAACGCTGATTAAATTCATTGCAAGAAATATTAAAGTGAACTAAGGCCTTCTTACGAGTAAGTATGACTTTCGTAGCAATGGCTCTACCAGTGATCTGATGGTATAACTTCCCTAAATGTGTAACAAAACATACAAAGTTTTTGAAAAAATTAAAATTTATCGTTGGATTATAAGTTTCCTCTCTGACCGTTCAATACAAAAAATAAAAGTTGGTATGCCATAGGTTTCTGTTTTGTCTCTGCCTCCCTTTCGAAAAGTCGAAAAGTTAAATTTTTTGATTAATTTGTGAGGATCTTTTTTAGAGCATTCATTAAGTGTTCTTAACAATTAATATAATGTTCAGGGTTTTGAGGCAAGTTTAACAATTGTTGACTTAAAAAACTCCAAAGATTTGTCTAATTTTTTTTCCATACCTTGAATTTAATACATTCCTATATTTTTTTCAGAAGCTATTTTTGGTCAGAAAGTACAATTCGATTAATCTGCGCACATTTGTGCATACGCAAGCAAACATATTCTACTGCTTAATGCATGCCAAATTAATTGCACTTGTCTTATGGTAATTAAAAAAAAAATACACACACCTTCAATAAGCTTAAATTAATTATTCCATGTTTCATAAAAATGTATGGTCATATTATTTTACAAAAAAAAAAAATTTAGTCAATGCTTACATTTTTCCGAAACGCCACAACAATTGATTTTTATTTTAAGGAATGAACACTATCGTCAAAAATATAAATTTCCAGTTTTTTTTTTTTCTTATTCTTTTTGCATTTTTTTTCCATTTCTGGCCACCAATATTCGATACAAGGCACGTACATTGATGGTATAGAATTCCCCGAAGTCTTTTGTCTTCCTGGTTGTGTTCGCAAATGCATTGTTGCATTTGCGTGTCTTGTGTCTTATTTGTTCCTTGTCTACATTTGTGATTAAGTAATACTTGCATAATGTATAACTTGAGTCGTCTTCTAAAAGCTGTACAACGGTTTTCATCAACTTTTTCTGGATGACCACTTTTTCTTGATGACCACTTGACTGACTCAGAATTTTAAAACTATGTATAAAAACCCCTTTGGAAAAAAAACATACTGTTCGAAGCAACAACTTAACACACATTCTTTCTATTTATCCTGTTTGCAAAATCTTAAAATATATTTTTAATTGTCTCCAAGCAAAGTGAAATTATCGTATAACTAAAATATTTATATGTAAGTCATATCCGCCGCATGGGTATACTATACCCCGGACAATATAAAAATAAATTTATTTGACAGCATTAACAAAACTTCACCTTATTTGTCATTTTCAGTAAAATCGTTTTTTGTTGGTTATGATTTCAATTAAAAAAACCTAAATCTCCTTCAGTAAAAAGAAAATATAAATAAGGATGCAAATCAAATGTGTGAATGTTGCCTTAGCTTAATTTCTTTGATACATATAATCATTGTCAACCGTCAGTTTGACAGACAACTGTGTGGCATTATATAATTTGTGTAAATAAAATTAAAAAAAAAAAATTTAATACATCATTTTTTCCTGCATGTAAATTATTTTACAATTGGTTAACAAAATTAATTTAATGAATGTGAATATTTCTAAGAAATATTTTTTTTTTATTTTTTCAAAATAAAATTGCTTTATAAATTTTTTAATATTTAGAATTTCTTTGAAAGTCATGCGCCACTAATATAGGATTGTGCGTGTGCATGTCCGTTCACTTGTTATGGCATTATTTGTGTTGCAATATCAATTGCATAATCAGGAGGCAGAACTCGGTCGACGACGATTTTGCTAACAAATGCGTTATTTGTAGCTTTGCGTTTTTTTTATTTGTTTTGATTTTAGAACGCAAGATATTCAACAGGGTGACGAAATCACTCCTAAAAAAACAATTTGACTTTGAACAAATAGTTATTATTTCTTAAAAAAAAAATTCCTACAAAATAACTGAGCCTCCAATAACCGATTCAGTGATTGGTCATTAAATCAATTTTTTTTTGCAGAAGTCGTATATAACATACACATGTATATGTGTATAAGTTATTTAAAAAAAAAACTTTGTTTTTTAAGTATCGTTTTTTAAAACTATTTATCTATATAAATGTCTTGTTTTATACGTACATATGTATGTGTATATTCAATCAGCTAACTTCACAAATGTCAATGTAGAATCGACCGCCATTTGCAACAAATTAGATAATCATAATTCACTTTTTTGATAATTATTGCCTCGGTGATAACTATGTATGTGAATAATAAATAAATTCAAAGAAACTAGGTCGATAATGGACAGTAATAGATCTCTTTTGCGTCCACGTACCGGCAGGTGTAACCGATTGCGAAGGCCTCTGTCTTTTCCCTTACAAGACTCAACTTATTACAAATCCTAAGGTTTAAAAGAGATAAAGAAGTTAGCTGCCTAAACTTTTTTGAATAAAAAAAAAATTGAAGTGAGATAAAATGATGAAATGTCACAATGAGAAACCTCAAAATAGTGTGAACACCGTCTAAGAAATCTAGTACATTCACCATCAGAAACAAATAAAAAGCATGATGTTAAATTCAACTTAAAAAAAAAAAAAACTTTTAGGACACTCATTTTGACGTTTCCACTTTAATCTAAAACACATAATTTTTCAAACACATTTTTTTTTCTAAAATTGCTATAACTTTCATACTTCAAAAACATCAAAGACTCACCCTGTCTGTAACGCACTCCACACATATAATAGATGTTGGCTTAAGAGCGAACTACCTAGATAATACTGTCATCAAGTATAAAATTATTAGAAAAAATAAAGTAATAAAGTGCCTGTGTGCACTGCATTTAACCTGCAGTGACGTTTGCGTACGCCTTGGCCAGGGTAAGAAGAAAATAATAAATGATTAGCGACTAGCGACTAGCGCAGCGGTTCAACGAACTGACACCATGCTTCGGCCGCCACCGACGACGACCGGACGACGTCGACGTATAGAAGTCGACTTCGACGACGACGACGACGACGACTGACAACCAATTGATTACATAATGCACCGGTCTACTCTATACTTTATTGGGAGCAAAAAGTTGTGCCTGTTGATATTGCGGCTACTGCAGGTCTCATCAGTCTCCATGGGCTGATATCAGGCATTAGAAGTGTTGTTATATGTACCTATACAATATGCAACATACAAACATACACATTGACTCGGTCTTGTATGTACCATCAATGACTCCTGGTTAGCTGCGTATCTATATCTACGCAGATACTCGTATGTCCATAGATATAATTTTACGAGAGTGCAATGTAATTTACGGCAATAGGCCTGGACAGCATTCCATCTATGGTCCGACCCGGCCAGGCCACCCTCCTCCTTGTGTCCGCCGCCTTATCTCTTCTACCGCTCAAGCCTTGTAGCTGGGAATTGGGTTATTCTTGAATCAAGCGTTGTGCGTTGGTCAACTGGTGCGCGCTGCAATTGAGAGTGATTTCAGTTTCAGTTGACATTTTCAATCTTAATTATTTTTGGTTTCTTTTTTTTATTTTTTTTTTTATTTCTAGTTTAATAGATAATAATTTACACAACCATAGCAGTGTTGATAGCTTCAGCAAGAGAACAAGTCTTAAAAGCGTTTTCTTCGACAAGCAGGCAGGCAGCAGTGGCATGGTGGCGCAGTATCGGTTCGGTACAGCGAAAACGACGAAATCGACGAAGGCCTAATAAATTGCTGCTTGCGTAAAACTTCAGGCTCACATGGGGCGGACAGAATCGCATGCCGTATAAACCGCTGCGTTGGACAACAGACGTTAGATTGTGTAATAAATTCAATTCTGAACGCATGACAATTTGTCATTTGTTTAACTAATTTCGATTGGACGCACGCATTGGATACTTTTGGGCAGGCAAAAGAATACGCTTCGTTCTGCTCCGCTCCTATGATGTGGAACAACAAGAGTGAGGGCAGGTCATACCGGGACAACTGCTTCTATTTTATCTCTCAGTAAAGTTTCATTCCACTCCCCCCCCCCCCCAATGTATGTATGTATGTACATATGTATATATAGGAGTACTCGTCGTCAGTGGAAATATTTGAATTTATTTGAAACTAGAATTGATTTGAATTGGGAGCAGACAGATTTATATAATATTTTGCAATCTTGCATGCATTTATTTTTGTTTTCGTTTTTATTTTATTTTATTATTTATAATGTGCATAAGGCTATTTGGTTTTAGAGTCAGGGATTGTATGAACGTGCGTACATACATAAATACATATGTATGTATGTAAGTGAATTCAAAGGGAAATTTATTGAGCAATTTGATTTATTAGGATCTATTAGAATTTATTAGTATATTTACGCAATATGGGATGGAGTTGTAAGTTGCCAGTTGCCAATTGCCAGTTGCACCAGGAAGTTGTGAGTATTTAACGTTAGTGTATGATGACATCTAAAACGGATTTAATTGACTTGTTTTTGAAAGTTAATCAATTAATAAAAACAAATAAGTAGTGATTAAAAGATTTGTTAGAGGAGATTTTTATATAGGGTAGCCTTTAGACGGTAGAGTTTTTGGCATTGAATTTTTTCTAAGAGTAACACTCAATGGACTCCGGCTTTCTGGACCTTTTTCAATTTTACAATATTCGTCTCCTTTTTATAAGTTTTTTTTTTCTTATCAATACAAACATTTAAACGCGTGACAATAATGATGACCCAATTTTATTATTAGATAAAAAACAAAAACTGAATTAATGACAGTCAATGTGAAAGATATATGTACCTTCAAAAATATGTCTGCTATCAACTGTCAGTTTCCTAAAACACGACTTTTCCAAAAACCAAGAAATTTAAAGCTATACGTATTCAAATGTTTAAGCCTCCACAATATAATAAATATAAATAATACAAAAACAGTCAACAGTATTGAAACACAAGAATTATCTGATCAACTCAAAAGCTATATTAATTAAATAATACCTAACATTTTATTGACTTCAATAACCCAGATAAGAGATGTCAAAAAAAAAAAAAATCGAATATCCTTTTTCCTTGTGGGGTACCTATATATATTTCGTTTGTCCACGCGTTTCCGTCAGTGTGTCGCAAAGAATTCAATAAATGAAGCGAAGTTTAAACCTCATGTGGAATGAATTCGAATTATGCAAGTTTATGACTACCATTATCGGAATCGAATAAAAATAAAACGGACGAGAATAAATTATTATTAAAAATAAAGCAAAAAAAGAAAAAGCATGTCCAGAGGAAGCGTCAAACCATTAAACTTAAGGAAATTAGATTTTTTTCATTAAAAAAGGGTTTACCAAAAAATAAACTCAACAACACAGAACCAGTGATGCCAGTTTCTCTTTTTTTTAAATTAAAAAATTATACATATCATTTCACTTTTACTCATTTTTTTATATCGACCCAAATAATTATAACTAGGAAAGTTTATTTTTTGGCTTTCATAAAAATATGTATTACTATAATAGCCACAGCGATAAAATGGTAACCCTACAATTTTCTAAAAAAAGTAACCCTTTATTTGTTATACCTTTTTTAGTTACAAAGAAATCAATTAAACTTAATTTTTTTTTTAAATTAAATGAAATTCAAGTTTTTTAACTTCTCGGTAACTTCATCAAGTAAAATTCAATTTTCATAGAACTTTGACTCGAGAAATTTGTTATCACTGCTGGCAACACTGAAAACCACCAACAGCATTATTTATTTAGGCACAAATTCCATTTATTGTTATTTCTTTAAAATTCTTTTTCCAATATTTTGTGATGATTATCGTCACATTTTGCAGCAGCAGGACAGCTTAATGTTGTTTTTGTATTTAAGTTTTTTTTTTTTTTTTGATTTTATAGCTTTTATGTTTATAAGCTCTCAGGGGTGTGGTTTTTGGTTCATGATTTTGGGGACCGGAGTTCAATAGCACTAGCGGTATGGAATAAACGAATTCCTGCAGTTATCATGTAATATCATCTTTATGTGCTTGGCCAGGAATAAAGAGGAGTTTACCTTAAGACTAACATGTCTTCGATGATGGTCATATAATATGACCGACGAAAAAGAAGAAATCTGTTTGGTGAGGTATAAGTGGAATGGTATGTTTTATTTAAATTTATTTGAAATTTGGGCATAATATTCGAACATTTAATATTCGTTTTTATTACGCTAGTTAGTTTTCTTTTTGCAAAAATGAAGACATTTTTAAGCAGCTGCAGCCTATTTTTCAACAAAAACCAAACCGTTAGCGAATTTTCAATTAGCATTCAAATCGTTAACTTCTTTCTTTCAACCTCACTAGCTTTAGTCGCAAAGAAAGAACTTTATTTAGTTCGATCGTGACATGAGGCCACTAATTGGAGCCTCTTTTAACTTATACAAATTTGAACTTCGAGAAGTAAATTTCTTAATTGCCATTATTTTCAATACTCTGGGTAAACTATTCTCACAACAAGTCTCTATATTATAAGTCTTTGGTTTTCATTTATTAACCGTTTACCGCCGTGCCGTCTGTCGTTCTTAGTGCGATCCCATTTAATATATAATCCATCAAAACTTAATTTGCAATCCGGATATCGAATTTCCTATTGAGAAAACCGCATGTGGTGCGAATCGTTAATTTTTTTGTCACCCGAAATAGAATTCAAATAAAAACAAACCACGTCGTATTATAAAAATACCTATACAAAGACAAACTAAACCTATCCTTAATATTTTTATCGACTATTTATACGAGTACAAGTCGATGCGGTCGCCTTTGCCAAAATAAACTTAAGCCCCAACCCAATAGGTAACAAATATAAATCCATAAGATACACAATATTCTATTTCATTAGAAGTCAACCGCAAACTACTGCGCGTGTGACTGCACCATTCGCTGACTGCCTGACTGCCTGACTGCCTGACTGCTGACTGCACCTGTTGCATAACTTTCTCGTGTCGTTTGCGGTCAGAATTGAATGTTGTTGTTGTTGTTTTTTTTTTTTTTTTTTTTTTGCAAATGTACATCAAATCCTGGGTTTTGCGTATTGAAATCTTAATTAGATGGACATTCCTATCCCGCAATGGATAAGCTTCCTGTTTACCTTTATGTCGTCAGTAAAATAAGTAATGTATCTAAGAGCAAAAGCTATGAGTAGGTACATATTATATGCTACCCAAAGAAGAAGCATTCTTATTGAAATGCAGACACTGACGGTTATAATAATGGTTGCGGTGTTGGTGGTGAGGATAGCGTTGACAGCATTGATGATCACATGGCACATGGCTGCACCTTTCTTAGGGCAGATTTAATATTCATCACTCTTCATTGAGACAATGTGCTGCTGAAATTTACAAATACTATGGACTCCTATACCTACTCGTAAGTGAGTAATTTTGCCTTAAGATTCATATTTCCAAGCAAAGAGACAATTATGTTTTTACTTTGTATCTTGTTAGTGCGAAGAAAAATAATGATAAAAACCGCATAATGCATTTTTCACCACACCTTGTAAGAAATTAGCTTTAAATAAATAATAAAATGTTATACAAGTCCTTTCTTTCATATGATTGACATTTATTCATAATAATTAAGTGCATTGGCCAACAATAAGAAAAGTGCGTATACGCCTAAGTGTCCGTTGAGATGATAACACAAATAAAAGAAATAAGAGATGCACCAAGTTATAAGTTAATTTTTTTAAATGTTAGATTAATTAACGAGATTTTTTATTTTACATCTTTTTGACAGTTAACATGGTTGTCAGTTGAATAAAACGACAAAGCGCTGTCAGATTATTATAAAATTTTGTTGTGATCACCTTTTAAACAATTTTCACGTGACAACTGTTGATATTTCTGTCTTAGAAGGTGTGGATGTTTGAATACTTTTGGAGCGACTCATTTTGACATCTTATCATTTTATCTCGCTCACATTTGTTTTTTTTTTTTTGTTAAGAGAAAGGGGTAAAAAGAATATAAAATGTATTTTCAAAATGTCTCATTTTTATTGTAAAGAAAATAAACATTTTTTAACTGTCTGATTGTGAGTCCGAAACTTTCGTAGCATATTTATGATTTCAACTTCATACACCTACCTACGTTTTTTCAAATAAAAAAATAGAAATCAACTTTGTATGTATGTATGTATATTATTTTGGGACACACCGCACACAAACGTGCGTCGTCGTGTGCAAAAAAAAAATTTCGTTAACTACACATACCGACTGTCAATAGATGGATACAAACAAAGTTTATTTGAATGTGAAATTTTGAAAATGAAAGTGCCATTAAACTTCGCATCTATACTCGCATATGTGGAACAATTTGTAGGTACGAGTACATTTTTAATCCATAAAAACAAAATGAAACAACTGATGGTAGTTTGGTCACGTTTCAATTTGCAAAACCTTTTTTTTTTATATGTTAAATGTATACATACGATATACATACATAAATCTAATTCTTCAAATCATCGAGAGCCAATTGACAGAAAGATTTATTATGTACATACATACATATCTACATGCATATACATATATGTACATTATACATCTACATATGTGTGTTCATATGTACTGTACATATGTTTAAGTAGGTATGTAAATATGTAAATGTAATTATTATTGAAGCCTTGTTTGAATATGTGATCACATCGAATCAAAATGAGATCAATAAAAAGTTTTCTTTCCCAAAAAATTGAATTAACCTGGCAATATATACATACATATGTATGTATGTATGGTATGTATGTACATAGATTAATATCTCTAACCATATTATAAAGAATGTTTACTAATAGAATAAGGGATTAAGGGGATAGTCCTATTAAACAGTGATAATTTGTGATCAATTCAAGCTTTAACTCTTACCACCACGGATGTCGAACTATCTGATGGATAGAAAGCTATAGAATTCGTTTCTACTTACATAGAACTTTACTACGCGAACACGGGTAGTGTGTGTTGTCATGTTTTAGGTCTAGACAGCTAAAACCAAATACCTATTTCTCTATTATTTTAATTCAATAATACATGTAATCAAAATAGCATCCATCGCTTATTTTTTTAATTTTAAAAACAAGCTGAAAGTTAGGAAAAAATGTGTTGTTATTCTATAAATTTAATATTCATACATATATACAAAGACACTTTCCTTGACTCAAACTCATTCTAGAACATGATTATTCTTCCTAAAGCTACGTAGAAATGTTTAATTTAATTGGGACTTTAAAATAAATCCAAAGATGACTGATAAGTCTATAACGTAAATGTAACAAATTGATAAGCTAATATGTACCTACATATAAAGTTAAGTTCATATAAGAAGTTGCTCGTGTTGATTTTTATTGTTAATTTTTTTTTATAATAAAGTTGCATGATCATGATCAAGTTATAAGTATTATGTGTAATATACTTTATTATGAAGGTAAATGTTGATTGTATTAGACTAATAAGAATCTGTTTGAAAATCTTTCGAGTAACAAAATAAGTAGGTAAATAATTGTAATCCAAAGTAATACAAATAAATCAAATAGAAGCTTTAATTTGTTGCAATTTTCGTTTACTAACTTAAAACTAAGGGGAATTTAAATGTTTGTTCTATTTAAGGATCATCTATCTATCTAAAAAAAATTAAAAAAAAAAAATTTCAAATGAGAGATCAATTGTTTGAAAAAAGGGACTCGATGAAAAAAATAGTTTACGCTTTTAAAACAACCGAGCTAAAACGATTAAATAAATGAGATACATAATATCAGGGTAAATTAAATTGCTTAAAATTAATTAATAGATTGCATTTTATAAAAAGTCTGTTCAATGAATTTAAAGTAGGATAGAACAGCGTAGAATAGGATAGAACAGAACAATAAACGTCAGATAACTTATTAGGTCAGTCAAATATCTAACATCTGATTTGTAAACAAAAAATTGTTCTGCTTTGACTCATGTTTTATAAGAATGTATAACCAATTTGTGATAAATAAACCATTTATTTAGTTTCCATATAAAAGTAAATTCAAAATATTATATTTTATTTATTTTATTCTCACATAAAAGAAATACATACATGTGTATAAAGCACAACAGGCGAAATGAAAACCAATAATAAATGATGACAGATTATTTTGACACTTTTCGCAATACTGTTCTACATAAGAAGCAAGTGCAGAAAATCCTCTTTTAAACTGTTCTAAACTTTCCTAGTTTACATCTACGAATAGCAAACTAGAACAGTTTGGAACAGCAGAAATCTTATTGAATTGAACGACAAACAGCTATTCTAAACTGTTCGGAACAGTTTCATTGAACAGACTTAAAATAACCCAATCTTATCGACGTATAATAAACGAATAAATATTATATATTTTATTTAATAATGAACGTGTTTTATTAAAGTAAAAAGTAAAACGTATACATTTAAATAATTCAAGGAAACCTGAAGGAAAAAGAGATTGCATCGGCCGGGAATCGAACCCGGGCCGCCCGCGTGGCAGGCGAGCATTCTACCACTGAACCACCGATGCTTATTATTTATTAATTTTAAATTGTTTTTTAATTGAAACTATTCTGTACTTTACCTTATATCCATCTTCGGTTATAATAGTTATAAGAACTAACCTTAAATGAATAAATATAATTTTGGGGTTCTTGCACTGCGACCTGAAAGATCAATTGCGCCGCCCCCTACTAAGACTGGGGATGGGGAGGTTCCCATTTTACAGTTTTGTCTCTAATTTAATTTCCCAAAGGAAATTGAGTATTTATAGGGTACCGTCGCGTCAGAGAGGGAAGATTTAGTTCTTCTACTTGGTAATTTCCCAAGTGTTTTCTCTTTTGGTGCATGAGTTGAGTACTTCACACTGCCCTGCAATGGGCTTTGTCTGCTAGGCTCAAAATATTTAAGCGCCTATTTAGTATGCTTGTCACTATTCTTTGGTTATTCGTACTTACTTTCATGCAGTTTTTGAAACGTTTTTGGTTGTAGTCACCAAGTAACATTTTTGCCTGCCTCATTTTAGGAAGTTTTTTCCAGATTTTTGCTCGGTTAGCTTCCTCATCTTTTTTTTGTTTGATTTTATTTCTAATCACATTTTCCCTAATCCACAGTAAGGTTCTGGTTCTAAGAGTGGAGTTGAGGCGCCTGTATTCGCTAAGGAGTCTGCTTCTTAAGAACTAACCTTAAGACCGCTGCTGTGGCTGCGTCGAGCTAAGTTCATTATTCTACCCTTACTTAAGCGACATTATTACAAACCATTTTCATTATATTAATTTGGTTGAAATGTCCTAGAATCTAACTGTCTATATTTCCTCGAATATTGTTTTATGTACTTATGTACATACATAAATGTAATGATTTTGAATTCAACCTCTGATTTCTCCCTAAATTCAAGTTATTGATAAATTCAGATTACAAAAAAACGGTATACGGCGAATTTCAAGCAGGAGTAGGTATAATATAATGTGTATATTGTATATAACTTTTTATTTCACAACTGTGTTATGTATTGAAAAAAGAAAAACCCCAAGTTCACCAGAATGCACACAAAAAAGTTTAGTTTATTTAAGTTTTCTTTTTTTACAAAAACAATACATTGCAGTTCCCTGAGAAATTTTGAGGCTTAAAACTGTATTGACGAAGTTTTATGTTTTGATAAGATGACCATTTAGGATACTACCTACTTCTATAATAATCTGATATGGTGATCTGATATACTCAGACATACGTCCTAAAAAGCTAAAAAGGGTTGCATCGGCCGGGAATCGAACCCGGGCCGCCCGCGTGGCAGGCGAGCATTCTACCACTGAACCACCGATGCTTGTGAGCCTCCGTACTCCCGCGCTAATTCAGTTTTTTTTTTTTTTTTAAATATGTACAAGTACATACATTATATTGTATATGTATTTGTATGTAGGGGAAGGCAAGTCAGGGACATGAAATTCACTATTTGTTATAAAGTCAAACTCTCAATAACAAATTATTCACAATTCACCCACCAACCATACAATGACAATTAAATTATTGTTGTCGAACGCTTGGCCTTGAGACTGCTTAAAAGAAAATTACCTCACCGAAGTCCAATTCATCGTAGGCTGGCTTCGTTTTTCAAAACAAAATGAAAGGAACTCTCAACTTCAACAATCCAAATTCCGGACTGAGAAAATAAATCGATAAAGGTAAAAAAGTAAAACAATTTATTCAATATTTAAATTTTTCATCTTCCAGCAATGATTTTGTATTTATTTTTAAACATTACAACTATGAATAGTACACCAATAGCAATAGTTAGCAATTGAACATTTATAACTTTCGAGTCGATAAGTGATCTCAACATTTCTTTAATTGATTGATCTCGTTGTTCTCCGCCACAACAATTGTCCATAATATGTTGAATTGAAGCTTAATTAGTAACTCTTTGTTTATCGTCTTGTTTTTACTTAGTTGAGAGAAGTTATTAGGTTTCTTTGTGTAATTGATTGAACTGCAATGCAATACACTTTTTAGTTTTAAAATAAATAAAAAAAAAATCTGAAGTTTATCAGCTGGTTAGCGATGACAAAAGAATTTTGACATTTGTTTGAAAGCATTCAAGGAGAAAACGTTGGTGAGAAAATACAAATATTGTAGCATGCTCTTAGGAGCAACTAAGGAAATAGCACCGTTTATAAATTGATAAATCTAGTATTCTGCACACCGATTACAGAATTCAACATAATTCGCTGAATGCTTTCAGTGAACTAAGCAATCTATTTGTATGCAATGGACTTATTTGAATGTCATATTTTTGTTTTGAAACACATCTGTACTGTACGTAGATGCATTTATGTAGATACAAAAAATTTCAAGGTTACAATAGCAAATACTCTTTAAAATTGATTAATAGGAAAATAAATAATTGAAAAACCATAGAAGATTCAGAATTATACATTGTATGACATTGATGATGACAAACAAACGAAAGAGTAAAAATCCTTTTTCCTTTTGTGAAATGTCGCAGAACAATCGTCAAAACAAGTTTAGTTGTGCCGGTGAAAACACTTCGAGATTTATTCCAAATCTCATTCGCTAAAAACCATATGGCGTACAATTGGCAATCTGGAAGCAGAAAAAAGCATTCTAAAAGCGTTCAATTAGACCAAAGTGAGAGTTCTGATTCTAAAAAAGAAGAATTACAATTCCGGATTGCCAATTAAAAACGACAATAGTATAAGGGGTCTCGAGGCTTGGCAAGTTTCTAGTCCTTAGTTAATCAGCTGTCAGAAAACTGTCTTCCTTTTAATACGACATTTTTATGGAAATTGAGCCACGAAAAACTTCCCCTATTATAGTGAATAGTTGATATTGTAATTCATGGGGGACATAAAACTAGATATTTTATTTTATATACAGTTTTATGGCCTTCAACATAGACATATTATGTAGTACATTATATAAATTTTGATGTTACATATACAAAACTGAAAGGTCAATTTGCTTTTCAAAATATGCTCTAAAAGGTGAAAAATAATATATATATATTAAGTTCGGTTCTTTCTTTGTCTTTTTGACAATGTGCATTTCAATAAAAAGGAATTAAAAATCAATTTTTAAAAATCCAGGTAAAAATAAACCTAATAGGTACCTAAATGAGACTTAATTAACTCGCTAAATTAGAAAATATTTAAATTATTTAGGGTCCATTTTCCAATAGTCACAAATACATACATTTGTATATGTACATATCATCTTGCATTTACTTTAATCTTTACTTTAAATCTTAATATTTTTGTATTTTTTTTTTGACGATTGAAACTTGTCTTGACGTTCAAATAAAATTGTGCACAAGTAAGGTATCGGTAAGTATGTACATACATACATAAACAAACAAAACCTTGGAAATTAAAAAGTCGTGCTTCATTTCAGTACCTTTGTTTATACTTTTTAGTTGTACAGTGCCATACACTATCTATACTATATATATACTAATATATAAAGCTGAAGAGTTTCTTTGTTTGAACGCGCTAATCTCAAGAATTCCTGGTTCGAATTTGAAAATTCTTTTTTTGTTGAATAGTCCATTTGTCGAGGAGGGCTAAAGGCTATATAACATCACGCTGCGAACAATATTAGCGAATATAATAAGTGGAAAATGTTGCAAGAACGGGGAAAAATATTCATCTTTGAGTGCTTCCGTTGTTTGTTTCAACGGAGTGATCTCAGGAACTGCGTGATGGAATTGAAAAATTCTTTTTGCTCCATTTGTCGAGGAAGGTTTTAAGCTATATTTATTTTATACAACCAACAGGAGCGAAGAATCACTGGAAAATGATGCAAAAGTGAAGAAAATTATTCATCCGAAAGGGCTTCCGTCCCATTGCAGAGAAAATCCGCATGTTCTTCTGCCAAAAAAAAAATAAAACTTAAGTATTAAGTATATTTACGAAGAACTTTAAAATACATTTCTTTTTAAACTTAATCTTGATTGCTATAATAATAAATTGAGGCGGACGAAGTCGCTGAGAACAGCTTGTTCAATTATAACAATTATAAAAAAAAAAACTTCAGCAAGTGCTCTTTTTTCGCATATCAGAGTGCCCCTTCTTTATTTTTGTATATCATTTTTATAGTAGGTAGTGTGATAACCTAAGCCACTCAACCAAGCACAAAGTTACAATGTATATATGTATGCATGCCATAATTACAGATAAAAACAATTCAATGATAAAATAGAAAAATATTAATTTCAATACGAACAAGTTCCAAATCATTTGAATTTCCTAAATCCATTCGGGAGAAGATTGTGGACAGAAGTGCATAGCACCTCAGTGGGGGGATCTTCTGCTCGCGAAACATACACAGGAAAGTCTTCCGCTGCAAATTCAATCAAAAATTGCCGGCAAACACCACACGGCGGCGTCAGAGTGTCTTTTTGATAGGCCACCACTGCACATGATTCGAACTCTTTGTATCCTTCACTTATTGCCTTCGTAATGGCTGTTCTCTCAGCGCAGGCGCCCGGTGTAAAAGCAGCATTTTCCACATTGCAACCACTAAAGACTTTTCCGCACTTTGTGCGCAAAGCAGCACCGACAGCAAAATTACTGTAAGGCACGTAGGCAAACTTTCGGGCAGAAATCGCGCTCAGAATTAATTCGCAATCAGCTGGATCTGGAATGATTATGTATAATTTACATACGAATAAATCTAATTATTTTTTTTTAGATCGTACCTAATTCACTAAATTTCTTAATGGAATCTACGTATTTTTGGCCTCCGTTATTCATTGTTTTGATTTGAACAAAGTAGAGTAGTAAAATTATTAAAGTACAATTAACTATTTTTGAGTACGAGAATTAATTTCATTAAATTCAATACGAATTGTTATCTTAAAAAAAAAATTATTTTGATTTTAAATCTAACTAAAAAGATTAGTGCAGGAATACAATGTCACTACGCGGCGCGACGTTCTCAATCAAAATGAGCGTACACAAGTTGCCTTCATAATATCTAGCTTGCTGAAGTCTGAAGTGACTAATAGTTTCTAGCCATTGTCTCATATTATAGGGAGCAGGTCCACTTACATATCCAGATGAGAACTAAACGAATGTAAGGGGTGCGAATCTCAAAGAGCAACTAGAGCTGCTCGTATTGTATTGTAGTTGTAAAATCAACTCATCAGGTTATAATGTGAACATTTTGAAGGGACTATAGGAAGAGGGGACAACAAATTCAATCAGATTTAGCAGCAGATACGAGTGTAGCTATTGTGCCATGCGCATTGGTCTGTTAAGAGAGTTTTTATTGTTGGTTGTAAGAAAATAAAAATAGAGCTACGTTACGGTCAGTCAATGGATAGATTATTTATAGAGAACACAATCTGTACCCTACTCAGTGAAAGTGGTCTCGAATGCTTGTTGTTGATTTTTCAAGGTTGTCGATATCATTCAACGTGAATTAGCCAAATGACTTGTCTGTATTTTTTTTTTTATTTTTATTAACTAAAAAAAAGTTAAATTAAACACATTTTTATTCGATGATAAATAGTAACTTTGTCATTTAAAGAAGAAACCTTGCTTAAATTCCGGTACTTTACAGGAACATGACTTTAACTATACAGCTTTTGAAAAGTAGCGCTTTTTAAAATAAAAAGAACATAACTTTAACTTTTCCAACAAAAAAAATTCTCAATACACATGCTGTTATCTATACATCTTTGGAGAAAAAAAAAAACAATTATTGCAAACAAATATTTTCCGTAACTAAATAGTTACTAGCTTTACTATTAATATTTAATCTCTTCGTATATTTTTAATGAACTTAGAAAGCCAAATAGGAAATCATTTTATTTTCTTATTTTTGAAATTTAAGAAAATATACAAAATATACCATACTTTTTAATTGTTTTTCTCTAATACATATTTCCGAGCTATTTTTAATGTATTATTTTTACATGTACATACATAATGTATATAAAGTAAATTCGGTTTAATCCGCAGAAATGATAAGTATCATTTATTTAAAAGATTATACTAAAATTGGAAGAACAAAGTTCTTGATTCATCGTTACGCCCAGAAATAGACAAAAACGTCAGAAGGGAACAACTTCTGTTTTGATATAGTTTTTGTGTCATCCACCGGCCAAAAAAGAATTTAGAAAAATGAGAAAGCGTCACAGATTTACAAAATTCACAAGAATGTTCTAAAATAAAGATGAACATGTTCATGTTAACTATAATCTTGATTTCTGCATTTCTCGAATTTCCTATGATGCAGAAATTAAGTTCTTCTGCATTTTTTCTCTTTTTTATCTAACAAAAATGTATTTTATATTTGGCATCCATTATTTTTTGCAGAAATCAAACGCAGATACATGTAAATTCAAACTTAGAGATTTTAATGTCGTCTCATGAAAAGCTTTACAAAAGCACGTTATTATCTTAAATATATGCGTCGATATCAAAATATGCAAGACAATCACAATCACGACACCAAAATTCAAATTTTAATTAATCGATTAGGAGCGATATATCTTTTTTCCAATTATTGATTAAAAGCCCCATCAGAATTCCGAATATTTAGCACTGACATTTGATGCATTTGATGTAACGGTGGCCTAACAACATACTTTTCAACAACATTCAAAACCCCACCACAGAATAATGCTGCAATTTTGTCTTTGAATTCGTTCAATACTTTTTCACCAATCAACTATTTTGACATTTCATTTTGTATATCAGCTAGAAGTCAAACTAAAATCTTAATTTTCCCATAAAAATTACAAAAAAACAAAGCTTGATAAGATGGAACAATTCCAGCATTTGCACAATTTAAATATCCATTCCTCATGCAGGGCATGTCTGGAAAATTTAAATGACATGCATCACAATATATTCGAAGTACCAGACCTGCAAAAAAAATTGACTGTATGCATATCTCTGCCCGTGGAACCAGGAGACGGCTTTCCGACAAGTCTTTGTGAACCATGCCATGCCAAGATAGATGACTTCTATGATTTCCATCAAATGTGCATTTCAGCCAGACAAAAATTTCAGGACTTTATAAATTCTGAGAAAAAACCATGTACGTTGCAGTTAAGTTTGGATCCAGGCAATTTACCAACAACTGACTTAATGATGTTTAAGAAGGAAGCAAAAAAAGAGCAAGAAGATGAGTGTTTAAAATTCGACGCGGTAGAGCTTCCAATTCCGAATGTGAAAACCCAACATGATTCCTCATCGCAAGACGAAGAGGAGTCAGAAGATGACCAGCTAGACATAAAATATCATGTAAGTGACGAGGACAGTCAATTGATTGAAAACGATGAAAAATCTAAAGAAAATGCTACGAAAGCCTCTCCTGACAATGTCTTGGGTTGTAAAATCTGTAAGAAAACTTTTAAAAAAGAGGAGACATTTGCCGCTCACATGCGCGTACATGCAGGTCTAAAACCTTTTCCTTGTCAAAAATGCGACAAATCATACGCCCGACGAAGTAGACTTAAATTACACGTAAAAACCAAACATGACGGAGTACCTACCGAAAAATTTCCTTGCACGGAGCAGGGTTGTGATAGAATCATGTGTTCTAAGCAAACTCTACGAAAACATATCAAAGACATTCACTACAGCACTGGTGTGAAAACAAAGCAGCCCTATATATGTGAAGAGTGTGGAAAAGTCCTAACAAGTCTTGCCACGCTGAAAAATCACCGATTCTTACACACCGGTCAGCAACTTCCGCATGAATGTCCACAGTGCAATAAGAGATACATCACAAAGAACAAACTAAAAGAACACATGAACAGACACGCTGGCATCCGAAACTACATTTGTCCTCATTGTGGTGCTAAGAAATCAACACGCACCGAATTGAAAACCCATATAAACTATCACACCAAAGAAAAGACCTATCCGTGCCAGTTCTGCGGTAGTGTGTTTAACAGTATTGGGAATTTTAGTCGACACAAACGCATCGTTCATGAGGGCATAAAAGACTACCCATGTTCGTATTGTGATAAGTCTTTTGGCAAAGCCGAGACTAGGAAGCATCACGAAATGACTCACACTGGAGAGAAGCCCCACGAATGTAATATTTGTCACAAAAAGTTCATTCAACCTGTCGCCCTTAAAAAGCATAAAAAGATTCATCTTAAGGCAATGGCAGGGCAACCAGATTGGTAATGCTAATGGCGAGGAAAGTACAAATATTTGTATGTTGTATAAGCTAGCTAGCTGATTCGTCTTGTAATTATGTTTTATGTTATGTACCTAAAATTTTTATTTTTCTTATTTATTATTTTAAAATAAAGAAACTTTTATTTATGTAGTTGTTTTAAGAGTTTTTGAAAAAAAAAAGGTTCAGCTCGTTCACAATAGGTTGTCTTGAAATCATGATTATTACACCTTATAAGTTTTCTAATGCTCTTCCAAACCGCAATTAGAGTGTCTCGTCTTTATCGTAGATATAGCTAGTCAGACAATTTGATTTTCATAGTACCTAACTAATAAAGTTGAGAAAGCGCCACGAAAGATATAGGTGAAAAACCACTCGAGTGTAATATAGGTCATCCAACCTATTGCCCTCAAGAAGGAGACAATGATTCATTTAAAAAACAATACCTATTTTGAAAACATCTTAGAAAAAGAGGTGACTGTTCTATCGTCCAATTTTAGTTTAAAGTAACTTGCATTTTTTTCTTATATGTTTGAGAATGTTAAGATTTATTAGTCAGGCATATCTTTTAATTTTCCTACCGACATTAATACCAAAACTTTCAAAGCAGCAGTATGGTTTTTGGCCCTAAAATAATGTAAGATGTTCATATGGAAATTCTCGGTCAGTTAGTACAAAATCGAAAAATTAAACTTTTTTTTTTTAATTTGTAGTTGTTTATTTTTTCTCAAACATAAGTGATTTTTAAATTTGAAAATTTCATCACGATTTAACATTTCGACACGACCCCACAATTTTATTATACTTTTATTTAGATTTTTGAGATTTCAGAAACTTGAACTGACTTCATGACATTTATGAACTACTACTTGTTAACGTCAAATTTTGTATAGGTATCAACATACAAAGGTAAAAGCGATATAAACAAGTTGAATTTCAATAAAGATACAGCTCATTTTTTACAAAATAAATAAAATGGAAAGATTCCACGATATAACAAAATTAGATGTCCGCACATCCTGCAGGACATGCCTTAAAAACATAAAAGAAATTAATTATAATATATTCGTGATACCAAATCTACAAAAGAAATTTACTGTTTGTACCTCCTTGGTCGCAGAACCCGATGATGGATATCCTACAAGTTTGTGTGAGCCATGCCATATAAAGATTGAGGACTTTTTTAATTTTCAAGAAATGTGCATTTCTGCTAGGAAGCGATACCAAACATTCATTGATTCAAAGGGAAAACTATGCAATTCCGAACTGGGGACTGATTCACATTTAATTCTATTTACGGAACCCAAAATGGAAAAAGAAGAAGAAAAACTAGATCTTTCAAATTTGATACAACAAGATGATTCCTCATCAGAAGATGTAAGAGCTGAGTCAGACGATGATGAGCCTATCGTTAAATATCGTCGGAGTACGAAACACAATACATTGATTGAAAGTGCAAATTCACCCGATCTTTTAGAAACAAATGAATCAAAATCGACTTCAGAAATAAATCTGGAATGCAAAATCTGTATGAAAAGCTTCATTAAACTTGAAGCCTTTGAGGAACACATGCGTGTTCATAAAGGACTAAAACCATTCGCCTGTCAGCAATGTGATAAATCTTATGCCCGACCAGGCCGGCTAAAAGTCCATGTAAGAGTCAAGCACGAGGGCAAGCCATTCTCCTGCACCGAACCGGGCTGTGAAAAGACTCTAAGCACGAAACAAACTCTTGACAAACACATTGCAGAAATACACAGCGATACTAATAGAAACAACGGCATTAAAACCAAACAGCTTTATATATGTGAAGAGTGCGGCAAAGTCTTAAAAGGTTTAAGCACTCTAAAAAATCATATGTTTCTTCACAGTGGAAAGCCTCGACCTCATGCCTGTCCACAATGTCAGAAGAGGTATATGACTAGGTGCAAACTCAAAGATCATATGAATAGACATGCCGGTATTAAGAACTTCGTCTGTCCCCACTGCGGGGCTAAGAAATCATCACGAAGTGAGTTAAAAAATCACATAAACTATCATACAAAAGAAAAAACATATCCATGTCATATCTGTAATATGGTCTTTAATAATATTGTCAATTATAGTCGCCACAGGCGAGTCGTTCATGAAGGTATAAAAAAATTTAAATGTTCGTACTGCGACAAATCATTTGGCAAATCAGAAACAAGGAAGCATCATGAAATGATTCACACTGGGGAAAAGCCACACGAATGCAATATATGCCATAAGAAATTCATACAAATTGTTTCCCTTAAGAAACATCAAAAAGTACATCTGAAGGCACTAGGAAATGACACTTGATTAAATTGAAGGAAATAATAGAAATGTTTACCTTTTTTTAATAATTTTATTTAATAAAAAGTTAACATTCAATGCGTATTTTGTTTTCTTTGGTAGTAGTTCCTGAATTTTTGCCCTATCCATGTAAGGTCATTTGTCAAAACGAGGACCGGCAGTTACAAAAATGTGTCAACGCGTCCTAAAAGCATCGACAAACATATTACACTGTCACAAGAAAATGTAAAGGCGTTGACTCAAAAATGCGTGTCAATACGAGCATCAATGTACTCGCAAACTCATTGGATTCAGCTCGTCTATCCGACACTAAATCCGATTCAATCCTTAATGTAAACTGGGTATTAGTCGGTTGATTTAACTTTTAAAGAATATAAAAATGTAAAAACCTAGACCATGCATGACATTGAACTTCATCCTGGTGTGGAATCGGTTAAGATGATTGGTGATTATCACATTTGCGATTATCATCAGTGATTACGTTTAATTTTACATCTGGGTAAGGTGATCACAAAAATATTAAAAATTTGGAATCACTTCAGAAGAAAAGCATTAACTTTTTTCTTCCAATTTTTATCGCGAGAAGTGGAAAGTGAAAGTAAAAAAGTAAATGCTGAAATCCTAGTTAAAGAATGTTATGTCAAAAGCCAACAAATATATGAAAAATTAATAAAACGAAATGTAAACACTACAATTTTACTTAGATGTGATAAATAAATAAAATTGCTGTAGAAAGCAAATATCCCAAAAATGTAATTTTCATGTGACAGTAACCTTACGCACACTAAATTAATTTTTTGTGACTGTCAACTATCACAAATCACCTTAGCAGATTCCACCCCTGTATTTTGAAAAGCAAACACATCAATTATCATTTTGTGAAATTTATTTCTGTTAAAATGACACTTTCTAGAAAATCTTATTTAAAAAAATAAAAATATTAACTATGAAGTGAATATAGAGAAATTCATTCACCCATCAGTTGTAATTGACGGACTCGATTTAGGGAAACGTAGAGAGAACTGAAAGCTATAAAGTTTTGATACTTGTTTTTTTTTGTAATAAACCAAAAACAAACATGGACCAGTATCGGAATTATCAAGATATTAATATACACTCATCTTGTAGAACATGTCTTGAAAATTTAAATGAAAAAGACATCCAAAACAATATATTCGCAATACCTACCAGATCTCCAAAACAAATTAACTCATGCTCATGACTGTGGAGCCAGAAGATGGCCTTCCAACAAGTTTATGTAATTTATGTTATAACAAGATTACTGATTTTTATAACTTTCAACAAATTTGTATTTCTGCAAGAAATAGATTTCTAGACTACATGAATTTGGAGAAAAATTGTCTTTTAATACAACTTTCCAGTGATGAAAACAAAGATACAGAGGAACTGATGATGTTTACAGGGAGGGCCCCATATCTATTGATCTATATTCAGAACTTATTAAGGAGGAGCCATTAGTTTTCGTAAAGGCTCATGTTGATTGGCTATCGAATGAAAAACAAAATCTTATTGAATCTTCACCGAAAGATAAAGCAAGAAATATTAAATTTAAACAAAATGTCAGCAATGTTAGCAAACAAGAACAGGGGGATAATGAAAAGGCCAACCAGAATGTATCTTCTCATAAAATAAATTTAGAATGTGAAATCTGTAACAAATACTTTAAGAAAGAGCTTAAAGCATTTCCTTGTAAACTGTGTGACAAATCATACGCACGTCGAAGTCGACTCAAATTGCACATAAAAGCAGATCATGAGCAAAGACCCAAGGAAAAATTTCCCTGTACAAACCCGGGATGTAAGAGTATAATGTCTACTAAACAAACCTTAACGCAACATATGAGGGAAATTCACAGCGATTCCGGCTATAAACCCAGACAACCCTACATTTGTGAAGAATGCGGAAAAGTTTTGAAAGGTTTAGTCTCACTAAAAAGCCATCTCTACTTACACACTGGTCAACAACTGCCTTACGGATGCCCACAATGTCAGAAGAGATACATGACCAAACATAAACTACAAGTCCACATAAACCGACACGCTGGAATTAGGAAGTACATCTGTCCGCATTGCGGAGCTAAGAAAGTAACACAGTGCGATCTGCAAGAACACATCAATTCCCATACTAAAGAAAAAAATATCCTTGTCAGTTCTGTGATATGGTTTTTTATAGTTTGGGGAATATAAATCGACACAAAACGATCGTTCATGAGGGTATCAAAGACTTCCATTGTTCGTATTGCCACAAGTCTTTTGGCAAAGCCGAGACAAGGAAACATCACGAAATGACTCATACCGGAGAGAAGCCACATGAGTTCCAGATACGTCACAAAAAGTTTATTCAACCTACTGCCCTTAAAAAACATAAAAAAGTGCATTTCAAACAACTGAAAATCATAGAAAATAAAAGTTGTATGCATAAAAATAGTTAATAAAAATAAGAAAAAAAGAAAAAATGTGATTTAATTTCAAGTAAAATAACAATAAACCAGAACTTTTATTAGACTTCCTTCTTTTGTTTATGCAGATCTGCTAAGTTATTTTTTAAATCTTTTATTATGTATTTCGAATCAATACTGCAATATGACATGTACTCAACTTACAAGTGTTAATTCGGTCATACTAATCAGGGCAAACTCGACAAAAGCATTTATTTACTTCTTTTTACTTTCCTATGAGCTGTTCTTTTTTTGTTGGATAATTTGTAGCATGAGGAAACATCTTCATATTAATTTCAACTTACCTGTTTATGTTCACTTAACCGAATAACTGGGTTTTTCTTCTTACTCCTTTTTTTTCCAAAAATGCGAATCGTCAGGTTTCTTGAATTTTAACGTTATTTAAAATTTCTTTTTTTTTAGTCCAACCCGGGCGAAGTCTAACGCAAAAAAAATCTGCATGAACACTGCTTGACAATAATTTAAAACATAATTGAAATACTTTTTCTTCTTTTTGTATTTTTTTTTTTTTTTGATTTTACTTTTCTTGTTATTTTATGATGATGATGATTGTTGATGATGATGATGATGATAAAAGCTTAGAGCGTAGCTACATGAAGAGTGACTTTATGCCACTTCAGTTTTTAAATTGTATTTGGCTTTTATGTTATTGAGCTCCTCCTGCTTTTTGTCTACATCCAGACGTTTAAATGCTTTAGTTGATTGATAATACAACACAACCAGATAGCGATTACAAACGTTGAAACCAGACAAATGGTCGCAAGCATTTTTTGCGTCGAAAATGTCTTCGTAGACAACAAAGGCCGTACCACGCGTCTCAGGTGTATTGCCGCTGAAGTAGAAAGCTTTTTAGTTAAAACCATTTGAAAAAATAATAATTTGTCTTAATAACTTACACTCTTATTTGACGAATTGCACCGAATTTTCCAAAAATATCGTACATTTCGTCAGAGGTGATTTTATAAGGAAGATTCCTGATATAGAGCACTCGATTTACCTCTGGAGGCAATCGAATCTATTAAAAAAGCCAATAAATTATCAGTGAATTAATGTTGATTCTTTTAACTTACGTTATTTCTTTTGTTCATCATCATTTGGAAATGTTTTCCAAACCCTTTGTTGGTCTGAGGCCGCTAGACTATTTATGAAAGATCTCTTGCAATTCCTTCTCTTTGTGCTTTTAATTTTGCGACAAAAATTGAATGAAAGAAATAGTCTAGTCTAGATGAAAACAAGCCAGACAAAAAAAATAAGTGTCGGTTGACACTTGACGGTTAGTTATTTTTGTATGTTCAGTAGAATAAATATGGTGGCTTCAAATGAAAGCATTCACATGGTTTAAAAGTTCACAAAATTTTTAAATGCAAAAAGCCGACAAGGAGAAGTTGAACAAAATTTCTATTAATTATGACATAATTCTAACTTTTAAATTTATTTTTTTTTTTAATTTTGAGAAATAAAATTTATTTATTCCAATTTTGAGTGCGAGACGATGTTTTCGTTTTAGTAAACAAATTTTTAATTTAGAGTTTGTCTGTGTTTTTAAAGGGTTATTTATAGAACCAAGATTAATATTTTTCATATTTTTCCATTTTCTTTCATTTAGGTCCATTATATGAGGTTACAAGGAAATTCAATAATATTGACATGTCTTAAGCAATTTCAGAGAATATCACTAAATCCATAGAAATTCTTAAAAAAGGAAGGCATCTTGTTCTTATTCATTCAATAAACACAAATTATTTATTTTTTATTGACATTTATTTTTGTATTGTGTAAAAGTGATTCTTTATTCGATAATCATGAACATGAAATTATTTATTTGAGTCTTAACATTTAATGTACGATTATGTTGTAGAAAGAATAAAACCTAAGTTAAAATTGGCAAATACTGTTTATACCAAGTTACGAAAATTTTAACAACAAAGCTGTATTTTTAATTACATCGAAGCCCAATATGATACAATGAGAATATTGAATGATAGATATGAAACCCAGAAGGTTTTTGTTTTTATTTTTTAATTTAACATAATATTCTAAAATGGAAGATTAAAAAACTTGAAATATGTATATTTATGTTATTAATAGTTATGAAATTAACTTTCTCTCAATGTCTTCCGAACTGTTTCGGGCTGAAAAAAAAAAGAAATAAATTATTTGCACGAAGTTACCAACAATTATCATAGCTTACTGTCCTAAACCAAAACGAATCAGCTTTAAACATCAGACGATAAGTAAGACTCATTTTCGAAGCTGGAGCAATCGCGTGCATGTGCAAATGCTTCACACTTATCATTGGAGGCCAATGGAACCCATAAAGGGAATCTTTTGTATCGACTCCCATGTTAGTTAAATGGTCGGTTAAAGATTTTTCCATGAGGTCAACTGCAATTAACATAAAAAAGCAATTTCAGATGAAAACTAACAGATGACATACTGATAATCACACCAGTTTCAGAGCTACATTAAATACATCTTAAAACAACTTCCCACAACTATACAAGTACATAACATTTTTGTATCCCACCACTTCAAACGGGAGTGTTCTATAATAAAGCTGAATAATATAATTCAAAAAATTCAATACCTCGTCATTCACATCTTCTGTCACCAAGGTATTTCCTATAAGGATCTGATGAAAAGTTATTCGACATACCAGACGTTTTATTTCTCTAGTTTTATAACGTGGTCACAAACTGAAATTAAGCTATCATTAAATTTTAGTTTGAATTTCTCTTTAAGTAAAACCTTTTAATTTATTTAACATAAATAAACTGTACAATTTTTAACTTTTATTAAATTTACAAACTATTTTTACTCAATTTTATCTAAAAATAATTATTTTTCATTCGAACTGCATTTAAACTTTTTATTGTAGGAATATAAGAATATAGCACCAAAAGTTGGAAAAACTGTGAAACAGATTGCCAAATTTTTGAGTGAATTCTACGTAGGTATATTAACATAACACAAATGTCAGAGTGCTTTATTGTGCCTAATGTGCAAATGTAGTATTTTTGAAATAGGTTTAATTAAGTTGTATACCATTTAATGTATCACTGTTGCAAGGTTTAAGTAATTATAATTAGTTGTTGCAGTGCAAGAAATTATTTCAATAGTACACTTTTGCAATCGGAATATTACTTGCTTACAACAAATAAGTGTATTTTTGGAATTTTTCAAATTTGTGTAGTTACACCCTAAACACGGCGTGAAATCACAATTTCACATGCAACAATGTACTGTGAACTCTTCCATTTGCTTTACTCAGAAACATCGCATAGACTACACACTTGTTCTACGTTATTTTTTTTTCTACGCAATTTGCAACAATTTTTCGCCTATACCACTTTTGCTGCAAAATCAAAATTTCAAAAAAAATTATTTAATTTTAAGAAACTTACCCAAATCAATATGCTCCTTTCGCAATGTCTTAGCACTCTCGTAATGAATTTTTGAAACAGCCAAGAAATGATTCTCTGCTGCGGGTTTTATATCCCTAAAAATCACTATCTTGTCGTTTTCATACTCGATGTTCGTATCCGGTGATCTTCCAGCAACAATATCACAAAACACACACCTGCTCATCGTTATTTATTTTTATTTTAAAAATTAGTCAAATTATTTTATATTGAATTTTTGCAAGAAGCAAATTCACGGCTCTTTTTTAGAACTTAAATGTTGTGATAACAAAACGTCCACCCAAACTCAGCTGAGCTTACCCTCTGCCTCTAGTGTTTTACTATATAGGAAAACTTGTCTGATTTTTGATAGAGTGATAGGAGCTGCAGTGAGAAGTGTTTATGTATACTTTGCAGATTTTTCTATGAGAATTCAGGAGATGGTGGCAGCATACAGAGGTACAAGGTACAAATGACTAACAAATTTTCAGAAACTCATTTCATTATTATTGAAATCAAAATTAAATAAAAGGGATTACTGAATTAATTTAAACCTGAATATAAGATGGATTTATAGAACCTAGGATGTAATATTAAAGTCATGATGGAATTTTATCATCTGTCTGTCTGAATTGTATGAAACTTAATTTTTTGATAAATTGATTTTTTGAAAAATAAGTTATTGGGAAAAATTTAGACACAGTCTAACTAGAGACTAATCTAACAAATAAAAATAAGACTTCAAATGATTTCATATATGTAGATATACAATTATGAGTTGATAATTCAATAACTTGTCAATCTTCAGTTCGTATTGTTATTATTTTCCATGAATCGCAACATGAATGTTACACAATAATCTTATAAACTACAGCACTAGCTTGAATGCTGGATCTTCAGTTTATAAAAATCAGAAATTCTGGTAACCAACAACGGATATTTTTATCATAGAATTCGACTTTTTGACATAAAACTATCGAATCTAAATTTTTGTAGGGTCTTTCTTCAAAGTGGATATTTCTTTCTGCATTAGTGTATTAAGTACTAATTTCAAAGAAATTCTGTCGATACCCCTGCTTGTGCAACTACAGACACTGAAGTCTGCAAGTCTGCCGTTAGAGGCTGCTGTGCTGTTGACACTTGACTTGACAGTCGGCAGTGGGTGTAGTAGAAAAATATTAAATTGATAAGCCCAAAAAATAGAAATCCTATTTCCTAAGCGAATTAAAAGTTATTTTTTAATGCATTGCAAATTCAAGCATTAACCATGGATGAACTCAAAGCACCCTCTCTGCAATCGTTGTTAGAATCTGATCGTGGCTCAACTGATAGTTTATTGGCCGAATCCCTGCAGTTAGATATAGAAGACGTAAGTGAAAATAAAAACAAATAAATTGCAAACCAAAACTAAGTCGTGAATTTTAGTTGGACGATGTGGAATACTCTATTCCACCGATAGGAGCTCTTCCGACTCTGGAAAGTGTGTTAAGTGAATTCGAGGGCGATTCGGACATAGCGTCTACGAATACAATTCCGGCTCCTACTCCAACTCCTTCAATGGGCGGCGATGAAACCACACGAGGGGGAGGTTCAATTATGCGACATGTTCTGCTGCAGGGAGTATCATCGCAAACAGCATCTGCTGCGGTAAGTTTAAGTCCTCTTTAGTGATTATGCATTTTGCTGCTCCAATGTGATATCCAAAATCCGTCGCTTTTCCTGGATAATTTTACCATCTAGCGGCTTCGCCTTGACCTATAAGTTTGTGCTCTTGAAGTGACCAACTGAAAGATTGCGTCACAATAACTGTGGCACAAAACTGCATTTATTTTGTAGGTACATTTTATGCATAGTTGTTATGCAGTGCAGAGGGTTAGGTGGGCTTTTGAGAAAATATGGATATAGCATACAAAAGGAAGCTAACCAAAGGAACAGCATACCACTTTCTTAGTTGCAAACATTTTAAAAATGAAAAAGAATAAATAAAATTCTATTTCAAAACTCTCTCTAATTAAAAAAACAAATCAACTTACCCAACTTGGTTGCAATTATAAATTATTTTGTATATTTCTTTTAGGATCGTATTCATGCGGGAATGGCAACAGCTTGTACTGTCTCGCAGCTCATTGCTGTTGGAACCTCACATGGACACATTCTTAACTTTGATAACACACAAACCCTTCGTTGGGCTCATCAAGACAAGAGTTCCCAGGGTGCTGTAACTGCTTTGGATTACAACCAAGATTGTTCACGTTTGCTTGCAGGATTTGCGCGTGGACTAGTTGTAATGATTGATACTCATTCCGGAGATGTGCTCAGGAATCTATTTGATTCAATTACTCCCAACACTGGTGTTCTACACCTAAAATGGACTAGTCGTCCGGCTCTGGCGCTATGTTCGGATTCCGGTGGCTCAGTTTGGTCATTGAGTTTTACAAGAAAACTCGGGATCAGAGGATGTTCATCAAGATGTCTATTTAGCGGAGCTCGAGGGGAGGTTTGCGCCTTTGAGCCATTAATTACTGACAGTGATGTGCAACATGATTTAGATCAGTATTCTATTGTAGCGTTGGCAACTCTCTCCAAATATTTCATCGTTACAATTCGTCCAAGATTAAGAGTAGTTAAGTTTCATACCTTGACTGGTCCACCGGATTGTTTACCTTTGCTGGCATGGCAAATGGTTCTGATTCAAGCAGCAGATTCCACACGAACTATTGATCCGGTTATTGTAGTTGCTCGAGGGAACCAGTTGTTCTTCCACCAATTGTTCATTAACAGCGGTCGAATAAATTTATTGTTCCTACGTCACGTGCAGCTAGCTTGCAATCTTTTGGCTGTCCATTGGCTTGGCCCGAAGTCAGTTGCTTGCCTGGATACATCAGAAATTCTACATCTTATTGACGTTCGTTCGAGTAAGGAGAGTGAATGTCTTGATATTGCAAATGCAGGCTTAGTGTATGGATCGGCTCAGTTTAAGGGTCTGGCCACGGGCGGAAACGTGTCGCCGGCTCTTGCCCTAGCCGGGAGTTATGCCTGTTATAATACTGTAGTTTCAAGAGGCACCCAACTATATGTCCTGGGAGCTAGATCAATGCATATGATCACAGTTAGAACATGGAGTGAAAGAATTTCATATTTGGTGAAAAATCAACGCTGGACTGAGGCATGTGATCTTGCTATTGAATGTTATAAAGCTGCGGGTGATCGTCCACGAAAGAAGATCCAAGCCAAAGAAAGGGCAATTGTCCTGTTCAGAGAGTACATTGCCGGTTCAAGTCGTGCTCCAGAATATTGCTTGGGTTCAATTATAAACTGTCTAATTGAAGTTAATGAATTGGATTTATTATGGGATGAACTTTGGGATCGATTACATTCAACTGGCCTTTTTCTAACCTTAATCACGGAACATATTGAGAAGGACTCAATAAAGCGAGTGAATCCCATTATATCTCAGGCGTTGGTTGACTTCTGGATAAATCTCTCTCCACAGAAACTAGAAGAAATCTTACTCAAACTAGATTGGACGTGTTTGGATCTCGATCAAGTTCTTAAAGCGGTAAAAAAGAAAAAATTATTCAGAGCTCAGATTTATTTGAATACTAAGGCTCTGGGTGATTACACAATATCACTGACCGAATTAATACCCCAAATATCAATCGAAGAACCACACTTGGGCAATAGTTTGTTGGTTTATATTTCGAGTTGTTTAGCTGGTCGGGGCTATCCGCATGGTGATATTCCCCCTGAACAGGTCCAACATGTTAAACATGAAGTTTTGCGGTGTCTTGCTTCGTTGCATTCGTCTACTAGTGAACCCAACGAATTACCTTATCCATATTTAAGAGCTTTGCTCAAGTTTGATACCCGGGAAACTCTTAATGTAATTTCCTTAGCATTCCAAGAAAAAGAATTTACCGGCGAATTGGGATTTTCACATCGTAAGAGAATCATCAATATTTTACTGGAAGTAATGACGCCTGAAAATGCTACGGTAAGTTAGTTATGATTTTAGGTATTAACACTAACAAATGTTAGCACTTAGATATTTTTCTCATTGATTTACTTTCAGTGGTCCGAAATTGGATGTCTGCTGAATTTCATCAGCCAACAAATTTCTACAAATTGCCTACCAGCCGACTCCACACTACTAGACAAAGTCATCAACTATCTTGCAATGGAGGAGATAACCGGCGAAACTGCTAGACAACATTCTGAGCGTGAGAGTGCTTGGCATGAGCTGCTTTCTTCCAACTTTTTATTGCACATACCCGACGAGGAGCAACTGTGTATGGCTCGAAAAGCCAACTGCTTCTATGTTGTCGAGTATTTATTGGAGAGACTTAAAAAATACGATGAAATTCTGGAGTGTTATTTGAATAACCCGCTACGTTATGATGCGATGTTCTGCTACATCGAAATGCATTCTAAGAATCCTGATAGGAAAATCTATGAGCAACTCTTGCTGCATTTCCCTCGCATTCTTTCCATTGATTCTGATAGAACCACTCGAATTGTTGCCGATTACTTTAGTAATAGTGTTGTAGATTTAATTGGTACGACAAAAAGCGACATGAAGCTTCTTTTTGCATTCCTTAAAGCCCTCCATCGTCTGTCGGTGCCACTTAACAGTGTGAACAGTGAAACTCTGCTTGAATTGTTGTGTATCAACGAACCAGACAGTGTTGACAATTTCCTAGAAAACTGTGATGCTTATCGAATAGAAACTGCTTTAGAAATTGTTCAAAAACACCGACTCACATCTGCATGTATTATGCTATTTGAAAAACAAGGAGACTACCAAATGGCTTTCAATATGTCTCATGACCTTTTACAAAAAGCCACCGAAGATAATGCTGAGGCATGTGCATTGCAAGTGAGCTCTCTTTGTGTCCGCGCATCACAGGTTCTGTCAATGCAGGAACGCGAGGAATATTGGTTCAAACTGCTCAAACTCATTCTCTCGCGGGAGTACCTCAAGTCGATAACGAAAAACATGCTCCATGAAGCTAGTCAACACGTCGATCTGCCACGACTTGTCCAATTAGTAATGAACACGGGTACAGTATCTGGCAATATTGGTGATATAAAGGATCTCTTGATGGGAATGCTATCCAACTCCCGATATGAAACCTATGCTATGGCAACAACTGCCAAGATACTCGGTAATGATTTGCATACAAAATTTGTGACGCGACAAAAAGAAGCCCATCGTGGACTATGGGTGACATTCGTTAAATGTGTCATATGTCGCCAAAGGCTTTACAACCAAACAGACGTCCTGGTCCTAGGTCCATGTGGACACTCTATGCATGTGCGATGCATAGACCATAATGAAAGAGAATGCGACGATGCTATTAGTCTTGATAGTCATAGCGATTCAATTGCAGAAGAAATAAAATTCAAATGTCCACGATGTGGGTCTGAAATTCCTGAATCTGAACCGGTCGAATTGTCACAGCCTTCAGTTAAGCTAATAGAGTGCAGTAAAGACACTGTGGAATTGGGAGTTTTGCAATTAAAAGCACCGCCTAGAAAATTTTGAAAATCATTTCAACTGTTTAAGTTTAAATATGAAATTAAATATACATAAACTACTAATAATAATAAGTAAAATACCGTTTGACTATTTATTTCTATTCAAATAAATTTATCGAAAAGTTTAAAATGAGATTGTTTAAATTTGACTTTTGTATAATAAAGTAAGCTATGTATATAAAATACACGTATTACTCGAATACTTCCAATTGATGTTATGGTATAATTAAGTTGCTAATATAAAAATATTCATGTACAAATGATACAAAAACGTTTTCTTTTCTTACCATGTTAACCATAATATTTTGAGGAAGAAAAATTAAACTTTAGAATCAATGGCTGCAGTGATTATGCCGCTCTAGGGATTACTACACACAATATCTCAGAAATATTTTATAAATAAGGTTGAAATTTAAATATTAAAAGAAATATTTGTAACTAATGTAATTTTTATTTATTTAAGGATTAAATTAAATATTTGCGTTCTCTAAATCCATTTTTTATTTTGGCCTTGGAATGATTTCTTTTGTATTCATCAAGTAATTTTTCTAAATAATGCGAGATCATAAAATATAGTCAATTTATTAAACGATTAACACAATACATAAACAATAATATACAAAAACATATTAAGAACTAGATAATACAATGAAAACTCATCTTATTTCAGAAGAATTATGTCCCTGGTTGTATAAGTTGTTATAATATGTCATGAACTCATAACACTGCTCACCTAATTTAAGATCAAAGTAAATAAACAGAAAAAAAATCTCTCAAATTACTTACTTTTCAAGAACTCTGGCGATCCACGTTGACGCATATTTCGCGATTTAAAATACGTAAACACTGTATGAAAAACTAAAGCATCATTTGCTTTCTGGGCTGCTTCGAGATATTTTCGAGCGGAAATAGTTTCACCATCAGGCAAATTTATTGCCAACCTAAGTGCATCAACTACTTTTCCTTGTCCTAGGAGTACTTCAATAATAATCTGAAAATTACAACGATTATTTGAACCCGATTTTAAGCAAAACAAACAAAAATAACATTTACCTCAGTTGCTTTAATTTTGCTGAGCATATCAAGAGCAATCTGTGATATAGCAGGATTAATATTAGAGTATGAAAGTAAGAAGCACGCAATCGGCTTCGATTCCATTATAAGAGAGAATTCAACCAATCTACGAAGAGTATCAAAATTACGATTACGTATCAATTCAGTGATAATCATTTTGCTTAGATCTTCTTGTGCGGCAATTTTGTGTTTGCTCAACGATTGTAGATATAATATTAAAACCGTTTCTGTATAGGGTCGCTCGGAAATGAGTGTAAAAACTGAATTGTGCATGTCTATTTGATCGATAAGAACTCTCGGAGGTGCTGGCAACTTAGGTATTGTCTTCACAGTAGATGGTTGGGCTGTTTGCGTCTGTAGTTGTAGTTGTACCCATGATCTGTAGGAAGGCAAATGATTTCATGAAAGAAAATCAGCTTAAACTACATAATTGAATTTCATAAAATTACAAAACAAAATAAAAACTAAGTTCAGAAAATCACCTAACTAATAGTGACTTATAAATACTCCTCTCAACTACTTTTTAACTTACTTATAAACTTCGTTTATTTTGTCAAAAATATTCTCCAAAATTGGCAAAAGTGTCCCATTGAACTGCTCATCCACCAGCTGTTTGAGAACATTAAGCAAAATTGGCTTTCCACATGTTCGCTGTAGTAAAAACTCTACTAGTCTAACTCGGTCTGTTATAAGCGAGCAAAGAGGTTCCATTTTCAAATACAAATACCACATACACCCGTTCTTAGCGTCAATCACAATGTTAGGTTGAAATAGCACCCAGTTGGTAGAATCTTATACATACAAAAAAAAAAGAATATTTAAAATTAATATTTTATAAATTAAAGGAAAGTAGTAATAGATAATTCAATTTAACATAAAATTGTTTAATGACTCGTTTTGGAGACATAATGAAATATACTTACACAATGAATATTGCGTAGTCTGTTCATCGAGTGAAATGCTACGAATTCTTAATGCAAAAGGTCGTATTGAGCGTCCAGCTGTAATTGGAGCATGATAGGTGATTCCATCAAAAGTTTCTCCACTCAAAGCTATATCAAACAATAGCGAAGTCGAAGAAGCCTGGTGATGAACGACAATCAAGTTATCTACATTATTGATGGCGAATCGACCACTGTGTCCCAGGCGTAAGACATGACACTTTCTTGGAGCCAATCCAGGACCATTCAAGAGGTATACCTCAACTTCCATCATTCCATTCGGATTAGTTTGAAGAATTAATACAGCAAGCGTTCCATAAATCTGACTGAGAGTAACTTTATTTTCGAGAACTTCTCGATTTGGACTGCCCACTAGAAGAGTCGAGAGAATGTATATTATTCTTCTGCAAACAACAAAAAGTAAAAAACCTTACACTCCAACTTCGAAAGTTTTGTTATAGTCTTTTGTTTAATAATAATTGGAGTCAAATTGTTGCTATCCGCTGAACAAAACAAGGCTATGTTTCCTTCGGAGCACCATGCAAACCATTTCACCGACATTGCCAGTGCCTTCACAAGTTTTACTTGTCGTTTTTCAACCACAACTGTATAGATTTCTACCCCAGTGCTTGAAATGAGAGCACATTCTCGAGTATGCACCCACACAAATCCATAAATTGGATTCTTAGCTTGATGGGTTATGATTTTGTCGAGAAGAGGCTGATCGCCCTGGAAGCATATAAACTCTACAGAGTTATCACGTCGTTGGACTGCTAGCACTTGGTTGTCTGGTGAAAATTTTATCGAACTAATAGTTCCGCGATCATTCATACAAAATTTAATCTCTGATGATTCAGTAGGGCCTTTCACGACGACTCCTGTGGTGCCATTTGAGCGTATGGCGAAAATCTTTGGGAAATTTTTTTATTTTCTGATGTTGATATTAATTTATAGTTAATTTGAATACCTGTTTATTGGATTCGTCGAAGAACACATTTGTTAGTTGACTCACTAAATCAAATCTTATTGGATTCTTTGAAAGTTCTATATAATGAAGGGAGTTTTCCATATTTTGATAAGACTTTATTTGCTGTAATGGTAATAATAAGTAAAAAGTAATTATCCCAATAAAAACAAATAACAAACTGTGGATATGGATTGAGAATGAAATTATTGAAGTTCTTGAAAAAGATTTGACGTTTGAAATTTGAAAGCATTCAGCTTTTCTATTGCAAAGTCAAGTTCTAAAGGCGGTACACCAACTTTAAATAGGAGGGAGACAAATAAAATTTTACGTGCAGTAAAATGTACAACTACTTATTCTTTTTTATAAACTAGAATTATGCAGTCTTTACAACTTAAACAAGTTTTTAATCACTTTATTAAACTGTTACATGTTATTTTCTTATTTCAACCATTAAATATTTCCATCTTATTTCGATACATTTACTATATTTTAAAAATGCAAACATATTGGTGGAAAAATATGCAAACAATTTCGGTTTTGAAAAATAAATATTAAGGTACGGATAAGCTTTTGATAAAAAACTTAAAAATATATATAAAATTTGGGAAAAATATTCATTTCTACATTCCTGCAAACGTCTAATGGATCAAAGTACAAATTTATCACGTTTCATGAATACCCTCATATAAAATTTATATCCATACTTTTATTTCTATCCAGTTTTTTTTTTCTTAAGAAAACAAACTGGAAAACTAAAAATAGTGTTTATAACCCCTCAAGCCGACCGGTTATCAAGAATATCGGTGCTTTAATGTTAAGAAAATTTAAAAATGACATTGTTTTTGGTTTGGGTTCGTTCATAATTTGTTTTGCAAATTACTATATTTTGATTTTTGATAATGATAATAATAATAATAAATTAAAAAAATAAGTTATGTTATGATTACTTACATTGAAAATACTATATTTTTATTGATTAATTATCGTCTAAGTCCATCATGAATGCAGCAATTGCTTTATGTCACTTTTGCGAGGCACACGGTCCTTGTGCAATTTTTTGCACCCAAACCTTACGTGACCCCAAACTCGAAGAGCTAAATCTGGAACATCAACAGATATCCAACAAAATGTGTCTGGCGTGTAATTCCTTGGGTAAAACAAATGCAATCTACAGCCGAGACAATGAGAGTGGTGCTACATTTCTTAGTACACAAATTCCCATACTTCCTGAAGTAGCAAATCTCATCAAACAGGCATCAGTCCGTAGTCTTAGCTGTGAAATAAACTTTCACAAGGACGGTGGATTTGTGTTTTTCGGCGACTCATCACGAGGGCATGTATTAAGTCATACGTTTCACGTTGGCGATTTACAGGTTAATAATAATAATACCTGCTGACGATTTGTACAAACAAATATTAATCAAACTTATATTTCAGGCTCGAGGTTTCTATCAGCTTTTCTCGATTATTATTCTCATGAAAGACAAGTATTTTCTACTTAATATTAAACCATTTCTTGCTGAACATCTTCAGGTTTGTTGTAATTTCGTATTCGTAGAAAATGTTCACCGCTTAATCATAAATGTACTATGTTTGTTTTTCCCTTTAGAAAATCTCAACAGAAATTCAAATATCCGCACAAAAAATCAAATGCGATGAGGCCGCAAAAGGATCTCCCCGACAGCGCCGGCTTTCGAGCACTCAGATGATGGTACAAACACCAAGGTCTCTCGTAGAACTCACCGGTGAAAAGAATATCTACGCTATTCTTCACTCACATTTCTCGTGGATTCTGTTAGCCGGTTCAAGATTCTTAACCGAACATGTAACATTTGGCAATTTACCTTGGCTTCCACCTGCACCGTCAGTTACCCGTCCATCGAAACAGTTTATAACACTGCCATATAAAACCGATGATGATCAATTGGAAGAGGACCAAGAAGAACTAATGTCTCTAAGGTACGTTAAGCAATTGTTGCGTAACGAATTTCCAGCAGCATGCTACTGTGCCTTAACAGGAATAAAGGTAATGATCTGAGTTTGTTTCGAACATTTAATCTTTTTCTTATTTATAGATAATAATACGAGGATCACCAGCTAAAGCGTTTAACTTTATGTTGTGCCTTAAAAAACTACTGCCCGAGCAAATGCATAATGTTATTCAAATCGATGCTCAACAGTTTCTTACGAACTCGGAATGTAAAATCGTTTCGGTGAAGCCCGATGTAGCAGTTCCTATTGCGAGTAGTGCGACATTTCGTATTGATTTTCTAGACAACGAAATTGATAAAGTATCCGCTAAATGGCCGGGGGAGATGCCAAACAAATGTCAGTATAATTTCACCACAATATATTTCCTTCAGTGTTTTTTTTTACTTTTGAATTTTTAAATGCAGGGCCTGATTTATTAATTAAATTATTGAAAGCTGTGGACGAAGAGCGGTTTACAGATTTAGTTTTGAACAAACAAACAAGAGTTCTTGTCGAAGAATGGAAAAAGTAAGTAAAATTATAGAAGGTATCTCTATACAAACAAAAAGTCCAAGATACTTTAAGGTGTTTTACTTTAAAACAACGTCGGCAAGTGCAGTTTTATCTGTTATTAACATTAAGTAAAATTTAATAAGGGAGAAATTGTCAACAAGAAATTGTTCTTTCGTTGATTTCACTAAACTACACTTAGTTTTTTTTTTTAACTTTTTCATATGCGCGATGAAATATGTCTCTTTTTAAAAGACTACCAACAACTTTCCTTTTCTGCTTGTTGTTCAGCATAATAGCGTCGAGTAGAGTACTCATCAATAAAATTCATCATTATTCACTTCTGTATTTGGATATTTTGCGGAACTATCTCTTAATTCTACCACATGATATTTAAATATTTTTTCAACAAATTTCTTTTCTAATTGCAAAACGATGTCTTTCTCTTGCAGCAAAGTTATTTGTCTTAATCAAGCCAGATCCTCAAGTGGTTTAACAAAGCTGAAGAAGGTCCTTGGAGTGCAGTCACAAGATCAGCAACTTATTAATTATTGGAGCCCGCACTTACAGGGAAACTAAAGAAAGCCGAATTAACCTCTCAACAAATTATAACAATCTTAATCAGCATAAGAAAGAAAATAAACGATTTTTTTTTTAATTTTTAACCAAGAATGTTGGTTTCACTACTGTTTTTTATTTTTCATTTGTGTCTTCTGGTGTAAAACAAAATTGGCTTTAAAATTATTATTAGCTTTTTACTTCTTGTAACCACAGCTGCTCCTGCGACCACGAGCGCGTTCGAACTTGCGTCCCTTTGATCGTACATATGGACGAGTGTGTGAGTGGGGTACACCAGGTGCCTTGCCGAAGTGTTTGTTGGCAGTACGAGCAGTACGCTGGCCTTGCAACAACAGAGTCTTCTTACCAGTTGGCGACTTGAGGGCCAATTGGTCGAAAGTCAAAACCTCACCACCAGCCTTCAAGATGCGCTCGCGGGCCTTCTCGGTGATGTGCAAAGCACACACAGTCATCTTGGGGACAGTCAGAAGACGCAAGTCGTTGGTGACGGTACCAACGATAACAACAGTGGAGTCGGGTTGGTTGGCCTTCTTGAACAAACGGCTGACACGCTGTAAAGACATGGGTGGCCGATTGATTTTGCTCATAAACAAACGTTTTAGAACAATTCTGTTGAATTTCTTGTTGGTACGACGCTGTAAAAAGCGGTACAACTGGAAAGAGCACACAATTATTAGACATTTTCTTTTTAAGATAATGCATTCAGTATTTTACCTTAACAAGAAGCCTCAGGTAAACATCCTGGGATTTGGGCTCAGTTCGGCGAACTTTGCGATCGTATTTATGGCAAATATCAATACCCTAAACAAAAGAAATTAAATGAAAAACACATTAGTTAGGTCACTTGTAACAATAATTGCACTTTATATTTCATTAATCATTTGTATTTATTTGGATGTCACTGAATTTATTTTCATTAAGAAATTTCGAGCGAGTCTTACCATTTTGGCGACCGGAAAAAGAAAGAGATGAAAACTTGGTATGGAAGTGTCACTTTTTGACAGTTGACAAATGAAGCAGATGAAGTTGGGTGTAGTTTGTTTTGTTGTGGGAATTTTAGTACTATGGATGTAGTTCCGATCTAGTACAAATCTAGGGTCTGGCTACACTCTTCCTTGCTAAGCAAGCACAAGTGCGATCCCTCCCACACGTGCATAAAGTTACTGTAGGTTTGTGTGACAATTCCTTTTAATTTTAATTTTATTGTTTACTTTTATTGGTATTCTTGTCATATTGACATCTTTATTATTCAGCAATTCTATTTCGGTGAGTGGACTTCAACCGTTGTTCATATTATTTCGTATGCGAAGTAAAATTTTACTTGTATACTTAAACGTCATTCAGTTTATTTAACCAAAATCAGTATATTAAAATTTATGTATCTTATACCAAATATTAAACTGTAATTCTTCTTACCTGACTCACCAAAAGCAGAGAGTTAAAATTGCTAAACTGCTAATCAAATATTGAATGACTTTGTTGATTAGGATCGTATACGTCATTCCTGAATTACAATCATAACCTTTATATTGAACCCGAATTGAGTGCTCTAGTTGCAGTTGCATTTACATATATAATTACCATTAAATATTTGTATATAGGAATTTGAATGGCTATCCAATCAAGTTTATATTTTTAATGATAAAATATCTTTTACAAGTTGTGTAGGGCTAACAATTTGCTGTTGTTTCAAAGACCTGTTGTAAAATCGTTGCAAAATATTTAACTGGGTTTTAGTAGTTTTAAGTTTTCAGAGTTTTATGTAAATATGTTTAATTTAGGTTTAAGTATTAAAAAAAATTACCACACATACGAAACTTAAACCATTGTTCAATCACAACTAACTACCTCCCTGACATTCATATTTGATATATATGTATTATAATTCAACAATCTCAAACTATTAAATGTATAAAACTAGTAGTAAAAATAGTATAGATGGTGATATAATAAATTACGGGACCAAATAAAAAACCACCAACTTCTATTTGTATCTATGCATGTATGTACATACCATATGAATTATTTTAAATAAACTAATTCTCATTTTCTCATAATGAATTTAGGTGCTTTTGTTCATAAATATTCATATTCAATCAATGGAAAAAAGCCATTAGTTTGAGTAATTTAATTAGAGTATTTCAATAAGGCAGCCTTCTGAAAAGTTTCTACATATGCACAATCAATTAACGAATACTACGAGTATTGAAGAAAACAAGACATTCTGGCCTATTTATTAATCCTCAAATGCTTCAAAAGAAAATTACATTTAAATTAAGTGCCTAAAACATAAAAGCAGACAAAATAATAAATATTGTGTTTCAAAGAAAAACACTGCTTAGGGAATGATAGGTATTTGATATTTCATCCAAGTGATGCCTAGCCAAATACTAAATCCACATCTATAGTCTTCATGTTTTCTTTACAATTTTCATGAACAACACCATACCTGAAAAATAAATATAAAAACTAAGCAATAACGAAAACTTTTGGTCATGTATAATTACCGATAAAAATAAATATAACTGAACCAAACATTAGGAATGTCCAACATTTCCAAGCGTTCCGTGAATGCTCCTGCAACTTTTCATTTTCTTTCACTAGAGAATTTATATTCTTATCAGTCATGTTTGTGGATCTTGAAACAACTTCGGTATCTCGTTTTATAATTCGATTGGCTGTTTCGGTTTGTTCTTTAAGACTTCTGGTGAGGGAAAGCATGTGCTCTGTGATTTTTTCTTGGACATCGTTGTGGTATTTTAAAGCTTCATTAGATTGTCCTTGTTCTTTGGGCTTTCGTACGCGCAGATTATCATCTTTAAATAAATCACTTGCCAATTATTTTGAGAAATACGCAGTTTATGAGGCTTACCATTAATTAGTTCTTTCCTAATATCGGAATATTGTTTCGAGTTTTGCAGTTGACGCACTTCCCTCAGAACATCATCAACATTTTCGGCAGCCATTCGTTTGTGGGAGCTCTCAGATAGCAGCGGCGGTGGGCTCTCTATGTAGTTTGTTTGAGTTTTGAGGTTTTGCAGTCTTTTACAATAATCAGAAATAGATGACAAGGTTCTTGCACTGTAGAAAGTAAAATAAAAGACATCAGTAGCAGTTACAAATCTATACTTCAGTCATAGTACTCTTCGTATTCTTGAAGCTCCTCTATCATAACATCCATAGATTTAATAAATTTCTTAAGTCTCCAGAAATTTGATTCATCTTTAACTAATTCCTCACAATTAGCCAGTAAGCTGCGCAAATTAATTTCTAATTTGGTCACCATGTTGCGAGTTTGTACTTAAAAACTAGTTTAATTAGTAAAAATATTCTAATTCTATTTCAAGATTCAAGAAACCTCTTTCTCAAATACGAACTGAAATATATTATTATTTCTATTTTTTTATTTTCTTACTATTTTGGCACGTCATTATTCATTAACAGCTGTATTATGAAATTTCCCTTATGAAAGGAATTATTTAGCACAATCACCAAAGAAATTCACCTCGATGTCTTGCAAAATGAATTTCGTTCGAGTAGTTAGCAATTGAAATGACAACATTCAGCAAAATACTGTTTTCACTGTGTAATGAAGATTTATTTACAAAAAATAACCAATATTTTTGGTACGTATATCTTTACAAAATTGCGAAATGAGGGAATATTACCAAACAATTAAGAAACTTTCAACTTTCTAAAGCGTAAAACCATTTTTATATTGAAAAAAATAAATTGTCTGGTTTTGAACTCATCTTGTGTGGAAAAATAAAAAAAATTTAATACACAAATAAAACATTTAAGTGTGAATAATTTTTGGTTCAATCTTTTTATATACTTCAAAAAACATCTATAAATTTATTTGTCTGTCTGTCTCTGAGCGTTGAAAGTACACACCCTTCTTTGAAAAAAGTAGAATTTTAAGAGTTTGGTGACCTGACTGAACGCACTCTATTTCCACCATTTGCATTTGGAAAAATGTCAGTTTTCAACTCACCACATTACACAAAAATCCCTTGAAATTTATCACACAAGACAAAAGCGAACGAGGTCCTCTGTACGAGTCTTCAACTTTGAAATTTTCCATAGAAAATCAATTCAATTTCAGTGAAATAAACTTTAAAATTTATTAAACTCAAAGGGTGCAACTTTTTTTTTACAAAATCATTTGGAGGTGGGTGCTATAAATTGGTTAAAAAAGGTCTTCATTAAATCCTTAAACACATCTGTCTGAAGAAAAAGTCATCAGATTTCATGTGAACCAAAGCCACTTTCGTTGGTGAAATTTGTATGTAAAAAAAGAGCGAGGCATATAAAGAATGTGGTCAGAGCGAGACAAATTTTTTTTTTATTAAAAAAAACTTGAAAAAATTCCCGAAAGATACGAATTTTACAAATTTTGCTGTAAAATATATTTGAATACTTCTATTTGAAAGACACATTTAATAATATAGACATTTGTTTTATCGTATTAAAGAAAGGATAAAATAAAATATCAACTTTTCCAGACAAATATCAAAATGACGTGGGAACCACAGACCGAGGGCTTGCAGCAGATCATTACGATTCTGAAGGAGTCTCAGTCTCCAGACACCGCTACACAATTGGCTGTCCAAATGGTAAGAAAGACAAAAGCCTTGTAATTATGTATTCATATGAATTATCGGAAAAATTAATTAATTTTTATTCATGGAAAAAGTCACTAGCTGATCGAAGTTCAATATACCTTTTTATAATAATTTTCAACTGCATGAGAGAGATTGGCTGAAAATTTTTTGTGGTTATTGGGAAAAATGTATTATTTGCATCCATTAAATAAATATGTAGATCGTTTGCTGGCTTACCTACAAAATTCTTTAATTCCTTTTACGAGTGATTTTATAAGCAAAGTAAAATGACGGTAGGTACGTGACTTCCCATTAATTCACTTTCTAACAAAACGAAATGCTCAAACTGTTCGAGGTATTGAATCTCTTTTCGAGCAGACATTAACTAGACTGACAAAGCCATTGCATATTTTTTTTAGGTCAAGATGAAGGTAAATTAAATTAATAAAAATTAGCCCCAAGGCAAATGTTTCCGAAGATTTTGCAAGTGCATCCCATATTGTGTTAGACAAAAATTTATATGCAAACGTAGATACCTAGTAATCAGAGAGATACAAAATTCCCACACATTAAATCTCTTGCAAGTTTTAGGTCCTTCACTTAATTTTTTAATTAATTTATTTTTTTTTATATTGTTTTTATTGATTCCTTTTCGCGTAGCTCATTTAGAATAGATAAAAAGCAGTAAAATATTTTTTTATTTATATTAAATTTAATTTTAATAGAAACTCGAGGAACTCAATCAATACCCGGACTTCAATAACTATCTTATTTATGTACTCACTAAACTTAAATCCGAAGATGAACCAACTCGATCATTGAGCGGTCTGATTCTTAAAAATAACATTCGTCTGCATGGAAGTAGCTTGCAACCAGAAATCCTGGAATATATCAAACAAGAATGTCTACAGGCAGTCGGTGATCCATCGCCTCTTATTCGAGCTACAGTTGGTATTCTAATTACAACAATTGCAAGCAATGGCGGTCTCCAAAATTGGCCACAACTTTTACCAGCTCTATGTGAGATGCTCGACTCACAGGATTATAACATCTGTGAGGGTGCTTTCAGTGCACTACAAAAAATTTGTGAAGACTCAGCTGATATATTGGACAGTGCTGTCCTTAACCGCCCTTTAAATGTTATGATTCCGAAATTTTTGCAATATTTCAGTCATAGCAGTCCAAAAATTCGTTCCCATGCTATTGCTTGCATTAACCAATTCATTATCAACCGCTCTCAGGTAAAGAATTTGTTTCGTATTTCAGAATTTTATTTGCAACCCTTAAAAATGTTTATTTGGTAACTTAGGCTCTAATGATGCATATAGACACATTTATTGAAAATCTTTTTAATCTGTCTTCGGATGACGACCACGAAGTGCGAAAAAATGTATGTCACGGCCTTGTTATGTTGCTTGAAGTCCGAATGGATCGTCTCCAACCACATATGGGACAGATAATTGAGGTTGGTTTTAAAGAAAACAAAATTTATTACACTAAATTTTTTTTTTTATGTGTAGTACATGCTAATGCGAACACAAGATTCTGATGAAGGTGTTGCCTTGGAAGCTTCTGAGTTTTGGCTGTCCTTGGCCGAACAGAACATATGCAAAGAAGTTCTTGCTCCATACCTCCCTCAGTTGGCACCAGTTTTGGTTCGTGGTATGCGTTATTCAGAAATCGACATTATTCTACTCAAGGGGAATGTTGAAGAAGATGACATGGTGCCTGACCGCGAAGAAGACATTCGCCCTAGGTTCCACAAATCCCGTACTCATACAATTGCAGCTACGAGTGGTGGTGTAGGTGGCGGGGAGGGTGCAGACGATGACGATGATGAGTTTGATGACGGTTTAGACGATGACAGTTCGTTATCTGAATGGAATTTGCGAAAGTGTAGTGCGGCCGCACTCGATGTTCTGGCAAATGTTTTCCGAGAGGAATGTTTACCTATTGTTTTGCCAATATTGAAAGAAACTTTATTCCATCAAGAGTGGGTTATCAAAGAAAGTGGTGTGCTGGCTTTGGGAGCTATTGCTGAAGGTTGTATGCAAGGCATGATACCGCATCTACCCGAATTGATACCGTTCCTGATAAGTTGCTTGTCCGACAAAAAAGCACTTGTTCGTTCCATTACCTGCTGGACATTGTCGAGGTATGCTAATTGGGTTGTCAATCAGCCCCACGATCAATATCTCAAACCTTTGATGGAAGAACTGCTCAAGAGAATATTGGATTCGAACAAGAGAGTCCAAGAAGCAGCTTGTTCAGCCTTTGCTACACTTGAGGAAGAAGCCTGCACTGAACTGGTTCCATACTTGGAATACATTCTTAAAACTTTGGTCTACGCGTTTTCAAAATATCAACACAAAAATTTATTGATTCTTTATGATGCTGTGGGTACTTTGGCTGATTCTGTGGGACATCATTTAAATACACCTGAGTATATCAATATTCTGATGCCACCGCTGATAGAAAAGTGGAATCTGTTGAAAGATGACGATAAAGACCTGTTTCCTTTATTGGAGTGTTTGTCTAGCATAGCTACAGCGTTACAATCTGGTTTCCTACCATATTGCGAGCCCGTATACAGGCGATGCATTTCCCTCATTGAACAGACCATCAATCAGGATATGGTATTTCATTATTGTCTAAGTGTTCTCAAATATATTTTTAAATTATGTTTTTCTTTATTTCTTAAAAGGCTTGTAAATCGAATCCAGGTTTTGACCAGCCAGATAAAGAGCGTATGATTGTGGCCCTTGATTTACTATCAGGATTGGCTGAAGGACTTGATGGTCACATTGAGGCATTAGTAGCAAATAGTAATATTATGCAATTGCTCTATCAATGTATGCAAGACGCACTGCCAGAGGTTTGTATTCGATCTTTGAATAATTTATTTTTGTCAAAAATATTACCTTCCTTCTATAATTTGTCTTTATTTTTCAAAGGTACGACAGTCGTCTTTTGCATTGCTTGGAGATTTGACGAAAGCCTGTTTCCAACACGTCCATCCATTTATGTCAGACTTTTTCCCAATCTTGGGACAAAATTTAAACCCCGATTTTATATCGGTGTGCAATAATGCAACTTGGGCCATTGGTGAAATTTGCATGAAATTAGGTTAGTAAAAAAAGATTTACAATAATTATTATTAGTCATAGATCTTTATTTGACTTTAAGTAAAATTAAAAAAAAAACTAAATTTTCAATAAAATAATTCTATATTTTTTCTATTTAGGAGAGGAGACGAGGCAATACATTCACCTTGTACTCAAAGAACTGTTTGTCATAATCAACCGTCCTAACACACCCAAAACTCTTTTGGAGAACACAGGTAAGCAGCTCAAATTTAAAAACAAAACAATAAATTAATTTTGTAACTTACAACATATACTGTGTTATAATTATTTTATTTTATAAAACGTGTTTCACAATTATTTATATTTGTTAACTGTTTGGTTTTGTTTGAAGCAGGTCATCTGGTTACTTAATGTTATTTATAATATCAAATAAAAATAAAAAAAAAGTTTAATGTGCACAAAAAAGGAACCGACAAATAACTTCATGTTTTATTCTAATAGATAATCCGCGTCTAGTGAAAATATTTTAGTAAAATCAATTTTATTTTATTTATAATTGAAAAATAACTGTTTTGTTATCAAAAATAAGATATATTTTTACCATAAATATGTTGTTTGTTTAATTTGATGTGATATTTTTATGTATATACATATTATTTTCTTTCTTTTTTGTTGTTTTTAGCTATAACAATCGGTCGTCTAGGTTATGTGTGCCCCGTTGAAGTGGCTCCTTATTTGCCAGAATTTGTACGACAGTGGTGTGTAACAATTTCTAATTATTTTTATTTTTGTCTCATATATTTTATTGTCTATTTACTTTGTTTCCGATTAATTTATAAATTTTATAGTTTCAAATTAATACTAACACAAAACAGACACTTGAATGCTTTTCCCTGGTTTTCCTTCCTTTGTCAATTTTCATTGTATATATTGTTTGAGAGATTTTATTCTATTTTCTAATTTATATGGAGTTCGTTTTCATAACAAAAACTTGAATAGTGATCATTTTTGTAATACAATGTTGGAAGGCGAAAACTAAGGAGAAAAGTTTCATTTTCGATTTTTTTTTAAATATTCCTCGCGCTATGTGAATGTTTGTCATTTAAATAATATCTGACAATAAAAAGTAATTGCTCCCGTTTTATAATATAACGAGAATTTTTATATCTGAAAGTCTTCTTGGATAGTATTGATTTCAAAATGTTATCGGTTGTAGTAAACAGATACAGCCTAATATCAAAAGTTTACACCCGTTAGTCTTGTTAATTGTTTATGGCTCACCCCTATCATCTTTAAAATTTGTAAACATAAGCGAGCAAGTTTATGAATATAAAAATGTAAAAAAATACCAAAACTGAATTATTATATTGAATTATTAAATTAAAAATAATTAATATCACACAAAATTGTGTCAGTTTAAGAATTTAAACTGAAATATCTTATCTCCAAGATGACTAGTAGATGTTTCATTTTTGTTAAATATATCAATTTCTGTAAATGTGCCATACTTCCTCTTTTTTGTTTTGTTATTGTCCAAATTAATATTTTAAAACAGAAAATGAAATATTTAAATTCGGAAAAAAGAAGTGGACTTTTATTTTAATAATTTACTTCATTAACTTATTTAGGTGCACCTCTTTGCGTCATATAAGAGACAATGATGAAAAGGATTCAGCTTTCCGTGGAATGTGTCACATGATTACAGTGCATCCGGCTGGTGTGGTCCCCGATTTTATATTTTTCTGTGATGCTATTGCATCCTGGGTAAATCCCCCGGCAGATCTTCATCAAATGATTCAGAAGGTAAAGTAATTTAATTAAAAAAGAGAAACTAATAAACTAAATAAATAAATGAATTCGTTGTTTTAGATTCTACACGGGTTTAAGACACAAGTTGGGGAAGAAAATTGGCGTAGATTTGTCGATCAATTTCCCCCGAATCTTTCTGAACGCCTTGTTGCAATGTATAGTATCTAAACAAGAGCGTTGCATCTTTGCCAACCGTAACAACTTCAACAAGGTAATAGAAGAACAGCATCTGTTAGAAATTGTTAACAAAATTATTCATAAAAATACACTGAAGTTAAATTTTAAGAAAAGTTAAACAAAATTGAAAGAGTCTTTAACACATCCATTCTTAACACAAGACCCTATACATACATACATATACATATAATTAATGAACATGTGTAAAATATAATAAGTAAGTTTATATTTAACAGAGAATAATTGAAAGAAAAATTCTGCTAAATTGAAAATGGATGGTCTCTCTTGATATTTAAACTAAATAAATATCAATATTAATTTAAGCAATCTATAAAACACATAATTTTGGGAGACATACATACATATAGTGTGTATACAAAAGTGTAATAACTTTTATTTGGAAGAAGAAAAAAATAAAAAAAAAGAAAATGGTTTCTCCTCCTTAGGTCTCTTTTACCTATTCTTCATAAAAATAAGGACAAAGAAATAACGCAAATAAAAAAAAGATAAACTATATGTTATACTCGTAACTAACAATATTAAGAATTAATCGTTTTTTTCCTTTCCCTCTCTTTCATGACTTTGTGTATGGCAAAATTAACTAAACAAAAGAATTCGCGGTCACTTAAAATTGAATTCTTCATTAAAATGACTCAGGCTTAATCTGTTTCATTGTGTATGCAATAATTTAAAATATTTTTGTTAATAATTATTTTGTTATAGGTTTTTGTATTCCAAAGCTTAACGTTACTTGATTTTCGTCCTGACACGAGTAACGTTATTAATACAGTAACGTTTCTAAAGTCCATGAATTGAAATACAGTTTTTGGGATAGGTAAATTTTTCTCTCCTTTATTAAGGTTGGTTCAGAATTGAATACATGTTGGTTGTTGGATATGTATTATTTATTAACAATTTTATATATATATAATTCTAAGTTCGGTGTAATTTATCTTGACATAACCTAATAACGCCATTAAAATAGGAACAAATTTCACATTCCCATTTTAAATGGCTTATTCAATTCAATTTTGACCTCAAAAGCAGATTTTCATCGCTCTTGATAAAGCAACAGAAAAAATCAATTTTCGATTTTAAACACACATAATCCAAAATATCATAAACAATTCAGAAATTAATATTTGGTATGTTGGGTCAATGTGTAAATATCTAAATACTTAATAAAAAAAAAATTGTTTTGTTGGGTAAAATCTCTTTCTAATCCTAAAAAGCATATTATTTGAACTGAAATGAATTAACCAGAACAACTTTTCTACTTAACAAAAAACTCGTGTCAGCTTCTAATTTAAATACAAAATTTCCAATAACCAGGTCCTTGAAATGAAAAATATAATAATTACTTATATACTAAAATTAAAATAAGCCATCACATTAAGGTATATTCAAATTTGGGTTTTAGATAAAGTAAAGAAAATATTTTTTTTTTGGGGATAAAACATCATCAATTACATCCTTTTTATTATAACATTTATCTTTAACAATTTTAAAAATATATTTTTTATTTCAAATTAATTGTTTAGGGTAGTTTTAAGTTCCGCGTGTTGATATTTCGTCGGGTTCGCGTCGCGTCGCGTTTTAAACTAAATAAAATAAATGTAAAAATAAACAAAAATACAAATATTGAATATTTCATTTTTATTATCGAAGAAAATAAATTAATAAGAAATTAATGAATTAACTAATAATTTACTTTATTGAGTAGTGCCATTAGAGATTTAATGAATAACAAAATTTAGCACCAGACCAGATAGAGATATTTCTGATATTAATTATATCATCAACTATTAGCAATGAGATTTAAATAAAAATATAAGAGTTAAATTAAAAAAAAAAAAAACAAAAACAATGTAATAAAAAAACTAATCACAAAACTTGTTGAAATAAATGAAGACTGAAAATTTCCTTTTTGTACAAATTAAAATTAAAAACAAAAATAGATTAAACAAAACAAAAACATGAAACAAATATACTTAAACATAAAAAATAAAAATTATTAACATTTTTTTAATCAATTTAGATATTAGTTGTTTTTTATACAGACAAGGGATTTTCTTTTATCATTTTTATCTTTTTTCTATCCTGTTACGAACTTTGTGTAGAAAAGATATAAAAACATCCAAAGAAAACATATAATTATTAAAAAAATGGTAATAAAATTGAAATATTTGATTTTTGTTAATATAATAATAACATAACAATAATCGCGTCTATCCGTTGTCGTTTCTCTCTCGTGTTTTATATATCTCGCGTATCGCGTCGTAATAATTGAATTAAATTTATACATATATAATTAAAATTAAAAGAATATATATTTAAAATCTAAAAAAAAAAAAACAAATGAAAACTGTTGTGTGATCATATTGTGGTACCAAATTAGTATTATTGTAAATTTAAATGTATTTTATTTGTTTATTTTTCCTTCAACTAAGAACAGCAAAAAGTAAACTAAAAAATATCAAATTTAATATACGTACATATATTTTTAATGATCAACATCCAAATAAAATTATTTGAAATTAAACAATAGTAAATCTCACAAATTGATATTCTTTGACCAGCCTTTTTTGTTACACTAATTTTCAATGTTAACTTTGTTTAGTTTATTTATTCTAATTTATAGAATGTCTGAATATTATATATACATGTTTTTATATTGAAAACAAGTTAAATTTTAATTTATAAACTATACAATTTAAATTAAATTATATGTTTTAGGAAATACAAAATAAAATAAAATAAAATAAAAAGAATACAATTATAAAACAAAGATACTTTGTATATTATCAAATAACAAAAATCTTATTATAATAAAATTAAACTAATCAAAATAAAGTAACTTACTTGGGGAATTATCGTCGTGTTCGGTTTCGTGTCGTCGTCTTCGGGTTCAATGGACTTCCGCCCCAGGGTCCCAATGCAAATTAAAATAACTAATAATAAAACGTCAATCTAATACTACCGCGCGTTTCGTTTTAAAACCAATTCATCGCTGATTGCTTCTGCTTTTATGTAAACTTTTTTATCAAAGGGAAATTGTATTTATCTTTGCTAATAAAACTAGATTTAAACTTAAATGTAAGTAATTAAAACAAGAAACTTAACAAAATCAATAAGAAAAGAAATTACAACATACAAAATATCTATATTTGTATAATGTGTTTTACAGATGGCAATATATTTTTGTATAAATAGGTGTCCTATTGCAGGATTTTAAATTTTAAGAGAAAAACTAATAATATAAAAATAAAATTCATTGATATATACCACCAAGAACAATTATTGAAAACAAAGAAGTCCAGTTTGAATGTATAATGTATGTTTTTGTTCCTAATTCATTATAAACAAAAAATAGTAAATCTCATCTTTAAAATTAATATACAAAGTAATATATTTTCCCTTTGGTAAGAAAGAAAAACGTGAGCAGACAAAACCAGCAGCATAATTAATAAATTATATTTTTAGAGACTTTGTTTGAAAAAAATTGAGCTTTGAGGTTTTGATAAGCTTTGAGAGGTAAAATAAAAATAATTTTATAGCAGATTAAAAAATGGAATTGATCCACAAAAAAATAGTTTTCAAGTTGTAGTATCACATCTACGTGAGTCCTTAAGTATGTAAACTGATGGGCTCAAAACCCGTATCACCAACACCGCGCCTTCCATATGATGTATCAATGATTAACAAACAGAAGCTTATAATTGTACAGTGAGATTACATATCGAAAGGTCGAGAAATATATTCTTGAATTAAATGTCTCACTTCAATCTCATTTCATTTCGAAAACCTCAAAGTTATAACGAGAATCAATTTCTTTCATAAATTGCTCTCTAAGAGTAAATAAAATTTGATCAATCTTATTAATATAAAATAAAAAAGCATAATAACAAAAAACAAATAAACCACAACAAAAAATAAATCGTGATTTCGTATGTACCTAAACCAAATTCGCCGGGAATTTGGTCGCGTCGCGTTTTTTCGCGTTTTACTCGGGTGATCTTTAACGTTTAAGTAAATTTATTCAAATAAAATTTAGGGTATAGCGTTTAAAATAATATTCATTATTAAAATAAACCTAAAAAAAATAATCATAATAAGCAGAAAAATTCATTAACATAACAAAAACACTAACATTTAGGGGGAAATTATTTTAGTTTTATATAATTGTTGGTTTTTAAGGTTTTCATAATTTTTTTAAGTCAAGTTGTTTTAATATAATTTTGTTTAAAAAAAACGTTTTATTTTGGAAAATTTATAATTTCTAATTTTTACCCTGCATACACAGCTTTCATCATAAGAATTAAAAATAACACACAGACAAACACAAACAAAAACAAATATTTAATACTGAATTATTTTTTGTGTTATTTTTTAACGAAATTTATCATAGCAAATGCTCATCAGGCAAAATAAAAATGAGTAAATTTTCAAGTCTGTAGGAATATCCTATTTTAAGTTTGAAAGGGCACTAAAAATAAATCAATTATTTTACGCAAACTAACAATAAAATTATAATAATCTAAAAAATGTTTAAATGTTTAAACAACTTTTGCCCAAAATATAATTGTTCCTAAATTTTGTTAATAATAAACGATATAATTTCTTATTTGCTTTACTCTAACTTCCCGTTTAGAACAATAAGTTGTTTGCTTAAATGCCAAATCAAATACATACATACAAATAAAGAAAATGTTTTCCCTTTTATATTTCTCTGTAATAGTATTGCTAACTTCGGTTAGTAACTTTCTATTGTATGAGTAGTGTGATCCCTAATAAAAAAAATAATCAAACAAAATACTATTTTTGAAACATTTTAAACAAAAATGTTATATTAAAAATAAAAATAATTTTAAACACTAAAATTATAAGTTAAAAAAGCTTAATGCGTACTTTATTATACCAACATAATCGAACTATCAAACTATGTAATGATATTTGAGTATAATTGTAGTTCAGTACTAGCATGTAATATTCACATCTGCATATGAATGTTAAATTGTAGATGACAAAAAAAAAGAAGAAAACAAAGAGAACAAAAACAAAATTGAATTAAATTAGTAATTGGCAAACACAAGCAAGAATATAAACTTAAGAAAATACATAAACTAAAGACAAAAATTATACAGTTTTTTATTTAAAAAAAAAAATGAATTGAATTTCAGAACGTATAGTGTTTCTGTATTGCGAGGTGTTAGGTAAACAAACTTCTTGGGTCTTCATGAAATTTAGAAATTACTTAAAGTTTCGAAAGTTTTCTGGATTGAAGTGTACTAAAAGTGTCCTGAATGTTTTACGTTGGAGTAACCACCTTTATTTAGTAAACAAACATATGTGTCTATTTTTTGTGAAACTATAGATTAAAATCTCATGTTTGACTTTTTTCTATAACTTTCGAAAATGGGACAAAATATACCCAAAACTGAATAACGACTTATAAATCCTTTAATAAAGAGACGTTTTTATTTACGGTATTTTTGTAAATATTTCATTTTTGTGCAATATAAATTATTTTAAATTAATACAACATTTCTTGTCTCTTTTGATTCAGCGATCATCGCAGCAATGAGCGAAGCTTAAAACGTTGTTGGAATCTTTAAATGGGTTCGATATTAATTTTTAAAAGAGGTAGCATTAGTGTATACAAATATTTGCTTTTCTTAGTCCTATAAAATTTCATATTTCGCAACCCCGATCAATACCTGGAAAATTAGAAAAAAATAAAATAAATAAAACGGATTGTTATTCTGATCATATTCCATACCATTCTTTAAACCTATCAACGGATCTCTCCCAAATTTTCATTCTCTTTCGGTTTTCCAATTTAAATTCATCCCGTGGTTTAAAAAGTTTATCAACAACTCGGAATTGTCTTATTTCATTTGTATTTTTCCAAATTCCTTAAGAAAAAAAATAAATAAATAAACTAATGATGAAGATTATTTAAGAAAGATATTTTTTACCAATATTAAGTCCAGCTATGTATGCTGATCCGAGTACACTGGATTCAGAATTCACAGCGCGTTCGACACTGACACCAACGAGGTCTGCCAAAAATTGACAAATAAAGTCATTCTTCGAAACTCCTCCGTCGACCCTATAAACAAAGTTATATTGAAATGAGTTGAAACAGACACTTTTAAAATTTACTTCAAACATTGCATATTATAATTAGTTTCACTCTTTGTTGCTTCACATATTTGTGCGACGCGAAAAGCTATACTTTCTAAAATAGCTCTTACTAAATGGGCTCTAGTAGTGGATGGAGTAATACCTAGAAAACCTGATGCAGCTTTATAATCGTTCACCGGGGGCTGAAAACCCAATTCAAAGACATTTATTCAAACTTACAGAGATTTTACTTTACTTACTCCAATTCCACTGAATGCAGGTATAAAATAAACTCCGCCTGTATTTTCAACTGAATGGGCAATATCCGAAGTTTCAGACGGATCATTAAAAAGGCCACACGACTGGGCCCAACAGATAAGAGTGCCCGTATCCTGGGCAGCACCCTCAACACAAAATGTTAGTTCGTCATTTGTTTTTGTGTTCTTAAATTGCCAAGCCACTAACGGATATAGACCATGTATGGAAGCCTGACAGTGCTTGCCAGTTATTAGATCTAGAAATGAACCAGTTCCCATGGTTATCTTCATGTCGCCTTCGTCGAAACAATTCGAACCCCATAAAGATGCGGTTTGATCGCTTACCGATGATGTTATAGGTATCCGAGCACCAAAAAGGGATTCATGAACGCAACCAAAATCATCTGAGTTTGATACTACTTTTGGTAATAGGCTAAGCTGTACAATATAAAGCGAGTATTTTGACTTAGACCAATAATTTTCTCTCGACTACTGGATTTATCTCATGCTTACATTTATTCCAAACATCATTTTCATCAAATCTGACCAACCAAGAGTGAATGGATCAAATAAACCCGTAGCAGTGGCAGACGTTATATCGGTTATGTGTTGAATTTTCAAGTCTTTGGTCAATCCAGTCCTGTGGAAATAAATAAAAGCGTAAAAAATAGTAATATGTATACATTCATTATTTATGATAGTAAAATATTTTTAGTTTTAATTCCTCATGAAAAAAGTTCCAGCGGTGGCAGAAGTAACTATTAAATTTCATGGTATATGAATCAGAATTTAATAACATGACACAAATGTTTTGTACGTATGTACATACAAACGTACTTAGTTTTAAATTGAGACTCTGCAAGCTGAAGTCATTAGTATTTCACACCACAGATCAACTTCATGCATTGCCATCAAAATGTTTTTAAGCACTTATTATTATTTAAGAATAAATGAAAAACGAAGTAAAGGACTGGGTCGCACGTACTTAAGCTATGAGAGCAAACACCGGTGCTTAGTAAGGCAAGTTAATATCAATAAGTAACTACTTTACATTTTTTTATAACTAAAGACACATTTAACAGGAACTTTTTTCACTGCTTTATATATTAATCTGGTATTAAAATAAACTCTCAATATACTTAATGATTTTTTATTTTGTATTGATGTTGGTTTACTTGTTAACTTGATAAATGTTTTGTAATATATGTATTTGTAAATAACCCTCGAAAAGAGATATACCAAAATGAAAATATTTAACAATATTAAAAAAATCTAGTATCCTCTAATATTTCATTTATTTTGAATAATTTTGATCCTTTAATATTACTTCTTTAATTGATTGCAGTATTAATCAGAATTTGTATTTGTTTTAAAAATAACTAAATAAAACTAAAATAAACAACAAAACAAACAACTTTGTTTTGTTCCTAATAGAGTTCCCTTTTGATAACATTAAATTATAGTATAACTTTAACTTCAAACAAATTGAATTACCTACCTCAATTTATATATTATCCATGAGTCGAGAGTATCTACTACAGCTGTTTTATTTTTAATTGCATCTTTTAGTTTTGTATTCGCATCTATCTCATGAAGAAGTCTCAGAGTAACCTTAAAGATCAAAACAAAAACCAAAAAATAACACACTCACATACCATATGTACCCACAAGATGTTACTCACTTGCCCATTCATCATTTTCAATACGCTTCCCGCCAAAAAGCGTTTACTACGTGTCAATACATACAATCCATACGACAGAGTGTTTAAAGTTTTCAACATTAATCCCGAATTCCATTTATTAACTAGACCATCGGCTCGACAGTCTTTCCAAGTTATAAAATTATGAAAATACTCTTGGGTGTTGCTATCCCAAGTTAGAAACGTGCAACGCTGTGTTGATATCCCCAGGCAACTGATATCGGATGAATTGAGATTTGCATCTAAAATATACATAAATGTAGGTTTATCACATAAAAAATATGTATTTCATAATTATTTTGAACAAAGTCTATTTAAACCTTTGATAGCGTTCGAGATAACATTGACTATACTAAGCCACAGTTTTTCTGGTTCGATTTCAAAATAACCAGCTCTGGGATTGAGTAATTCCACCTAAAATAGTAATACATATTTATAAGTTTCTGAATATAATATTGAGAAATAGTTTCATTTACCAATTCTGTAGCGGAACCATTAATTTGGCATTTTTCATTGAAAATAAAACATCTCAACGATGTGGTTCCAACATCCAACGATGCAATGAATGACATTTCCCCGATTTGATTTGGTTCTGAGTTCTGAGAGTCACGTCCGTTTAGAATAATCAATCGAAATCAACTAAATTGAAAACAAGCTACATGCCGCCGTTATTGTCGTAACACCACAACGCAGTGATAGCGATATAATACATCAAAGGCGTACAGCTTGAATTATCTTAAATTGAATGCACTATCGCAGAGCCGATAGCGAATAATAACTTGAAACCAAAAGCTTCCATCGAGCACATACAACTTTATCATAGTTTGGCCAATTTTTCCTCATGTGGATATACTGGTTGTGAGAAAATTGAATCATAACTCGTATGCACAGGCACTCACTATAGTTGGGATTGTAGGTATTCATGAAAATTTAAAGCAAGTTAAAATTGGTTTGTTTCATACACAACGATAAAATATCAATTAAGATTATTATTAATTTGAATAAAAGACGTACTCTGCATGTATTAAATGGTCAAAGGTCTATTTTAAATATAAATGGGTTAGGTTTTACACTATGGTTTTTATTATATCGATTTATTTTTATACCAACGCAAACTGTAGGGGTAGCCATACTATAGATATTTTTTAAGGGAAGTGGTGAAGGTGATAGATAAAAAACAAAACAAAATTAAAGAAATTAGAAATTAAAAAATAAAGACTTAGAATTTAACTTTTAACTATATTTTATGCAGCGTAGAGTTACCTGTGAGCACATTTTTGTCTTTATTTCAGAAACGTTTTAAAAAAACATTAAGGTTAATGTGGAATACGAATTGTGTTTACAAAAGGTCATTGTATCTGTCAGCTTAAAGTAGATAAATATTCGAGTGCACACTTTTTAGATCTTAGAATCTATCATAATGAAGTAAAAAATTAATTGGAAATAACATACACGTGTATATTTTGATCTTCGGATTTAACTCAAACGAAAATGACTTATATACCAAAATACAATAATATTTGATATCGTAGATGCATATGCACATATTTATTACTCAGCAATCTTAATTTTACTCCTGTTCTAATCATATGATTAATATCTGAGATGAGGCTTTAGCATTCATAAACTTTTCTGGAAATCGACAAAAAAATTGCTGCGGCAGTTCTATCATTTGTGGCACGTTTTGCAACCATGTGTTTATTAGTCACGCGATTAAATTGTATCTTTTCAAATACTTGATGAATAATTCTAGACAAAAAAACAAATCAAGTTAATGAAGTGGCCTTGGGAGATTGAATCAAAAAGATTCAGTTAACAACAATTTATAATTACAAAAGGTGGATGTTCATGCGTTTAGAGCTAACGAACTGAAACCATTTCACTTATGATATATCATACAATTTGACATACATTTTAATATGAATTTTTACTGATCTAACAGTTGGAACTGAAAAACTTAGAAACAAATTTCTTATTTAGAAAAATCTATGACCCATATTTACAATACGAATGCATGAATTCATTTTGTTAACATGCATATATGTACCTATATCAAATATCAGTAGTATATGTAACTATTTTTTCAGAATTTATTATTATTTGTAATCAATCTTCCTTAGATTTTTATTTCTTTGCGTTTTATTTATAGAAAAAAGCAGTTATATTCTATTTTTTATCTTCCATAGGAATAAATTTCGGCTAGGGCATTTTAATTCACAAAAGCTGTAAGAATCCAGAAAATACATCAAATACATGTCAAAAATTCTTTATATCTTATAAAATAACTTTATTATTTAACTAAAAAAATACCTACAAGGCATTTTAACATTAGTTCAAATAGAATACTAAGAGCATGAGGACTGTGTTTAAAAACGCTGGAAATTATTCTGCTGCTGATTGAACATCATCTGCTGTGAAGTTTGATGATGGAATTCCTGTCCTTGGTTCACTTGACCTTGTTGTTGTCCAGGTCCGGATAATCTTACTCTTTTACTATTCGGTTCATGATGTTGATTAGCTTGTTGTTGCTGCTGCTGTTGTTGTTGCTGTTGCTGCTGCTGCTGTTGTTGCTGCTGCTGCTGTTGCTGCTGCTGTTGTTGTTGCTGCTGCTGTTGTTGCTGCTGTTGTCGTTTGTTATCAGATTTGTCTTCTTGATCGTCATCAGTGAGGAATTCACGTTTTGGATAAGGAATTGGGCAGCCAGCAAAGACGTCTTGAGTGGGAACGGGATCTTCTTGGAAATAGGGATCCTGCATGGCTTGTTCCGAAGTTATCCGTCTATTTGGATCCATTAGCAAGAGTTTTTGCAACAAATGAAACGCTTTGCTTTCAGGTTTGATTTTGTGGCGCTCCATGTATTTGGCCAAGGAACAGTTCGAATAGCTGGAACGCTTGAAGTCCTTCATTAGTGTGTGATGTTCTGGCATCTTTTTGATGTCCTCCCAGTCTTTGTCTTGTGGGAATCCCATCACATTGAAAATTCGATCCAACTGATCGTGGTGATAAGGATTGGAAGTCTTTATATCTTCTTGCCGACAGTGAAATATTGGCTCTGAGGTGAGAAGTTCAGCGAAAATACATCCAATTGCCCAGATGTCAATGGCCTTGGTGTAATGACGTGCGCCCAGAAGCAACTCTGGTGCGCGGTACCAAAATGTAACCACCACCGGATCTAAATCGGCCAACGGTTTTAATGGTGCGTTGAAGAGTCGTGCAAAGCCCATATCAGCAATTTTGACACGTCCACGTTCGTTCCCGTCGCCCATAACCAAAATATTGGCAGGTTTCAAATCACGATGAAGAACCCAATTACTATGCAAATAGTGGATTCCATCGAGAATCTGATACAGCAAACTCTTGACCATTCCCCTGGGAAATACAACCTGCTTTTTGGCTGCTTTGGCAGCTCTATGGAACTTGATAATGTGCCAAAGATCATGTTCGGCGTAATCAATCAAAAGAAAAACTTTTCGATCGTTGTGCGACAAAAATACCCGAATCAATGTGATTACATTGGAATGTTTCAATTCCCGTAATAATGCAATTTCACGGCATGCAGACATGGACAAACCAGTTCCATCGATTTGCTTCAATGCGTATTCCTTACCATCGCTGGCATCTTTTCTTTTTGCTTTATAAACATGTCCATAGGTCCCTCGGCCAACTTTGCAACCTTCGTAGTTGAATAAATCCTCCACTTTTGTTCGCTCCATTTGAGTTTTCATTTTAAAATCATAGTCCATGTTGTTTTCGTTGAGATAAACGATGATTTGTAAAATTAGAATTAGTTTTTTTCCATGAACTTCTAACAAATTTGTTAATTATTAACTTTTGTTTATGTTCTTCAGGTGACAATGATGGGCAGTGACAGGTGACAGTGACAGCAACTAAATTCACCACTCCAAAGTTATTAAACACTGCTCCTCAAACTGCTCAAACAAAGAGTGGTAGGCATCATTTTCAATTTCAATCACTGAAGTGGCTCCCACACTTGGGGATATCCATTAAAGAATCTAAAGAATGAGTGGCGTATAAATCCTGAGTAATTTATTGATGAATATTTTAAGTATAGTACAAATGTAAAACTACTGTTTTATAATATTAATAAAAAAGTTGTGATATAATTTGTTTTAAATACAATAATAATATTTTTGTTGTATCTTATATATAATTATAAAACTACTGATTGTAATCGATGTAAATTTGTGGCCGTGATTAAACAATGTTAGCTCAGTATTTTCGTTCGTTTTAGGTGAGATCCAAGATTAAATAAATTATAATCAATCTATTAATTAATAATAATGTGATTATAAAAAATAAAAATTAATTGTGCAAAAGGGCAAATGAAACACAATTGCTCATCCGAAACTAGAGGAAATTTTTGTGCTCAATATTCAACAAAGTTTCCGAAAGTCTTAAGTTGCTAGTGAGTCTATTTTAATAGCCTCTATTGTTTTCTGAATAAATGATTGCCACTTTTGCAAATTTGATTTAAAAATAATGAATTTATAAAAGGATAAGGAACTGGAATGCTTGTGTTGATCAAGCTTTATAATATTGATATTTCATTCTTTTTTATCAGTTTTTACTTAACCACCATATTCAATTCCGTATTGAACAACGCACCTTTAAACAACAAGTGTCAAAGACCATTTTTGACAGATGACAGATGACGTTCACTTCACTTCTTTTTCACCGAACATTCACAGTTCACACCGCAAAACAATAACCAACAACTATTTCGTAAATCGTAAAGTTAAAGTAACAAATTCTTTCCTGAAAAATATGCTTTTTACAGCATAATTTTATTTTAATAGAATACAAATTTGTCTGGCATGGATCCTAACACAGACATCACAAGAAGAAAACCAAGGCATACCAAAGGAACACCATCTTTTTATTATAGAAATCGCTTCGCTGCAGGTGCAATTTTATTTGGAATTGCGACTTTTGCTGCTTTTGCGTAAGAACATTAATTTTTTTTTATAAAACGAGGGATTTGCAGGTCAATTTACTTTCAGTTACACTCCAATCTTTCGTGTTGCAAATGAAAAGCTCGTGAAATATTTGTGTACGGAAACTGAGGAGGAACGTGATCGAAAGCTGCTCTTTTCTATGAATGCTGCTCCTAGACGAGGAGAAGAAATTCTCAAAATGATCGAAGAAAAGAAGGACATGGAAAAAAAACAATAAGTAACAACCACAAAATGAATACAAGAAAAGCTAATTTTAAGAAACTTCGGTTACCCAGTACCGAAAACAAAAATGACCCACGGTACTTGTCTATTAGCTCTTAGAATAATTAATAATAAAATTTTAATGTAGTAAATTGAAAAAAAAAAAAACAAACCGTCTTATTATTTTACCATTTATTGTTTCACAGAAATGGACCCAATAAAGCTGCAACAACTATATCTGCCTTTTTTTCTACTGCCCCCGACAATAATGCCCTAAATGAAGAAGGTGAAGAAGAGATAATGGAACGTTCAGAATCAATGCCGTCACCAATCGAGTACTCTTCACCTATGCCATCACCAATTGAAAAATGTGACCAAGAGTTAATTGACAAACCAAGTCGATCTATTCGAACTAAACTGAAGACGTTTCTCCCAAAAGACAAGCGAATGAAGCCAGTATCGGATACTGGCCCATCAGGCTTTCTAACAAAAATGAATGACTTTGAAAATTCAACCAAATCAGTCAAGGCCGCCCCAAAAATCAAAGCCAAGAGAAATGCAAAAGCAAAATCTAAAACGAAACCAAAGTTGAAGAAACAGCAAGATATCAAAAGTGCATTTTTTCAGAATGAAGAACTATTTTCGGATTTAACTGCTCAGCATTGTCTTGTGGATAACATTAATCCGGATGAAATGCAAATGGCACTAGCTCTTTCTCGTTCAGAATTAGAAATTTCAGGATCAAATGTCGAAGCAAGTGAAACAGGCAACGAAGGTATCAGAGAAAAGTTAAAGAAATTCGGATTCCAAGTTGCCGAATCTGATGGTAAGAATATTACTAAATTTATAAAGAGAGCAGCACAAACATAGCTCGTGGTTAAATTACACAAATTCTTAGGCAACCATACCTATGCAAGTATTTTTAAATTGATCTTAATTTTTGTAGATATTTAGCTGCAAAGTATTTTCTTATAAATTAACCATTCCTTATTTTCTAGATTTTAACTATGCAGCAGCTTATAAGGTAACTAAAGGAAAAAACAAATGGGCAAATAAATTCACTCCGCTAACGCTGCGGAACTCTAAACGCCAGTTGGAAAAAGTAAATCAAAGGGTTGAAGAAATTCTAAAAATTCAATTTGAGTTTTATGAATTAACATCGCATGATGAGGAAGAGGAAGTTCCAAAGTATTCAGTGCAAAGTTCAAATTTATTACCATATGTTGCAAAAAATCGTATTATCCAACCAGAACCAATTGGAAGATCGGAAACAGTTGATTTTTACGTATTAAGTCTCTTTAAACCATCTACAACAAAAACTGGCCATTTATTGAAGGATATGCGTCGAATACCTGGACGCGATAAATCACCCGTAAATACCAAATCCCCTTCTAACGAATATGTGGATGAATATGATTCTCAACTTAAAAGTCCAGTATTTAAGAGAGTCCGCGTGGACGAAAGTAGTCTTCCCATGGAGTCCGTATTATCCCCAAAAATGGACTCAAGTTCAAATAGAAATCTAGAGTTTTCACAATTATCACTTCCATCAACAATAAATGAGCCTTATGATTTTAAACAACGTCGTAGAAAAACTCCGAGTTTTGTTGATCTTCAAAATACAATCGAATCTATTTTTCCCACGGACTGCCAAATAGAAACATGTTCAAATCTAAGTGACGAAACCATTAAACCATCAGATGCTACACCAATGCATGCAACAAACTTAACGGCTGTAAGTTCTAACAATAAGAGTGAACAAAATTCTTCGATTCTTTCAATACCGATAAGAGCTACCTCGCCCGATATATTTGCTGACTCAGATGTTGACATGGAGACAGGCAAGAATACTGAAAACGCTTATATGAGTTTAATGTATTATTAAAAAATCTTTGTTTTCAGATGATATCAGCGAAATTGAAAAAAATAAATGCACTTCAAGTGAAGATATTATAGAAACCTACGATATATTTTCAAGTGATGAAGGTACATAATGTGTTTTACAGAGTTTTTGTTCTGGCATTATGTCATGTTGACCAAAATGTGTTTTCTTTTAGTTCAGATTCTTTCAGACTTGGAAGTTGATTCTTGTGACAAAAACCACAGTAAGTTTGAACACAATGCGACAGAATGTAAATTCATTTTTTTTTTTTTTTATTTCTTGAACCCAGACTCATTAGTTGCAATGATTGATTTAACTCAAAAAGGAAGTGAAACAAGTTCGCAAAACTCTGCGAAGCATCTTCAAACATCAGAATTTATTCCAACATATCAAGATATGAATGAATTGCCTTCGACATCGTTTGGTATGCAAATCGATGAAACATTAATCAGGGTTAGGTCTCTGGAGAAAACCGACTCTTCAATCGAAAACAATGTCCTGGAAATATCATCTTTGACTAAAAGAAAAAAAGGTCTTTCATTTGAAAGCAGTGTATCCGATGACTTTCGTAAATCAATTCCATTTAATAAATCAAATGATAAAGACGATTCTATTGATCTAACACAAAACGAAGGAGAAGAAGAATTAATAGATTGCATTGAATTGTCCGATGACGAGGTTAATTATTCAATTCGGAAAGCTGATATATCATTACATTTAAAAGATGAAAAAAGTTCAAAAGATAGTAGCTTTGAGTCTGATGCTAACTACAACACTGAATTCTCATTTGTTGACTTGGTTGCTGCTTCTCAACCACTGGCAACTCAAAGCGAGGAATTCGAATTAAGTTTTTCACTAAAACCAAACAATTCAGTTAGTTATTTCGAAATGGATCTTAGTAAACGTTCTGAATTCGGCATTCTTGATGAGAAGTCTCCCTTCAAAACTCCAACAAAAACTCCTAAAAAAACACCACGAAAAACACCAACCAAGTCACCAAGCAGTTCCAATAATGCCAACAACAAATTTCGTCGAGCCTTATCTGAATCATTTTTAGACTCGCCAACAGAAAGTTCAGCACCTCTTAAACGTTTCTCAAGCTCAAACAAGTTCAAGGAATTCACAAAAAGCGATGAGGAAAGTTTTTCCGATTTGGATGATATTGATAAACTTATCTATGGAAGTCCGACGAAAAAAGTCTATAAAAAGCCTTCTGGCTTAACTCAACTTTTGACAGGACCTATTAATGATAAAATCGTGACCCCCGAAAAGGAAAATCATGAGAAACCACAAGAATTCGAATTTAATGGCCGAACATATTTGGTAAGAACGGTTGATGTTTCACGAAGGCCAAATTTTTCTACAATGAATGAGTCAGCATTGTTTGACAAATTGTATAGATATGGAATTAAACCATTGAAACGAAAACAAGCCGAAAAAATTTTGGAGTATATTTACAATCAGACACATCCGTGTTTAGTTGATGAGGCGGATTTGCCCTCAACTGCGAAATCAGAAAACGATAATGACTTGGTTCCGCAATATGTAATGTGTGATAGCTTCGGTGAAGATAATGAAAGCGAAATAAACGAAGATGTAGCTTCTGATGCTGGTTCTTTTAAATTTAATTTAAAAGACTGTTGGGGTCATGTCCTTTTATCAGACACCATCCCATCAATGGAAATCAAGAACGAACAGTACTTTTTTCCTACTAATAAAAGCAAAAAGGTGAGATGAATATAATAATCTTTTTTATAGTTTTGTTTACTGTGCGTGTGTGTTTTTTTAAAGATTTCAACGGCTCAACTGCCTTTACATATTGCATGGTACAATTTATTAAAATCTAACGCTCAACTACATGAGGCAATATTATATTACGAACCAATCGATTTGCAGGAAGTGTATCTGTTTTTAAAGGGTATTGGATACCGCTATGAACCCAAGGTAAGGAATTTGCTTTAACAGAAAGTCCTATCAGCGTAGCTGGTCGTAGTCTATGATTACAGTCAACGGACCAATAATGTTAATTATTATTTTTTCTATTTTTAAGGAAATGAAATATTTCTTTGACTCGAGGTCGATAATATTTCGATATGATGTAAAAAAATCAGATAATTCAGCTGGAAACCGACATACGCGCAAAAGGAAACAGAAGTTAAAGAAAATTTAGGAAAAAAGAAGTTATAACTCATAACTAGTTGAATGTATATTTTGTATTAAGTTTGCATTACTGTATATAAAATTAAAAAAGTTTATATTTTTGACAAGATCAATTGTTTAACTGCTTTTGTGACTAATTTATAGTTTAAAATAACTGATAATGTTTTTAGACGGTATCTGATGCTAGGCAGTTTTTTTTAGCATCATTTGATATAATCCAGAATTACAAGTCATTATGATAAAAACCAAACAAATTTTTGGACTATTATTTTCAGGAATTGTAGGAATTTCCATTTGTATGATATGAAGCTTGTGATAATGCAAAAACATTGGAGCTATAAGTGTCTCTAGGTGTAGCATAAATTTGGCAGGTTGTATTGTATTCTAATGAATCTGGTAGTGAAGAATGCAGTTACGGTTGCTTGAAATATGGCTTTGAGGCATGTAAAATACTTTTCCTTTATAAGTATATCCACACAGAACAAATGGTATGATTTAAAAAAGACTCAGTCTTACTTCAGTATAATAAAAGAATTTTAGGTAAAACTTCATGTACTCATATTAAGAAAAGTTGTATTATGTATGATTTGAAAATAAATTTATTGCTAAGGTATTTTTTAAATAATAGTTAATACAAATAAAATGTAAATTTATTAAAATATACATACAAACACAATAAAGGACGAATACGTTTTTGAGAAAGCCATTAGAAATCAACAATGAAATATTCATTCAGTTAGTAATTATTTACCAAAAAAAGAGAGGGGTAATACCTGGTGTCAATAAAAAAATAATTCAATTACATACAAATATTTATATAAACGAATTACATTATGTAGTTGCTGTGTGACAGCGAAATTAAAATTTATACAAATTACTCGTAATCACCTTTCTAATGTGTTAGGTTTGAACAATTTAGTTGCCAGATTGTTATTGTTGCTACGACTTATGGACTAAACGATTATACATTTTTATAAAAATGTTTTTGTTTTCCTACTAGAAACTACAACAACTACTACTTTTGTTTTACTATTTTTGATTATTATATGGTTTTGGTTAACAAATGTAACTTGGTCTCGAACATATACATTATCTCACGAATAACTTAGACAAATAAGATTCTAATTAATTGACACCATTTGCATGATTTAATGATACGTTAGATATCTTGTCGAACTTAGTTTCTATTTTTTCATTTGCGACTGCTGTTTTGTACTTAAAAATGTTATTTTTTCTATTGATTTCGATTATATTATGTAAATATAAATATGTATACGTGTGTATAAAGACACATCTTCGGTGACCTCAGAAAAGTATGCAACTGCTGTATGATTGAATAAATTGGTAGGCGTTTTACAGAATTTAATTATTGCATTTACGATTGTTGAAGTTCAGATTCTATTAAAATGATATTAATACTACCTTGTTCAATTTTAGATAAAGAAGTTACATACTTTTCTAGTTTCACCGACGTGATAAAATTTAACTAAAAATTTTACAAAAAAGGAAAAAAACAAATAAAACAAATCACCAGAGACATATCATTATGATCAATATCCTCATCTAAGTTAAGTTAAAATAACATGACTAATTTAATTTGTTTCTATGTAAGATTACAGGAACTGCTGCAACTTTTTAATGGTTTACTCTGTCCTAGATGGATGCCACTTTCTTCTTGATTTTCTACATCTAATGCGCTGTGTTTTCTCTAAAAATATATTAAATATTTTTTTCAGTCAAATTAATCGCCATACAAAACAAATTCTTAAAGAAAATATACTTTTAATTCAGCAGCGAGGCAGGTAAAAGCATCTTCCACATTTGTATTTTCTTTCGCTGAAGTTTCCATAACAAAAAGAATTTCTGGAATATATTGGCACATTTCTTCGGCTTCTTCAAAGCAAACTTCTCGTTCTTCTTCAAGATCACATTTGTTACCGATTAATATAAGTAGAACATTCGATGCTGTGTAACGGCGAACTTCTTCAATCCATTTTTGAAGATTTGTGAAGGATGAACGTTTTGTAATGTCGTAAACTAGGTAAACAAATAAAAATAAGTGTGGTTTAAATAAAGATCGATAAATTCATTATTTAATGCATACTTCTATACTTCTACGAACGCTTATAAGTTCAACCTTCAACAAAATTTTGGACTTTTTGCTTACTCAAAAAATGCGTCTCCCCACGAGACGTTTAAACCAATTTTCTCAATCGCTCCGCTCTGTGCTCAACATTATTAACATTATAGGGCTAGTCACATAATATAAAAAAGGTAACTTTTCTATAAAAATCTCTGCAAGACTATTGAACGTTTGGCACATCTTCATTTGACAAATATTTAAGATAAGATACAAACTTACTACATACCTATACATACATATATAATTATGTACTTATTTAATTTGTGTTTATATTTTTTTTCTACGCATGATTAATTTAAGTGGCTAGAATTTGAATGCAAATGCCTTTTCATATTGGAAACTAGAGCACAGAAAAATGCTTTTGGCTTCGGTTCAACTCATATTCTAACACTATTGAACGCACCTTCTGTATTCACCTACCTGTTATTTCAATTCGCAAGTGTTTTGCTTTGGTTGGTAGGTCTAAAGCCACTCACTGACACACAAGTTACAAATTACTTGGAATTTGAACATCATTCCAAATAGTTACATATCTATGTGGAATGACTCAACAGCCAACACTGCACCCACAGTTAGTTCTTCAGAGATTAAAATAATAAAGGTACATACTCGTACTATGATTATTATGGTTATTACCTCAGCTACTTAAATATATTAATTAAAAATGGAGCTGACGTAGATGAGACTTTGTTTATTGTACTCACATTCGTTAATAAACAGTTTCTAACGCTTATCATGCGAAAACCCAAAAAAAAAAAAAAAAAAAAAAAAAAAAAAATGGGTGTAGATATCACTAACAACTAAAGTATATATCTATTGATGATACTTGACTGACAAAAGAATTTTGAACTCACCTATGATAACTCCATTTGCTGAGCGATAGTAGCTCTGTGTGATCGTTCGGAAGCGCTCCTGGCCAGCTGTATCCCATATTTGTAACTAAACATGGACAAAACACATCAAATGATAATGATTAGCAAATAAGCAAACCTTCGAATTTTGTTAAGTTTAGTTTGTCCATTTACTCACCTTCACTTGTTTCCCTTCAATGGCAATGGTTTTCATTGAAAAATCAACACCTATGGTATTGCCATGACGTTCGACATAGTTTCCTGTCTTAAAGCGTTCTACAATACAAGTTTTACCAGTTCCGCAGTCACCGATTAATACAATTTTGAAAAGAAAATCAAAACTTTCTTCATTTGGCACAGCCATAAGGGTTTGAGGATTTCTGGCCGTCATCTTTTGTTGTTTGGTTTTTCTTCTTCTATGAGAACTCTGGTTATATTGTGGTGATGTTCGGGGAAATGATATTACACCTGCTGTTTGGTTGGTTCTTATTTTATTTTAATGAAACAGGTGAAAAAAGATAGAAACACAAAATAATTGTTTATGCAACTGCTTGCCACCACTTTGATTGTTATGATTTTTTCTGATAGATTTTTGCTGACAAGTTTGTGACGTTCCCAAATTTGGCTTGTCTGATTTTGACGTTATTGCTTTGTGAATGGAGAGAGACAAATATATTTGTTAATTTCAATAAGTCTGTTCAATGAAGCTGTTCCGAACAGTTTGGAACAGATTAGAACAGCTTTTTGCTGTTCAATGAGGTTTCTGCTGTTCTAAAGTGTTCTAGTTTGCTGTTCAATGAGGCAATCTAGAACAGTTTGGAACACTTTAGAACAGCATTTTCTACACTTGCTTTTTAGGTAGAACAGAATTGTGAAAAGTGTCAAAATCATCTGTCTGTAATTTGGGATTGGTTTTCATTTCGTCTGTTGTGCTTTATATTTGTTTTGTGTGAGAATAAAGTAAACAAAATATTATATTTGGAACAGTTTAAATCAATTTTTATGTCGGAAACTAAATAATTGGTTTATTTATCAAAAATTGGTAATAAATTTTCATTAAACGTGAGTCAAAGCAAAACAATTTTTTGTTTACAATTTCAGATGCCAGATATTTGACTGTTCTAAGTTGTCTGACGTTTATTGTTCTGTTCTATCCTATCCTACGCTGTTCTACTCTGTTCTATCCTACTCTAAAACTCAGTGAACAGACTTAATGCTAGGGATGAGAGTGTGAACTCGATATTTGATAGATAAATTTATATGTGACCAGTAAGGCGATGATCACACTGGATTTATGTGACTTACAGTGAAATATTTGATTTTTTTTACGCCAAAGTAGTTTATAACAAAAAAGAAGATCAGCATTGTGGAGTCAAAAGTGAGCATTGATTCATATACACTGTTCCGTCATAATGTCTAGGATTAACCTCTAAATGAAGTGAAGAAAAGAAAGATTTTAAATGCAAGCTCAAAATATTCAAATATAAATATGCTTCCCTGCACAAGTTTTCTGTTAAGAAATAATTGTGCACTTCTTCTGAAAACTTAGTTTTTCTTACTCATCAAAATAAAAACAACCACAATCCCGTCAACGAGCATGTAATAGCCAGTGAATGAAGTAACTCCTGTGATGAAGTAAAAATGCTGTCATCATAACTCTTGTCATATCTATACATTTTATTTGTTTTCTTATTATACTAAACATTATTAACAATTCCACAATTAAACACACCCTGTACATTAGCTTAACAATATAAATAATAATTTTATTTACAGTATTTTTTGAAGGTTTGTTTTATCTTAAATTAAAAAAAAAATTGACTTTCATATTCCACTCGTATTTCAATGTACAAAAACAAGAAATTAATACAAATTAAATTAATAAATAAGTAAATAAATAAATAACAGAAAAAATAATAAATTAACAACAATTAAATTCGATCGGTCGATAAATGAATATTATAATATAATAAATAAAATAAGTTATTATGTTCTTACGAAAAAAGACAATTTTTTGTATGGCCACAAACATAACTTTAAAAAGTTACACAATTAATAATAATTTTTGTTTCCAAGCCCATTCTACCCTACATCGAAACAAGCTGCTTTTTCCGGAAATTACTTGGGGAATTTTCTTTGATTTCGTTTATTTCTTCTGCTTCTTGTTCATGATATTCACTGTGTCTATCGTCACTAGCAAAATAAAAATTTCAGATTTAAAATAAAATAATTGAAAGCAACATGCATTATATAAATGAGAAATAATGAGCTACGAGTACCTATATTTTTTGTTGATCATAGCCTTAAAAATGCTCTTTGGACATGCTTTGTAGTAAGGAAAACATTCTCCAGGAACTTCTTTACCCTCACCAATTTCTTGGGCTTTCACATATTCGGGAATAAGATTAGCAAATGGTGATTTCTTAACTCTAAAATAAAAATAAAAATAAAGTTTTTTACTATAGTTTTAAATATTTTCAATATAAAGTCAGCTTAATGTGTAAAACTGCAAAGTCCACTTCAAAAATTCTACAAAAGAATTTTCAAACATGTTGCCCAAAAAAGATTATACTGTCCCTTAATAGAGATTTATAAAACCAAAACAGAATGCAGATAAGGAAACGAAAACGACACTCGCAATAAGGGCAACATGTTTTTTTACCCAAAAATGGACTAGTGCAGGAGGACACATTTAGCCGACTATACCATACGTCAAAAATAATTTTGTCATCTCTCCAAAAATTCCAAAATGATCTAGACTTCTCGAGTGAACTTCGCAAATCGTTCTTAGCAGACAAGCTTTACCATCCATACCAAAAGTCGATAGAAAAGTTTCAACGGCACCATAAAGCATAACTCTAATTTATGGACAACGATTCAAGTTTGAAAAGTCTTCACTTTACTGTTCTAACAAACCTTTCTCCTCCGTGAAATATATGCTTGAATCTTTCTGGTATTTTTGGCATTTCTTCATCTTCTTCATCATCTTGTCCATTGTCTGAGAATTGCCCATTTCCCGAAGTGTTTTCTTGTGAAGATAAATCTCGTTTTTTTTTGTAGTTCAAATATCTTGCGATATAACCACCTTAAATAAATCATTAAAGAAAAATTAATAAACAAAATTATTTCAATAAAAATACCCAAAACTTCTCCTGCTGAGTGACCAAATGATCTCGCGAAAATCGGGGGCAGATCACCAAGTGGATTTTGATTATCTGTCAAACCGAGCTTGTCAAAGTCAACTAAACGGTAAAAAAAAAACGAATACATATTTCATTCAAATGTACGAGTATTTAAAACAAATTATTTTATACTTGTGACTGGAAAACTGATTGTCAAATTCGAAAAGAATCCCTCTGGTGGATGGCGCACCAATGGCAAAGCTACAGTGGGTGTAAAAGTCAGCGAGGTGCCAGGTGGCAAGGCTAAACGGCCATCGTCTGTTATCCAGACGAGACGTTTTCTTCTGGAATGTGGTTGATTATGTTCGTCTAGAAATTCTTCATGATTCGTATTTAGTTTCGAACTCGATTGTGAAACATCACCATCCTGGTTAGTGGTAGAAGTAGAGGGCCTTATCGAACGGGTCTCTGTGATTTGGCTAGAAGCTTTTTCTATGAGAACAATAAGTAATATTCCTGCTATTGATATCAAATTGCACAGCCCTGTTTTCGTCATTTTCATTTTGTTTTCTGAAATAAAATATTACATTCTTTTATACATAAGTTTCATGTAGGTACATACAAATTAAATGATATTATCTACTACATAAAAATCAAATTTTATTTTATTTTTGAAATCAAACTAGACATCTGCTAGGACAGGTTCATATGTTAACGGGCAAATATGGCAATAACCCAAAGAGATAGAACTTTTGATTAAAGCAACCCGGTTGTGTAAAAGAAATAAAAGAAAAATTCACAAGAGGTAATCTTGAACTTTACTAGAAATATTTTACTGTACAAGTAACATTGGAAAAGAACTACACACTTTAATTTTGTTATTCAATGTATGATATTCTGATAAAAATTGAGAACATTTTCAAACAATAAATGTAAGGTAAATTGTCATAGTGTAACGTATCAGAAAATATTTGTATTACAATCTTTTTATAAAAATTATGTGAAATGGTTTGATGAAATTTTTTTAGAGAATAATAAAACAGCTTGAATTTGACTTCGCGCCAAAACATATACATATAATTTTTTTAAATTCAGACTAACCTTTTTGAGTTGATAAAGACTTTGTGTGTTCGAATTTAATTCCTATTACGAAACTCACGAAAAGCTTTGAAATTCAATCAACAAGGTTTTTTTTCTAAATAAAACAAAGTATGTGTCTATGTACATATGTATGTATGTTTGATGTATGTATGTTTTTCGTTTGAAAATCCTATATCGAAGCTTTTATCTCTCACATATCCGAATTTTCCCATTTTTCATAGCTTTGACACATATTGGACGTATTAATAACAATATAGTCGTCTTTGGTGATTGGAAAAACAGATTTAATAATTGACAACATTGTTTAAAATACTCAAGTATACAAAAATATTAATTTTAAGTGATTTGCCCATTTCTAACTGGTATATTGGGAGCGTCTGGGGGGAGGGGGGCATTACTAGTAGAAAGAATCTCAGAAAAACAAAGTCAAACTTATTAGCGTGAAATTTCGATTAAAATGTTCACGTCAAATCATCAGAGAACGTATAATAGACATCTAATCTAACATCACACAGCTTTCGCAATTTATCTATGATCACTTTGACTACACACACTTTGAATTACATAGACGAAAATATGTTTGTAACAAAAATGTCTATCATGCGTACACACATCGCCATCGCTATCGCCAGCAAGGAAAATTCTAAAGATTGTGCAGAAAAACAGGTTTATGTGCCATGTGCAGATATATCCAGACTATATAAGAAACAATGTAAATCTGCCCAAAGGCTTCCAGATCAAAAACATGTTCCAAATGTCAGCGTCAATGTCAGTGTTTTCGCAATGACCATCTTCCAACAAAGTGACATATTTTCTTCAGAACTATAATTGCCAGGTAAATTTTTCAGAATAATGTTCATGCTACTTCACCAGAATTGATATAGTTAAGTTGGAAATTTCTTAGTTGTGCTGTGGGTAATTATATAATTTACAAATAATATCAAGTTTTCCGTACACCACACCGGGTACACCTATCAATTTAATGTCCAAACCAATTTGACTTGCAAATCAAAGGCTTTATACTACTTTCTTATTCGCTTTTACTTGTCCTGGAAAACCTGGACTTGCAAAATCGTTCTAAGAAAACTTTCAGCATCATATAAGGTCCGGCTTTTTTTCTACATGATAAGAAGGAACAATTAAACAAAATATTTTTGGAATTACTTCTCAAGGTCATATGAATCTACATACTTATACATGTCTGATACTGATAATATAGATTTTCCGGGAACAATAAGAAGTTAATCTTCTGTGAAATGATTAAGGATGAAAATCTAAGATAAAGTTCAACAATTATTGCAAGAATTTCAAGCAATTGTCTTGATGTTTTTACAAATATTTTAAATACTCGTAAATAGGTGTGTCATCTCAATCATCGCAATAAAACCAAGATACAAAGAGGAGGTATTCTCGTATCGACACCAACCAACCTAATTTCCCTTTTCATGAGTGCCATAAATGTTCACTTTTTAATCGTTAAGAACTGAGTTTTATTCATTAACTGCATCTTAAAAGGAGCTCAACTTGTTTCGATTTTAATAATTCCGATATCCAAGAATAAGACGCACTTTTCTTCTTGCTCACTTTACTTTAAAGCTGTCTTCTCTCTTACACTTCTTGTTTTTATTTTCCTTCAACTTCACCAAACCAAGAGCGACTGAACTTGTCACAATTCATTGCTATTATTCTCAAAAAAAAAAAAGTTCCATCACAGTCACAACACCAAACAAAAAGAGTAGATTTGCGATCATGACCCACTTCTTTCCCAAACGGACAGCATCGCCGAGCGGCCGCTGGCGGTGGTGATGGCGGCATAGTGCGCAATGCAATTTTGCGGAAGGCTCGTTTGTTCGTAGACCAATATCATGATAGAGATGCATCTCTATTTAGGTTACTCCATTCCACCGACGACGACGCACGATGCACGATGCACTTCCCTGGAAGTTAACACTTTACGCAGAATATGTGCATTTATATATTTTATTTGCTCCACTTCTTTGCGGAGCACCCAAATCCCAAAGTTTCCTAGTTATAGTTTCATAGTAGAAAAAATCTCGTTTTCAATTTCGATTTCTAGACCTAGTGTGCCAAGATTAAATGGGGGATGCCGGGTGGAATTCATACGCACACGCAAAGAAGCCTGTGCACACGTCTGACGGGATCCGAGATCTATAGAACTGGTTGCATCTTACAGATACAGAACTGGTTATCAATGACGCAGTCTTCAATTGATCGAATGCAAAAACAACAAAACAAAAAGAATAAACAGAAAACAAGTAACAACTAGGAAGCGATTTTTCTTCGTCTTTTGGGAGGATTTTTCTTTATTGACTATTTGCTGCTACTGCATCCGTGTCAATTGGTGGCTTTATCGCGATGACATTGAAGATTATAATCTTTGGTTATACATATACTTATAATTAAGCTATACTCGTAAGATGTTGCTATGTTATTGATTAATGCGGTTGATAATAATCAATCTTATTTGGAAGTGAACGGAGTAATCAGGTTAGATATTTTCTAATACCTACACACTTTTCCTTTAAGTTTGCTTCTTTTGTGTAATGAAAATTATATTTTTTAAATCACATGAAAAACAGTTTTTTTTTTAAATCTTTTCTGAAAGTATTTTTTAAGATATTAAAAAAAAAACTTTGAAAATTCTTTTCGAATGCTTATGTAAAAGCACGTAAAAGACGTAAAAATCTAATAAACAAAAGAGCTGAATAGCGAACCTCTCATAAATATTTATAATAGTATAATTTGAAAAACACATATATTTAAGTTAATACATAGTTTACTATTGTCAATACGTTTTTCCATATATATTGTGATTCAAATAATGGAAATATTGGTTAAAGCTTAGATGAAGTCAGGCACTGGAAAATTTGTAAAGCTTTGTTTCTATAAGTTTTTTTTGTGTAAAAAAGGTCCATCCTCAACTGTACATAATTTGTTGCGATTTTCATTTCAGGTATTCCAAATTTTTAATGGAACATTTGAAAAAATATTACTAATATTTATAGATGAAATGAAAATTTAAGGGTTCATTTTTTAAATAAACGCATGCACAGTTAATTTGAATTTACAATGATGTAAGTGTTTTATTTTTCAGTTTTTTTTTAAAGGTATATTAATTTAGAAAATATTGAAATATTAATTTTTTTTTGTTTTTTTTTTTTTTTATTGCGATATTTTAAATATTTCATCTTGCTCTGTCTGTGGAAATGCATTGGTTTACTGTCTCTACAGACAAGATCGGGGTTGTCTTGATTTTTTTTAGTTTCTCGAAAATAGTATAAAATTGAATATTTTCCCACTTTTTGTATGTCACAGTACGATTAGTTTTATGTTTTGATTTTGTATTACAATTTGTTGAATGTTTGAATTATAAAGTAAGAAGAACTTCAGCGAATTAATAGTTTTTAAGTTTTCTTATATGTTTTTACTTTTGTAATATTTTTAAAGGTTAAAACTAATAGATTTGGATTATTGATCGCAATTTTATTAACAAAAATTGAATTTTAAGTAACAGTACACAAACTCACTAGTACCGTCAGCACGACGCCAAACACCTCCACCGATAATGATGGATTAACGCAAACTGCGGCACTTAATTTTATTCTTCATTTAAATCAGTATGTTTTCAGCATTTTGGCAACGTTCCAATTTTCAAATCGATTTAAAAAAAAAAAAAAAACATAAACCTCCATGGTGGATCAAATGCGGCGATATTTTAATCGATGCATGTTAATCATTTTCTTATCCTTTCTAAATTATTTGAATTTCTCATCGCACGTACGAGCATTGTGATTGGAAAATCTATGATTTGGAAATATTTGTTATTACTTATTACTACATACATAAGTGCTTTAGTGACTTTACAATTTTGCTTCCAAGTAAAGTATTTATATATAGTTAATCACTATAACTAATGTAGAGATATCGAAATGAATTTTTCCCAAGGACGAAATTCAGAAATGGCAATAATTTTAAGAGTATTTCTTTTAAATTCAAATTTTGTGTACCGAAATGAAAGAAGATTGATTATAAAAATTTAAATATAACCTAACATCTGGCAGGAAGCTTTTGTAGAAGAACTCATTTTTTAATATATATATAGTTCCGCTTTTTGCATTTATAAAAAAGAATATTAATTTGGAGGCTTCAAAAAGGAAACATTTATTAATGCTTATTTCCGAATGGAGTTGAAATGTCTCATGCTTTTGTCTGGAGTTCCAAATTCCTAAGCATTTTTAACTTCCTGTTTTTTTTTTTTTAAATGATAAAAATGACACGATGCGCCTGACCCGAAATTGAAAACAAATTTTAAATTCGACAGTTTTCCAATGTTCGGTCACATACTCGCGTTCACATGTCAGTTATAAGCCGGCATTAATGCCAACAACCATGTGACAAGAATAACTAATAAGCTATACATCATAAAGCTAACAGTATTTACCTATATATACATACATACATATATGCACTTTCGATTGGTCATTGTAGTTGAATTTATTTTGAACAAAAGAAAGTCCACCAACGCAAAATAATGTAATGAAATTAAATTGACAGTTTTGCATTCCGGAGACGCGAGTCTCAGTTAAATAGCTCTATATATACGTTATATTATAACCTATTGACAGTAGACGTCTTGTGGGGAGACTTGGCTGACAGATATGGCCATTAGGTAATATTGTTTTTTTTGGCTCAAGAAACCTATAAAAACGAATGGAAAGTGCAATTGAAGCAATCCATTGATCATTTGAATTTTAATTAAATTTATTATGCTGAGGGTGCATATGCATACATACATATGTATACCTATAGCAATTCGAATGTTGTGTGGTGTTGAAAATAATAATTATTATCTATAATGAAAGTTTAAGTATTCTTAACAGCATGCTATAGAAATAAACGTGCAATAAATCTGTTGATAAATCAAAGAAATTAAACGATATCAAAAGATAAACTAATTAAATATTCAAAAGCATTTGTTATTTTCTTGCTTGTCACTAGATAATGAACAATTAGTGTGATACACAAAGTTAAGCTTAAAAAATACCTAAACGGGATTGGCTTTTGGTAAAAAAAAAAAATTGAATACATTACAGTGACATGAAGAGTATTTTGAAGAAAGTGCTTCAATCTTTGATAAAAGAATACAACATGAAATTGCTTGAGGCTATTTGAAATGTCACTATAACAGATATTTGTATAACTGCAAACACATCAAATCAATTAAATTCGACAAAGTATTATTTTTCAAGCTGGTTTATGCTCTACGAACTCAAACGTAAATACAGTTGGAAAGACTAAAAATAAACTTCGATAAGAAAGTAATTCTTCAACAACTGATTTATTTTTTAATTTAAAACCAAATCATCATCATTAGACGGTTTTTACACTGGACTCTTTTGAGGAGGCCCATTTTGACGATTCATCCAGTTTATTTAAGGTCAAACTCATTAACAAGTAAAAATGGTACTAATAATAAGACACCATAACGAATCAAATTAAAAGAGCCCAATGTGGACAACGTCCTTAGAAAACCTATTCTATACCTATTTATCTCTAAAGTCCTCCTTAAATTGCACTTTCTTTGACGGGTCTTATAATACGTATTTTCTTTGACACGAATTGATATATATTTTAGCAGAAAAAAAGTGTAAGTACTTTAAATTTGTTATATTTAACATAATACATATTTTTGTCTATATAAAAAGTATGCATTCACATATACATATATAGATTATCTACTGATCACCATTATAACAAAAATAGAATTAAGTCATTTGATGCATCTTGGTTTTGAAATCTGTATACATTACATAAATATGTATGTCTCATGATTGAACTTATGAATTGTATGTAGGTGCTACATTGTCTAGTTTTTGAAGTTTATTCGTAATAAATTCGGTTACATAAGTGACAAAGTGAAATATAAATCGATATGTATCAAAGTATGAGTGAATGCATCCATAGCACGAATGCCATTTCCTGTTTTAAGTTTTATGATTCTTGTGCCTACACCTTTGTGTGATTTAATTTATTTGCATAGTTGCTTATTTAAAAAGCATCGTGTAACATCGTAACTGATGGGTTAAATTCATTATAAATTAATAAAATTATAATAAAAACTTTTCATAAGTTTTGTCATAATTTTGACAGATAACTAAAATCAGGTACCACGGGTACCATTCCTCACTTGTCTTCTTCTTTTTGTTAGAATTCAGTCTGTAAAATTAAAATTACTACGAAATTATTTAGCATAATTCGTTTTTGTACTTTTAATTACTTCTTAAATTAATTATTTGACAGTTTCTCTGTCTCCTGGCAATTCCTTGCATCCCTGAATGGGAATAGATTAATAATTTTAGTTTAAATGTTGCCAACGAAACCCACGACAGATTTTTTTTATATATAAATCTACATATCGTCGAATTAGAATTTACATTTGATATTATTTGTAAAATTTGATATGGTAATAATGACCCCTTTGGGCCCACCTTGTAATAATCATAATCACAACATGTAAAATAATTAAAAAACTACTTTTGTTTTTAAAATTCATTAATCTGTACATTAAACATTTAAATTATCAACCAAAATGTGACTAGCAATTTATTTTGTTGACCCCTACGAATACGACAGCAAATTAGTGATATTGGACAGAAAATGTTATAACGGTTAAGTAATCCGATGTCCTTATCTCATCTCAGTGCTTCGGAAAAAAACCTGAAACACTAACATGGCCAGTAAACTGGTCCTACATATTATATCACAATGCTCACAGTCAAATAAAAAACGGGAACACTTGCGAAAAAAATGCACCACAATGCGGCCAACTTACGTTTATAAAACTAATCAAGCAACCGACGAAGAAAGGCTCCAGCAACAAGTCCGTCCCGTACACTCGTATAGGGGATATCCAAAAAGAAGTTGCACACGATTTATTTTAGAACAATCGCCAAACAAAAGATGCAAAAACAAGGATAAGAGCACTCGATCGTCACAAAAACAAGAAAATAAAAATATACAAAATGCCCGCTTAACTTTAACTGGCTTTAGCCATATTCCTGTAATCTATCTCGGGAATCACTCGCATACGTTAATTTATTATGGTAGCGGGAAAAGACTCGAACTTGAAAACTACTCGTATATTCGCGCGGATTAAGAACTCGCACAACCGACCTTGTACGCGGCCAACAATAAACTAAACCAATATAGAAGCCAACTACAATGTGGCTTTGATCGGGTTTTGGCTAAGCCTAGACTCTAGCTTCAACCAAACGACCGACGACGGACGACCAACTACTCGACGACGACGAGAGGAACTTGAATCTTTTGCGAAGACTATACAAACTCTTCAGTTGAGTTTTCTAGTCTTGACTTCTTGTACTTGACCAACATGCGGAGCTAAGAGTTATGATGAGCTTCACTTAGAGGTGGAATTGGTCATAACGATGAGATAATCTGCCTTTGTATGCAGTAGAGTTTAAAGTTGGAGTGCGAGACACTTATTGTCAAATAGTGTCCTTTCTTTCTGAGATTCTGCATCTGCAAACAATGTGTCGGAAGATGGGTCGCGAGGTTATTAAAAATTGTATACACGTATTTTTTTCTGTCGCAAAGGAACGAGGAAGTAATAAAATAGTAAGTTACACCTGGCCATATATTTTTTGTCGTAGTTTCTGGAAAAGATTGGCAAAAAAATCGTGAAGTATTGAATGAAAACTTACAATAAATTAGGCATGGGTTTATAGAATTACTTTTAATAACGACGTGTATTTATTTCAATTATTGTATTATTTTATTAACGTGAATGTGGCACTTGTTAAGAACTTGCAGTGTGTATATGTCGAAAAAGTGAAATTAAATTCAGTACAAAATAATGTATGCAGGGACACATACGTGATATAATATAATTTGGGACACACGGCGTACGATTGCTTCACTTTTTATGAAAGTAAATTTTCTATAAAATCATGAGTAAAATCACTCCTCATAAAAGGTATTAATTCTCTAAATGTACACGAAGTATTTGTGTGAAATTTATTGTAGCCAATTTCTGGATAAAAACTTTTGTCCTCATATTCTTATGTATGTCTATTTTCAATATACATATGGTTTTTGTAATTTTAAAGTTATAACCTGATGACTAAGAAACTCTTTCCAGTTGACAGGAGGCTTTTATTAAAATAAATAATTATTAAATCTTTTTTTTTAAGGGGTATTTTGTTGGGGTAACATTATGCTGTCTGTGAGAAAGTACAGGAGAGAGGACCTTGATTTAACGTCACTCACAACAACTTGCACTTTCGGAATCACAACTTGGAGATTTTGCTAGGTGATATCGGTAACGTCGTCGTCAACCCTGACAAAATAGAGTACTAAACCTAAGTCTTATCATTAATAGTCATTTAACGTGGAGGTAGTGAGAACTTGCAAATGTATTTTGTGTTAAATCCTGTAAGACTTTTTCTTAAGAGGGTAAGGATTTAAGAAACTAAAGGGCCCTCAAATCAAACTTATACCATGCTTATTCTGCCTGTACATTTTAGATGCGAGTCGCGAAACCCAGAGGAGCCAATCAGACATTTTGAACAATGAAATTTTTCATACATAATGTCATTGCTTAGACGTGTTTTTTTTTTTTTTAATTTAAGGATAGAAAGTGTTCATTAAAACAAATTCAATAACATTTTTAAAATCAAATCAATTCAAAATCCTATTAGTTTGTCACTTTCTTTATTCACAATAAGTCACATCACCTTACCATCTACACGAACCGTTCAATAAAATTCATTCACAATTAACATTTCCCTCTGTATGTTGCCCAACCTGTTTATTTGACATTTCTAACAATCTCCGTGTGCAAAAAAAAAAACCACAACAAAACAAAAAAAAAAAAATTAGGTGACAGATCTCGCTGTCGTTTCGTTCGTTTCGTTTTGAAGGTTGCAAACTGAAAAGAAGGAATACTTTTTGTTTCTCCACAACCAATGAACTTGCTCGTGTATATTTTTGTACAAAATTTATTATTCGTGTTTTTTCTTTACTCTTCTGCAACCCCTATTAAACACACAGTGTAGTATTTGCCAGACAATCAGACGAGAATAAATAAATACAAAAAAAAAAACGAAACCAAACCAAATCCAACTTTTTTATTGTACGCACAAAGCCTCAGCGCTAATTAGATATCAATAAAAGTAAAATAAAAATTAAGACCGTGCGCCCGCTCCAGTTGTACTTGTAATCAGAATCAAATGACAAAATATTCGTGGCCAGTGAGGTCATATCCGAATACTTAAGAACAAAGTAAAAGAAAACACTCATTGAGAGGCTCTCAGGAAAAGTCCAAAGTGCTTCTTCAAAATTCAGCCAAGTGTTCCGGACTTCAGAGGGATCTTTCAAATCTAAATTGTTCAGTCATGGACGAGAACAGTTCAACGACGACGAATAGCAACAGCACTGCACTGACTTCCAACATTGAGGGGGGCGGCCACAACTCGGCCAGCGAGGAATCGGATCAAGAATTCCTCGATAATACAGTCGAGTTGCGGGGTTACCTGAGCAAATGGACGAACTACATCTATGGCTGGCAACCGAGGTACATCGTGCTTAAGGATGGCACTCTGTCGTACTACAAGAGCGAGTCGGAAAGTGATTTTGGATGCCGTGGAGCTATCAGCCTTAGCAAAGCCACAATAAAGGTAATTTTTTACGAGAATTAACTTTGGTATTGATTGAATTAATTGTAGGTCATATCAATAAATTTAACAATGTGCGCAGTTTTCTCGTATTAAAATAAAAATATAAGGTTTATTGATAAACGAAGTTTCTGACAATTGACCGGAAGCAATTTAATTTAACTTATAGTCTTGGAAATTGTAATTAGGTATATGTTTTTTGTTGATTATTTCGTAGCTTGTACTGAATCATTTTTTAATCATAGAAAAACGCTTTTTATATTAGTTTGAACTTAAGTTTTGGGGTGGCTATGATTAGGTTCAGTAACGAGCTGTTTAAAAAAATTATTTTAATTACTTGAGCTTGTTGCTAAGTACAAAAATATTTAAAATGAAGGAACAGTTTAATTAATTATATTTTGAATTTCTTACTATGCGAAAAAAGAAAAGGTAACGATAACGTTATCGTTACTCCTTATTGTGGAAAACTAAAATTCCCGCGCGTTTTATGAATAAGCTTAAAAAATTTTATTGTTGAAGAAAACTGTTTTTTTTTTTTTTTTAATTTAAATTTTTCATTTTAGACCTATGAATCGGATGAGTTACGTTTCGATGTAATGGTCAACAATTACAACAACTGGTGTCTTCGAGCAGAAAATCCAGAGGATCGTATGCATTGGGTTGAAGTTTTGCAATTGTATAAAGAAGAATCAGCTAGCACAGATACACAATCATTGCGACGCCATGGGAGTACAATGTCCCTACAATCAAACACATTATCAGCTGCCAGCGGTAGTAGTCTGAAGAAAACACAAAGAAATCTGAAAGAAAAAGTTGGTGAAATCGAAACATTCAAAGATATTCTCTTCGGTCAGATTGAAACATTACAAAGGTATTTAGTAAAATCAAGAACAAAAATGTGTATTTAAAACAATTTAAAAATTATATTTTCCTTCAGATATTTTGATGCTTGTGCTGAAATAAATAAAGCAACAGGAAAACCACTTGATCTTGGCGATGGATTAAAACCTATAGATTTTAAAGTAACTCACATCATTTTCGATTCGTTGAAACAATTTTAAACTTTTATTTTATTTCATTTTATCAGGGTGAATCGATAACATTTCGTGCTACCACAGCTGGCGTCATAACCACACTCCAACACTGCCTTGAAATAATTGCCGAACGGGATGAATCTTGGAAGAAAAAGTTAGATAAGGAGACTGAAAAACGGCATAAAACTGATGAATTAAACAGGTAGTTTTTTTGTGAAGTACATACGTTAAAGTTGGGAGTATAATTTATTCTACGTGAATTTTATTTACAGAAAGTACAAAGATGAAATTGAAAAATTAAAGAACATCTCATATCCAGGTCCTGATTTTGAGGTGAGTTGAGCAATTCAATCAAATTAATGAATTCAACAGAGCTATTCAACTAGAATATGGTAGAAACTTAAACAAGTTTGTCGCTATTTTAAAATGGGAATAAGATGATCAATGTCATATTAATCTTATTCTAACTATAACTAGTGTTACAATAAAAGACCATATTGAAGTAATAACATTATCCTGCATACAGTCACTAAATTGCTACACGCATAATTAGGAAATATCTCATTTGTTTCAATACAATAAATGAAAAACTTCTTCAAACTTGGTTAAATGCCATGTCAGGGTTTCATAGTAAAATGAAATTCATATAAGAATTATTTTTTTTTTGCTTCAAAAATAAACAAACTTTGTCTCCTTGTAATTTACTTCACTACAATTATAAGTTCTCTGTAATTTTCTATGTACATCTGTTTTATTTTGCAAAATGCTGTGCACTAAAATTGTGATTTATTTATTAAATCACAATATTCTACTTGTTAAAGCCGTTCTAAATAATAGGAAAGTTCGCATTAAGTAGTTACTTGCTTTTCAATAAATGAAATTCACAGACAAAATACTCCTAGATAAAAATGATATTTAATCAACTGAGGGGAGGGGTAATTTCAAATAAATGATCATCAATTAAGCAGACCATGAGAATAAATAGTATTTATGAATACTTCATTAAGTATTGATAACCTTGACACAAGATGACATCTGTTTTAAAATTAAAAAAAAAAAATAAAATGAAGTACATACGAGTAAGTTTATGCACACGCATATGTACATGTATGTTGTTGCTTATTTTCAAAAGCAATTTGAAATTAAATTTAAAGAAATATTGCATGTATGAACATATTTTTTGTTAATTTTTGTTGATAATGAATCATGACTGATTAAAAACTCGAGCTATAAATAGCATTCGAAAACATCATTTCAGTGAAGAGAAAAAGCTCAACCATTTTTTGTGTCTTTATATGTATGAATCTGTTGTTTCATTTAAATTTGTTTTTGTTATAAAGATAAGAAATGTACATATGTACATATGTACATACATATGTATGTATTTCCAATGAAAAAAAATCAAATCTTATTGATACAAATTTTGAAGTATGTAGGTACTCTAAAATATAAATAAAAGGTAACTATTGATTTTTTTTTTAAATACTACCAATCATTCAGATCATCTATTAAAAAATAAATCAATTGATATGAATTAAATAAATAGTCGATTATTTAATAGTCTCCTTATTTAAGAATTGTAATGCAGGAATATGAATATAATAACACATGTTTTAGATTATTAAGAATAACTAAACGAAATTGAGATTTTAGTAAACGACTCAAGTTGTATTCAAACTAAGAATAAAAATCACGTCTTATCTATTATATAATTTATATGACAAATAATGTAACATACATGTATTTGGCGGAACAAGAAGTTATTCCGAGTCGCTATTTTCTTGCTAACGAATTAATTTAGGTTTACCAAATTACAGTACCTACTTGCTAAAGACTACGATGAGTTGTTGAAATAATAAACCTCTGACAAACACTAAGCAATTTTTTCGGAATTGTCTATTGAAATAACTTTGGGTCATTCAATTTACAAATACATTTAATTACATATACCTTTTTCGTTCCACCAGTAACATGCCGTATTAAATAAAAGTTTTTAAATCTTTCCGAATTTTTGTTGTTTTTTAAACTTTATCAAGGGTTCACTTCATTCCTTATTACAATAATTTTAAAAATAATTTGTGTATTCTTTTTTTAAAGCAAGAAAATCCTGTGATGTTAATTTTTTGATTGTGTTAAATGTAAAAATAACAAATATGTGCATAATTTATTCCAACAAGTGAACAAAACGAAACTAAATGTGGGTGAAAAATGCATATAATTCTTTGACTTGTTTTAATTGTATATTAAAAAAAAGAAGCTTCATCGGATCATGAAATCACCGCGCCTTAATTATTGAATCAACCAAATTAAAAAATAAAAACTCACCTATAGTTCACGAATTAAAAACAAAACTTCGACTCATTCTGGTGACGTAATGATTTATCAGTCAACATAGCAAGTGTTTGGTGCCAATCGCCGTCAAGGCCACTTATTGTAATTAAAACGCAAGAATACGTTGACCCCTCTACTGGCTAGAAAATTGATTAAGACATAACAAAAAAAAAACAATGTCACAATCACAACTCACGGCTTAATAGTGGTTCGGATAAATATTAAGTCACAGAGAAGGTATTTTAAAAATCTACCGTCTCGCCATTAAGTATTATCTAAGAAGAAGAAGCAATATCTAAAGCAAAATACGAGTATAAACACAAACAGAAGAAAAAATCGAAACAAAACAAAAGTAATAACTACAATCTTATTCAGATGACAAACTATACTTATTATGATAATTTATAAACTCGCAACTCAGATAAACACATTCTGAAAAAAAGAGTCTGCTTAGGTTAGTTGATATTTGTATAATGTATAAACCGCTATACAGGTCGGCTGCAAAGCCGGTTGGAGCCACACAACTTGCTATGTTACGTACTTTTTTTTTTAATGAGTTCATAGTGCGTGTCTGAAATTGTTACTGACCTATATTAATATTAATCGCATACCTTACCTACCGGGGTTGACTTATTATGGTGAAGCAACGTTTATTGAAATACCTGAGCTTGCTCATTGTTTTTCATAATTTTTGACTGGTTTATAATTTTAGCAAGTGGGGATAGTTTTACGACAACGACAGCTATGGAAAGTTAAATGTTGGTGTTATATAAGCAGAGTTGCTCTCTTGCACGTGATCTTATACAAGTCCAAAAAAATGCGTCAAGGTCAAGGATAAGTAACAGCTGATAGGAAGAGGGATTTAGTTTTTTTTATAACTTATTCGAAACTGTTTCTAGAATTATACAGGATCTTTTTCTGAGTACTTCGTATCTTTTTGATTTAAGTGAAGCATAGAAATTCAAACCGGAGCAAATCATGATCTCGGTGGCCAGTTGAAAACGTCCATAATTAAATCGTTCCGAATTTCCAATGCTATATTATCAATAAAAAGGGGTTAGCTGCTACCCTTACCACTTAATTTTCATTGATTATAATGAACATACTGAATGTTATCGGCCTATAAGGACTAATGTAGTTTGCTTCTATTTCTAATTAGGTCAGGCTTTCAAATACTCTTCCACTACTCCTCACTATTTCATTGTTTTTTTACTTCCATTTAACTTCATTTTACTATTTTTTAACTAATCCTATATCAAAGATGACTTCCAACTTTACAACTACATAAATGAGTTTTATCCTCATATTCGTTTGTAAATTTTCTCATTTAAGGAATTGCTGTTATTTAAATTTTCGAAAATTAAATCTACCTTATTGCTAAAACCATATACGAACATAATGTATATAATTTACATACATACATAAAATAATTGAAATCACAAAAAAGGGTTTTAAAGATATAATCATTTCTTTCAAATTTATCTTTTCAAATACTCAATATTCAATAATGAAATTTTATAAATTTTTAATCCATTCTCACAAGGAATGAAAGACCATAGCCTTTCGCCTTGGAGAATTTCCAAACACACCCATTTAAAGGCTTCAATCCCCCTTCCATGGAATGGGTGAAAACTCGTACACCCTTAAAAAAAGCGTCTCTCTTGTCCACTTTGGGGGAGGTGGGTGGTGCTTTAATCATTTCTCGGTGGAAAATTAAGTTTCGCTACTCGTTCATTGCCCTCAAATTAGTCTGCTCTAATTGTTGGATAGTTTAGTTGCAAAGAACAAAGGCGTAGTCAAGTTTTTGTAAAAGAGGGAGTTTATTGTTTAGATTGTAATGTTATGTTATATTAATTTTTGTAAGTGGCATTACAATACTAAGTGATATTAAAGCATTCTTGCAATTTTTTTGGGTGAAATTGGTTAAAGTGATAGTTAACTGATATTTGTTTGGGTTTTAAATTTGATCTTATACAATTAACCGTCTGTGTTGGAAGAACATTTTGGTACCTATCACTTTAGGGAAAAGTATTTGACATCTGTCAAAAATCTTTTAATTAAAAAATTCAATATACAAATGTGAATTTTTCTTGAAGTGATAACATAAAAAACAAAAAAAAAAAAAAAAAAACTCCATAAATGCTAGATTTAATCAAACTAACACCGATTTTTTAGATTTTGATTCATCTATAAAAATCACTCTACACAAACGATTCCACCCTTTATTTATAGAATGCCAAAAACCCCTCCTCGTCTACAGCCATGACTTCAGTGGTCCCATTGCTTCCCAATATCTCCCATATCATCCCCATTCATCGTTCAAGTTTGTGTCGAAATGTAGAGCATGCAAAGCTTAATGTGCTTTTAAATGGCCTCGTTATATCAATGACAACAACACAACACACCTCCACGCTCAATACCCCCTGACTCACGCCCGCCAACCGTCCGCCCGTGGCTGTGAGGGACTCAAAAGATAAAACATCAACTCTGAACTGCCTCCCTAGCCCTCAATTCTCTCTTGCACAAGCATCCGCACTACGAATAAAAACAAAAAGTGGCATGACGCATGAGTGTGGTGTGGTGCTGGTGCTGGTGATTGTGATGTAGATGGTGAATCTCTCGTTTGTTTGTCGGGTCTCGCTCCTCGCTCTCGGGTAGTTAACGCGCTCCATAGGGAAAATTGCATGGCGGCGCCAGATATTCTTCTTCTGCCTGCCCAGTGCCAGTTTCCATTTCCAGTAGTTCGTCGTCGGAGTTAGTGCTGAATTCACTTTGCTTACGAGAAGGCAAAAACAGTCTTCGTTGGTTTCTGTGGTCGTCGACGTCGTCGTCGTCTGCGTCTTGTGTCATTGGTTTTATATGATATTTTTTGTGTTTTTTTTTGGAGTAACGCGGCCCAATATTAAAAAAAAAAGGTTTAATTAATTACGTTTTTTGGAATTGATACGATGCCATCAGTTCGATTCATAACTAAAGCATTTAAATTTCGCAATAAAAGTGGAAGTATTGTAAGTAATTTTGTGCCGCTAGACAAAGAATATATTTTTAGGTGTGATTATTGTTCTTGTTTTCAAAAAAGGATTAAGGATACACGTCATCTAGGACTTTGTATTGGTACTCGTATCATGTGCACATTTCGAAGCAACAGTTCGGGGGTTGGCATTTTGTTTACGTTTATATCGTTATAATTTTGTATATCCGTTTCTATATACTTCCGCCGCTTTCGTCGTCGTTGAGAAAGAAATAATTTTTATTTGAAATCGGGAAAATGTGAAATCATTTAATTTATACTTTTGTGTATGTCTAGCTTTATCTGTCACTTGTTTATATTGAGCTGCGGTTCAAAGTTAAATGCTCGAACTGATTACATTCGGTTCACTTAATTTTGTCATTATTCATTTGATCAACAGACAAAAAAAAAAAAAACGAATAAACGAATAAAATTGGTTTTGTATATTTAAGGCTATTGTTTATTACTTTTTTTTTTATTTTCCCTGAACACAAATCCAAATCGTAGTTTATAAGATGACTAATCAAACGATTGTGCCCTCCTTACAATTAGAACACAACAATAAATTTCTTATTTGTTTTGCATTCGCTTTGGTTTTGTTTGGTTAGTGTAATTTGATGGAACACAAAGATCGTCAGGCTGTTTTATTTGCGTTTTGAACTACATACGAGTATATACAAATAAATATGTACCTATACATACTTAAATGTACTAACACATATGTATGTACAATGTACATACCAACATTTCTGTGCTTTGTATATTAAATTGATAATTATTTTAAAATATTGGAGCAATTCCAATTAAAGGCAAATACAAAAAGAAGTCCATAGTTTTGAGTTTTTGTGTTTACATAATTTGGGCAAGTTGAGGGGGCATATACAGATCACCCACTTCATATGCAGATCCAACTGCATTTCTTGAATATAAATTTAGACCAAGGGAACTATAGTTACTTTTTATTAATTTCATACATCTAACTTTAATCCACAAACGCTGGATGCCAGTTAATCGTGCAAAAAGAACTATTCACCATTAAAAACCCTTTTTTAGTTGTGTATTGTAATAAAGAAATTAAAGACTTTTTTCAATTCGACAAAAGTCAGTAAATTCATAATTGGCTGATGTCAAAACATTATGTATGTGGACTTAAATTGATTGAAAGGTAAATTATTCTTGGCTTATTTTCCAGACAACTTTAAAAAAAGACAATTTTTTGACAGACCAATCAGTGTAATTAGAAGCTGTCTTATCTTCAAGTTCTTTGTCATTTGATACTGCCAGTAGTTTTTGAAATATAGAGATCAAATGTGAGAGATCATAAAATGTATTCTCTAACAACGCTCAACATTACGATGCCAAATTGTTGCACCAGTGTAACTGTCAACATTTTATTTGAATTTCTTTTCGTTTGATTAGAATTACATATGTACGTATTGAGTAAATAAGAAACTACATTCATAAAACTTAAAAATGAAGATTAAAGTGTTGTTGCTGAAAAGGCATTTGTTTGGCAAAAATTTATATCTGTAAATCTGATTTTAACTCAAATTTCAGATATTTTTCGATTAAATATAGTTATGACTCTGGGGTAAATTTAGTTTGATACGATAATGCCAAGGCCACATTCGCCTAGTGATAAAAAAAAATTGCCTACAACATAAATTAACAGATTATATTTTATTAGACAGTTTACAATAAACCCCGGCGTTTTGACAGATACAAATAAATTGATATATTTTACCAATAGAAAACCCCAATATTTATACTGATTAAAATATAATTTAATTTTAATTTCAACAATATTTCATTGTTATTTGGATGTTTGATAGTCTTTCCTTATAATATCTAAGGTTCCTAAAATATTTAAATCAATTTTAATACATAATATACACAGGGTAAACATTATATAAACGCCCTAATTGAACTTGAATATAATTAGACACCAATTAAATCGTAATTTGTTATAAAATAAACGAAAATCATAACATAACATGTATAGTAGCCAAACTTGATTTCAAGTTCAGTCTTTCGATCAAAAAAATAAAGCAATGAAATGTCATTGATGATAATATGTAGTGTCAAACTTCGACAGCACGAGGTAATCACACACCTGCCCAATCAAACATGACTGACATTCAAAACCCTGAAAAAATTCATAATTTAATTTACTTGCATTACATTCGAGCACCTACTGTAGGCAATTGAGTACTGCGAAGTTTATTGTAAGTGTAACGATGTCATCAACTTACAGTGCGACGCGCGACCGACACGCTGTGTGACCGGCGCGCGGCGTTGTATGTATTTGTATGTTTTCTGAATGAATAGAAGTGTGTCACGGTAGCCCAAGTTTGTTGGTAGTAAACTGCTGCGTGCAGCATACGTAACGAACGCAGCTGCTGGACAATATTTTTTTTTTGTCCAATTGTGCGATGATTGTGCGGTGAATATTGAAGGAAAAAAATTATAAACTTGTATCATACCTACTTTTAATAAATGCGATTACGATTTTGTAGTTTTATAGACATAAGCAAATTTCTTGGACAAACTTCGAATGAATTTTAGAGGTCGAGATGATGATGTTTATTTACTTTTGCTTCATACACAAAGCAGTACGATGTACGAATTAACTACAGACATTCAGTAAACTACATTACCTACAAATACTCTTTATCTAAATAATGTATGGACATGGAGTCAATCGTAGTGTTTTGACAGGTGTGTCACATAATTGCGAATTTTATTAAGTCTATTTCATTTAATAAGCATTAAAAAAAGGAAATATTAAATGTATAATTTATTGATTCCCTGTGTATTCTGTTCCCGTAATTCCCAATACCGCTTTATTTTTTACTACACAAAACTGTCAAAGTGGTAGGTACACACATTTTTTTTTTTAATTTTAAACTTTCAAAATGGCAATTTGCCCCTTTTTACGTTAAATTGGGATAGATAAGTTACGATTTTCAAAGATTTAAGACATGATTGGTTCAATTCCATAGTTCATAATCGAACGCAAAGGTGTTGACTTTAATCAAGATCATTTTTTTTCTTCTGTAGGGCAACAAGGGAACAAAATTTTTTTTAAATAAAAAGTTACATAACATGAATGTATGTGTATGCAAAATAATTTCAGGCTTTACCAAGTATGTAATTTAATGCTTATCTAAATTGGCTTAACATTTTTTCATAACCTAAGTGTCAATCACACTTAATTACGTCCTCCAATAATATCTAATAGGTGTATCAAAACACGTACCTAAGTGAAAATAAAAATATGCAGATATTCTTTTTGAATTCTAGCTGATAAATTCTTATCATTTCTTTACATACAAAAAAAAAAACTAATTAAATGAATTTAACATGCAAATGTTGACTATTTCTTTTTTAATTTTAACTATAGAAAATACAATCACGTCCGCTAAATATCCACGCCAAAGTTTTTTTTTTTACAGTGGCGAGAATTTTTATTCATTACAGCAGCGTCTGCCTATCACATTCGTGGGTTACACCGGATAGGAAACCATACAAATCTGTATAAGAAAAATTATACATTTCTTTTGAAATTACACGCACGATGTTTTTTTTTTTTTTAATTTTCTTTCTATTGATTTGAATATTTTGCCTCTGAAAAATAGTTCTGAGATATTTAAGATTATTCTAAAAATATTCACGTGTGGATATTATAATATTTACAATTACATTCAGTTATCTAACAATGGAATTCAAATAAAGAAACCTTTTGAGAGAAGACAAATTAGAAAGATTCATTATGTAAATTTAATGAAAATCAAGTCCTTTTAGGGACACACTAACGTCAGAGATAAATTATAAATGGACGAATATTCATTACCAGATTATTATAATGCCAAGATTACGATTTTGTAATGAGACGATTGCCTTACTGTAATTTATGATAATGATGACCAAAGACGAGATCACGACTAACAATTAAAAACAAATTTAACGTTCGATAAAAGTTCCTAAAAAGTTTTTTTTTTATTAAAATTATATAAACATAACAACTTTCTGTTTAAACTTAATTTTTGCAACGTTTTTCAGTGAGTTAAAAGTTGTAATCACATTCGTAGTCAGAAACCACTTGTGCTATAAATATGGTTAGGTTTATTTCTTCAAATACCCTTGCAATTATTGTGCACCTCAAAAACTCAAGGAGCTGATAAAAAATAGAAAAAAATTTAGGTCCAAGTACAGAGTCTTGATGAACTTCTTTGTTTGTGGATTTATTAAGCTTATTTTAATCATTTCCTCCTAACTTAAATAATTATCAAACTCTCGAAAGTTGTATCCGTGCTTAATTTGAACTAAGAACATTTTTAGTCCGATACTAAATTGTAAACAGATTTTACAATCAGATAAATCTTAACTTTGATTGTTTCTTAGTGAATGTTTATTTCGAATGAAATGAAATAATATACAGGAAATTGTGGTCACTGAAGCTATGTCCATTAGTGAGCTACATGTAACTTTTGTTATTTTTTGTTCGGCAATTTCGTAAATTAATTAATTATAGACATGTAATGGCGTTTCCGTGGTTTCATTCTATAAACCAATTAAAAAAAAAATTTGATCAAATAAGCAATATGTTAATTTCAATTCAGTCACAAACTGATTGCATTAAACATTTCACTGTGAGTTCAATTATACGAGTATACGAATATTTCGAATGTGTAATCAATACTAGAATCTACTTCAGACAAATAACACCCACTTCGTTATACTCTCCTCACAAATTGCAAAGCAAAATGAATTCAATCAAATTTTCCAATCGACAGGAAGGACCCAATTCTACTCTACCAGAAGATGAATTCTTTGATGCTGTCGAAACTGGCCTGGATCGAATCGAAGAGGACATGCAATTGAGAGTTAAATTGAAACTGCAATCGCAGTTATCACAAACGCTGGTTAATGTACCTCATCAGGCACAGAATGAAAACGAAGATGGACAGGATGAATTCGGAACAGGGACCATTGCTAGACAGCATGAACTTTGGCCAGAGGTTAGTTATAAAAAATAATGTATTTTCTGTTTTCCACCTTCGATTCCAATTATAAATATAAATTGATAACTAATGGCTTTTAAATTGACAGATTGATCGAGTGTGCAAAGAACAACTTCACTATGCCAGGGAGGGTGTTGGCCAAGGTGGGAATGGTTGGCAAATATTTGCCGATGAAGGCGAAATGAAAATGTACAAACGCGAAGAAGAAGTAAATGGCATGGTTATGGATCCATTGAAGGCCTGTCATGTTGTCAAAGGAGTAACTGCCCGAGAGATGTGTCATTACTTTTTTATGCCAGAGTTCCGAAATGATTGGGAAAGTGAGTTGATATTAATCTGCTTGTAAACAAAACTATTGAAAATACAAAAATGTTCAATATTATACTCATAGCTACATTGGAAGACTGCACAATATTAGAGAAGATATCTCCAGAAACCTTAGTATTCTTGCAAACACACAAACGAGTTTGGCCCGCAAATCAAAGGGATGCATTATTTTGGTCGCACATGAGAAAAATCACAGATAATTTGGAAAAAGATGCCACGGATGTCTGGATTGTTTGCAATAATTCAACGGAACGAGTTGGTTACCCGGTAGGATGTTTTAAATTTGCAAAATCATATCCTTTTATAAACAGTTGAATTTTTCATTTGCAGCCCAATACTGGTAAATGCATTCGGATATTCCTTACAGTCATTCTTGTGTGTCAAACAAATTTGACACCTGGAAAAACAAAGAATGATAAACTCACAAGAGATGACTTGACGTGCAAAATAACATATTGCTCAGTTGGTAAGTGGAAGAATAAACGACTTGATTAAAAATCTTGGTCGAAAATTTTACTATGTCTTATGGTGACTATAAGATAGTTGCTATAAGATGTATACACAAAAGGTAATTTAGTTCAATCCTCGTGCCAAATTTCATAATTAATTGAACATAAGAGACTAAGCACCACTAAAAAAAAGAGTCTGATGATCGGGTTGGTCTCCGTGAAATAGCTTAACTCCAGCCTATGAACTTGCTGTTGTTCATTTAAAACCTTCAATATAAATTCATTTTCATTGACCAAGATTTTCTTAACAAACTTTATAAATTTGCACACATTTTTTCAAAATTGCAATTTAAAAACTTTATCACTTAATTTTGCAGTAAATCCCGGCGGTTGGGCCCCAGCATCGGCACTGCGAGCAATATACAAACGAGAATATCCGAAGTTCCTGAAGCGATTCACTCATTATGTGATAGACCAGTGTAAAGATAAGCCAATTATGTTCTGATATTTATCGGGCTTAATTTTATTTGTTTTTGTATTTATAAAAGAAAAAGAAAAAACCAGAAAAAAAGAAAACAAATAATACCGTTATCGTAAGACTATTTTAATGTACATCTATTTGTTTGAAACAATTACATTTGTAAAAGCTTTTACTTCTGTTTATATATATTTACTATTTTTATACAATTTATATTAAAATAAATTCAAAAAAATAATAAATTGTTTGTTATAAAATCATAAGAATGTGTGTGTAATGTTTAATTTTGTGAAATTAACACACAGACTAAAACAAACAAGACAACAAATATCACAAGTAACTGTTGCACTTAACTAATTTTTTTATTTTATTTTTTTTTTCATTTAACTCATAAAACCTGTTTGAATTTAATTTTTGTTTTTATTTCGATAAAATTAAGTTTTAAATACATTTGAATAAAATTAAATTGTATTTAATAAAGTTGTGAGGAAATGTTTATGTTTATTACTCATAACAATTGTAAGTGTCTTTTTAAAAACTTAAAGAATGTTTTTTAATAACAGAAATTTATATTTATCATTAATCATTAAAAAAATGGAAATAATAATTTTTGAAAAAATGCCTTCCTGTTACATTATATACTTCGACTTTGTTTCTCACTGTTTTTCTTCACATTTTTATCTATAATTCATACAATTATCACTGTAAAGAAGCACATAACCACACAAAAAACCCAATCGTCTTTATAGATCTTAGCTTTTTTCTATGCTATACATTGATAGCTTTAAATGTGATCAAAATTATAATAATATTGTATTATATAAACCAATTTTTGGAATTAAAAATATAAAATGTAAAATAAATGTCTTTTTCTAATTAAATTATAATGTGACAAACATCATATGCGGTATGTGTCTCCATTGATGATGTTTGAGTATAATGAATTGTCTAATCAAGTGATTTATTGATAAATATAAGTCAAATTTATACATAAATTCATAAAAGAAGAAAGACAAATAACTTGAATCTATATACATTTAGAAAATAATAATAATTACTCTTGAACTTGATCTGGGTTATGTATTTATAAAAGATGAAAATATATTAGTGTGAACAATAAATAAAAGAAACAATAAACTAATCGAAAATCATGTTTTCTTCTGATTTAAACTTTGCAAAGACTGAAATATGAAGAGTGTGTAAGTACATACCTACATAAATGTTTCCTGTTGAGATGAACAACTGTAGACGGTACTTGCATTTAATATGACTTAGTAATAAAGGACGTGACTTCTGATTATTTTTATTTGCTGATAATTTTTATTTACTATTTTGCATTTTGTTAAAAATAATATCAAATTTTCGAAACTTTGAATTAAATTTATGCATAAATTAGCTTAGTATAATCGTTTTTATAATGGTGCCCCATTGTCGAGCTGTAAGATAGTTCGCCGCATCATAATTTCTCTTTAGGCTCTTTTATTTTTTTCTTAGAGACCCAGTGAAAGTTATACCGAAGTTAATATAAAAACGTTTCAATTTATTAAAAACTATGTATACGCCCAGATGTCCCACTACAGTACACAGAATTTCAAAGAGTACTTTAGATCTCATACATCTAACTGTATACCTTTATAATTGTTCAGTAATTTTTTTTGAATATAAACGATTGTAGGCAAATTGCAGTTACTTTAAGAAATTTCAAATAATTTTTTAAATTTGAAAACAATAACTGAAAAAGACAAAACTTCAATTTCCTGTTAGTGCGCATATCCGGAGCGAATTGTATTCAGCACAATAAATTGTTAAACTGGCAATACCACTTTTTGACATATTTGTGAATGTCAGCTGTCATAAGTTCACCTGTTAGCCACGCAGCTGCCACATCAAGAGTAATCAAGATTTTGACAGAAAAAAATAAATAATGAGAAAAATAAAAACAACCAATCACTATTATTAAGTAAAACTTATCTATACTAATATATAAAGCTGAAGAGTTTGTTTGTTTGAACGCGCTAATCTCAGAAACCACTGGTTCGAATTGAAAAATTCTTTTTGTGTTGGAGTTGGATAGTCCATTTGTCGAGGAAGGCTATAGGCTATATAACATCACGCTGCGACCGATAATAGAGAAGAACCAGTGGAAAATGTTGCAAAAACGGCAAAAATTATTCACTTTTGAGGGATTCCGTTATTCGTTTCAAGGCGCTGATCTCAAAAACTACGTGATCGCTTTGAAACATTCTTTTTGCATTGGATAGTTTATTTATCGAGGAAGACTTTAAGCTATACAAAATTAGGCTACGACCAATAGGCGAAATATAGGTCACTGGTTATTATTGGTCTTTGGTCTTAAATGGTCTTTGGTCATAAATGGTCTTTGGTCATAAATGAACATTAGTCATTATAGATCATTGGTCATTATTGGTCTTTGGTTAATATAGGTCACTGGTCAATATACATAGGTCATTGGTCATTGGTCATTGTACCTTTGACCTTTGACCTTTGACCTTTGACCTTTGACCTTTGACCTCTGAACTTTGACCTGTACAGGCCAATGACCAATAACCTATAATGACCAATGACCATTTATGACCAAACACCATTTATGACCAAAGACTAATAATGACCAATGACCCATATTGACCAATGACCATTTATGACCAAAGACCAATAATGACCAAAGACCAATAATGACCATTCTCCTATAGTGATTCATAACCAATGACCAAAAGAGTCTCTCATTTATTCCGATCGTGACGAACGCCATGCCATCGCCATTCAGTTGCGCAAAGGATTCGGACGGTTTTGTCTTAATTGCTATAATAATAAATTGAGGCGGACAAAGTCGCGGGGAACAGCTTGTATTGAATAAATAAATAACAGTTTTCATAGTGAATGAATAAGAAAAAAAGGGAAGCTTTGAAAAACCAAATCACTTATTGATAGGATTCTTCTAAAATATTCAATTTTTCTAATTCAAAGCTATAAATTTGGTGTGGAATTTAAGTAAGCTTTTTCATAAGTTTCTTCATAGCTCAAGAAAATGTGTTAAATTTAAAACTTCAATAACTTTTTAATTCACAAACCAAAAAAAGGGGTCTGTGAATTTTATATTTTGACGGCTAAAGTAAAAAATATCTTTAAGCAAACATTTTGTAAGCAAACATTTTTTGAATACATATGTACATACATACATATATTTTATAGTAAAAGCAGAATTTAAAACCTGAAAATGTCAAAAGAGGTCTCTGACTTTATTACCTAACTTTCTATGTTATGAATTCTATGTTTATAGGTACCTAACATTAAAACCAGCCACAGCTTTTAAACCCGTTTGTAGGACATTTATCAAAATGCTTTATTTATGTGGGATTTATGTGCGATATAAAAATACCACCAATAGTAAATATTTTCTGTAAAAGTTTTTTTTTAATTTGAGCATCTTTTCAAAATTGAAAGCTAGTAATAACTTCTAGTATCAAGCTCAGAAAGAGCTTTTGCTTGTGAAATTCTAAATGAAAGTATTTTGGCGATTTCCGAGACATTCAAGAGTATTGAAAAATTAGACAGTTATTTTTTGCTTGTATTTAAAAACTATCTTTATTGAACCATTTCTTTGCATAAAGGCGACTTGAGTTTAAATTATATAATTAAATCAATCAGCTTTATAAAATAAAAATAAAACTGCTTACCATCTCTATCTCTCCATTAAGTCCGCAAATATGATTATTATTTTGAGTTGATTTTTTTTACTACTCCACCAAATAAATTACATCAAACCGAATTCCCAACGTCACTGAATCCCTTTTCATACTAATTACAAAAAAAAAAAAACAGGTAGAAATGGATAAGTAAAAATAGAAAAGTAAAAAAATCTATAAACCTATTTTTATCTTTGTGCCTTCCATCACATTCCATATTTTTGTCCTTTAATCATCACCACCATCGTCATCGTTCGTCATATTCAATCGCAATAAAAATCACTGCCAAGCCAACGTTCATTTTAAATTCCAAAACTGTCCAATTTGAAATGAAATGAATATAACAAAAAAAAAGAAAAAAAAACATGAAGAAAAAATATCCTTAAGCCGTCACTCATTTTAATTTTAGCTGTCAGCGTTTCAGAGTATTTTGTATGTAATTAGGTTAAATATACAAAGGATGTCCGCGCAAGGAGATAAAAGCTTAAAAAAAAAGAAAACAATCTTTACATACTCCCTGTTACTTACAGTATTCTATATATGTATGTATATCTACCTAATAGTTGGTTCTAAAATTGACGTTTTTCTAAAACTAGCTACATACGAAGGAGGCATGTGAAAAGCAGACGTTTTCGTTTCTAACTCAATTTATTGAAAGGACGTGCAAACAAATAAACAATGAATTCGGGGGATCGTTGAAATAAAAACTCTCCATTTTGCCTGATTTAATATACATACATATGTATGTACATTTGTACGTCCATTACACAATACAGCAGACATATTCAAGAGACTCTTGATATATGTATGTAAAAAGTCGCTATAAGGTCCTTTCCCCATATACAAAAGATTCTTCTCATATTAAAATACCTAAAAAGGAATCTAATTATTTTGTTTTTGAAGTTATGTATCTAGAGTTAATGAGTTTTTGTCAGACAATGAATGTTTTTTTGAATATACCACGAGACTTGCGACAGTCTTCATGACACAATTATGTATGTAGGTTGATCATGACCAAAACAACATGCCAAGCGAAAATAGCCGGATTGCTATCCAGGCCAATCACCATCTATAAACGACCCCGACAAGGGGATGGTCTAGGTATAGACTCCGCCGTTGGCGTTGGGCTAGTCACACTCACATAGCTCACTATTTTAGGGGGGTTATAAAGATAGCGCATCCATTATACTAAAAGTAGTTAATGATGGACAGCTCAGTAAAATGTCACATGAAGTTAAATTTGCATTGAATTTTTTTTCCTCCAAATTATATATTTCGGAAAATAATGACATTTTACATCTTACTGTCCCCTAAATGATCGTTGAAGACAGATAATATAACGTCAAAATAAGTCACCTCAATAGATTGAAAAATGTGAACACGGTGTTATAAATATGTACATTATAGGCGTTTTTCTTTTGTAGTTCAGAGCAGAGCCTGAACTGTCAAACAGAAAATTGTGTTTCTTTTTTAGCTCTGAACGTTCAGAGCATCAAATTTGTGTTTCTTTTTTCGTTCTGAACATGTTCTGAGCTTGTCCAGAGCGCACTCTATGAGCTCAGAATAAAATAACTGAGCAGACTGAGTTGAATTTTGTTTAGAGCTTGTTCAGATGATGTTCGGAGCATTCTCGATATGCTCGGACTCTGTTCAGAGCTCTTTTCTGAGTTAAAAAAGAAAAACGCCTTATGTAAGTGTAAATTGTGTGTGTTTTTCTCTTTCGTTGTTTGACAGTTTTTGAGAAAGTTTTTGCTTCACTCTTCAGAATTTCACATTTTAAGAGCTTCTGTTCGAAAAGTGACGGATCTAACTGTAGGCACTTGTAAAAATGTGTCCATTGAGGAAGTGTCAAGTTTAAACAAGTATATAGGTAATATTATGAAATGTTATTCAGTTTTTTAACCCTTACCCTAATTAACAGCATTCGTACGTGCATTAATTTGGTACTTTTTTAGAAATGCTATCACTGTTTTACATCATCGATTAAAACAACCTTTTATAGAATTTCATAGGAAACACACGTACGCATAGGTACATTATGTTTTGAAATTATATAGGCATTTATAACATTTAAACAATTCAATCTGTAGCTGAAGTGTAAGTCTCAATTTACTTTATGTACCTTAACCCTTTCACCATAAAATACAGATGCAGATTTAAATAGAATTGGGATACTACGGAAATTTTCTCTTTGCCAATACCAATTACAAATACCTAATGAATTTTGAATTGCAGCTTTGAATTGATTACTGGATCATCCTTTTTTTTTATTAAAACTGCTTTTCCCTTCACACAAAAAGAAGGAAAACAAATAAAAACCTCAAAAGGCAAAACATCTTTAAAGAACATTTTATCCTGATTTTGAAAACTATTTGTAGAATAATATTATGCTGTGGTTTCCATTGAAAGTTTATATCTCTATTTTACAACTAACATAGATAGGATAGGTACAAGGACCGAAATAATTCTGGAATCCTTCAAAAAATGTCTGTCTTCTTTTCTCTTTCTCTTTCTCTTTCGCTCTATCTCTTTTCTCTTTTTCACTTTCTGCCATTCTTGATGTACATAATATTTTAAGAAATATGTACTGAAGTACATATTTTGTGTTTTCTGAGTGTTGTGGTTGGATTTGTGTGTTTCGAGCTTTCTTCGAGTTTCGGTTCAAAAACGAGTAGTTGAAAGATTCTTGTTGATAAATGATTTTGCACAAAGACAAAGACTTTTCCCCGAACAAGAACATGCGGTTTTCCAATAAATTGCAGAGTTTTATGGAGGCTATAAATGTTATGGTGACAATGCCAATGGAGCAGTTTGCCTCTTCTTTCTACAACCCGATTTGATTTTTGGGGGGGTTTTTGCTTTTTGTACTTTACCTACATTATATTCCCTTTTCCTTAAGCCTTGGGAAATTGGAGTTGATTTGAAATATGCATATGTATGTAGGTACTGTACATAAAGCTTAACTTACTTAGTATGTATAGTTGGCATTAATTGGCTTTGTTAAATAATGTTGTAATTAAATATTTCTGTTTTGTTTATCAAAGTGTTTTGTTCATTGTTAAATTATGTAGAATGTAGGGATATCAATTTTGGTGCAGGTCAAGGTCGAGGTTGTCGATGTTGGGTCCAAGAATTGTATGGTTAGTAGGGTTTTATGAAGAAAAACTAATTTTGTTTTATTTAAAAATAACTCCCACTTTGTAACAAAATACGAAAGAAATCAAATTTTTCGAAAATCTAATGGATTAGATATTAATTTCTTATCATTGACTGATTCGAAGTCACATCTATCAAATTAAAAGCAAAATAAATATAAATAGGTTCTTACTTCTACAAAAGCATATGCTAAAGAGTATTTTAAGAACATTTCTACATAAATATTTGAAGTATAAATAATGAGAAATTGATATAATGAACTTGTACATATTTGTGTATGCTGTACATGCATATTGTGTTAAAAAAAAAAATATATAATGTAAAAATGGCAAAGACTATCGATTACTTTGACATTGAGTAGATATTTTAAGATATCCTAAGGAATCTCATACTTGTATTGAAAGTAAAGGGAGATACTCGCATTAGCTGTACTTGAACATGATGCCTTGAATAAAAATACCCCAAGCTAAATTTGTTTAACGGAAGCAAATTCGATGAGAGTAACAGTATTAAAAAAAAAATATATTCATTGAAACTCACCATTAAAGAAGTGCAAGGTAAAAAACAGTTTTTTTTTTAGTTTTTAGTTCTGATACTTTTTTCTTTTAAAGATTATTTTGACAAGAATTTTCCCATCAAAATTTCAAATTCAGTGGTTTTTAATAAGCACAACTGTGACTAACTACTTGTAGTTTTTAGGTGCAGTAAAAAACTTTAAAACACTCTATGAATTATTTCATCCAAAGACTGCTATGTGTAGCAGGAATCAACATCCGTCTGGTAGCCAACCGACCGACCGATGACAACGTTATAATAGTACAAACAGAATCCCTTGAATTTTTAAATTGAATTTTAATTATTTTCAATTTTTCAGTTAAAATCCCATAAACTCGGCAAATGAAAACCCGACGATGCACAAAAATAAAGACAAAAAAAAAAAAAAAACAATTTGAAAGTTTTTCCCTTTATAAAGGGAATATAGGGTGTCTGCAAAATCAAGGGATATTCTAGATGTAAAAATGTGTGTTTTAAAGAATATTCAAATTTTTATGTGAGAGGTCCCAATTCCAGTCTACCTTTTTTTTTAAATATTAGAAATATGTAGGTCAAAGTAGGTCCACGATTAGAATGTTGCCGATAAAAATAAGTGACCCTTAGTTGCTGCCCGAAGGAACAATCGAAGAAATTCTGAATTTCAAGAATTCTGAAACTGAAGAAATTCTGAATTTTTGTAGATTTATAGATAAAATCCAAGCTTAAATAAATGTATTTTACTAGGACTTGAAAGTGTCCACAGCTTTAGCAAAACCATACAAAAATATGGAGATTCTCACAACTAATTAAATACCATGAATGAATAAACATATATTGGAATTATGACGAATTGAAGTTCTAAGGGCGACTTGAAAATACTCATAATTTTGAATTTTCAGGATTTATAATTTCTTCATTGTCACTTTACCATCAAGTTCATAAATATTTTAATTTCAAATAAAGTGCCAACGTTTGATGTTATTTTAAAGACAATATTTTTTTTCCAAAAACACCTTGTGAGTGTCTAAAAGTGTGTTTTTTTTTATATGTATGTTTTATTTGAAACAATTTCCTGTGAAACAAACCACAAGAACCGCGAGCGGAGAGAAAGGAAATAAAATTCAGTACCACCAACTTTTTTTTTTTCAGCATTGCACTAATGGCTTCTATGCGAAGTTTTTTAATGAACACAAATCCTTACACGTTACTGGGTGAGGTAAGGTGTACCTACTGCATATGTATGTATATGCTTCGTACCTACTTACACACAAACAAACATAACCTACGTATCCTGGAAATTATGACACAAAAACAAAAAGATAAGCAAATCAATATTTTTCTTATGAGTATGAAATGTCTGTAAAACATAAAATACAGGTGCGGATCCGGAAGCAACACCAAAGATCGATTAATGTTCATTAGTTCATTAAACTTGTTGTTTTTGGGAGTTAAGTTGTTATAAGAAATAAAATATAAAAGTTTGTCACACATAGAACAGATACTTGAATTCGTCTAATTTAACAAATATTATTACAGAAAGTGTCGTTAAGGCCAAATAAAATAAAATGAGGTATTAATTTCGTCTTTATTTGTTCCTTAAGCCAAAAGCCGGATAGACTTTTATTTGGCAATGAAATACATCATAAAAACTTACACCATTATGCGTTTGTAATCCATCAAAACTTTCAAGCTATGGAGTACGTTTGATTGGTGTTTTGATTTGTTTTGGAAAAACATGAACATCAAAAAATTAAAGCAGATCAAAAACGAAGATGCAAGTTTATTGAAGAATTACGAGGAAGGTTTTATCCGAGATCAAATACGTAAGTAATTTTCAAATTTAAGGAAATAATATCGGATTTTTTAAAAAGGGCAGCCTTTTATTTTAAAGAAAAACCCAATTTATTTGAGGTACACATTTCAAGAATAATTATTTTATGTATAATTATATATATATTATTGATTTTGAATACATTTTTCATTACAATATGAGAGATGGCATTAAAAATCTTAATAATCCGAGATCTGAGCTTGGCTTTTTCAGTCATCCAATTTGAACACGGATTTGTTTTCCAAAACTATCAAATAAAGAAAACAACAAAAGTTCTTAATAACTTAAAAATAGTTTATTGTTGTTTTAAACTTTGTGTCTTGGAACAATTTTTCGCTCGACGTTGAAAACTTGGATTTAAAATGTTCTAAGTGTCACAGCATAAGATCAAAACTTCTGGATTTCAAGTAAAGTGATGTGCATTGAAAATATTTAAAGTCATTTTCAGTGAATTTTCTACAGCTGACAGTTTGGTAATTGGTCATTGGTTTAAGGGTGCGTTCACACTGAAAGTTCGGAATTTGACAATTCCCAATTGGAAAATCTTAAAATATTGTCTATATACAAATTTACAGACAGATTCCTGTGGAAAGGCGCATTCAACAACTCAATCCGTTCTCTTCTTCCATTAATGAAGTACGATGCTTCCTTTTCTGATAAATACAAAAAGAAATTAATGTTTACATGTAGCGACTCTTTGCTTAAGGTGTAGGCATTAACCATAACATGAATCTCTATAGATACATGTGGCAGTGAAAGTGAGACAGGACTAGGTATTCTCAATTCTCTAAACATTTTATGCTTCTTGACTTGATTTATAAATTCAAAAGTACCAACATCAAAAAAAAAAAACTTCATCCCCGGGTTAAATGATAAAATAATAAAACCATATTTTACACAATTTTCAGTGAGAGTTGTTTTTGTTTGACTTTTTTTCTGTCTTCATCCCCAAACTCCATTCCCATCCCATGTATCCCCGCATCATGGTGTAAAAATATGATTTTTGTTCATTTTGAAGGATAAACTTTTATTTTCCTTGGGTTATGTGATAATTTGGATGAAGGGATGTGAGGTGAGGCGGGGTGTGTGTTTTTAGAATTTTGTTTTATGCCTGCCTATGTTAAGTTAATCTTTTGGTTTCATGCACCACATCCATTATGGTTGTCTGCTGTGGATACACGCAAAGATTTCCTCCTAATTAAAATTTAAGACCACAATGCGAGAAAAAAAAAAAAAAAAAAAAAAAAAAAACGATTAACTTTGTAAAGTTCAAGGTTATTTGATGTTGTTGTTTTATAGTCTCCATCAATATGAAACTTAACGGTAACGGGTTTAAGGAGGAAATGTTAAACATACACAGTGTAATTTATTTATCTCATAATTTGTATGCATTTATGTTTTCTTTATGCCCAAGTATTTAAACAAATTTCGGATGGATCAAAATCAGTCATAAACAATATTTTAGTTAGAACATAAATTTATTAACGTTTTAAAATAATCCGGCGTATCTGATCCGGCGTTTGATTTTTTAGTCCTGATTTTTTGCTGAGGTTCTTAGAATGTTCATAAAATTAATAAAGTCAAAATTTTCGACTTTGAGCGTCAATTGCAACATGGCAAAAACCAGAATTTCCAAAACTCGAATTTCCATTTTTTCAACTGCTTCTAGTGAATTCAGCACTGATTCTAGGATTTACAGGCTTTTGAAATAACTAATATTTGAGTTTAGAACCGCGTGGGATGGTTTGACAGTTTTCAAAAATTAATTAAAAAAAAATTATTTACCAGGCTTTAAATCGCAGACAGCTAAAACTTCTTAACAACTTAGCATAACTTAAAACTTCCTGGTTTGACGTTAAATCTCCTTTAATTAAAATGATTCTGTTTTCGAAATAAAAAAATCGCTTGAAAAGGGAACAATAAGTTATTTTATATGTAATTTTGCCTGGAATTATCGAAAATTAATATAAAAGAAGATTGATATAAACGTTCTTCTATAACATACAAATCTCAGGAGTACCTAGTGCCTCAGGGCCATCTTGTTGTCAAACTAAAGTAATTCGTTTTGAGCTTAATCAAGTACTTTTAAAAATATTTCTACATAATTGTTTTCATCATCAAGTACAACCATTTTTGAAACCTTCAAATTTTTGCTTAGTAAATTCCAATTTAACCTACTTTGTAATAGTTTTAAAAATATTAAATATTTAGGTCAAATTTTACTGAACATTTTAGAATTATAATCTTAAAAGCCATGAATAAATTAGCAGGTTAGTTTATTTGGTATGAAAATTAATAAATTTAAATTCAAAATAAAGTAAATAAGTGTATATAGCTCACTAACGTCCTATTCAGTCTTTGCCATAGAAGGCTTTTTGTTAGAAAATTATAGTCCTTCCGTATATTACTTTATAATATGCTGAAAGGATATTGGGCTAAATGTTCACTTGTTTATGGGGACAAATCACGCAAACTACTCGTATAAAAGCAAAATTCTTCCAAGCCTATACTAGATGTTGGCGGTGACGGACGGACGGACGGTGCGGTTGATGGCGGTGTTCGTCGGCGTCTGGTATTCGTTTCTTTTTTAGTCCAATTTACTTTATGCCCATAGTCCATTTTTAAAAATAGTTCAAGCTTTTATATCTGACCGGAAGTAGCTAGGTACTGCTGCTTTTATCTAATTTAAATATTAAGTGGTTTAAGGAATTGCTAGTTTAGGTATTGAAATATGGTTACCTCAAAAACCACATAATAAATTATTATTTAATGGACTAAATTTTAAGTTAAAATATATAACAAGCTGATTTAATCAATATTATTTTTAAAAGTTGAATTTGTAGAAATATAATATTTTTTCAAGTACATACATTTTAACCAGGGATGGAATTGGCTAAGCTGATAGTTGACTATCATTTTGACTTTCAAATTTGATAGTATACACTTTTCCGTCTGTGTAAGATGATCACTTTTGTGTCACTTTTTTGCATAGATTTGGTATCACTTACAAATCATTTGCTTCAGGGGGAAACACCATCTAACGAATTTAAATTTGATCAAATTGACAGCTAAATAGGTGTCACTTAAAAAAGTCAAATTGACTATCACTTTACACAGATCAATTTTCTTAAATTTGACTGTCAACTATCAAAAATCACCTTACACGATTCCACCCCAGATAAGCATAAAATATTACAATTTACTATCAAAAACTTGGCGTATAGTTCAAGATATTATGTATAGTTTTAAATTTTTAGTGATATTTTGGGTTTAAATTTTTTAGTTTAAATGCTAATTTGTTGCTTTGTATTCATCTCAAATCCTTTATTTTCACTTTGAAAAAAATAAAATAAAAATGAATATGGTAACCTTAGTTGAAAGGGTCCTGTTGATTTTGTTTCCTTTGAAATGGCTTATATAATTTTTCGTCTTCTATGCGTTCTTTCTTCTATCACAGAATTAATCTTTGTAAATTTCCCATCAAAGCCGATTAATTTAAGGTAGCAATTAAGATGGAAATTAACAACACAACAAGTTAACCCCTTTTTGACGAACGACGACGACGCGACGCGACGAAGACGTAGACGAAGGCAAAAACGCAGACGAGGAGACGCGACGCGATGCGATGCAATGTGATGTGATGCCAGCGACAAGACTATTAAATGCTTAGACGACAAAGACTTAAATCCTACAATTAAGTTTATAAATAAATATAAACGATGACAATTAAATTGTAATTGAATCATGATTGGAGGTTAGTGTGAACTTATAGGAGTTTAAGTTTTTTTTTACCTTATCTTTTTATAGGATAAAAAAGTATTAAGAAAATGGAAAAAGTGTTAGCAATTTGGCTCCAGTCGCCATTTTGAAAAACGGTACACGAAATTTTATTCTATGCTGTCATAGGTGTTATTTCAAGAGGTCGCTTGTCATTTTTGTGAGCCTGTCAATGTTAAAACATTTAGAAAAAATAACATTTTCATGGTGTCTGTTAGTCTTGTGTTGTATCGTCTAATAGCCTTAGTCGCTATATGGTGCACTGATAGAATATAATATTTTAACATATTATCCAGAAATAAATTGGATTTTTAATTAATAGTTTTTTTATAAACGTTAGGAAAAACGTTTTGAACAAACGATATTACCCTAGAAAAAATGTATAATCCACGTCAAGTTAGCGCTCTTAAGACTTAACCTTCTTTATTTATTAAAAATTCTAAATAAAGATGAATGTAATTTCAATTAAAATCTATTTTTTTACTTCGTATGTGTAATTTAATAGTAAACGACTTATGGGTCCTTAAATGTAGAAAACAAAATTAACTAGCTAAAGCTTTATACACAAAAGACAGATTAGTGCATTTTGAAAAGTAAAAGTACGGTCCGTTTAAAAGCAGCACACTCTTTTGATAGAGCGGATAAAATGCAATCATTTTATTTTTTTAAAAGCTTTTTATTTTCTAAATAAAAAAAAGAACGGATTTTCTCTCGTAGCAGGATAATATCGTTAAACGAATAATTGTATTCAAGGATAAACATACGTATCGTGCATAAATATATATCTCCGTTTTTAATTGGACATAATAAAGGATGAAAAAATATACACATATGTTCGTATGAATATGTATTGTGTGGATCACGTGTGAACAGGAGCGTAGCAAGGTCTTTGAAGGTTCCTCAAATTGCTAGTTCAAATTTGTGTAGCCCTTATTCATAATTAGAAAATCATCAGTGACAAAGACAAAAAGAAGTGGCCCTAAGTGATTGCCCTCAGGAACTCCTAATGTACAATTGAAACTAAAAACTAAAGATAAATTGTCATGTAAAAATATTAAAAAATTGGTTAGAAAGTTACATTATGTATTTTTAAATAATTCACGTTGTGTTTGATATTTTTCTTAATTTTCTTTGACAATTCTTCTGTAAGTCCCTTAAAATTAAATTGATTAACTGTTACTACGGCCCTGCGTGTGATATATGAATTAATTTTGTATTCCTTGTAATTCCATAACTTCAAAGCTTTAGTGTAGGTAGGTGGTTGCTACGAATTATCAATAAACACCTTTTTCATTTCTATATGGATATCGATCAACAATTAATTTTTTTTTTCAGTATTAAAGAGTTGTTAAACTGAAATTAAAATTTAATGTCAAAGGGTGCGGAAATATTGAATTATGAAAAAATAGTTGTCATAATATTGCGTAAAAATGATTATGAATACTAAATTTTTTAATTGAACTAAGTGTACAAAAACTCTTAAATATAAAATTTTATTTAGTTTGAAAAATGTTCGCTTCTTATAAATGTTTATTTAAGTTTCTTCATTTATATCTTATGAATTTAACGGTCATTTATTTTCTAGAACAAAGTTTTTTTTGTATAAAATACGATTAACCAGGATTTACTAAAATAGAATCAAAAATGACTGATTTTTGAAAAGTAGAATAACGGAACTAAAAGATTAAAAATGTTTATGTTTTTATAAGCAGCGAAAATGTTAAAGTATCAAACTCAAGGTTAGATTATAAACTCATGGGTTTTAAAGTTCGATTCTTTTATTTTTAACCTTAATTATCGCATCACACACTAAAAAAAAATGTCTTTAAAAAAAATATAAATGAAAAGAAATCGAGATACTAAAAATAATTTACTCGAAAAATACAAAATACTTTTATTACGTTTTTAAATTGATGTGAAATAATAAAACATCATTATCATCCATTATTGTTATAAAAAAAAATAAATAAAATAAAAGTAAATTTATCTCTACAACCATTAATAACTTTATAGCTTTACTGTTTTGTAGTTTTTTTTATTATTTTCTTTTTAAAAAATAATATAAATTTATATTAAAAAAGTTTCAAGAAAAAATAGAAAAAACAAAAAACAAAACAAAACAAAAAACAAGACAACACATAAAGGTTATAAAATTGTATTCGTTATCGGAAAATCAACAAAAAAATTTCTCGTGTCATTTTGGTCTTATAATTCTTGTTACAGGTTGTTGATTTTTTCTTTACTTCAGTTAGTTGTTTTTTTTTTTGTCACACGATCCTAAGTAAAAGAGATAAAGATAAAAGCCAACCGAACCCCACCCCCCAATCACCTTGTTTGTATAGACTAAGGCTTACAACGTCATCGTTCTCTACGTTTCTATTGTTCCGGAATGTGTCGTCCTTCTTTACATACATACATACATACTTTACTTATCTTACAGATACTCGTGCAAAGTCACAGCTCCAAGAGTCAAACAAAGAATAAAGCTACAAAACAGAAATTCGAAATAAAGATGTGAAATTTTAATGAAGCCACTCACTCTGTTTCCTTTGTGTCACCTTTTCTTATTGCTTCTTGAGTCTTTAAGGGCACTTTATTGTAATGGCGATGATGACGATGTTGTAGTACTTGATTAGGAAATAAAAAAAATGGTCATTCTTCACTTTTGCCTTGGCCTTGATTTTAAATGGAAGCGTTATACCTAATGGCTTGTTGGGTGAATGTTGAAGAACTCACAGTCGTGGTTCAAAAATTAACTCGTGGTTGAGCAATTCACCCTTTTTGATTTCAGTGGTTTAAAAATTAAAATATATATAGTTAAACCTTTGTTCGACTTGATTAAAACCTTTACAATCGGTGAATTTAAATTTCTGAACTACGGATCAAATATATTAAAAAACGGTTGTACACCCGCCTTAAGATTTCAAAAAAACTCGAATTGTAGAAGTTTTCCTTGAGTAATTATGTCTATACTTTCTTTGAAGTTCTGTGTTACATGAAAAGGAACTTACAGTTCTTGAATATATTAAGAATTAAGTACAATTTCCTGGTATTTTATTTTACAAGTATTTTAAATTTCAAATAAATTGCATTCTATAGGCAATAAAATGTGGCATCACATTTCTAGGTGTTTGTTTCAAGATTGATTACCTCGCTCAAAAATCAAACCCCCAACTTAATTACATTTTGTATAAAATTGAGTAAATCCTTGCGACCGAGTTCAGTGTCTGTTTTATCTCATTTTTTGATTGTGTTAACTTGAATAGAAAAAGTTTCCTTAACTTACGAGTTTGGAGATTTCCCAGTATGTCAAGTATACTTTGGTCTTATATTCCATCTTCCACTGAAGATAATTTCTTAACTAGAATCATCGAGCTGTTTTACTCCGAACCACATCCACACGCACTCCCTCCGTCCACATGCCATTACTAAAAAATGGCTTTTTTGAGTGTCAACAAGCAAAGGCAAAGGCAAAGGCATATTAAACAGTCGGGCTTAATCTTCACTTAAGGAAGAACACACACTAAGTAAGTTGGAAAATGTGAAAAGGAATATTAAAAAAAAAAACAAAAAAAAAATGGAATCCTTGTGGCTAAGAATCCAATTTATCCACTTACCGCGTTATGATGTATGATGTAGTTTGTTTGGTTAATTAGAAATGTGGTGACAAATGCCGTATCCTGTGAGTTGACTTGTTTTCAGCTTTTACAACTTTTTGTGTGTAACTAGCTCGAGCCCACGACGACGAAGCGACCCACCAAAACTCATAATCATCCTCATCGTCATCCTCATCATCATTTTTGGAATGGAATCGCTAAGGACGCAGAAACCATTTGTGGGTATAAAAGTTAAATTGAAATTAAAGTTGGTTACAGTTTACAAATTTACAAAACAATGCGGAGGCGGAGATGATAAAATTTATTAGTAGTTGAACTTTCTTTCAAGACTTTATGGTTTCTGCCTGCTATCGATTGGGGAGCGCTGTTTGTTGTTTCCTTTTTTTTTTTTTTTTTGTTCAGTAAGTGGTGAGGAGGGAGGGGGAAGAACTTTTCCGTAAAAGATTTTCGAGCAAGATTTCCATGATAGGAAAGTTGGGCTCTTGAAGGAGTAAAGAGGGTTATTTGCATCGGCTTAGGGGTAACGATTTTTTTTCTTTGTTTTTTTTTGTTGGAATTTTATGTGTCATTTGCATAAGTTTAATGTAAAATCAATCATTTTCATTTCGAATTTTGAAGATTGAAGTTGAAGTGCCTCTTGATTTTTTTCCTTCCTTTTTGTAGGCTTGAAAGCGATTGACAAAGTCGCTGAAATTATTTGATCGGAACTATCAAGTTTGTGGGAGTCGATTATATTTCTTGACAGAAGTTCTACAGAACTGATTTTGATTAGAGTCAGTGTTTAATTTTCACATTATAAATAAACTGTTTTTTTACAAAGTTCAATTTCTATTAATTTGCCATTGGATTTATTTTTAAATTTTCGAATTAACTACCTTTATCTGTTTTGCGCAAACAAGTCATGTTTGACGTACATAACATTTTTCAAAAGAAACATTTTACATAATGTCAAAAACACAAAAGTAGGGACCTGACGTACTCTCTAACTTTGACATAAGCAGAATATTCTTACCACGAAAAAGTAATTTCCTGCAATTTGATGTCATAAATCATGATGAAAATTTTAACTAGAAATAAGTACCAAAAACCTTCATTTTATGGTTCCCAACTGAGATAGAAAAAAAAAAAAAACTAACTATTTTTCTATGTTCTTTTCTAAAACATAAATGTCATGAAAAATGTTTTTCTATTTGTCTGCATGGTTTTTAAATAAATGAACGTCATATTTCCACACAAGTACATATACATTTTTCTGTGCTAGAAGCTCAGTTTTCCTATTTTGTGGCCTCCTAAGGTCCGAATGGAAATGTACACTTACAAAAATTTCAAAATATTAACTTACATTAAGTATAAATGGTCTTTAAAGTAAACTGTTCCTAATTGGACAGATGAAAGTAAGATTGACAGAAGTAAACGTCATTGTTAAAATGCAAAAAGAACAGTACTTTACATCACTAGGCGAGTACGCTCTGAGCAGGATTTTATCAGAGCACTCCGATTTATTTATGAAAAACACTGGAGCAATGAACTGTCAAAAACCGCCTGTATGTATCATATAACATGAAAAACAGTGAAGTTATTTGATCTCAGCTTTTAACTGTTCCATCCGTAACATGTGTTGGCTAAAATTTCTTTTAAGGAATCGATTTGACAGTTATAAAATGTACATACTTTGCAATTGATTCTAAGCCCCCCTTTTGCAGGAGAGTAAGACGAGAATTGTAATTTTGATCGAAATTTTGAATTTCTTGGTATAAAATCGCCTGAAAGACTAGAAGTTAAGTTCTGGATTTCTTCCTCCCGGGTTGACATTTGGAACGTCATACTTTATGGAAAATGTTAATTTTCTTGTGTATGCAATATTTTTCTCCGTGTAAGTCTTCGAAAAAGGATATTTTTAGAATTTTTATGACATGTACATTTAGTAGGCGTGTATTCAGAGTGTGAACTTGAAATGCGATAGAAAGTCCATGGAATTTATGCAAATAACTTTTTACAAAGGCAAAAATATGACAGTAATATATTATGAATGTAATGCCATCACTTCACGTTCAAGTTGTTGGCCAACACGGCCGCTCGCCGCCGAGCAGGGCGGGTATAAAAGGCAAAAATGTCAATTTATATACGAGTATATACTTTGTACATTAAACAGCTCTTTTGGGGTTTTTAAATTAACTGTTGAAAAAAGTGACACTTTGTACAGAGTTTCTATTGTTCGATGGCTTATAGTTTTGCATATTTTTGTAAATTTAAATTGGAGAGTTTATATTTTGAAAGATAAACAAATTATAGCAAAATACTACTGCACTTGTGTTAAAGTTATTTTTCATTCAATATCAGTAATGAGTTTTATTTGATGAATAAATTGGCTTGGAATTTTCAAATATGCACATATTTTCATAATGGAAAATTTATTGATTATGCTATGATAATAAATGCATTGAGTATGCTCAAGTATACGTTATGTACATATGTATATGTATTTATGTGTTGTGTATAGATAGAGAAAAACTAATTTCCTTTGAAAGAGACACTATAAGGGAAATATTATTGTAAATATTATGAGATGGTTATATGCAAATTAATATAAATATTTTCTTACAAGTGGCTTCTTATAAAATATATATGATTGAGTTTGAATCTGATTAATCAAAGATGGCATTAACACCGAATAATAACAAAAACATTTGCATATCTTGTTTTCATATTAGAACAAATATTTGGCCTACCAAATTGTCAATGTCAAAACATTCAATAAAAACAACATACGAGTATTTTCATATTACTCAACTTTGGAGGCCTTTTACTTCCAAGTTCAAATTTTTCTAGTCTTGAAACTTATTATTTTTTTTAAATACATGATAAAATAAAGGATTAGAAGAGATGGGCTCAAATTATAACCTTCACGAAACCTTGATTTAGTAATGTACATAAGTCATTACGATGATTAAATTAAACAGTATAAATCAATTTAACGTAATTTTAGCTTTTTTTTCGGGGAAAAATCAAAGATATAACTTATTCGAAAATACATACATACATATGTATGTACGTCGGAAAAAATTTCAAATACTATAGATAAATTCTTTTGTATTTAAATATAGTATCTATAATCAAATTTGTCCTGAGTGTAGAAGTTTACGACGATACAATTAGTAAAAGGACATCATTCAAATTCAACACCAATATCAAAAGAATTGACTGGCCATTGCTAACACTTTTATAATGAGTATTTTTGATCCTTTTTAAGTTTTAGGTTTTATTGTTGCATCATTTTATCAAGAGGATAGAACATAAGCTACGCGTCACTTGCTGCTTGAAGCCATTTCTTACGCTATAGGAGTTAAAATTTAAAAAATTTGAAATATTTGAATAGATAACAATTAGCTTGACGTGAAGATTTCAGACACCAAGTAACGAAGGTACAAATAGCATTTAATTAAAAATAAATCAAAAATAATAAAAGTGCGTATACGCCCAAGTGTACCATTGGTGTTCTCAAAATACATTTACTGCTCACTTTGTAGTTTATAAAGAAAAAATGAAAAAGAGATAAATTAGTAATATTAGCTATTAGATAAATAGATTTTTTTTTTGGATCATTATATTTAAGGACGTAATGCAAGCAAATGAAGATGATGGCAAAAATAAAAGAGAGTCTGGGTGCGACCCACACTGATAACTTCCCATTTTGTATTTATTGTACAAAAATGTCCATTTGATATTTATCAACATTTTATCATTTATTGACAAATGCATTATGTTAAAAATAAAATACATTTGAAGTCAATAGCATTGTTTATTGTGATGTTATTTAAGCTGAAAAATAATTTTTGACACTTTTCGGTAAATTTCAGTTTTGGTTTTTTATTTTTTGTAAAAAAGCTGCCAATTCGATATTATTTGTCAAAATACATAGTACCATATGTTCAAAATTCTTCTATGCAAAAAATAAAATAAATTTGAAGTTGAAATGATTGACTACTCTGGAAATTATTCAAGACAAGAAACTACTTTTGATATTTTTTGGTATGTTTTTGGTTAAGTTTTTTATTTTTTGTAAAACAACTGTCCATTCGATATTTGTTAAAATTATAGTATATACATATTAATAATTGTATTTTGTATAAACATAAATAAGTTTAAAGTCAATATCGGTGCTCATTCTCGAGATATTCAAGTCAAAAAACACTTTTGACCAACTTTTGGTAAAATTTTTTGTACTTTTTGTAAAAAACCTGTCAGTTGAATTTTTTTCAAACTTTTACCATATGTAAAAAACATCGTTTCACATAATAGAAAATAGTTTTGAAGATAATACCATTTTTCCTTCATTGTATATTTTTGCGCCAACATTTTTTTTTTAGTTTTTCATTTTTTTAAAAATAACTGTAAATTTAAAATATTCAAAATTTATATCAAATCTGTATCACATAAAAATGTATACAATAAAATGTATTTGAAGTCAATGGCACTATCCATTCTTGAGATATTTGCTATCAACCAAAATTTTCACTTTTTTTTAAGCTGCTATAGTGAAAAAACCGGAATATTATCTTTGATTTTTTTTTACATTGAATTTTGATGGTTAATGGCTTCAAACTTAACATTTGCTCGCCAAATCTGGTTTAATTTAAAGTCTAATACCTAAAATCAGTTTTTGAATTTTAGAAAATAATTCTTAAAATGCTTTAATCTTTTTCCACATGTGATAGTAGAAATTCCATTCCATTCAATTTAAGTCCAAAATATAAAGTCTCGAAATCTTTTGAATAATATCACCAAAAAATTCTCGGCTCGTAAAATACTGAACATTTAGAAATGAGAATAATTGATTCTAGTCAGTCTTTAATTTCCAAAGAATCAATTTGAGATAAAGATTTCAAACTTAACAAAGACTCTTTGCAAATCTATGTCGATTAATAATATGGGATCAAAGTTAAGAACCGATAGAAATCAAAATCTCACATTTCCGATTAATCAATATATTTCTTATTCATAACTATAAAGTGCTTCTGCAAGTTCTTCAATTAATTTAACTATCATTAATTTGCTCCTTTTTCCAATGAAAGAATTCCAAATCAAAAAGAGAATCACTATATTCAATTTTATATACCATAGTTATTTCACATTGCAATGACGACTTAAATCACAAATTGATTTACTTCACTTATCCTTTGTCACAATCTCTATAACATAGAATAAGGATAAAAATATCTTGACACAACTATTTTCCATTTCCTGCCATTACAAGTCACAAGTCACCAGCCACCACTCACAAACAAAAGAAAGATACAAAATAAGAAAATAATTCACTTCACAAACACTATACTTGTGTGTATCAAAAGGATTTTAATATTTGTGTTGACAGGAGCGGATTTGGTTTTTTTTTTTTTCATATAAAAAAAAACAACTTTGTAGTTCCAAATAAAAAATAGTTTTTGACAATTATGAAGGTTTGAGAAAATCAACGTAAGACTTGGGTCAAATTTTATAACGAAGATCAATCGCTTGGTAATCTTCGTTAAAACGTCAAAAAGGTTATCGAAAATGATACCTTGTCAATGTGAAAACAACTGTCACTTTAACTTGACTACAAGATCAGGGTATAGACTAAGAAAAAATGTGTCAAATGTTTCAAAATTTCTATTACGACAGTTTGAGGTACGATACTCGAAACGTGTCATATGCGGCCCTGTCTATAATTCCCTACATACACAACTCAAAGGCACTTTACTCCCTAAATCAAACAACTATAATATGCCTTTGGATAAGAATAGGATCAACAAGTTGAAAGGAATGAGACAAAAAGAGACGCCAACCTCTGCCCCACATTATTCCTCTTTTCATTTGGCAAAATGAAATGCGTTGACTCTGGGATTTAAATATTTTTTTCCTTTGACAGTCAATGTGAGATTCTCAATTTAGGAAGATGCCCTTCGTTTATATTCAGCCAGGATAATGAAAAGAAAAAAAATGAATGAAATGTTGTTGCTGCTGTTGTTGGTGTTGTCGTCTGTTTATAAGAGTATTATTTTGTATGTATGTATATTTTTACCCTACTTGATATTCCTATTCTCAAAAAGTAAACACTTTGAAATGCGCCCAGCAAAGAGTATTGAATAAGCATATTTAAATTTTTCTCAAAGAATTTATTTATTTCTATCCCTTTTCTAAAATATATACATACATATATACGCACATTATTATGTACATACGAGTATGTGAATATAAATTGTATGTTTATAGGTAAAGATACATCTAAAACTGGAATCAATGCACTGGATATAAAGATGGACACATTTTCATGAGTTGCTGTTTTTTTTTTTGTTTTTTTTTTTGTTTTTTTTTTTTGTAGAACAGTTTGATGTCTCCTTCGGGATATGAAAACCATCAGTGAAGGAGACGTTTTGAATCTGCAAGGATATCACGATGGAGAAAATACGAACTTCGAGAGGATTTATTTGCTTGGATTATTCTATTCATGCGCTGACGAAATTACTTCTTTTTCAGTTTTTTTTTTTTCTTCATTTTTATGATAAAAGGTCCTTTTTACTTTGTTTGCCATGTATTGAATATCCAATCCATTACATTTTGGCACGAAAAAAAAAAACAACAACAACAAAACAACAACCAGAACAAAATATTGACATTCATGTAAATATTGAAATATCAGGTAAATTAAACATTAAGATATTCAGCAAGGTGCTCTAGGATATCTACTTTTCAAGCAATCAATCTAGAATCCTAGACAGAAATTTGAAAAAAAGAAAAATAATACAGATTCCAGAATTTATGATGAGGATATTATTTCAAGTTTTATTTACATAAATAAATGATAAAATGAATAATGTAAATATGGACTTGACCTGTAATTTACCTGAATTTTTTTTACTTGCGAATTTTTTTTTGCATTGAGAACTAGTGTCGTGATTTATGGTTTATTTTTAAAGACCTGGTTTTTCAGAAAAGTCCACATAAAGATGTGCAACTAGAGAAAATCTTAAAACCTCCGTGACTAATTCACGTTAACTTTTACTTAGATGACCATCATATTCGCTTAAAATTCTTGTGCAGAACTTTCTGTGAGGCACGTACGTCCATGATGTCCATATCGCTCATTTCAGGCCAATAGAAGTTAATATTCATTGACTTTTAGTATCCACTATTAAAGGTTATGGACTGGGCAACGACGGACGTTCTTAAGGAAATGCAGGCCAGCTCCAAAATCCACCAAAAACAGTGACTTTTTCGTGGTGCATTGGACGACCTTAGATCTCATCGGGGTTGACTCAAAAATTGGCGTCATCGGTAAAGACGATTTATTTAAGAAAACTAGAGTCAGTTTCCAACTGCTCCAGAGCTAGAATCCGTTAAGTCTTCATTGTCTATTATAGATTACCCTAGGATTCCAAGTCTAGCACTTATTAGCGGTGTTAACAAAACTGGAAGACCCTCTTTCAATCACCCCCGAATACAGATTCCTCTGATATGATTCTCAGCTTAAAGGAAGGAAGGAAATAGGCACTTTCCCATTACAAATTTCAGCAATTTTAAAGAAAAATTGGCTTTTCCTAAAAGTTAAATGCATACACATCTATTCTGAAGACGAATTGAATTCTAGGGACATTATTTCAAGCACTCAAAAAAAAAAAAAAAAAACGAACCCAACTGCTTCCTTGATGCCTCCCATTATACTTGGGACAGTCCCATGGTGCTCATATACATATGGGCTCCTCTCCTGGGACATACTTAAAATATTTATCATTTTTCCATAACCTCATGTGAATGGTATCCAGCATCAGGTAGATACGCCCCACATTAACTTAACAGGGAAAAATTGTTCCACACTGAGCGCCAAGAAGTGAAAATAAGAAAGGAAAAAAAAAAATTGCCAAAGGCGTCTGATGAGCCCAATTCATATACATAAATAAAAATACCCTTCTTATTTTTTTGACAAAAGCCACCCGAACATTTTCTTTTTTATCTACGTGTTGTATATCTGCATTAACAATTTTATAACAAAAAAGGGATCCTTAAAAAATGTAGGTAAGGTATAGGTAATTGAAAAGCAAAGCCTTAGGGACATAATGACATGGCTCTAACAAGAAGGCAACGACGACACACGACCGTAGACGATGAACAAAAAAGGAAATAACATAATTTTAACCGTTTTCAAATATGTATTTCCTTTATGAAAAAATTAAATAAATACCATTTAACAACAAAATCAAGTAGGTGTATTATATGAGGAAAAATAAATTACCCTCTGTCGAAAACGTGATTCATTTTTAAAAACTCACGTTGAAAATTTAACTAAAAAAAAAAAAACCTGTTCGTGCCATAAAAGTTCAATTGATTCCAGTCAACCAACACACAACAATTTAAAGAAGAAGCCAAAAAATACCACTTAACAACAAGATTTGAACCAAAATCGATTTCAAAAATAAAATTATTGTTATTTTCAACTTAATGACTTTTTATTTGCATTCGAAATGTACACAAATACATATAAAAAAAAACTCATACCACAAAAGTTTAATCTCCATTTGAATGGGCATCGGAGTAAACCAAGTAAACCAACCTTGGAGGCGTTTATTTTGATGGGAATTTATTTTTCTTTTGTATCGAAAGAAGTCGTGTGAAATTGCCTGCATACTTGGGGTATTTTTAAAGAGCAAAGGTGTCCCTGTTTTCCCCCCCCCCCCCCCCCTCTAAGCTGCTAAGGGTGAATATCAACATGCCCCAAACATCAAACACTGGCAGATTTTATTGTGAACCATTCTTGGAAGTTTTTGTAAATACTTTCTGAACCTCGATGTCATATAAGAGTTCAAAAATTTAACACAAGCGTGAAAAGAAAAATTGATTTCTTTTTTTTTTTTTTATTTTAAGGTTCCAAAAATGTTTCCACATTCGAAAAGTATCTAGAGCTAGATAAGCGTTTCAGGGATTGCCATTGCCACACGACACATTAAGATGAAGTATTAAAAACTTACAAATTAAATTTTGAACTCTAAGATCTTACACCGACTACGTTCTTTATGGTACTCGTGTTTGTCTGAATTCCATGTGAAGGTATCTACTATGTGTTGTTTTACGAAGTCCAAGTTCTTTGGGAGTTTACAAATTAAATTCCAAAAACCATTCGTGTTAAATTTAGTAAAATTGAGTTTAAGTTTGTTTTGTGGATAAAAAGCTTTTTTTCACTTTTTGTCATAAGAACTTTGTCTTTAACTTACTTAAGATAGTTTTTGTTCCCTAAAAAAAAAATGAGCTTGGACTTTTGTGGTGAGATTACTGTTACTTACATTTTAAATTTTATTTTGTTTTTGTTCGATTTGAGTTCTGGTAAATTAGTTTTAGGTGTGTATTTCTGTCCAATGATAGTTTTTTTTGTTTCGAAAATTAAACATTTCCAAAGAAATTGGTCTCATTTTAATCGTTACTTAAACTATGAAAAACTAAGTGTAATCTAATCGTGGTTTTTATTTTAAATTCAACTTTAAAATTGTAAAAGTTAAAAACTTAAAAAAAAAACAGATATCGTTAATCTTTTATGCTGTGGCAGTGAAACTTAATCCTTCTAATGTGATTGTTAAATGTCTTCCTAGAAACATTTTTGTCGTATATGTTTGTGTATAGTGTGTCTGTATACTTCCTAATGTATGTATGTATGTATTTGTCGATAGTTTAACGTTTAGAGTTTCAAAAGTAACCAATATCAATATCATTTATTATTTACAGTATACACTATGCACGAGAAAGAGGATAGAGTTATAGATACAGAAAGGAGTAATGAAACAGATCCTTTGGAGAAACAAGGTGTAAGTATTGACACACTAAGTGGCAATACACTTAAAAATAATATTTAAAAAAATAGAAAAAAAAGAATATACTAATGCACTTTAAAACCTTTGATAAATGTCAAGTCTTGCATTTGCATTGCTGCTAAGTATTTCTCTCAGGAAATTGGTTAAAATTTCAAAGGTAATCAACGAAAGTGATACATAAAATGGCAACATGGGAATTCCATCTATGTACATACATTGTGTATGTATTTATGTATATGTATTGTATGTACACACATACAGTTGAATTTAATTACATTGGATTTAAGCATAGTACTTTCCTTTAACATTGTAGTAAATTTAAAATCACAAAATGGCAGCTTTGTGTCACTTTGACATTTTTAAATGGCGGAAAAGATTTATTTATGAACTGTTTAAGGGCGTGTTCAGAGGATGTTCGATAAATTAATCTCAGGTTGTTTAAAGTCTAAGATAAAGTTTGTTAAAAATATTTGCTAATGACAATTCTAGATTAACATTATTTGTGAAGAAGACCGACCTACTTAAAATAAACGTCAAGAAGACACGAAGGATATTTAAGCTTTGTTTTTAAGGTAATCATTGTGTCTAGTTGGTTGAAAGTTCATTTGTCACCTTGGAAGACACCATGTGACTTAGACTTCTTAAATATTTATTTTGTGCATTTTGTATTTATCAATGTGTCAATGGGAATGTCAAATTGAAATCCTGCAAAATTAAAAAGTCACTACGAACTTTGATGAAACTGAAAATTCTTCTTTCATTTTTTTTTGTACTTGTATAAATTTTGATATGGCTCCATATCAACAATACCAGGTCATCAATAAGCCGTCTAAACCTTGATTTACACTGCGTTCCATTGTCTTTTCGTCAAACGTTAACTATTTATCAAATGTCTCCTATAACCTTTGAAAAATAACCTGGAATAACTTATCCCGTCGTCGTCGTTGTCGTCGTCGGTGGCGTCAGCAAAAAAAATACCAAACCAAAAAAGGGAAGAAAAATTAATCAATCGACAAAAACGAAGACGAAATCGAAAGAGACATTTATGTGTGGTATAATATGTCCTCGCAATGGCATAAGTAAATAAACTAAAAATAACAACCTGCAATCTGGTTCGGATCAGAATTACGAAGACGAAACCCTATTGATTTATGTTTTGGCTAGAATTGAAACCTTCAATATTTCATTTGGATAAATCAGAAAAAAAAATGATACAAAATTCAACACATGAATCGGATAGACATCGGCAGACGCAAGTTGAGGACAACGAACTAAAGTCATGTCCTCCATAAATGACGTGTAGGAGTCCTACCATATCTGATGATAGAAAAGATATCAGATACATCGTAGATTTAGGTAAGGTGTATCTTTTATCTTATTCAGTGGTTCGAAAATGATGTGTTTCATAAACAAGATGAAACCCAAAAGTTTGTTTCGTGCCGACATCGATAGGACTTTTGGTGCGGGCGCGCGGTGCGGGACGCTGGCTGAAGGAATATTACATTGACAACCTCGCAACGAATTAGTCAAGTGTAGATGAGATGATGACAACCAGGACGATGCGATATCTTGATTTCGGAGGCGTTTCCCTGGAGCTGTTTTTTTTTCTCTCTTCTCTCTTTAAATACAATACAAAATAAAATAAAAGGAGTTATGGGAAAAAGTTCTCGCAATAAGCTCCAATTAAAGGGACTTATGCAATATCTGTGGGCAGACTTTAATGATGATGATGTTGATTATTACAAACAAATTATTATTTTTTTTCCTGGTTGTTGTTTAAAATCCTTTTTAAAGTCCTTATTGAGGTTGAGGTCATTTCCATTCAACCTTATAAGGTTAAGTAGTGCTTTGTTTTGTTGTTCGTTTTTTTTTTCTGTTTTAGTTTTTGTTTTGAAAACTTTTTCTATTATTTTCTATTATTTCATTCATTCGAAACGTAAACTCGACATAGTTCGGACATTATTTCATATTATTTTTTTTTTATTTTTTTTTAAATAAAACTACCACGGGACAAAAACAAAAATGTCCTGCAACAAAAACTGCAGAAAGTTTTTCTCATAAAAGTTTGTCGTATATTTCATGCAATGCTTTCTGTTGTGGACATCAAATCAACTTGAAAACTTTGAAAATTCCAAATACTCGTATACATATACAATACATATGTATATATGTACATATATGTAAATAGATGCAAACCATACCTTGTAACGTCAATTAAGGACGATTGTTTTTTAACCAGAAGAGATTTAAATTTTGTGTGTATGTGTTTTTTATTCTTTCAAAGGAGTGATTTTTGTTGTATACATATGTCAGTCAGTGGCAATGGCTGACAGGAGCATTCATATTCACATAAAATTATATTACCTTAGCTTCGAAAATCAGAAAATGTCTTAAAGTCAGTAAAAAATCAGTCAGTAGATATTTTTAAGTAGATATTCAAAAATGTGTTCAGTATTATTCTTCATGAAGACATTCTTTCCAATGATCATCAAAGTGTCAAGTAAGTTTTGGGATTTTCATCATATTTTATACTAGCCGGCTTGACAGACATTATTTTTACAAAACTTCAACTAAAAAGTTGAATAAACATTGAATTTAAAAATAAAATAAAAGTGCGTATACGCCCAGAGTACCATTTTGGAGTTCTAGGGAGAACGCCACCACCGCATATTTTTTGGATTTTGAAAAACTCTTGACAGCGAATTCCTTAGGGCAGGTCATGAGATGGAACTCAACGAGAATTTTGTTGTGTCGGTATTGCATCGGTCTCTGTTTTTTTTGTGCAGTTTAATTTCAAGAAATGTCGTACACCGGAATATCAAATTTCAAGTTTTTTGCTAAAGATTTTTATGTTTTTAATAAAATGTTACTATTTCCCATCATTTCTTACCCTTACATCAGTTTTTTTTTAATTTACATTTTAAAATTGTTTTAAATATTAAACTTGTAATACATAGTTAATTAAATAATTATGACTATGGTACGATTGGTGCACTATGGCGTATACGCAATTTTTCTTATATACCTTAGTCATATATTTTAGTAGTAGAAAATTCACTTTTCACATAATCTGTAGATTCATAAGCATAAGATTCTATAGAATTTAAACGATGAATGGATGGAATAAAAGATTGAGACATTCAGGGCTTATACAGGAAAGTTTTAAGCGTCTTGGCAATGTCGGCAAAACCCAGATGTGCTAATGCTAAGCACATAATTTTACCTCATTAAAAAGGGCTGCTTGTAACTATATTCAAACATACATATTCATAAGATAATGTGTGGGTAAGATTAAAATACAGTGAATAATGAAATATATGAACTGATGCACAGAAGACCCTTTTTATACTTAGAAACCCCGAAAGCACTATAAGACAGAGAGTAGTTCTATGTTATTATTTTAAATTAACCATCTATGGTAAGACTAATAAAGTCCTTGCCGTATCCTTTGTAAGTACGAGTGTATTAAATCTTTAAAATCCCTCTTTACCTCTGAGTCAAAATCAATACTTAAGGACATTTTTTGAGGTACACATTTATTTGTACGTATAGCTACAGACATACCAAAATTTGGAATTTTGTCTCCCATCCACAAATATCGATTGATTTGTAAGCCTTAAGAAATATATAAAAATCCCATCTTAACACATTACCTCCAGACACATTGAAAGTTCAAAAACCTAAGGGCTGTACACTGTACACTGAACAGGTACACGTTACAAGTGTATGGATCCTTTGAAGAGGAAGAGGACTACAAAATGAATTAGTAATTTATTTCTGTGAATCAAATTTGATTGAGAAGGTAATAAATTTGAATATATTGGTTGGTTAAGGAAGGAGCAAGGAAAGCATTAGTTCATATTTTTTTTTTTTTAGGTGGTGTTTACATTGGCTTCTTTCTAAGGTGACTCATTCTGTAGTCCCATCATTTTGACTCGTTCTCATTTGGTAGTTGAAAAGAGATATTCGAGTGAGGAATACAAGTTTCAAACTTGAGGAGAGAGAAAGAGAGATAAAATAATAAAAAGTCAATTATGAGTCGCCTTAAATGAATTCAATGTGAACACTGTTTAATGAGTTACTGTCAACAAGTGACACTAATAGCAGCTGTCATCAATACATGTTTGACATATGTCCTTCGATTTTTATGTCACATAAATTCATTACTCAAAGGTTTTGGTCACATGTTCCCCAACTACTTAGCCAGTTCCACCGCCCGGCCCACCCTCAATTTTTTATACATTCGTAGATGCGGGCTAATTTTTGTGACACAAAACATTTTAATAGAAGACATCGATTATTATACATCGAGACTAACATTGATTATCTTTCGAATCAATAAGTTACTCCATGTTGAGACATCCCTTAGGAAAGAAAACAAACAACAACAAATAACAAAAACACATTAATATCCTTTTCCACTTTGATAACACAAAATCAAGGACGAGTGGGTATTTCTGTAAGTGGATGAAAAAGGATAACAAAACGCAAGTCAGACTTTAATCTCGCTCAAACTGTTTTGTTTTATTTGGTTTTCCATGAAATATCGCCTCTGCCATCAACAGCAAGCCGAGGCGTTGATACCCACTGTTGCTTTTTGTTGTAGTTGTTTTTTTTCCAACTCATTTATTGGGGGTTTGTGCGGTGTATCTGTATATCCTTTGTGTTGTTTTTAATATCTGATTCTTAAGCTCATTATAAAAAGGGCGGAAGTCCAGTGAAGCATCATAGAATTTATCATTCCATTCTTTTTTCGTTTTGTTAACCCTCAGGAAAAACACTGGCTTGTACTAAGACATACTCGTAGGACAAAGTCCTTTCTCTGGTAAATGCGATTTTCCGATCAGTTGCACAATCTTGGCTTTCATGGTGTCCTTACAAGTGGTGTCTTCCAGCTACGAACTACGACGATGATGGCAAAAACTACGAGACATTACAAAGAGTTATTACCAATGATGAATTCAAGCGGTCCGGTCCGGACCGGTAGGGGGTTTCCCTTTGTCCTTCATCCAACAGCTTTACTTCTCGTATTGCTCCTTGATACTAGTAATGAGGAGTAGACAAAAAAAAAAAAACAAGGATATTTCTATCTGCCATCAACTTCAGACTAAAGAATTTAAGGGGGGGGGGGGAAGGAAGACGAAGGCTGGCGAAAGACGAAGCGAAAGTAAGTAGCTACTTGGAAATGGAAATTGTAAATATGTTCAGCAGAGATGAGCGGGAAATTGTAGGACTTAATATTTCAATTTCTGAAGAAGGAAAAAACCAAGCAAAAAAATAAAAAATGAAACATCATACTACACCTGTAGTGCTTTTTTATAATAACAAAAAAAAAAAAACGCCTAGAACTATTTTCCTGCATAGGGACGAGGGACGAGAACGGGAATGGATGGTTAGTTATGGTTATGGCTTTGAAATGCTTCGTGTTTGAACTCTTGTAAGAAGGTTCCTTTGAATTTTAAATAGGAAAATAAGAACTCTCAAGTATACATTTTTCGGGAAATGGAAACTGATAATGTTTGCATGTCTGTTTAAGAGCTTTGTAAAAAGGTCTTGGCAGTGCTCTAGCACTTCAGCTTAGGGTGCTTCGAATGTAATTTAAGATGTAAACGTACTTATGTTTAGCGTAGGTACTTTATTTTACTTTTAATTTACTTAAAATGGTTACTTAGTTTTTTTTGAATTTAAAAACTAGTTCTATGTACTTTCTCTGTGTCTTAGTTAGAGTCAGTAGTCTTTTGTGAATGCAATCATTTAGATTCTTTAATTGATCTTAACTTAAGTATTGCATTCACTGAATACAAGCAAAAAGATTGCAATCATTTTCCACAAATCCTTTACATCATCATTTGCAATTAAACAAGAGAATAAAAAAAAACGGAAACTTTGGAAAATTACGATACAAAAACATCAAATATATGCCAAGTTTTTTTAAGTTCCAAAAGGAAGTTCTATCGAAGAATCTTTTTTTACAAATCACTATCATTTTAAAATCGATTCTTGGCCATTAAATTTAATTCCATCATCGACAAAATATACCCACAAATAATCCTTTTTTAGAACTCCTAAATGACATAAATACTTTCGTTTGTAAGTACATACATATGTATATTGAAATCCATGAAGTAATTTAAATAATAATTTAAAATTCATATGGGTTCGGATTTGCATAAACGGATATCGAAGCAAATATAAATTATGGCGCACCAGAAGTAGGAAATTAATTTCCGGTCCAATTTTTACTGCACTAATCCAAACGAACGCTTGTAACACATCATAACCATCAAAACTGTGAAGGGTTTGGCAAGGAATTAAAATATTTACATATACATGTGAACATTTGTGGACGTATGTAGGAATGTAAATATTGGCATACGATAAATTAATAGGAGATTCAATTCAAATCGTAAAAAAATCTCTTGCAGTATTCAGGAATAGGGAATAAATTTCAAACTCAATGATTTTTTTTGGAGAATGCATGCAAAAATAGCCAAGCTAAGATTTTTGTTTTAATTTTGGGAAATGCAATTTTCTGCAGAAAAGCCTGTTTGACTCTTAGTCTCCTTGTCTTCTTGTCTTCTAGTCTTCTAGTCTTTTAGTCTTCTAGTCTTCTAGTCTTCTAGTCTTCTAGTCTTCTAGTCTTCTAGTCTTCTAGTCTTCTAGTCTTCTAGTCTTCTAGTCTTCTGGTCTTCTAGTCTTCTAGTCTTCTAGTCTTCTAGTCTCCTAATCTTCTAGTCTTCTAGTCTTCCAGTCTTCTAGTCTTCTAGTCTTCTAGTCTTCTAGTCTTCTAGTCTTCTAGTCTTCTAGTCTTCTAGTCTTCTAGTCTTCTAGTCTTCTAGTCTTCTAGTCTTCTAGTCTTCTAGTCTTCTAGTCTTCTAGTCTTCTAGTCTTCTAGTCTTCTAGTCTTCTAGTCTTCTAGTCTTCTAGTCTTCTAGTCTTCTAGTCTTCAAAATGCAAACATATAATTTCAGTAAACATCATTCTAATCACATTGATCCTTTTCTTCGTCCTTCGTATTAAAACGATTCCTATATTTTTTCAGAAGCAGTAGTAAAAGTAATCGATTAAATTATTGCTTTCATGATGACAACAGCAAAATGTAGGGATTCTTTAATTTGATTTTGTGTACAATGCCACTTGCCACATCCAATCATGGCCTTCAACAAACATGATGTAAGCAAATAACAATTAGAACTTTACCAACAGTATTAGGTTTACATTCAAGAGCAACAGCAAAATCCTTCTCCAATACCATTTCCGAAGTATACTAGTTTGTAGGTGAAGAACTCAAAGAATTCTCACCTATTACCTTCCGTCCAAAACTCCGCTCACCCCTGGCTTGCCTGGAAATATAGTATTCACTTCTTGTTCATAAAAACACTTTTCCTGATGATGGCCTGGCCTGGCCTGCCTTGGCCATGGAACCACTCGTACACATAAAGTACATGCGAAATCCACTGCATCTCATGAGGGCTTTCAATTTAATTAATCCAGACTATTGGTAAAACTGTTTTAGAATTCTCGTGGTAGTTTGCCGGAGTTCCTGTTCCGGCAGTTTAATTAAGTAGAAGCCACTTACACAATGGCACTTTTCTATAACGTCATTGGCACCAAACTATAGCAAATATACAATTCGATCCTGCTGTTGGGACTTCATAGGATACATATTCCACATATAGATACATATATGAATGTAACAAGGATTTTATGTGGAGAACTTAAAGCTGAAGGGATGCTCCTGGACACTCGAGTATGCAAGCCATGCTGAATAATTCTATTGAACCGACAAAGACTCATCGCAACACTATCAATTACTGTTTGCACAAACTTTAAACCTGTGCTGTGCGTGCAGCAACAAATGACAGTGACAATGACAGCAACAGCAACGCAACGGCAACTGGGAACGTGCATTCGTGAACTTGAACAATAAAACTTAAATTGCAACAGTATATGTACGTATTATGTGCTCTTATCATTGTCGTCCTCTTAAGGACCTGTGTAGTACGACTATATGAGTGTGAGAGTATCTATGAGTATCTATGTATGTAACTCGTGATGGGGCAGGGCAAGGGTGGATTAAGTGCAAATTTCACACAATAAGTGCATGATTTAGTCGACGATGATGATGGTGATGGTGATGATGATGATGATGTGAGTCTGGGCAAGGAAGAGGAAATAATAAGGACGAAGGCGGCGCGCGGCGTCGAATGTCGGAAATGTATAGTTAAGCGGTTAATTTTATTTAAGATCATGACATTTCAACTAAAGGTGAATATTTAACAATTTCAATTGAATGACAATGGGTATTTTCTTGGATTTAAATTTGAATTCCGAATGTTTGTCAGGAAAAAGACTGCCAGGGGGAGAAGTCTTTGTTAAAGGGTAGAAGAATTTATTGAGGTGCGACAAGAGTCAAACAAAAGAAAGGACATTCAAGGAAAGGAAGTCGGTCTGTATTCTGATTTAATAAGTCGTACAAGTCGTACAAATTGTGCTTTTCTCACTATTTTATAAAATTTGGTCGAAGAATTGAAGTATGTCAACTAATTGACGTCAAATTCCGTACATCAAGTATTGAGAAGGCTAAAGTATCATTCAAAGGATGATGAATTTGAGTCGTGACTAAGAATATGAATTTTAACTTTGATTCAATAAGTTTTCGAGAAAGAAATGAAGACGGTAAAATATCCTTTAAAACTGGTACATACATATGTGTATATGCTTTTCAAAATATTTAGAACTTTTCATAATTATTTGCCGAAATTTGAACTACAAATTTTTCTATACCGAAGTATTGAAAATCTGAATTTTAAAAGAAGAGTCAGTTGGCTCAGTTAGAATGTTAAACGTTTATCGTTTTTTAGTCCTGAAACCACACAACATAATTTGCCCTAGCAATATATCATTTCGCATTGAAAAATTCTCCGATATTATTTGATTCGGTGAATTTTTGCTTCGATATATTCTTCCGAATGTGTGGAATTTTTCTCCGAAGCATTGGTAAATTATTATTCTTTCCAATAAGATACTTAAAACTCCGTTAAGGCAGAATATTCATTAGAAATATTTTTCGAGTTTCTTAGGGCAAAATTTTGGTTCTGAAGCTTTTCTTTTTCCACGAAAATCAGAAATTTGAGAAATAAAATTTCGGAATAAAAATTTTGAAAAGCAAAACTTTGACTCTATCAAAATCTTGACAAAAGCTGAGTTTTACAACAGGCGTTCAGAATTAGCTTTTTATGATGATTTCAAAAGAATAAGTAATATCCGGTTTTAACTTCTCAAACTCTTGTAGACCTCTAAATCAAGCTCCAAAAATAAATTTTAAAACCTGGTAGAATTTTGGCTCGGATAAGGACGTAAAATAGTTGCTTGAACTTATTAAGAAAATATTCACTGTCATTAACAATTAAATTCAAAAATTTTATCTTTCAATGGAGATCTTTGGTAGCAAGAAGAAAGTGCTTTCCGAAACGACACCCAAAAATACCGTGGCACAAATTAAATACCAATTAAGATAAAATCCCCAAAACTTTTCTCTATATTGGTAAGAAGCACCAGTAGGTAATTCTTTATAAATATGGAAAAGCGTTATTTTCTAATTTTTCAATAACAATTGTGCTTAGCCTTAAAATATTTAATTTCTAAGCCTGATCCTTTTTAAATATTAAAATTGTGGAAAAAATATTATAAACATGAATATAGAAATACAGAAACCACTAGACTTTTAAAAACTAAAATCAGGTTTATAATCTGGAAACTGCTGATGGGTTAAATTATAAAAAAAAAACATGGAGTGTCATACATTTTGCTATCGCTGACTGTTCCAATCGCAGATGGCTCCACTTTCCCCAAAGCTCTATTTTTCATTTACATAATTTTAATTAACGAGTTTTTGTTACTATGACATTTTATAATATTTGCAAAAACTAACGCAATATATAAATTAAAAATGAACGTTCAAATTAAGCTACTCCCATTTTGAAAGCTGAAAATATAACCAATGTTTGTATTTTAAAATTTTGTTAAAAACTCTCAACGAGCTGCGAATATATACGAGTATCCCAAAAAGTCAGGAAGCATCCACTCATAAATCTGAACGAGCTCGTTCTCTCTCATTGTCATCCTAAAAAATTCACAAAAAATAAATAAACAAATTATGCCTGTCCCATTGTCCTTGCTAATGCTCTACAACACTACCACTACTATAGGTACAAGGTACTACTAAAAACCCATTTAATTAGAATATTTTATTTTGGACAGGAAACGCTCCTACGACAACGGCGACGTACAACAACGGTACAAGTACCTCCTAGGTCCACTCGATTGAATGGAAATATGTAAGTGTGTGTATATGATGGGTTTGGGCGGCCGCCCGGCCGGGCTCCTGGTTGGCAAACAAAGTGGTTAACAAATGAAACTTTATGAGTGTGTCATGTCATCAAACCTCAAAGTACACAAGACCCTCTATACACTGGATTTGTTGTTGTATTGCTGGTGATATCCTTTGGCTGACCATGTTGGCTAAATATTTATAAACGCAATAATATTATCACAAGGCAAAAGCGGTCATTGTTTGCCGCATGCCGTACATATTGTTGTTTGTTGTGCGTGCGTGCGTTGTCGTGCGTTGTCATCCTCGCCGTTATATCGTCGTCGTCGTCCTTATTCTCTTCCTCGTGCGTCGTGTCATGTCGTTGTCGGTGGTCGTTTTCAGGTCCAAAAATGGTTTTTGCCCGAATTCTCGTGTAATATTGTTTGACAAAGGTGATTTTGGTTGTTTACTTGGGATTCTTTTATGATTATTATTATAAATCTAGGGTTAAATTGAGTTGTACACATAATACAAGCCTTTTTTAATGAACTTTATGTTTTAATAAAACATGTTTGTTTGGAAGATAGGTCACATCAACATCAGGTGGTGTATATAGACGTAATATGATTAAATTTTCGATATTGGTAATGCTATTGACTTGTGGCGTTAAATCATATTCATAACTTTCGACGATAAACTGGGGTCATTTTTATTAAAGGATCAATTTTGGGGGGGTATAACGGATGGCAGTATTTTATGAGAGGTTATGTCGAGTTAGGTTCTTTAGCGTTACACCTTTTTTTAGTCATTCACTTTAAGTTCTTTCTGTTCAATAAGTTAATAGCAGACATTTAAAAGTTACTGAGATCCAGCACCTTCTAAATCCCAAAAACCGCAATTAATTTTTGGCAGCCAAAGCAAATAACTGACTAAATGATTCTTAAAATTGAAGCTGTCACTAGAGAAGAGCAAAAAATCAAGAACAACGGTTTTAAACAATATTAGCAGTTCAGAACATCAGTTCAATTTTGATGTTTCGTTAAATGCTGATTTTCAAAATACTATGTGACATTTGGGCGTTATACGTATGACAAAATAACCTACTTGTCAAACCCTGAACTTTTAATTTCCACTCAATCTGTCAAAAATCACACTTCCAAAGCTGAATATCGACTATAAAATTGGTAAATCAAACTAACGTTACATATTATGTATTTAAAATTGACAATGCTTTAAATTTCCGTGAATCAATAAAGCCATAAAATTGATTTTACCTTACCTATAACAAATAACCAGCAAAATAGTTCCACAAATTTATGTATGTGCTGTCGCACACATAACGTATACGATACGAGTAAGGGAAGTTAAACAAATTTAGCGTCCTGCTATTAAATTACTTCCTTCAAAGTTTTCCGAAAGTTTTTCATAATACCATTATTTAATCATGAAATAAAATTCGATTAAATTTTGTTGACATAACTTTTGACGTTGATCAAAATACATATGTGTCATCTTTCGACAATGACGAAACAACTTCAATGGAAATGTCATCTAAATAAACATCTAAACACATGTATGTATACTGTATATCTTTGTATGTGTATGTGTATAGACTTTTCACGTGCGTGGGAGCATTTCGAAGACAGGTCTTGCAGCTGATTTTGAATTATATGATAGACACTCTAGCTATTAGAATCATCCAGCCAAATAACTTGGGAAGGGGAGGGGGATTCTATACTGTTATATAAAGAAATAGGTATTCGTTATATTTTCCACATTTTATTTTCTTTTTATTTCGCATGAATACTAAGTGTTTGTATTTCAAGATATTAAATTGCGAAACCTTTCAGAAGTTTCTTCATTTCTATGTACTCGTATAACGTTGCCATAGTTGCATTGCATCCCCCGCCGCCGCCGCCGCCATCCATTGGCTGTAAGGACGTATAGCATCCTTAGAGACTTTAAGTATAGTTTAAGTTTTGGAGAAGGTATTTTGACAGGATGGTGGCTTTAAATTGTGTTGTCCTTGTGGAAATGTTGTCCTGACGCGATTCGATGCGGATGTAAAGCAAAACAAAAAACCGCATCGCATAGCTTGAGAGGTTAAATCCGAGCGAGCTGCGGTTTAGGTAAAGATTATTTTCCCTTAAGTAGCTCATGATGGTGAAGTGTGCTTCCTTTTCCCGCATCCCAAAAGATATCTACATAGTATAGGTGTATGTATGCATGTATAATTTCAAAACTAATGGAGTTTTGATGCTTTTGAAATTTTAATTATTTAAGGAAAATTTACGAAGGTACGAGTACCTACCTTAGTACATCTAATGGAAAAAGATAAAGATTAAACATTATCTTTATTAATTTGAAATCTTATACTTCAAAGTTAAGATGCACTTTATAACCCTACTAATCCCAATGCATTCCCTTGGATAAAATATAATTGGACTAGAATTTTTCGTTTTTGAAATAATGAGTTTGAAAATTTTAATGAGACTGACGAGGGCCGACAATTGTTATCGACTTTCGAAAGAACGAAATTCTTAAGTTTTCGTAAAAACAGAAACGTCTTGTGTTTGCAATTAAACATTCATTTTTTCACGTCACTCTAAACGTCAAAACAAACATTTTCAGAAACTGTCATTTGAATTATGCGTAGGTAGACCTTTTTGATCCCTGGTATTGAAAAAAATCATTTTTTCCTGAAATTAATTCTATTATTGGAAATTTTACATAACCAAATTTGTTGTAGAAAATTCTTTATTACATTCTGGTTCTGGATGAGCTATTTTTCCAAAGAAATAGATGTTTTACCAATAAAAATTAGCACACTCTTAGAATTTTGCTAGAGCATACACAGAGGTATTCGTCATTTTTTATTTGGAACTGGTCCTAAATGACTACCCTGAGGAACCCTTGTTTTGGGAAAAACAAATTGAATTTCTGACTTTTTTAGAGTATTTTTAATCCATCGAAGTCAAAGCATTTTCCAATGAAATTTTTCAATTTAATAATTCACATTGTCATCGTCATGTGAGTAGTCTTAATTTCTTTCTAAGTATTAAGATACAATTTAAAAAAGAAACCTTTAACTCTTTTATCTTATTTAAGACAAAGACCGTAGAAAAGAGAGATGACATAAATTTCACCGTTTGGCATCACTGATTGTTGTAGTGGTGGCTGCGGAAAGGATGCCAAACAAACAACTGACAATTACTAAGAATCAGTGCTGCCAAATCTAAAACCCTGACGGAAGCATTCAGAACTTAAATATACTTTATACCAAGAATTTATTAATGAAATAAAAACAAATAGTTATTAATCTTTTGGCAAATAAATCATTTTATTTCTCAACACTGTTTACAATAAATTTTTTTTTTCTGTTCATAGGTACACTTATTATGGTAAATACATTTTACTTCATTTTATTATAATCTCATGAGTAAATATAATAAATAATGAAAACTCAAGAAATCACTGACTTCTGTCAGTGTCATAAAGATTTTTGTGTTTCATAAATTTTTAATTTGTCCATGATTTTTAGTTTTCAAAGGTGAATAATTTTGTAAAATTAAATTACCGACACGGTATATAGAGAATGTATAGAAACAGATTCTTAGTTTTTTTATTATTTAAATAAAATAGATTATAGATTTAATTTACTATATAGATAAAAGTTTTCTACCTTGGGATTTGTACAGTCACATCATATTCATCACAATTTTTCCATTAACAATTATAATTAGTTAAATTTAATTTTTTTAATCTTTCCCATTTAACTAACAAAAACAAATTTATAAAACTCATGAGATGATAACCATTTTTGTTTTGTTTTGTAAATTATTATTATTTATTTATTGACATTTATTAGTTTAATTCTTTAAATTATATTTTCTATACATTGATGATTGATTACATTGTTCTTTATTTTTTTGCTTAATTTAAAACATTTATGTAGCGATTTATTTTTTAAGTTATTTTATTTTAAAATTTATACATTTAAATTTTAAAGTTTGTTTTTTTGTTTTCTTATTATTCAGTCGTATTGAGCTTTTACATCCCCTATTTAGTATTTTTTGTTAATTTATTTTTCATATTAATTTTTAATACTAATGAAAATGTTAAATTATAAAATATCAAATTTCTTTTAAGTTTTTTTGATATTTAAATTAGAAATTCATACAAAAAAATAAACACACATGCATATTTCTTGTTTTTCATTTTATGAACACAAAAATATGTTACATTTATAAAAATATTAAAAAAAAAAAAACAAGAAGCTCATACAAGTTTATGTAATTATGTAGATTGAAAAATATATGTATGTAGGAAGATTTAAGGGAAAAATGTTTCTTCAATAAATATAAATTAATAAAAACTGTTAACTATTTTTTCAAAAAATGCCATTTTTCCTTTATAACTGTCAATTTTTCTTAACTTTGTGCAAAGTCTTTGGAATTATTTTTTAAGTTTTGAAAAATATTTTCGAAGACGGAATAGAATAAATATACATATATAATTGTTTTTTTTTGTGTTGAATAATATTTAAGGTAGAATTTTAAACTTGAATGTGCAAATCTACATATTATTTCGGATTGTCATTTGGCATCCCTATCTACAATGTTAACATTTATCTACTTAACTATATATATATATATTTATAATAAGTTTAAACTATTTTTAAAAAATATTGTATTTTAAATTTAGAATCTAAAAATTCATAAAAACCATTTTATTTCGGTTTTGTTGTTGTTCTTGTTGTTGTTTATTTTTTTTAATTCTTTTTTCTATCATTTTATTGAAATTGAGTCACATTAATAAGAGAACAATAATAGATTCAAGTTCGATTGTCATATTTGTTTTTTTTTTTTGTTTAAGGTTTAAAGTTTATTTTAAGGAAATGAAAATAAAGGATCCTGAAGAAGGCATCTTAAAGATTACACCAAAGTTTTAGTTTTTCTTTTTTTTTATAAACATACATACTTTATCGAAAACGAGTTGACACAACAATTTTAAGTTTATTTTTAATTTGGAAAATACTATTGGTTTTATTTATTTTTTTAAATTTATTAATAATAAAATTGACAAGTTCAGTTGTTATTACATTTATTGTGAAATAACGTTTTTTTTTATTTCAACTTTTTTTTTTGTTATAACATATCTTGGTCGATTTGGGGATTTTCAATACTATTAATTAATTTTGATTTTCTTTTTTTTCGAATTTTATTTTGTTCTAAGGAAACCTATGGGAATTTTTCGACAAGGTTAACACACAAACCTAAACAACTCCATGAGTGCTAAGAAAATTAAAACAAAAACAACACCGTGATGTTTATTCAGACATTTATTGTTTTCTTTTTATTTTTGTTCTAAGTTCTAAGTTTTAAGTGATGTTAATAAGTTAAGTTAGATAAAATTATTTGACAAAATTTGAATTGCGACCAGCGCAATTCGACGCCTAGGTACCCGCCTAGGTTCTTTTTCTTTGCTTAGTAGTAGTGTTAGTAAATTTTTATTTTTGTTGACATGTAGTAATTCTTAAAGGCTACTTTAAATTTAATTATATATTTTAATTTTTTTAAATAGACTTTAAATGCGGCTATGGTAAATAAGGTTCCTTTTTTTAAGGTTAAGGTACAATTCATACGAATTCGAGTTGACTGCTAGGAATGTATATATTGTAGATACTTTTTGATGTTGTTGTTGTTTATTGTAGTTATTTTATTAATCTTTTTGCAATGATATTTATACAAGAATGATTAAATGATATGAATATCTTTTTAAATTTTATTTTTGTTTTTCGAAAACCATATTGACAACTAAATTAAAGAAAACAAACATGAACTCAAAGAAAGCTTCATAGAAAAGCACATTGTTGCATGTTTACCTAAGCTTGGAAGCAAAATCATCTTAATGAAAAAAAAAATTTTAATAAAATTTTAAGGCCATTTTCGAGAAACCATTATAATGTGTACGTATATTGAGGGTTGGTTTTTTTTCGATATTTTTAATAAAAATGTTATTTCTATTTATTTATGTTGTTTTGAAGAAATTAAATAACAATTTTGAAATTGTACCCATTAAAAATTTAGAAAGCACTTTATAGGCTTTATAAGCTGGCACACAGTGGGCCATTTACTTGAAGAGTCATAACAAAAAGTTGCCTTTATGAATTCAAATAAGGGATTGATTGTTTTAGGAAAAAAATTGTTGACAAGGAAAAACATTCCTCTCACTTTAATATTATTTATCGAGAATTAAAGGCTTACGTGGTTTATGCTGCCCTATATTAACGGTAATTTCGCTATAAGTTATAATAATAAAAAATATGATAATAAAACATTTTACTATTTATTATAAATAAAAATAATACTTTTAAATATTTTTATTTAAGTGTAAAAAAATTAATTTAAAAACTTAAACATTTTAAAAACTTTTAAGTAAAATTTGTTTTTATAATCCCTGGCCTAATATTTATTAATCAAATGGTTCAAAAATAAGAGGCACATTTATTGTAAGCAACTTCATCGCAATATTGATTGTGTTGAAAAATGGTCTACGAGTTTTTAAGTTGATAATATTTTTAATTTTAAAAATAATTCTTTTGCTATATCAAATGCTTTGTAGTTTTGAATTCAACCACTAAATTATTTAAGAAAATAAAAAATAATTTAAACTAAAATTTACTAAAAACCTTAAACCAAATTCCATTTCACAAAAAAGTCTACTCTTTATGGATTTGAGTTCGTTAAGGATTAAAAAAAAATTACAGCAAAATAAAAATAATATATTTTTTAATACAAAACTTATTAAAATTTAAAACAAAATTTTAACTAACAGTTTAAAAGCTATGAAGTGTTTTGTGATATGATTAATTTTTGAAGCTATAGTCTATGTAGATTTTTGTTTAATATACATATACATACATATGTATCTAAACACATACAAAGATATGTTGATTTTTTATTTGTTGATAGAAGTTTATATTAAATGTAAATATGATGTATTAATATATATTTTCTAATAATAATAAAAAACACTGAGAATATTCTAAAAACAAAATAAAGTGTCGGCAAATTGTTTCATGTTTTTCTTTGTTGTTGTTTTTGTTTTTGGTTTGATTTTTGTTTAAGATATATTTTTTTTTTACTTGCTTAAATGTTTATATAGGTTATGTTGAACCAGCATGTTAGTTTGAGTATATAAATATTTTTTTTTTGTTTAAGTTCGACCGGAAAACAGCTGGTACTGTAAAAATTTAATAACAAAAAAAAAATGAGTTAATTTAATAAAAAACATGTTTTTTTGTTTATGTTTTTTTTCATTTTTTTTATTTTTTTTTAAGGATTCAGGAGAAGGTATTGTAACACTCACACAATGAAATACAAAAAGATTTTTAAAAAATGGTTAGTTTTTTTTTTATTTTGACATTTAATAAGGAATTTTTGTCACAAGGTAGAGGAGATACCTGATGCAGATTGGGAAACACACATAAGAAAAAAATTTATCACAAAGTTTTATGAGGAAGGTAGTTTGTTGGATTTTTGATTTTTTTAAATATCAACAGGAATTTCAGTGAAATGGTCTTTCAAATTTTAATATTTTAAGTTGGTACAGGTAGGAGAAGGCAATCGTTTGTAAATTGTTTCGAAAGTGAATTATTTGTGAATGCATTCATTTGATCATTCAAACTTGAATACAATGCTAACGAATCGACTCAAAATATACAAAGTCTAAAAAATATCTCAATCTTAGTTATACGGATTAGGATTTCGGAGTGAAATATTTTGAAGTGATCTCAAATCACAGGCATGGATGTGGACGCTAAATTACACTGAAGACGATGCTGACAACATTCAAAAAAAAAAAAGAAATGTTTTGAAAAAAATACCGATTGCTTATCTTAGCCCCATGAATAAGTCAAATACTTATTCAGTTTATATAATTTGATCTGTAACGAAGTTGATTTAGGCATCTTCGTGGCGATGTATCCTGATGAAATATAAAATGAATTTTTTTTGATCAATAAAAATATTAGTCACCAAATAATTTTTGAAAATATGTGGGGGTACTTTCAGAATGGAATAAACCCACTATTTACCTGACAGTGTAATTGAGTATGACTTTTATGTTGTAAATACGATTGTCGCTAAGAATGGAACAAAAAAAATTAAAATTAGAAATTTTACCAAAAATTTGTTTTACTTAATTGTCGGTTGATAATTGTAATTGAAGAAAATTAATAATAATTGATTGATAAGGAAGAGTATACATATTAAAACAAATTAATGGGCCGATGCAAAGGGATTCTGACACAATATTCTCAATTCAATATTTACAAACTTTTTTTGTATACCGAAATTCCATAATCTTACGAATTGATGAAATGACTTGAAATTCTATTCTTTACATAAGGGAACTGTCAAAAACCAAAAATAATTGAGGAAATCAAAAAGATTCTAAAACAAATTGTCTGTCAAATGACACCAAGTGCGTGTCTAGAATGATTGAATATATTTGCCCTGAACGCACTCAAATTCTATCGAATGACATTTTCCAGGTATGTCATAATAAAAATGAGGCATTTTGAATTACTTGAAATAAGGGAAATATAATATAATTTTTTTGAATATTTGAACCTACAAGTTTATACTCTCCATCTGCAATTAATTTTTTAACTGGTGCAAGGGGATTATGTATGTATGTAGGCAAAAAAAGGGTTTAGCTGTAAATCAACAATAGAGGTCGAAATTATTAGTACATGACATAACTTATACCAAATCCAAAGTCACATGGGAGTGATTTTTGGATGAAAGTATGAGGAGCAAAAAAGGGAAACCAACAAATTTTCCGGATAAAGAAAACATATCTTCCTCATTACACTTTGTGATGTGTCCAATTAAACAAAAAAGAACAAAAAAAAGTTTGAATCACATTAAGGTTCCGACACAGGGAAAAGGAGAACATTGAAAATAACTTTCATAAATGTGGGGTTCAATCGTGTATAATAAAAAAGAAGTGTGTTTTTAATTTTTTTCAAAAATAATTTTCTGGTTTGAAGTGTGTGTGTACATTTATTTTATATATAATATATATAGTGAAAGCTACCGGATCTATGATGTAGGTATATGTAAACAAAAATTATAATGAATATATTTTCATTTCTAAACAATTAACTACAACTACTACTAAGTAAAAGACACAGGCTTCTTGGCGTACATTTCTTAAAAATTACTTATAATTTTCGTTTGTTTTGTTTTTTTTTAGTAAAATTTTTTGTTTTGTGAAATTTCATATTTTCCATTTCCAGCTTTTTACAGAATTATGTATCTTTTTTTTTTATTTTTCAATTTTAATTTATGAAATTTTTGCTGAGAAAATTAGTTTGAAAAAGAAAATTAACTTAATACCACAAAAATAATATTTTCGAGTTGAATTTTAATTAATTTATTATTATAAGGCACTTTTTTGTAAGTAATTTTTGTTTCAAGCATTTATATGTAGTGTAGTTTTTTTGTTTGTATTTAAAATTGTTATTTCTGTTGTTATAGAAAAATCTAACATTCGGTTAAGTGAGTGATTAATAATTAATTGGTTTTAAATTATGCAGACAAATTTAAATGTTGCATTATATGAATAAGAAAAGAAGCCAACATCTTATGCAAAATTAAAATTTAAAAAAAAATTATAAATTTTCAGTCAATGTAAGAAATAATTTAAAGTAGTTAAATTGTTTTTATCTATATAATGTATGGTTTTTTTACAGCTACGATGCTTGCTTGAGGTACATATGAGAAAAATATTTTCTTCTTAAAAAACATTCGATAAAAATAAAAACAGAACTAAATAAAAACAATTTAATATATTTATTAAATATTATGAGAGCAGACCAAAATGCATAGAAATATTACGAGGAGAATGAACAAGCATTGCTATTTTATAAAATTTAATAATTTTTATTTTTTTGTTCGTATTTTTATTTTTGTTTTATTTTTTAAATTGTATTTAAATTACAAAAAATATTTAATACTTAAGCCTTAAAGTGTCAGTCATTCAATTCCAAATAGCATATATAACATATCGCTTGATTTTTTTTGTTAAATTAATAATTTCAATAAAAAACAATTAATGATATTTATGTATAAGGGAAATAAAGTGAATAAGATTATACTCATTGCTTTTGGTATGAGTTTTGTATGGATTTTGTCGCTAAAAATGTTTATATTTGTGAATAAGAAAAAGATATTGGCAGATGAAATTGCAGTTTTTTTTTTTTGTTGATGAGCTACAAAAATAAACAAGCACTGTCGACAAATTCATAACAAAAAATTTAGTAAGCTTTGGAAAAAATGGTTTTAAGGGAAGATATAAAATAGAAAATAGTAGTTTATTTATTTTTATATATTTCTTACAATATACAATTTAATACCTTGGTAAAAGTTAAAATGAATATAAAATTATGAAAATTCTAGAAAAGTTCAAATTAAAATTGGAAGATTGAAAGTAAATTATAAAGTTTTGTATTTCTTTTTTTATTTTTATATTTAAAATATTGTACAAAATTCATTTTTTACTAATCATTAATAAAATTAAATTATATGTTCATCTTGTTAGTTAAATTGAAAATTTATTTATAAATTTAAAACATAACATTTTAACCAAAAAATGTTCACCTCATGTTTAAGAGTTTTCGTGTGAATACATTTTATTTTTCTATAATCAAAGTGGTAGTGAAAGAGTTGACAGCAGTTCACCAGCTGTTGTGTAAATTGAAAGTGTCATAAATTGAGAATGAATACGTTCAGGAGACTTCTTTTGCAGGCAATTATTTCTCCGATGTCATTTATTTAAAACATCAATTATTGACATTTGTTCTTGTGAAAAGCAGTAAAAACATTTTACACAAGCATTTCGTTTTTTTTCACAATTTGACAAGAAACCTCTTAAAACAACATTTTTAATGGAATATGCAAACACTAAAAAAATTACAGGGAATTTAAGTTTCAATTGAATGAAGATAAAAAATTCACTGATATTTTATGTTGAAACGCATGTAAACGGACCATAAACATCTTGATTTGACAGATGACTGCGTTCATTTAGTAAGAAGATAAATAATCGTGTCAACTGAAATACAACTGAACGCGAAAAGAAATGGCAGCATACAGACAGGAAATGTTTCAAAAATTGTTGATTTGATAGTCGTTTGCCAAAACAATTTTGCAATATTTTATTATTGAAGTATAGGAATAGAATAAAATAGTTTGAGAAAGTTGTTAGAACGAATAGATTTAAGAATGTAGAGAGTACAGATTGAAGTTTTTGAAAACTCATATTACGAGAAGGTAGATACATAATCGATTTAATAACTTCTCATGCACATAATAAATAAACTCGTCATGCATCATATTTTGTGTTAAAAAAAAACTATTCTAAAATATTCTGAAAATGTTTAATCTGGTAAACAAAAACAGTAATGCTTGAGTCCTGTAAAAAGCTGAAAATATAATATAACAATAAATCATTCGGTATTGTTTCAATCAGTGACAGTTCTTAAATTCAGCTTCATCTCTTAAGAACCAAAGTTTTCAATTATTTATTAAGTTTTATTTTAAGTTTTGTTTACTTTATGAATTCATCGACAGTTCTTGTTTCTTCTCACGAAAACTTAATCATGAAAATTCATCAAATTTTGTTTGAAATTATTGCAATTTGAAGTAGAATTTGTTAAGAAAATTAAAAAAATATATTTATATTCGTAATAATATGTATAAAACAATTACAATAAAATTAAATTTGGTGCAAACATTAACAAATAACGATACCTGTTTTGTTTTTGTTTTGGTTTTTAAGTTTTAGAATTTTCGTTAGTTGCTAAATGTTATATTGAGTGACGGACACTTTCTGACGTAGTTGCGTGTTCCATTGATTGCTAATTGATGTACAGGAGTTGCGTTACCCGACACAGAAGTTAGTTGTCTTACCATTCCGGAGCCAAGTTGTTGCAATAATCCAGAACCAGATCCAAGCGGGCCGGATGACAAAGTTGTTGACGGACGACGCGAACGTATTGATTGCATACTTGATGATAATAAAAATGGAACACTGCTGGATGTGTTGGGCATAGAGCCACCCTGCGGTTGGGAAGATAATAATGAAGATTTCTTTGGAAAATTAATAACTGTTCTTGGTCCATTGGATATAAGAATAAATACAGATTGGAAAAAGAATAATAAAAATTGAATTGGTATGTATAGTATGTACATTTTTGTTGATAAATGTTTAAATGTATTGCAAAAATATTTATAAATGTGTGATTATAGTTTTTCTGATGATTGCGTGATTATATTTTATTAAAATTCTTATGGTTATCGCAATTTTGAGTTGAATTCGGTAAAATATTCATTCAGATTTTGTGATTCCTTCAAAAATGTCTAGTTTTGGAAGTAACTTGTTTGTCAATTTAAACCAAAAAACACACCGTTACTTACTCCTGTTCTGTAAATTTACTATAATAGAGCATAATATTTTTATCCAACATTTCTATAACTTTTAATTAAGGAATATTATTTCAACCCGTTTTAGCGCTTGACTATAGAAATAAGAAACCCTCTTCATCACAGATAATTTTGTACCTTCATTAAATGTTCCATGTCTACCGGATTAAGCCGCTCAAATCTCAAAACTTTTATTACAAAGCTAATACTGATTGTGCTTTATATTTAATTCAAAACAAACTGTTACAAACAGTTAATTCTAAAACGTCTAAATATGGTCCCTAATTATCTTCCTTTTTTTTTTGAAAACAGAAACAGAAAAAAGAACAATAAACTTAACACCTAAACATTCTGCATTGTCTTCCAAACTTTAAAACATTCCTAAAGTCATAAAATTTCGCCCCCGTCTTCGACTTCCTTTTTCATTTACTCCCAGGACCTTGGCGTGGAGGAAAAACTAATTAAAAGCCTCGTTGCTCTTGCTTTGTGTCAGAGTTACGAGAGTTCATTAGTCAAAATCTTAAATGCGTCGTATTCAAATGAAAGCCTTCCGAAACATAAATTTTATGATTCTTTTCATATTTTTTTTTTCTTTAACCTTTGCTGCAATTAAATATCCTTTGAAAATTAATTCACCCCTTCTCCGGATCGCAGCTTCCATTCACTAAAACTCAAATGAAAATATATAAATATTTATGCAACAACACAAAACGAATACCCGTGTATATATTTTTGATTTTTGATTTGTGATGAGTGAATTTAAATTCGCCCATGAATAAAACAAAAGGATATCAACTTCAATTCCATGGCACTTTATAATATCCAATAAAATTATTGTGCGCTCAAGTGCGATGACTACACACAGGATACACAATGCATATTTAATCTAATAATTGAGAACCCATACGCAGAATTTTCCAGAATTTTCCGACGATGATGTAAATAAACGTGTGGATATTATTTTTGATTTTGATTTTGCTTTTGATTTCAATTTTGATTTTACCAAATCCTTTCAAATTGCGATAATCACCTGTATAAACATCCCATGCCGGACTTAATATTTGTATAAAAGTAGCTTTGCATCAGAAATTAGACAAAAAACACATTGCAAATGAGTACGAGTAAATACTTATTCATTCCATCATTCAAAAATTCCATAAAACATTCAATTTTAATTGCATTTAATTCTCTCTGATTGACTCTTGCTTTTTATTTAAAAAAAAAAAACGTTTATATTTTTATTATAATATGAGAAAGATTTATTAATGTACGAGTACGAGTAGCAAACACAAATATTGAATGTAATTAAAAGATATGATTTATTTACAATAAAACAACATTTCGTCACGAAATCATCAACATTGCATTTTTTTCATATAAGTATAAGTATTTGTTTTTACATGAGATGGATTAATTTTTTGTGAGAAGATTTGTATTTTTTTTTTAATATTTAAAATTAAAAAAGAACATTTAAGTCGAACAATATAAAACGAAACACAAAACAAAAAGAAGACAAAAAAACACTGAAATAAAACAAGAAAAGAAAATTCCTTGCAAAAACAAAAAAACAGAAACAAAAAATCAATAATTTGTTTTTGTCTGCCGTTAAGGGCAATTATGTACGTGTACTCACGATCATGCTCCGTGCAAGCTGCCAAATGATCAAACGGAATAGAAAAAGAAAAACAAAGCAAATCTGTTTCACGGTTCTCATTTCCATAAAAACAAAAACAAACATAAAACCTTTTATATTAACAAAATCAAGATTAATTAAACAACAAACCAACAAATATTTTTTTTTGTGTTTTCTTGCTTTTATTGTTTGTGTTTATGTAAAACAAAAAAAAAATAAGTAAAATGTTTTAAAACATTTAAATAAAGAAAAAGGAAACGGAAATAATTCACAATTTAACCAAAAACAAAAACAGAAACAAACGAGACAAAGATACGTTGAGATAGAGACAAAAAACACGAAGTAACGGATGAGTCAGCCATTACGTTAGGTGGCCAATTAAATACCATATACCACCAACACTCATTTTTCTTAGTAAAAATAAAACACACACAGCCATAACAAAAGTCAAAGTCAATTGGAAAAAGTTTCCTAATTCCAGTGCCATTGCATTTTTCTTCTTCTTTTTTTTTTTATTTTTGTTTTGTTGCTTTGTGGGCTTTGTGTTTTGTTTCTATTGACTTTTATTTTTTTGTTTTTGAAACCTTTTCGAGTGGAAACAAATCCAGATGCCAAACATAAAATCAACAAACAGGTATATGTATATCACAATATCAGAAAGGCAATAAAAGTCCTTACACTTCACACATTCACAAAACCGGAAATGAACACAAATCGGTAGAAAACAATAAAAACAAAATAAAAAAAAAAATACAAAAAGAAATACAAAACAAAAGGTAGGATTGAAATATAAATAGAACATGATGTATGGTGAGCATTTACAATGGAAAAAAAAAACAATACTTTATTTAAAGAGCTTTAAATTTTTTCTTTTTTTTGTATAATTTTTGGAATTTGAAATTGTGATTGCTTAGAATTTAGATAAAATAGAATGATCAATTTTTGTTTCCACAAATGATTCTGCATTTATTTTAATTTAAATGTGAATATGTAATTAATTTTTTAATTGTTAAAGACATATTATATTTATTTATGAACATGCAGTCCTTGTGGGAAAATAATAATTAGCTGTCAAAGTAAGCAATGACATGTAAGTGTCAAAAGAATCAATATGATTTGTCTCCTTCAAAATGGAACTAGAAATGTCAATTTAGCTTAATATAGGAATCTAACCCTACTTTTGGGTATTCTAAACTTGGATTTGGGAAAGTCCTTCAAATATTTTTTCAAATTGTAAAACATATTTTTATTTAATATGTACACTAACATTAAAACAACCTTAAAAAATTCATCCCGAAAAAATTTACATATGTAACCTGGGTCTTAACTATTGTGTTTCCTTCTTTAAATTGTGGCAGACATTAAAACTTAATCTGTCATTCTTTTTTTTATAGAGTTAAGAAAACCCAAATTGTTCGCTTTTCACAAAAACCACTTACTATCTGACAATTGTGTGATGATGTTTAAAAACCCCCAAGATTTTATGTGTCAAAACTTTAAATCAAGTTTTTAATCAACACTTGTCAACTTAGAAGTTTATTCCTGACTTCAAGTTGTCCTAGCTAGAATGTATTTTCTTTTCAACTGAGTTATTTTTTTTTTTGAAAAAAGGAGTTGGCAACACTGTATTAGGTTTTTATCAAGAATGAAATCGGACAGTGAAGAATGTTTACATGTCATACAAAAATCAGGTTTTAAAATTGTCAAAGATTTGGAACATGTTTTTACAAATAAAATGTTTTACTTTCAGGAAACTGTCATGTCTCGATCGAGATATATTATCATTTGATTTGGATTAAGAAGCTGGACTTTAAAGATAGCAGTATGAATCTACTCATAGCCTAAGTCTTTATGTGTAAATATTTATAAAAATAAATACCCAAAATCCTCATCCCATATCAATTATATACATCAGTTTACTCATACTAACCATCTACTTCCTTTAGATGATAATTAATCAAATACACTAGAACGGAATTAAAACTAACTAAAGGTATGGTTATACTTTCTGGGTCAATAAATTTATGATGAGCTCCATAATTACAATGTACGAAAAAGGTTCGTCTGATAATACCCTTTACATTGCTTCAGGTAAAATATTCAATTACATATACATACATAACTACTGCACAATGTAAATAATAAATCAATAAATTTATACTTTCGACGAGTGCCTTGTTAACATTCGAATTTATATTGATTGCCCCATGGTATAAATTTCAATCTCATTTCTAATCATGGATCAATATGATAAGTAAATACAATTAAAAAACAAACATTGGAGCGTGCATCATCGTAATAAAACCAAAATGGCAATTTCGACGAGTTGCTGTGCGTGGTAAAGTTTGATGAGGAGAATTAAATTCATAAATCGAATTTCGTAAAATTTATAAACTATGTGATTATACCTGCTAAGCAATTTTGTTTGTACTAATAATCTGGCTAAATCAACAGCATATGATTGGTTGATATTGAACGGAATAATGTACAGGCACTGGGAGTTGAAAACGTTTTTATTTGTGTTTGTTGGTGGTTTTTACGTTGAATGTTGACTGACTAATTTGAATTTTATAACTGACAAGTGATTTGAAAAAGCGATTTTCTTCATAAGTCATAACCCTAGGGCGAGCTTAACGAGACCCAAACTACAATTAAACATTAATCATGTTTTTCTTTGGCAATTAGCACATTTGAGGAAATAGAATCAGTTGTATTTTTAACAAGTCATACACCCTTATTACGGTTGTCAAAGATCAATACGATATTTGATATTTATCAATATAATTAATGAATCTGTATTATAGTTGTCAAAAATCAAAATTTTCAAAATATCAACGACAAGTTAAAGCCAACGAAAAGGCAACAATCCATCCCAAGCATACTAAAATTTGCAGCTGTCTTAAGTAAATAGGCACTATTCACAATAGATTTTTGATCTTTGTTCACAATGGATCAAAAAATGATCAACTCGGGTTCATAATACCGATGTATCAATTGATTGACAAAATATTTCAATTATCAATTAATTGATCTTTGACAACCGTAATAAGGCTGATAGTTTGAAGGAGTCAAATTATAGGAATTTTCAAGTGGTTTGAATTTCAACATTCCAATATTTTTTAAATTTTGCTTAGAGATATTAAAATTCAGCTTTTTATTTTGAATGAAAATGAACAACATTTTTCGTACAAAACAAGGACTAGTATAATTTTTAAAAGATAAATAGAATATTAAATAAGTCTAGCTCCAATTTTTACCAAACATACAATATAATATCTAATGTACTTTTAATGGAATGCCACAAGAATCAAGACTTGGACCTATACTTTTTTGTTAATTTAATTATTATTTATTAAGCTTAAATAAAATACATTATATCAAATTCATCAATATGTATTACAAAATTTTATTAATGAAGAAAAGATTCATTAAAGTTAGAAAGATTCAAAAAAAAAATAATGACATGTAAGCTCATAGAATTTTTATAAGAACCATCATTGAATTATTAAACATTGAATAATATTAATAAATGTTTAAAAAAGAATTATTATAAATACTCAAAAACATCAATTTCTTAAAAATTAATTTTGAAAATTTGTACGTAGTTCAAAAAATATAACAAACAACAAAGTTGCCATCCCATTTTTTGAGCATAGGCAATAAGACAAAATAAAAACAAAAATTAAAGAAAAAAAATATTTATATGACAATCATGTGAATAGAAAACAACAATTTCACAAACTCAAAAAAAAAAAAAAAAAATAATAAAATACTCCGAACATTCACCGACAAGCAAATAAAATTTTCCATTTTCAGATAATATTCCTTTTATCTTTTTTTCAGTCATGAAGATTTTTGCAATTGAATACAGAACAAATTCGACGCCAAAGACATAAGTATTTATATTTATAAATTTTCAAAACATATTTTCCATTAAAGACAAAAACCAAAAAACACAAAAACGATGCACTCTTATTCGTATATATATTTATATATAAATGGACATTGGCAAAAGACATAACAACTTCAATTATATGTATTTATGTATATAGATATGCGAATACACTTTTGAAAGACACTGAACAATAGAATTTTGTAGGAGCAATTTTTTTTTTAATTTTCGTGAGCGAATTGCAACAATTTAATATTTTTTTTTCAACGACGATAACACATGGTGAATTTATAATTGTTAATGAAGCATTTTGTTTATAATTTGATTTTCATCAGTGAGCAGAGGCATTTATATAAAATTTTATTAGACTTACAACATAAACGGACGATGAAGGCACTGAAAGACTCGATCCTGAGCCTCCTCGAGCACTGAAACCGTACGTCTATTGTTTTTTGTTTTTTTTTTTTTGCGAAAGGTTTATTTTTGGGATTTTGTTATTATTATAATTTTTTGTTTGTATATATGGGTAAAATTAATATATTTAATTTCATAATATACTTTGGTTAAAAATTCAAAAATTTAAATTTGTTAAGTAAATTAGAAAATTCATAGTTTTTCAGTGCGAGAATCTGGAATCTGATTTGGTTTTTAACTTGAGTTAGTTCTCGAGTGTTATTATATTCTCACACTGAAAAACTATAGATTTAAGTAGAAAAAGTTCAAAAATTTATTGAAATTAAAAAATAACAAATGAATACGTTTTTAAACAATAATCTAGTGAAATTCAGTCGATTAGAATTTGAGAAGAGCAACTTTGTAAGAGCAATGTAACAATTTCGTTCTTAAGAACTCTGACAGCAAGAATATTTAATACATCTGTATTTGAATTTCTTAAACTTGTTTTAAATCAATAAAATTAAATTAAATCTGGCAATGCTTTCTCATACAATGTGTCGATAACGCTGAAGTTCCTCGTGTCGTTAATGCAGTTCTCTCTACACTGATCTTAGATTATACACATGTCAGTTTACCGACACTGTTTTGTTTTTCTTTCAGCTTGCGTGCCATAGCAAACCGAATTTTCTTATCCAATTAAATACAAAATTCAATTTCTAATCATTAAGTCCTTAAATAATATCAAATCCTTATAAGAAATCACTTTAATTAAACTCAATTTATGATGTTCATACACACTTAGGCAAAGCATAACTAAAATGAAAATAAAAAGATCTTTGTGCAAAAATTTTGTTGCTTTTTTTCATTTATCTTCCAATAACGTGGGTGCCAAACATTATCGTGTCGTGACCATCCACCACTGGCATGGCGGGCGTCGCTACTGGCTTTATTCTTAACGCAATTACAGTTATTCTATTGTTTTTCTTTATGCATTAACTTAATTGTCAAACAAGCTAACAAAACAGCAATTTTCCATTAAACTTCCTTGCCAGATGTTCACAACCGTTAAATGTGCATCGTTCTTCATCAACGAGTAAAAATTGAGTGAAAAAAAACATAACAATAAATACCTACACCACCGCTTACTAGTGTGTATGTATATGTAATACGAAAGTTGCTCATTTCAAAGGAACCAACCGAGAGAAAGTGATTAATTTTCATTTCTACGGCAAGGATGATGCCTTTCCAAACACAAACACAAATAAAATAAAAATAAAACGAAAACTGAAACTGAAAAAAAAACAACAATATAAAAATATAAATGAAAATAGCAATCATAATAGCAAAAGTGTAGTGGTGTTGAGTGAAGTAGTCAAGGGGGGTAGGGTGGAGACAGAGAGAGAGAGAGAGAGGCATAAAAAAAAACCACAACCATTTTCCATTTGATTTTCCACAAAGTGCGCTCCAATGTCGGATATTTCTAGCTGCGGCACTTTTTCTGTCTATACGGGGAGAAAAACTGCAAAAAGAATTTGCACTCGAGTGCCCACTGCACTAAAGTGAATCGAATGAAATTTCACCAGCTCAATACATTTTATCACAAACACTTAAAACGAGAACAGTTGAATACAATCATTTGGGAATGCAATCATCATAGAACTTTTATTGAATTCATTTAGTGAATGGGACTTCAAGCTTTGCAATCATCAATCGTTTTCTGTTTCGTTGAAAAGATTGCGATCATTTGACTACAATCAATTGAATGCAATCGTTTGAGTTATCATGTATTAATTTTGACTTGTTTGTTTCTGTTGTCTAAGCTAAGCTTTAAAAAGTTTCAAAAATTCATAAATTATTTTGTACATATGTATTTTCAAATGAAACAAATAATTTTCTGAAATTCTCCTTTCCGAAAAAATACCTCTTAACATTGCACTGTGTTCAAAAATGGAAATCAACTCGAGGATAACATCAATTTAATATTCTTTTGACATGAAAAGTGGTTGTGGTATTTTTTTTTTCAAATTTGTTTTCTTTTTTTTTCTAAAACTCAAAACTATTCGAAATGCAAATAAAAGAACAAAACAAAAATAAAAACAAAAACAAAAACTTCTAAAACATCTTTTAACAAAAAACAAAATAACATTACAAACAAAAAATTGAAAAAAAAAAAAGTTGAATGACAAAAATTGGTAAACGAATTCACTTACAGTCGGTGGAGAGAGATTTATTGCAGAACCGCGTCTCTCCTGTGGTCCTATACTTGAATGTCGCCGAATGGGTAGGCCACCTCCGGGCGTGCCACCTGGCGAGGAGGCACACGATGGCGCTATTCGTATTTTTGGTGTCATCAGTGTATTGTCCGATAGACGTCGATTTGGGAACGCATTGGAAACGCGCAGGAAATTACTGTCAGGCGATGAAGGCGAACCACCAAACCACCAGCCACCCAATATTCCAGAACCTGAAAGGAATATTTAATTATAATTTATATGTATACAAGGACGAATCGTCGTCGGTCCGGTCGTCGTTGTCGCGTCCTACCTATCGAATGTGAAAGGCTTTGGTTAAAATGGAAGGCTATTGTGTTTGGTGCATGTTGGCATTGGGCTATGGGCGGGTTAAGTGACTTTGAGGGTTCAGGCGAAATTTCTTAATTTTCACCCAAAGGATAACTTAATGAAATAATTGATGGCGCTGACATTTGGGAAGCCGCAATAAACGAGTGAGTTGTGGAATAACAATGGAAACATCGATTATGTATTGTACTTATGGATTATACGGAAGTAACAAGAGAGGGTTACCACTTTACTGATAGAGTAAATCTGTGGCCAAGTTTGATTATAGACTAGCTTGACTAGCGAGTTACAACTTACCGACAAACCGGCAATTACAACTAACTTGCCGACACTTGCTTTTTTTGGTTCGAGGGAGATGCGAGACCAGACATTTTTCTAGTCTTGTCATTTGTCTTTGACTATCGAAATTTTGACATTCACAATGGCACATTATATTCCGTTCCAAATGTCACTTCGAAGCTTTAAAGTCTTAATAAATTATTATGACAAAGGAATCATATTATGAATTTGACTTACCAAAGACACCAAACAATAATAATGACAATTTTAACGTTTTGTTTAAATTAAATCATAAATAAAATGCTTGATGAATGATGATGAATTGCAATTAAGAGTAAGACTACACCATCTCGAAACATAAAACGTTGTTATAGTCTTAAATTTCACTTAGATTGGCAACTCGGCTTATAAACCAAAAGGAAATATCCTTTGAACTATCCTCAATTTAAAATATACATATATAAATATGTATATGTAAGTATGTATGTATATTTACCACCCAACACGAATTCCCATAAAATGTCTCTAACACGCCAATTGAATAATATTATAATGTCAACCACAACAGTCATCAGAGAAGCCCCATCAGCATCCTTGTTCTGTGTCTGTGTCTGTTTTGTGGCTAAAATGTATAGAATCTTATTGTTGGGCGGTTCGGTTTTCAAAATTCAATTATAATTTTGTTGGCTAAATAACGAGGGACATAATTAAGTTATTAATTTTGTCGTAGTCCAAGAAGTTTGATTCTCATTCTGTTATAATGATGAAGATGGTGATAGCTCTTTCTTAAGGGTTACCACCACCCGGTTGCTTTTGATTTACTTTGATCAATTGATTTAATTTTGATTGAAAACTTTTTTTTTGTATTTATTCGTGGTACGGCATCACAGGAGAAATTAACGAGAATTTCGTTGAAAATTCAAAAAAAAAAAAAAAAAAAAATGGTGAACGAAGAAAGTTTCAAAGGTATGTATACTCGTGTAACGCAGTAGTGTAGGTCCAAAAAGGGTATTCATGATGGTTAAGGTTTAATTCGGTTATAAAAGATAAAGTTGTGAAATAAAAAGAAACACAAAACAAATTCTAATTAAAATAATCAGGGTACCGACAACAGGTATGTATGTATATTTATTTGAAAATCATCGTGTGAACAATCCAGATGGTGTCCCGAATTTAGATGAAAGTCTTCTGCCTTAAGCAGTTAAAATGTAGACTTTTGAAAACGCGTATTTGAGTGTATATTTACCAAAATAATGAAACTAATATTTCCTTCTTATCCGACACGTTTGAATTCATCAGCGAAAGTTTGCTTTATAAATCTCAAGAAGGTAAAATAATAAGTTTTAATAATTTATTTAAATGAAAACAATTAATTTTACTTAGAAATTTTGTGAACGGAATTCTTTTCTTTTTTTTTATTTATTAGGATTTAGGAAATCACTGCTGTTATCTGTGATGGGCGGTATTTTCACTTCTGCCACAATCGCTCAACTAAATGAAGTACATTTTTTCAAAATTTTAACCCAATACGTAACGTGGATAATATTGATATCGATTAAAATGTTCATGGTCAGAAAAAATACGACTCCGATTAATGTAATAATCTAGACAATAAAATAAATCTTTCTTCCTATTTCAGATCGATGGCATTGATACGAGTATGTATAGTACATACACTGCCCACTGTCCGCAGCGCCACATCGGCAATTCATTCGTAACCTTGTCCCTTGGGAACCTTTAATCATCCAATAAATAACGAAAATCTATGCGATACACTTTAGGCCTTCAAATTTGACTACGATATGCCTATGAACATACATTAATTTATGTTTCAAAGAACACAATACACTCAGAGTCGGTTGATTATGGTCATTTTGGAAAAATAAAAATGTCGAAAGAAAAACTCAAACTTAAAAAATGTTTCCTCGTCAATAATCCGATTTTTTCAGCAATATTTTATTAGAAACAAAATGAACACTTAGGTTATTTGTTTTAAGACTTTTTTTAAATTTAACTTAATACTCTTAAGTTAGGATCGAAACATAATCTCCTTAATTTATAAAATTTTAATTAATTTATTTAATATAAAGATGAAGAAAAACACCAGGAAAAAAGTGTCAAACTTCAAAATCCCTGAATGCATTCAGAGACAAAAATGTATAACCAAGCCATTACATGGGTTGTTTTTGATAGTTTTAGTTTACGCCATTGCACTTTTCTCATTTAGTGAGTTTTAAAGTTTTGCTATGCAATTAGTTAGTAAATTATTATTTTTCATGTTGAAAACAATGTGACAGGTGTCAAATCAATTTTTTTTTAAATTTAAAGATCAGGAACTAGCCCAATTTTTCACAAAATACCTGAAAAAGTTCTTATCGACCTTAAAATGGCGACTTTAATGTAATATGATAAATTTAGGTTTAACGACTACGGATACGGATGTGTTTTCCGCAGAACAATTATTTATGAATTATTTTTTAAAGTATAGACCCAATCACAAGATATGAAGTGTCCAACATGTTGTAGATAGGTATTAAAATCCTCTGCAAGGCTACACGAAATCTAGTTAAAGGATTATCTCAAAAAAAAAGTAGCCATATCCAATACTTTCTCGCTTATAGGCACAAACTACGTGGCTATGGACTGGCCAGGACACTGGATTGGATAGTGAATAAATACACACACACACTTTCGCTTACCAGTTGAGTTCTTTCGCGCCATATCCTCGGCACTGGAGGTCTTCCTTTGATCAATACGCAAATTGGGAATGTTGAATGGTGGCACATGCATGTTATCCGATGAAAATTGATGCCTTAGCGTTCGGTGTCGCTCCGGCGATGGTATTGATAAATTGTCCAGTTTCAATTTGTTGCGTTGCTGTCGATCGATATGGTCAAGCATCTCCTGCAGTACCTGGTGGGTGTAGTGAGTGAATAGCGGTATTATTTTACACACAAGTCAGATAAATTCGCATTAAAAAAAAAAAAAAAAAAAAAAGAAAAAGTAGAAGGTAAACTACGAACGAACACGAACGTGACAATTTTGTACGTGTTCGGGTCATTACGATCGTTATCCTTGCAACGCAGAGCAGCGCAACGCAACGTATGTAAGTAAAACCCAATTCTCAACTCACCTCCAGCAGGATTGTGTACTGCTCCAGATTTAATGAGGGATTAACTGTGTGCGGAATAAGGGATGGCATTATTCTGGTCGCCATTATGTTGACTGACAGTCCGTACTTTTTATCGGACAACATTTTCCTGTAGATGTCTGAAATGAGAGAAGACGAGAGTGAGGAGTGTGAGTGAGCGATGTTAACAGCGATTTTGCATTTTGCTGCTTATTATTTTTTTTTTTAAGAGAGACCAACCACGGGGGAAGAGGGGGGGGGTAGAGTAGGAGCTTGTCAATGTCATGGAATAAAGTTCCAAATACACATTTTTATTCATACGATTTTATCGTCCTCGAAGTCGTCGTCGTCGTTGTCGTCGTCCGTCGTTATCGTGACACACAAGACGAGTATCAGTATGTTTTGTTCGTGGATATGTACGTATGTATATATGTGTGTGAGAGGACGCAGAATGGTACTTCTGGATTTTGGAAACACACGCAGAGATGAAAGGAGGATTTTAATGGAAATCTATGGTAACCTAGATGAAAGTGGGCTTAAAAGACAGAAAGACAAAGTGAACAAGAGAAGGACGAGGAGAAGACGAAGGAGCAAGGAGCCGACGACATTATTTGATTGTTGCCATATAAATATGGTTGCAGAATTGAATTATGAAATTCATTGAAATTGTTTTTCTTTATTGATTCAAGGATTGATTTGTTGCGAAAATTGTGTGATAAAAATCAAAAAAAAAAATGAAGGAATAAAATTGTTATGATTGGTGATTTATTATTCAAATGCAATGGTTGAAAATGGAAAATATTTGTTCTTAATTTTCAATTTGAGTATTGAGTATACATAATAAACGTAAGAATCTCTCAGTATCAGAAGTATTCATTGTAAGACTTGACATGAGCGTTTTCCAAAAAAAAATACTTGTTTTTAGTTCTAAGAAGTTTGTGTTTCTAAAAACTAAACTCAATTTTGTTTGAGTATTCATCTTAGATCGCCTTGATTGGAGCCTAGCCTTTCACTGGATACCGAGTTCGACTATGACAAAAATTAACAGATTTTTTAAAAATTATAATCAATCAACAAATAGTAACGGTGGCGTATACGTACTTTTAGTAAAATTAACGAACAACTAGTAAGATTAGAATTCTTAGTAAGACTGAAAGTAGTTTAAGATTGAAGGTGTATAGTTTTTTCGAACTTTCAGTATGAATACAGCTTTAAGCTAATGACTTTATTTTCAATGACGAAAAATTCAATAGAACAAGAAACACAAGAATTGAGCAATTTGAATATCCTGAATAAAAAAATTATAGGTATAATAAAGCAAATATAAACACGACGAGAAATTAATTTTTTTTCAAGGTTCCGAGAGTTCTATAAATATTTAATTTTTGTCTCCTGTCCACCTGTGATATAATTTTCAATGCATACATTATTCGTATTTGATTTCTAAAATCATAAATTTGTTTTAATTTACTTTATCCTCGGGTATAAAGTAATTTGCAAATATAAATAGCAATTAAGTCCATTTAAACTTGTCATATATCAAATACAATATCTACTTACATAAAACACATATCAACTAAACCATACACATATGATATACTTACTCACAACTCGTAGAATAATATCAGGATCTGAAAGTCTGACATCCCACAGCAATGGTATAACTTCATCCATAACCTTAAATGAAAATCATAAGGACGAAAATGAAATGTCAACAGAATTCAATGTCAAACCAAACCAAACATCCGATCTTCTACATGAAGGACAAACAAAACAAAAAAAAAACCCACACTCACACACACTCAAACATTCAAATGTATAGCACATACCTGAGCCTTATCTAGCTTCTCCAATGTCCTTTCTATGCAGGACAAAACATTGGCAACAATTTTGACATCGTTGTGATTCTTCTCAAAGACCATTTTGACTTTGGGCAAGACCATCCGTCGTATGGAGAGCTCATCTATGCAATCATATACATTTGTAACGGCCACCAGGGCTGCACTCTACCAAATAGAAGATACTCATACATATAAGATAAATATTGATTAAACGAGATAGATTAAGCTTTATAGATATACAAATACATATGTATGCTATAAATATGAGAACGTATGGAAGGTGTATCTTGCAGATATCTACTCGTAAATATTTTGTTTCTTATTCCCTTTTGACCATATAACAGCAGGATATCCACTCGAAATTACAATTTCCCCGAATTACGACCGACAACAACAAAACAAAACAAAATCAATTAATTTATCCAAAGAGCGAGAGGAAGCGAGCATATTCACCTAGAATTGCCTGTCACCGCCACCTCTACCACCGGCATTACCGATGTCACCAGCAGACGTTCGACGACGACGTGGGACGGAGGTAACAGAGCACTAAGGAACCAAGGCACCGGACTTTCTACTTTCTAGTGTACTTCCATTTCAGATAATTAACCTTGCGGAATAGGATATCTGTGCAAGTATAGATGTACAAACGGGACGACTCATGACGACCGACACGGAGGAAGCCCGCCCAATGCCCGATATACTACGTACCCGATGGATGATGGTCCAATGGTTTTCCTAACTGTGTAGGTATATTTCTCCGCGCAGTGATTATCGTAGATTTTATTTCCTGGCCTTTCGCAAATCCGTAATCCAATTTACCAATTACGAGAAAAGTATTAAGGAAGCAGCACATCCTCTGGTCCATAGGCCGCCCGACGCACGTTGAATAGGTGTAGGTTTGGGACTAGGGACTAGAGACTACACAGACTATTGAGAGTGAGACTATTGAGACTATCGAGACCGAGACCGAGAGCATCAAAGACCATGTTAATTTGGAGGTCTTAGTGTGTATGTGGAGTATCAAATTATCAGAAATATTATCAACTGTATCGCCTGTGTACTGTTAAGCCACTAAGACCATCCGTTTTGCGTCTGTATTAACGGGAAATCGATTCTGTTTTGATTCTGAATGTCTAGCTGCGAGTTCTATAGTATATATGAATGCCACAGTACGCCGCAAATAAAACTGGATTATTTTCGTAGAAAGGAAGATATGGGGGAATTAGTGTCATGGACACGGTTCGCTACAAATGAATTTCGAAATCGAAAATAGTTTGAACTTTATTTTGGTTTTTGCTTTGAGAAGATTACGAGGATAAGTACGTGGGAAATTGTTTTTCAATTTTTTTTTCTTTCTTTTTCATTTATCTAAACATAGATGTTCTTGTCTATTGGACACGCAACAGATACGGATACAGGATACGGAAAGGGATACGGATTTCAAATCCAAATTAGATTTCTTATTTGTTTAAGTTAAGCAATTTGTAGGCAATCAGCGATAGGATTTGGTAGTGAGATGGTATCCAGAAGTTCTCATGATATTATAAGAAGTCTTGGGAGTCCTATACAGAGATATTGATTTCGAAAAAGTTTGACTTTAATAGTCAGTTTAATAGAAAAAAATATTCAATTTAAAGTTAAGACCAGGAATTATTCGTATTAATATTGTTGATAGCTAACCAAATAAATTAGGTAAGGAAATATAAAAAAATTATATTATACTATTTAGAAAATTGGTTTATTTCAGAAGCTGTCAAAGTTCCCAGTGACTTACTGATGTCAATATATTCAATAAGTATTGCCATTTTATGGAGTATTTTTGTACTAGTGTCAAATTAAAAGCCTTTTAAAAATTCGATATTCTTAGATTCGATAGTCTCAATGGTTCTGAACTGGAATTTCAAAAAATGGTACAAGCAACACAATGTTCGAAGTTTGGAATCGGAATCTAAAAATTTATAAACTTAAAGTTGGCAAGAAAGCCGATTCAAAGGACCTCACGGGTTGCGAATGAATCAAATTCAATGTTATCAATTTTGAAATTCCACAAGGTAGTTGTTTAGGTCCTATGCTTTTTGTTTTACATCTAGAAATCTAGACTAGGCAAAAAAAAAACACACAAGCAAATAATCAAAAGACAACAGAAACGTCAAAACGTTTTCCAAGTATTCCCGGTCTTTCCAAGACTTCAGCTGTTATTCCATTGGAAAGTGGAACCAGTGGGAATGCAAATGATTGTATTAAGGGTGCTATTACAAGGATGCACTAACAAAAAGTTTTGACAAAGTTTTTTTTTTGAAGATGTAAAATTTTGAGTGGAACAACTACATACTTGTAATTAGCTAAAGTTTAAATTTATTATTAAAAAAATTAGTTCTTACCTGCACTTGAATTGTTGTACTCTCGAATGCATTGAACAAAAGCGGCAGCACATCATTTTTGATTTCTTCCGTTGGAGTCTTGTCTAATATCACATGTAGGTTCTCAAGAAGTGTTACAGTTGCTTGAATTGATTTTGGCGATGCAAATACGACCCTGTAAAAAATACATATTCCCATGTAGACAAAATAAACTACATTTTAACCATGTGTAAGTATCTTTCCCACCGCCCGCCACTGCGCCGCACCGCACCGCGTCACCCCGTCGCGTCGTCGTGCCATCACAAAATTATGGATAGGAACAAGAATTAGTTTATTTGATAGGAGTACTCGTACTTGGAGCAGGGAAACGTATAACATCATATACAAAAAAAAAAAAACTTAAGTTGCAATCTCCTACAACCCGAATCTACCACTCCCCTCGATATAACCTCCTCTTCCTACACATTATAACCATAAAATGATGTTCCGGAAGGAGTAGTATTTTCTCATGCAATTTCCCTCCATATTTTACGAGATTTTCCAGGACGTGCAACATGCTAAAGTTTGCATTCCCAGTTCGAGTTCGTTGGTGCTGGGCTGGCGCTGGCGCTGGGCTGGTGTTAAGCTGCTGTGCCATCACGATGGGGACACGTACGTACAAAATAACTTATGAGACATAAAAAAAAAAAAATTGCAGACACATCCCAAAGTTGTAACAAAAACAAAAAACTATAGTCTAGGTATTTCGAGCTGAATTTTCACGTAGGTTGATATTGAAATTCATTTCACATTATTCAGCTCCATAATTCACACGAAACCGGTAATAGATTTGACATTTAATTGCAGCAATTTGACTTATTGAGAAACCTCCACGTATTCGAAAAGGTTATTAAATAATATCAACGAAATATAGACTTATGAAATACTCGACTCTAGGATTCAAGGGATTCCTTGTTTCCAGCATTATCATCCTGACTGTTAATTCTCGAGACGATGTTTCGTTAAGTCAATTTATTTTTATCAAAAAATTATAAAACCATTTCATGGGAGAAGAATTACACAAACAGAACTTAAACTTTAAATAGCTTTCCTTATGAAAAATTACTTTAAAATAAGGATACGGTTAGAATTATGAGGAAATGAAGATCTTGTACATCTCGAGGGGGAAAATACGAGTTACTTGTATGGTATATGTACACGTTTTATGAACGTACAAAGTTTTTGGAAGATAATCCCGGAAGTTTATCCGTAAGGTGTAAAAATAAATGCAGTTTCAAACAAGGTAAAATTAATTTTTGAAGTTAATAAAACTTACTTCGGAGGTTTAAGGGCAGGATTAGGTTACAACCTAACATTGAACTAGGTATCTAGATGTGGGTTCTGGTTTGGAAAAAAAGTCTCTTTTTTATTCATCAATTATAAAATAAATTGAGCAGTATAATAAGTACATACATATAATTTTCTTACTTTAGCAAAAAAGAATTTAAGGAAAGTCCTTTTAAAGCAAAAAACTTCATACATTGTAAAAATTAAATCATAAAATTTATAAACGGCATTCTATGTATGAACGAATTAACTATATTTAGGAATGGTTTGAAATCCTTGTTTGTTTTTTTAAAAGAAAAATCCAAAAAGGTTAACAAATAACACATTTCGTTATTGAAATTAGTTTTTGAATATGGGCCGATGAAATATTCCAGTTAATTTAAACTTAAGCCATTAAAGCCCTTTGATTTTTCAAACTGTATCTGCCAAAATGTCATGATTGTTTTAAATATTTTACCAAAATAATATAAACTTCTTCTTTCGGGTAGATCATTCTTCTTTTCACCCTAAACCATAACCCTTAAATTTTTATAAGGGTTGGCAGAGCACTTAACAACACAAATGACTAGAAATTTAAATCTCACGTGCATTTTAGGCCATCCTAAATACAAATAAACATTCAAACAACCCATCAGGACTCCTTTGATGATGACGATGAATTTCAATTAACTAAATAAATCATAAGGATTGTACGAGTGTACGTACATATGTATATGTATGTACATAAGTCTGTGTGTATGTTTAATTCAAATAAAGTCAAAAACCCGTAACCCATAAAACCAAATAATCCACTTTTACCGCACCAAAAATGACTCAATTCAAAAAGTAGGTACCTAACCTTTTTACTAACCCCATATCCCATATGGCCTATACATTAAGCTCCATACACACATAGATAGGCACTTAAAAATAAAAACACATACATACTCGTATAGAATAGATGAAAAAACAAAAAACCTACCTAAACGTTGGCAGAATTATGAGTTCGTATTCCTCCGGAGTGGATTCCTGAACGAGCGCCAAGGCTGGTTGTAAAACGGCGGCTAAAACCTCTGCAGTACGCATCTCCTGTTGCAAACAAGGCCACACATGCTGCCACCATAATTTCTTTGGGTTGATATCATAAGACCGAAAATAAGAAACAATAAAATGGCATAAATTTCAATTTTAAGATCCTTGTCTCATAAAATGTCAAAATTAGCACACTTAAAAGTTTACACACAATCTCGATAGGTGGCGCAAAACTAATCACCATTATAGTTCTTACAAATGACACCGCTGTACGTCAATCATATTTGACATTTCTGAACTACTGTCATATAATATTCAATCTGAGAAACGAACAGCGACTGGAAAACTGAAAATCCGAGTGTGGTTACGAAGATCTATTGCGTCTCCTAAAAAAACCGAAAACCAATACTTTGCAAAGGTCAAAAATACGGATTTCCATCACTCAAAACCCTTTTGTCTCGTAGTTAAAAAAAGTGTATTAAAAAAAAACGAAACGCGATCATTAATTTTGCACCACCTTGTACAAACGAATATTGAGGTTACCAAAATTAAAATAATAAAACCAAAGCCAAAGGACGTCTCAAAGGAGTATAAATAAATTTGTCATAGCTACCCTGGGTATAAGATGCAGGACTTCCTTCAGCGTCGTTCGGTAGAAGTGCGACTTTTGCGTTGGATCTTTCATGTTAATCACGTCCAAAAATTTAAGGGCATTCACCGCGGGATCACTGCAACGAAAAACACACCACACAAAACAAAAACACAATTAAAACTAATTACTATAGCATTACTACTCCCAACATCCTGCTCCGCCACCGCTTTATCTATACATTTATAGAGGTGGAAGGAAGGAAGTTTGAGAGCGTGCTCATCAATTCTATAATTATAGAAGGATAATTCAGGTAAATCGCCGGGTCGTGACATCCACCTTCAAGTCACTTCAATGGGAGCTTGAAATTCTCCTCTTACACTGAGTGTACTGAGAGACGTTAACGTTAAACAAGTGCTGACCAAGGAAATAAGGATCATAGTTTGATGGTGGTGGGAGGGGGGTAATTCGGAGAATGGGACGAATAAAATAACGGACAAAAAAAAATGAAAAAAAATAAGAATCCCCGACAGGGATACTAATTTCGAAGACGTTTGCACAGAGGAAATTACTTACTTAAAGTACTTAATCAATTGCAGGAGTTGTGCTGTTGGCCTCGTTGTTGGATCTTTGCTAACAAGACGTGACGTGGCCTCTTGTAATGGAACCGGTACCCTTGGCAACATATTGTGAACGGCATCATCCAGCTATTTGCAAGCAGCAACATGGACAGATGGCGGCGGAAAGATGGTAAGGTATTGGTGTTGGGTCCAATGGAGTGAAGTGGAAGAGACGATGACAACGACAAGGACGACGAGGACGACAACGCCAAAGAAGATGAAGTTGGAGATGACGACGGTAGAAGTTTTTTTGTTTGTTTGTATTTTGAAATGAAAAGATAAAAGAAGAAGAAAAGATAAATTATTGGATGTACCTATAACATTGGCAACCATTATAAGCTACATAGTTGCCTGTTGCTTCTTCCTTACAAAAAAATAAAAAAGGAATAAACATAACGCGGAATTTTTCTGGATTTAAAGGGTGTCTGGGGTATTAACTTGTGAATATTATAACAGACGAGCTCTTTCAATGAAAAGGGTTTGACTTGGAACATCTATGGATTTAAATGCACACTTTACATGAATTTTATATTACTTTTTCTATAAGTAATGTCAAATTTAAATAAATTTCAAGCTAACTGTTTTTTAGACTAATTGAGAAGTGGGTAAAGCAGTGGGTAAGGCAGTGAATAGGGCAGCGATTAGAGTAGCGAATAAAGTAGCGAGTAATTTTAAAAAATTAGAACAGCGAGTAGTCGGAAAGCAAAAACGAGATTGGAATAGCGGGTAAAAAAGCCCGTGAAGCAGAAAGAGTACTCTTAATGATTTCTTATTTCATTTTACTCTAAGAATTAAGAGCAGAAAAAAATATATAAGAGAATAGATGAGGGGAAACGTCAACTAGAGTGACAAGCAATCGACGTTTTGGTCGCGCTGCTATTTTTCTATTGACACTGCACTCTTTAGGCCTCCCTTTCACAATAATCATTTGATTTCGTCGTTATTTTGTTTGTTTTCTGCTTTTTAACGGAAAATTAAAAAAGAGCTTTGAATAAAGCAGTGAGAAAGACAACTCTAAGAGTGAGTGGAGCAGTAAGTGCAACAGTGAATAGAGCAGCGAGTTAATAGTAAAGCATCGAGTACTTACAGCAAAAAGAAATTCAGCGAGTAATGTCGTAAGTGGAACAGATAAGTAAATAGATCAGCGTGTAAGTAGCGAATCAATAATATTATGCAGGAGGGACCAAACAATAAATTGACAGATCGAGTGTCAAATTTTCCAGCACCATTAATATCAGGTCTGAAAATGGGACAAATATTCCCTTCAAATTCGATACACCCTGTATTTGTAATTTGAATTATATTGCGTTGTAAAATTATAATAATTAGGTGTTACAGGGAAATTGCGAATTTTTTTTTTTTGCTTGATTACTTTTACATTGAGTTTTGAGCTCTTCTCGAAGACTTTGTTTATCATGCTTTGTGTTTATACTCCTACATCCCACATACATATACCTCCACTCCTGTATATATATTTTGGTGACCTGGAACTGGAATTATTACAAAGAAAAAAAAAATCGAGGGATGTAACATTACATCCCTTTTTAGGTTGACTAAACAAAACGAAATGCGGAATAGCATCAGTTTAGTTAGCTTGAAAAAGGTGACTATAGATGGAGTTGGAGGACCCTCCAACCCAGCGGATTGAGGGTAGAATAAAATTTTACCTTGGTTTTTTGTTTGTTTTACTGTTGCACGCTCAAAGATGAAGTTTGTTTGAATTTTGAAAAAGTTATAATGAGGGTTGAAAATGAAAATGAAAATAAAAAAAAGGATACAAACCCAACATTTTTACCCGTGGAAAAGAAGCTTACAATAATAATAATTATAAAATTTTATAAATTCATTCCTGATAAGTTTAATGTTTTTTTTTTTTTGTTGTTTCTTTTCTTTTTTTTATTTATGGATTGTTTAATGAAATTTGATACACTTTATTAAGACTTAAAAGGCAAAAACAACGACGAGAAAAAAAACATTAAGAATTACCAAGAACAGACAGTGAAAAAAAAAAGAAACTGAGCAAAGACTGTCAGATTGGATTTTAAATTGAGTTGGTTTGTTAAGGTTTTGGCATTTCGATTTATAAAGAAGCAGAAGCAGCAAAGCAAAAAAAAAAAAACAAAAAAAAGTTTGAGATTTTCGTTTTTGTTTTTCGAATATTCAAATAAAAAATTAAAAACTTTGTCTGTAAGTTAAATCAAAATGAAGACGAAATTCCTTAAATACCAACATCAAAGTTTTCATAAATTAACTTTATTTTTCTTCTTTCCTTGTTCGGTTCGTCAATTTTTTTTTTTTTTTTTTATTTTCATCCTCGCACTTGGTAGTTATGACCAAAAGAAGTTGTTAAAATTAAAAGTTCAGCGAGTTAAAGTGCAAGTTAAGTTCATGAACAAGACTCAATTAGCATTGCAGACAAAAGTTCACGATTCAGGAAAAACTCATGATTAAGATGACGATGAAAATTTATAATGTTGAAGTAATATTTTTTATGATGTTGCATTAACTAACCGTAATAAAAATATGAAGCAATCATTCTTGGGAATGTACTGCTCTTAGAGATAGGAAACTATAGCAGATATTTATAAGAGTATATTCGACTTCCTGAAAAATGTATGAGCTTGGTGTAGTAAACTTAAACGAGTGTCATTTGATCACCAAAATAAAAGTTATAGATAGAAATGTGTCCAAGATAGTGTCTAAAGTAACTGAAATTCTTTTTCTCTTTTTTTAAGAACAAACTGAAACAAAGCTTGACATTCTACCTTAAAAGTTCTGTCATATCGATTATTCACAATTTTATCAACTCACAAAGAATACTATCAAAAATCGAACAGATGTTTTTTGTAGCATTTAAGTAAATTTAAAATTTTGATAAAAATTTCAATTTTCAACAAAAATAACACTTACCACTTCTAATTGTTTCAAATACGTTGATGACGAATTTCCAGCCTGTATAAGTGGTCGGCCATGATTGAAAATCGTACAAACAACCATACCAAGTGAAAACATGTCACTTAATATGCTACACGTTGAATGTGCTTGAATTTCTGGAGCTGTATTTTTTTTAATAAAAAAAAAAATTGACAAAAAAATCACATTTAATCCGTTCAATGGAAAAATAAATTAAAAAAAAAAAACATACCCGTGAAATCCAAATTAGGCTGAGCCATTTTTGATATTCGTGAGCTCCATGGTTGACAAACAATTGAGTCAGCAACATCAGTCTCATTAACTTTTTCTGCGAATAATAAAAAAAAATTAAAATTTAAAAAAACATAAAAACAAAAAAACCTTGAAAAGAATTTATTCAAGAGACGAATGACAAAAATATGAAATGTAATAAAACTCATGTGAATTCCAATATATTATATGGCCAATATGTAAAACAGTGAGTAATGAAGATAATTTTATAAATAACCCATCCAATTTGTCTTAATAAGGGTTTTAAAAGTCAAAAAGGATTCACAAAAAGATACGCAGACAAATTTTCCAATACTCCTTATTACAATTCTTATTGACAAGTTCAAGTTTTTTTTTTTCTACATTATATATATATGTAAGTGTATGAATGTCAAAAAGTTTCCATGCGAACACAAAAAGAAAAGAAACAAAACCCTTAGCCTTAATTTTGTTTTATATTCATTATACGTTAAAAAAAAATCAAAAATTCGATCCCACACCATTGGAAAAAGTGTTTCATTGATTCAACTTTCGTTTTTTTCTTTCTTTTGCTTTGAAATAAAGTCTAAGGAGTCATATTATTTTCTTCTTTGCAATTTTGTATATTTATATTTCCCCTTCTCCAACCCCCTGAGCTTTATAATAAAGGAAAAATCTTCATTGATGGACAAAGGGTAGGGTATAAAATATTCTATGCAAAACATATTCTTAGGGAAATATTTTCGGTTCAAGGATCCGTAAATTCTGCCCAATAAAATAAAATCTCTTCACCTGGAAACAAAATCGTCCTTTTTGCTGATTTTTTTTTCTCTTTTTCGATCCTTTTTAGTTATATTATTTTTTTTTATGATTTATACATAAATTTGACTTTCAAATAAATTGATATTCAAATTCATAAACGGGACAATGATTTATCTTACAATAAAAATGTTGACAAGGAGAAGTTATTACACATTACCCACACATCAGCAAAAAACATGTCAAAGGCCAATACATAATAACTGCATGATGAACCTTGAGAGTGGAAGAGAAGATTTTCAAAAGGTTTTCTATGAACATTCCTTCATACTTTTATGGCATGAGTAGATTTTGATTGATCGAAAATGTCTGTAAATAACTATAATTTATAGCAAAGTAGTATTTACGTTGTCAGATTCGGGGATGGAAGAAAAACAATCACTATGCCATCATGAGAGCCATCTCCATTCTAACTATTGGCATCGCCATCGCACTTTGCTCTACTTTATAGAGGAACATTTATCATATTTTGAGACTTTAACCACAACAGGCTGATGTTGTAATCTGTCATTTTGGTTAAGTAGAATAAATGAATGAAATGGAAAGTGTCACTGTCAACTTTATCCCAGGATTTTGGAAATTCGAAGGATGGGCATTCAAATAAAATGCATGACTAACACTTGTGTAGGTGCATTACAACTAACAGGGCCTATTTTTATGTAAATTTATTGTTTTATGTAAATTTGTGCATTTAAGTATAATCTAAAGCTGTTCCAATAGTGACTTTTAAACTTTGACAGTGGAGAGTGACCATAGCTTAACCTTCATTTATTCATTTGGCCAAGGCAGTCTCGGAATTGGAAATCTAATACCCAAAATAAACACAAATAAAGAACTCCTAATTGGGTTGCCACTTCAGGAAACGAGGAGCGAAGTAGATTCGTAAAAAAATGCAGCGGATTCAATTTTCCCGCTGTAGTTCAGATTCTCCCGTGGACTGTGTCTTGCTATTATTTTGTTGAGAAATACAGTGGCGACAAAATAAATAGCACATGTATTAAAAGTCTTTTTAAATGAAAAATGTTTGCATTTTCTTCTGCCTGAAAAGTTGTTTTATTTATAAATAGCTAAAAACAAAGGTAATTTTCATTTTATAGAAAAAATAATCTATGTTGAATCCATAGGAAAAAAAAACAACAAAATAATGTAAATAGTTCAAATAATACTAGGACAAAATAAATAGCACACTTCATTAATAATAACAAGAAAAATAAATAAGCAACAAAAAACTTATCATAATTTACAGAAAGATCGTCAATATTTTTTCGGGTAACCCTTATTTTGAATTACGGCTGCATACCTGCCATTTATAGACAAAATGATACTCCTGAATCGTTCAACAGGTACTGAATACCACGCTCGCTAAACTTCCTCCCAAAATTTGTCCAAATTTGAAGTAGCTGATCTGTTTATCGTTTTGTCTACCTCATTCCATAAATTCTCAATAGGATTAAGATCTGGAGACTGGGCTGGCCCTTCCATTTAATCGATTTTTGGGTAGATAACCATTGTTTCACAGACCTAGTCGTATGCTTCGGATCGTTATACTGCTGAAATTTCCACTTCAGTGGCATTGCCTCCTCAGCATACGGCAGCATCGTGTCTTTAAGGACCTCCTTATACTATATTTGGTCCATAATACTCTCTATGCGATCGAGAGGACCCACTCCTTTCCAAGAAAAACACCCCTGAACCAGAATTCCACCTCTACCATGCTTCACCGTCTATATTGCTTATTTTGGGATGTGTGCCTGCTTGATCCCAAGTCGTTCATATTTTTTACCATCATATCCAAAGCCGTTGAGTTTAGACTCATCGGTCCAGAAGACATTTTTTCACCAACTATGGTGTTTTGAAATGTGTTCCTTTGCAAATTTCAATCGACGCAAAAGGTTCCGCTTAGAAACGTGGGGTTTTCTCCTGCAAATCCTTCCAAATATTTTTTTCTCACGCAGTCGATTATTAATTGTGCTTACTGACACATTAACTCCAAGATCGTGTTCAATTCCATCTTTTATTTTGGGAGCAGTCATGAAGGGATCAGCTTTGCTTAGGCGGGCGATGGCAATATCTGTTCGTGGGGTGGTTTTTCTGGATCGATTTTTGCGAATTTTGTTTTTAGCACCTACTTCCTGGCAATCGTGAAGGGCATTTAAAAGTTTTTTTCCAGGAACATTCCAACTTAAGCGCGATAACCGAGTTAGTGTGACCTTCTGTCTTGAAATCGAGAACTCGTAGCCTGAAATCCTCTATTGAATGTTTGTCACGTCCCATACTACATTTTATCATTATAATTTAAGCAATATAACGTAAATTAAAAAAAAAACTCTTATCTTTTTAACTTACCTTCAAAAAAGTAAGAATAATTGTATAAATTAAAAAAGTGTGCTATTTAAAATGCCTTGGCTCGAGTGCACTCTCTTTACTATTTGACTTACATTTGACTTTGTTTATAAAATAATTGCAAAAAAATAATATCCCGTTAATTTACATTGGAAACCCAGAACAATCCATACTTTGCAGTACCGGTATCAAAAGTGCACTTGTAGCTTAAAGCCTAGAAGAAATTTCTACTAGAAGTGTGCTATTTATTTTGTCGCGACTGTAGTTCTTTTGGCTGTTTCTCTAAAGAAGCAACATGAGTGTAAGTTAAGTTTTTTGAAAAAAATGTACCTGCTTTTTCAGCTTTTTATTAAATATTTATCCATGTTTATTGTATTTTTTTTCGAACGATGTTAATAAACAAATTTAAATTCATCAGAATTTCAGATTCCCGTTAGCTTCATGGGGAAAACAAGAGAAAAGAAACAGAGACAGAGAATTGTTTCATGATTGAAAGCATTCAAACAATTTCATCCATCATTTTAGAAAATGTAGCCAACTTCACAATGAATTGGCTTCGTTCAGCCAAACTATAGGAAGTCACCGCTGTAACTTACAGCAGTTATTTTTACCAGTAATCTAAAGCTATATAAATGAAAAAGTGCAGTAGATTGCTTATTTGCGAAAAGTGCAATAGATCAACAATTGAAATTGCAATCGCAACAAAATGGCATCCCTGTATCCTATGAAAAATGTATAATTTAAATTTTGAAAATATTCATTAATTTATATTCTTTACTCACCGCACTTAATTTATTTTATATTCTGTACACAAACTCGTATAAAAACCAGAAATTACAACAGCATCATCATCATTTCAAATAAACTTACCTATAAATTCGAGTCCAGCAAGTTTCCAAGTTCCTTTTTTCGTAACCAAAATGGACGAGGGACACACATTCCGATGTACTACGTGACCAGAATAGTGTAGGTATGATAAAGCTTCTGTTAACTGAAAATGAAAAAAAAAAAGAAAGAAAGAAATTAAAAAATGAAATATTTTAGTTACAAATAAGTTGACATTTTCCTTCATAACTACAAAAAATAAAATAAAAATGAAATAAAAGGAAAGGAAACAATTCCAAATTACACCATGTAGGATGAAGGTTAAAATTTATACATAAATACCCAGATGAATACATTTAAATTTGTATTTCAATCACGTAATGGATTTGGTATTTATTTTGAACAAAAAGGTAGATATTTCTGTCCTAATGCGTTTTCGATTAATTGCTTTAAAATAAATTCACTAAAACGACTATAAAACTGAAATATAAGTCAAGTCACATTTTGAAATAAGATAAAATAACGTTTCAAGATTATTCAGTATAATTTGATAGACGAGATAAATCCCGTATGCAAATTGTAACTTATTATCATTTTAAGATATTTATAGCAAACATTTTCGAAGGATTTTAAAATAACTACAAGTCACATAACAGACCTAAGTAGATTATATTTGAAAGTATATATTTAAATATGATTTAAAAACTTATATCTCAGTCGTCCTTGACAAAAAGGAAACAACAAAATAAGAATGTTCGAATGGCATAGAATAACGTCGTATTTCAAAAATTGTATTCAAAAAAGAAAATGAGATACAAACATATTTTGTATTTATTTAAATTGGATTCTGTAAAATAATTTTGAAAGTTTGTGTATTGCACCTTTACATTCATACAAAAGTAAAGTAATTTTGGATCACTTAGGCGTATACGCACTTTTTTTTTTAATCTACGTGCAAATACAGAAAAAAGAACTGCAACGCAACAAGATCGGTAAATAAATCTTTTGTCGTTGGTTGCTAACAATTAAATTTTAATTCAATGTTTAATGTTTAATCCATATGCACTTTGTACCAAGAATTATAAAAATAAATATCGAAAATGTCATCGAAGAAAATTAAAATAAAATTCTCCAGAAAAAAAAATATTATAAAATGTCATATTGATTATTGGCATTAATTCGATTTGTCATATTTACCATTTAATCTATCTATCGAAACGTAAAATACTCAAAAGTTATTCAATAAAAGATATATTCTTTATAATTGCAATTAAAAACACATATCAATGAGTTAATTTTAAAGCATAAAACCGAGACCGGGCGTATAGTGAAAGACAAGAAAAATTTTAATTTTATTAAAAAAATCCAATTAAAAAATTGAATTATAATTCTCAATGCCAAACTTTTGCAACCATCATGCATCGCTCTGCCCAAGCCCACACTTATTCACTCGAAAATCCTTCTCTTTTCAATTGATTATCTTAAAATTGCTACTTTATATACATATTTATAGATGTAGTGTATCAGAATCCACACACTCACCTGTAATATTCCATATTTTAATTCAATATCCAAGAAATTATACTCCCGGGCATGAGCTGGTCTCTGAACCACTGGCACTGTAGGCTGAGATGCACCCGTACTTGGGGGTCCAGTTACCGGTCCATAAGTTCCGGCTTCCTAGATCGCAACAAGGAAGAAATAAGAAAAAAAATCATTTTATTTCATGAATGGAAAGGATTTAAAGTTTTTTTTTTGTGGATCTACAAAAATAAATAAACTCGTAAGTAAATTTTATGCATCTTTTGGTTATGCATCTGTGATTGCAGAGAAACTGTCTCATCAAACAAAATTGTTGCAGATTTATATTTGTACTAAAAAAAATCGAGGCTCTAAGCATCAAATGCAGAGGTAGGAACCGACTCACAAAAATACATATGTATGTACAAATGTTGTATGTATGTGCACATAATATCCTAAGGATATGAATTACGTTCGATAGCACAGCTGTGAATTTCCGTAACGTGCTCTTTCACATACGGGAGTTCGTCTCGAGGGTAATTTAATATTCCAACCAAGAGCTCATCCTCCTTTTGCCTGGCAGCGAAATAATCTTTTATGGGATGTATTTTTCGTAAGTGCTGGGATCAGAGGCGTATTTTGGTCGATAAATCTTGTGGGGCCGTTTTACTTCAATTCTCAAATTAATTGGCTGGAATTTTTGGAAAATGTTTCTAAGAAAAACTTGAGAAACAAAAAGCTAGTGGTAAGAAAGCTTTTATCCAATTTGTTACGGAATGCCTCAGAGTTCCATTCTGGGACCTTTATTTATTCTTTCTTTGCAGGACAAATTCTATTGAATTTGTTTTAGTTTTTCAAGGACTCTTCAAAACTAAAATCCACCCCTGATACGAATACGTATTCAAATTCAAAACACATTAAAAAAAAAATCGTTCAAAGTGCCCAAGGTACAAAAAAACACGTCCTCGAAATAAGAGATGCGTGATTCGGAATGGCATTCATGAAGGTATACAATTTCTCAACTCTTTTTGGAAGTTTATGTTTGGTTAGCAAGAAAATATAAATAAAAAAATAAACTTGAAAACTAAATTTTCTTTTCTATTTACATACAAATAAAATCTACACATACTCACTTACCTGAAATGCAAGGATATTCGCAAGGCTGGCAAGAATTGGTTCTGTTGCAAATGCCAAAGTATCAGAGCATTCTTCAACTGTATGAAGTATTTGCAAAATCTAAATGGAACTATTAAAATGTGATCTTTTGTTGATTTTAAAAAACCAAAAAAAAAACGAAACAATAACAAAAATAAAATATTTTAAAATTAAAAGAAAAGTACTCGAAACAAATTTACCTTCGGATGTCGAAACCGTTCGAGTTGTTTTACTGAAGATCGAAGAATTTCAGTGATTGTCTCTTTTCGTTTGGGTTTGTGAAGTTTTTCAGCGATTTTCTTTTCGAAAATGAAGACAGAACATTCCTGGAAGAAATATTAAGAAAAAAAAAATTACATTAAAATATAAATTTAAAGGTATTTATTTTCAAATTGACAGTAAAATTAAATAGAAAAATACATAAAAAAAGTTTCTCAAAATGTATGCATCATTTGAATTTTCTGCCGTTTCTAATATCAAATGTTGGAAACCCTTAAAAAATATTTTGACTGCTGAAAATTGTATTTTCGTTGTTCTGGAGAAATATTTTTAGATTGTGGAGATCATTTTATTGTGTTTGACAACTGATTTAAAATTTGTTTCCTAATAACAGTTTTTTTTTAAAGTTTTTTAATTTTCAACGACTTTATTATCACACTAGAGGACCGGCGAACTTCGTTTCTCCCAAATTTAATGCAGAAACTCAAGCTATGGAAAATATTTTTGTTGCTTATTCGATTTTTTATGCAACAATAACCGAATCAAAGTTAAAAAGAAGCATGTATAAAATGCCAGACTATAAATCTGTCTCTTTGATAAATTTCAGCTAAATCGGTATAGCCGTTCTTGAGTTATAAATAGTGTTACTAACATATTGTAAGAAATTCTTAAGTTCTTGAAAAAAATAAAAAATCACTGAAAATTGAAAACTTATAAAAAAGAATTGAAGATTTTCAATTTCTGTAAAATGATCTACAAAGTCAGGGCTACAATTATAATTTCAAAAATCAAAACCCTATTTTTCTTTTTGTAGCACAGTGTTATAAAAGTTGGGAGTAGTTATTGGAAATGAGATTTGGCCAAAATAGACTTGACAGGACTCTGCTGAATGTTTTCAGAATAACTATTTTTGACACATGCTACTGTTTCGTTATTTATCTATTTTCTCTTGGATTCTAAATTTTCTTTTAGCTAAAATTAATTTTGTTTTAAAAAATTAAGATCTATTTTTAGTGTGTTACTCCCTTAAAAAAAGTTTGCGGTTGAATTTTGACATTTTTTGCTGACCAAGACAGAATTAACCAAATGTTTATTGCGGATACTTTGAATGGTTTGACATTACTATATTAATTAATATAATTTAAAAATAATTTCCACACACATACAACATATCATTATGTACATTTAAACTACATCTAAGCAACGATAAGTTAATTATAAATGCTTACTCAATGCGGGTGTCATATTGATCAAATATTTTCTAATTTAATAAACTTGTCATTTGATGAGCAAAAAAAAACAGAAAGAAAAAATTAAAAATTCAATCTATTTTTGAGCAAATCCAAATTGCACACACAACCTGGTTTTCCATATACTAACACATATCCAACAAACACACACGTCACACTTAAATTGGTTTGCAACTAATTATGCACAATTAATATAATTAAATTAAAACTGACAGCAAGAGTCATGACAATAATTTATTTTCCTCATTTATATTTGTCTATCCATCTGGATCCCTGAGTGAGTATTATTTTAATTATCCTGATAAATTGTTGTGTTAAATCAACCACATATTATTATATCACACACACGCACACTCACACACACACACTACACTATTCAAACTGAAAAAAATAAATTGTTTTTTTAAATAGAAAATAAAGTTGCATTAATTGAACAAAAAATTCACAAACACATTGCTGCGGAAATTATATTAAATAAACTTAATTCTTTTGGAAACCAAAAATTTTGAAAAATAAACTTACATATTTACTATTTAATTAACTGGAAAAATTTGTATATTATAGTAGTTTATGAAATTGTTGATGTGAAGTTTTGTGCATAAAAAAAACACCCCTTAGTGTTATAGAATCCTTAATGACGTGTGTATTTTTGAGCACGGACTTGAATATTTAAACGTTTTTCTTTTGTATCAAGTATTACAATTCTTTAAAGAGGTCTAATTATTCCTATGCTCTATGCTATGGAAACAGGAGAAACTTTTGTTGTAATTCTTGAAAGTTTTTGTTCTAATTGCTTTGAAAAGTGTTTTGAAATAAGAAATAGAAAAAAAAATTTATATAAACGTTTTTTAACATATAATAATTTTTCTTCAAAATAATTTTTAAAAAATTACATTGAATATTCCACAAGTCAGAAAAATGACAAAAAAATTTCGACTTCGGATTGTTTTATCATTTTCAAAACTTTTCTAAAATTTCTTTAGATAGGAAATTGTGCAAAAAATTCAAAATATTTGTTAAAATCGTAAAAAAAACTTACGAGAAAAAGTCGCGTCGGATATCGTCTCCTTATGATTTCGAATTTTCAACTTAGTCAAATTTCAAGAACCTTGAAAAATGCATCACTATCACACCATACAACAAGTCTAGAGTTGTCAAATTACACTACTCAAGTTTCCAATTGCCAAGACCATCGAATTAAATATTTGACAAGTCGATTTTTGAACCGGGCGTAATTCTACCATCCTCTTTAAAAGACATACCATATTAATGTCCTGACAATTTACCAAAAATCTATGGTCTGTCATTTTGACAGTATCAATTGTCAAATAGTGCAGCAAAAAATTCAAATATTGACAAATATCTATTGGTGAAGACGTTATGAACTAATGACGAAAAGTTCGGTAAAATCTCAAATGAGGATGCTAATTTTGTGCTACTAGCAATTTTAAGACTATTTTTGAATACTATGATTGAATATTTGAACTTTGAAAATTTTCGCTCCACCAAATTTAAAAATATAATTTTTTTGTTACTATTTTTGTGAGTTACAAAACGAAAATATGCTTTTTTGACAACTTCGTTATTTCAGAAATTAAAGTGGCAGAGCATTTTTTCTATTTTAGAAAATTTAATTAAACTTTTATGTCTTTTCAAAAAAACATTTTTTGAAATTATTTAATGTTAATTTATTTTACTTTTAAGAAAATACTTGTGTTCTTTTTAAGGGAGAAATTGATATTATCGACATTTACGGTTTTTTTGAAAACGCTTTTATTTTGAAGCACATGTTAAGAGTTTTTCAACACTGATTTATTTTAGATAACCGCTTTCAATCATTCATGTTAAATCCCATTTATGTTCACTTGGGATTTTACGTATTTGTACGTTTTGCCACTCATTCCACACTAAAATTTAAATTTAAAAACCTTCTAAATTTAACCCAGGTAATATTTAGCATAATATTCGTCGAAAAAAGTCGGCTTTATAATTCCTCGGACAAAAAGGATTTATCGAATATTTTTTTTTTCAAAAACCCAAATCAATGTATGTGTTAAATCAATTGAAAGAAATAAAATAAATGATTGAAATGTGTCTACAAAGTGTTACGAGACATTTACATATATATAAATTTCATTTATGTAAATTCGTAGATTATTTTAAATCCTATACTTTTAACATTTAATTTAACATTTTGCCACTTATTCTCAATTGGGAAAACAATTCCATAGCAAGCACCTGGTTTGGCTCTATAACCATATTCAAATGTAATATTCCATGAAAATTGCTCCTGACGTGACTTGGGTTTTGAAATGTCATTTCATTTTCCATTGGGAATTATAGAAGAGTTTTGGAAGGAAATAGAAAATAACAAATACATACATACTTGTAGCTTATCTTTGATGGAATTGTTTGTTATTTTCATTTTTATATACCATGTGTTTCTATACTGACATTGACTTTGACAGTTAGAAGGAATTCGTTTTCTTTTTATAAACTGAGCTTTAAGAATCGGGAAACAAAAAGTTATGTTTTCTAAAAGATTTTAATCTTACTAAATATTAAATTGTATATCTTTGTTATGAAAATGAATAAAGTATTAAATTTTAATTGCTCTTAAATAAACATTCTGGAATTTCAAAACTTTATTCTGACAGACTGTGCAATGCTCTTAAGAATCATAAAATTGATTTTAATAGTACATTTTGGAAATAATTTTCGTGAACTTTCCAAAAACCATATAATGTATTATTTTGGTAATGTATTGTTTTTTAATGGATTTCCATTTTCGCGAGAAATTAATTTTTTTTTTGAAAACCACAATAATTCGTGTGAAATTTATTTCATTTCATTTTCTTTTCGTTTCACTTTTGTATATATTTTTATAATCCAATTCATTTTTAACATTTTTGTTTGTCTCTTGTGACAAGAGCATGAAAACATCTCCTAAATGTGGGACCGACGACGCGACGGTGTTGGGTGTTGACGAATTTATTCGATGGTTTTTATGTCATTAAATACATATTTTTTGGCAAGCTGTTGCTGAGTTGACGCGGTTGCCGGTTGACAGTTGGGGGTGTAGAATTCGTATAAAATGAGACAGTTGATAGATACAAATGAATCTGTTTCATTGAATTACAAAAGGATTTTTGTGTCCTTTAGCCAAATTGGTTGGTTTGGCTGAAAGAAATATCCACATCCACATCAAGGACGATGATGATGACGAAGGTGTGTATATAATATTATTTAGTAACGGATATCAAAGGCATAAGGGTAAGGAATCGAATATCCATCTATCTAATGGTGAAGAATGTTACAGGTGATGTTGTTTTTGTTACTTGAGTTTTATGTTGTTCTGTTTTTTTTTTTGTTCTTCGATTTTATGCTTCGTTAAATCTAAATGGCGCCCAACGCTTGAGGGAGGTATATATTCGAGGCAAAAGCAAAAATACCGAAGATGTAGCAAAAAATGTTCCAAATATAGGTGGGGTAAGGAATAGAACTATAAACGTATCGAATAAGCGATACTAAAAATGCTATTTGTCATGGAGATTCTATTTTTTATGCCTCGTAGATATTTTCTTTTACCTTTTTCTTCTTCTTTCTCTTTTTTTTTTTTTGCTGTGTTGAAAAGCCCCCTCTGTCTGGGACAGAAACAGATGCTTACAATGAAATTGATATGAAATCGAGAAAGAGTCTTTTTTTATGATTGGCAATTTTACGTGCTTATAATCCAAATTTGAACGAAATAAATTGCTGGTAATTTTTGTTGTTGCTGGTGTCTCTTCTTTGACGATGATAGTCAGGTTTATTAGAAAATAAGAGAGTGGGCGCGAACATTATTGATGTGTCCTCTGGTCAACACTAATGGTTACCCTGAAGTCATTTTTTTAAACAACGAGTGAAAATATAGGATTGAAAAAATATGGAAAGGTAGGTCTCATTTTTGATCACAATAATGGCGCCCAATAAGAGACTTTTATAAGAAAAATTGAATTTTGTGAAATATGCAAAGCATAACTATGGCTTGATTATTGTGAAAAATACGACCCCAACAGCCTCAATTTGTCGGAGTACATCACGAACTTATTTATTAAATTATTGAATAAATTCAGATCCATATAGATCTTACGACCTCTTTGTTAAATCCTTCAGTAATGTTGACTTCAGAACTCTAAGAAAGTTATTGTATAGAAGTCAAAATTGGTGTTTTTGAACGTACTAAAAATAGTTGGCGCCCAACGCAAAACCATAAAATATTTTTTTTTCATTGAAATTTCATCGTCTCTTAACCAATTTAAGGTTAAGTATTTATTTTCAAAATTAAGAAATGTATATATTTTTAAATCCAAAAATTATCAGAGCTCAAGAAAAAACATATAAATAATATTTTCTTCATGCAAAAACATTTTCAATAAAAGTTTGCCCATTTCACATCATCATCATCATCATTATCGATATTGGTTGATAGAGCTCACAAAATCAATCGGCCGATACTTAATTAATAACATTTTCTCTTGACTCAAAAACCCAATAATTAACTAATATCATGCTAATTACAAGAAAATCCTTGTATGACCACAGATTGTTATCATCATCAACGGCAATCTACATAATTACCCAAGGAAGGTTTCTCCTTCACAGCGTATTTTCAATTAACAATAACCTCATTCTAGCCTATGTACATATACATACATATATAGACATCAGTATTATAAATATGTACATTTAGGGTTTATCCAATTGAAGTTACTTTGGCATCAGTTTTCGAAAGGAGCCTAAAGAAAACCACAAAATCAATTGATTGGTTTGATCAATCTCTCTCTTCTACATTCCAACAAAATAAACCAACAGCACACTTTTCCATCCATAACCCATCAGGAGAGGAGGGACTTTAATTTGGTGGCCTGGATGAACTTCAGATTGATGCATGAAAAACTTCACAATTCCTTGGAAAACATTTCAATTCCCAACCCTCTTGGGATTAAATTGCTAAAAGCTTTCCAAGAGAACTAACAAAAAAAAAAAACAACAACAATTCAACACAAGCAAATATATAGTAGACAAGAAGAAAACTAAATAAAGGGAGGAAAAATAAGAAATAGGAAAAAAAAGGAAAAGAAAACGAAAAAAAAACTACCCAAGGGTAAATACCTTGCCATCACTTTTCCGATACGCATCATGAATTTTCCATGCCAATTCGGGCCCGGCACAAGCCGTCTGCTTTCCAATTTCGAAATACTGAATTATTGGATTCGTATCGACGGGATTCTGTGGACCAGCGGTGCCACTCTTGAATTTCGAGAACATCGTTGCAGCTGGCATACCATCGATTATCTTCGAAAACACCGATGTGAAGCCCGTGGGTCTGGTCCTCTCCTCGACACTGTCGTATCTTTCAAATGTTTTCGTCTTCTGCTCAAGTTCGCCGACTGCACCCATAAACAGGTTTGTTTCTTTGGTATTGGTATTACCAGCAGCAGCGGCGGCGGCGGTGGTTATTTGTATGGTGGAGAAATGATGTTGCCGTGACGGAGGAGCTACTATCCGACTTTGATGGGAATACAGTTTGGGGCGATTGTGTCGAACTTATAAGATGTGTATTTTGAAAACTTAAACAAACTGTAATTGTAATTGTACTCGAATGTGATGGTGGTGGTTGTGTTGGCCTTCCTGCTATCTCTAGAGAACTTCGAGGTTAGAACTTTGGTTCGTCACAAGCCTGACGTCCGTTTGTGGTGACCATCGAGAAGTTCCATTAATTTCTGCAAAAAGGAAAGAAAATAAAGACAAAGTTAAAAATCCTAAAGACTCATTTCCAACAGAAACATTATAAATATAAATTCCAACTGCAACCTCAGACTTCCAAGGACGGACGTCTAAATCACAACAAAAAGGTCTTAAATTACACCTGCTTCACTGGAGAGTAATTCTATATCCCCCGTGCTAGACAATTCCATTAATATATAAATACCCCATTCATCTTAACCCCGTACCCATTTTCGAGAGGGTTTCAAATTCAGGATTGTTCTAAAATAGTCGTAATTTAAAACCCTTTTTACGATGGGCAAACTGTTTATGACAATTTTCATAGACTCAGCTTTCTTGAACTATTAACCTATACGAGAGTATACTTATCATAGTCGTCGTCATCATCATCATCGTCACCATAAAAAGGAAAACAATATTCTATTTTTATCTTATTTCTCCATCAGCTAACCCCCCCCCCCCGCCTACGAGGCATATTAATCTTCAGCCAACAATCTTAAGCATCCGTTAAATCCCAAAAATGAAAACGTTATTATCCGTGAATTATATAAACAGTTAACACAATCCGCTATGCTCCAAAAGGGTTGTTTATTTGTCTTCTTTGAGATTTATCTGAATCGGAAATAATAATATTTGTCTATAGGAGGGCTGGAGGGGAGGGGTAAGGTTTCTAGCTGAACTAACAGTAATAAATTTATGAGTTAATTCTCTTTAAGGATTGAATGTGTATTTTTGGAACTGATGTAAATTAAGAACGTTTGTGTTTTGATTTTCTTGGACTTTTGAAATTGAGCAAAGTCTTAGACGAAATTTATGATCATCTCGTAGTCCAAATAGGTTTTGAAATTTAATGATAAAATATTCGGAGTTTTGTAACAGAACCTAAAAACTACGTTTTTGAAAGAGAAATAGTTCATGTTTCAAGATTTAAAGGATTTCTTGTTAGTTCGAAATTAACGACAAATTGTTTTTACTTGAGTTCACGATTTTCAGTCTTGAAAAATAAATTCATTAAGAGCGAAAATAATTTGAAAAATGCAAATTATGTATTATAATGAAAATTCGTTGTTATAACTGAATTCATTTTTAATTTCTAAAGTTACTTTAAATTCGCTTTAAAAGATTTGTCCTAATCAAAGTAAACGTTTTCAACGGGGTCCGAAATACTTTAGGAAAAATTAAGGAATTAAAAAGTACGTATGTATATTAGTCCCATTACTGATATTTAAATTTTTTGGCGTTAGCACTTAACTAATACCATTAAATAGACTTAAAAAACACAAGGCTCAAAAAATTTTATATAATAAATAAAAAGTAAACTGTTGGAAACCTCAAAAGTCAATTCAAAAATGTCAAAAATAATAATTTTCAAATACATTAATGCCAAATCGATTGTTATTGTCAAGTCGTGTTCTGGTTTAGAGTTTGAGTATAATGATAATTAAATTTTGAAGTTCTGACAGTTTATGTTCTTAAATATTATCGTCCAAGGTCAAGCCAACCAAAAAATTCTAAATACAAACTTTTCACACAAATACTTTTTCAAAATGGGTCGAAAAACCCAGCTTTAGGAATCTGATAACTTCAAGATTATTTCTGTGGGGGTTGTCATATTGGGCATTCTGAACATTTTTGGGCTTGTGTCTAATTTTGGGCCATATGATATTTTTTCTTTATTTTGACGTTAAAACCTTATTTTTATTGTTTTTAAATTTAAAAATTTTAAATTTAAAAATAACACTAGTTTACTGTATATCTGTTGCCAAAGAAATTTGAGCTGTTGTCGATTACATATGATATCCAATTTTCAAAAATATAATTTGACTATATTTTTCAGCTCTAGTTTCTGAGATTCAGCTATGCACATAAAGAACAGAAAAAACATGTATTTACTAAGAAAAACTTTACTAAAAAAAATAACTAGCCATCGAAATCTTAAAAACTTCTTTTTAAAACTTTTCTCTGATATGTAGACTTATACAGACAAGGACGTACAAGAGACCAACAGTAGTGAGATATCATCTATGTATCTTAAAAGCCCTGAAAGCGCTGTTCTATTTCGTTATGCATACCCACAGGACTTCGCTCGCATCTCCTTAATTTTTTAGCAACCTGTCCCAGTTTGGGTATGAAAGAAGTGGAGTTTAATGCTCAAAAAATGTTGAGGGTAGATTTGACAAAAACAAGTTATAAGTGAACATTACCAATAACCAAATTTTGTAAACTAGTGTTATTAATAGAACAAGATTTTTGGCTATTCCTACGTTTTTTTAAAGGGAATAATGTTTTTAATATAAGGTTAAAGAAGATCTTTTAAAGAGGATGCCAAAAAATTTGCATTAGTACCCATTAACTCGTTTTTTATTTTTCGAAAATTATACCTACTTATTCCAGCTTAAATAAACCGACTTCTACATTTTAAAATATACAAAACTGACAACATTGACTAAAAAAATTTAAAAAGGAAATTTTTGTATGAGAAAATTCGATTATACTTGACGTCCTTTAATCTTTTTTTGTATAAAAAAAAATAGTTACAATAAAACCTACATTTTAATAATTGTATAAAAGCTATGGTGGTTTGACTAATTTTCGCCTTAATTAGGACACAATTTTACTACATATGAAAAGAAAAATAATAGATAATAATTGCTTATTCGATTTATCAGTGTTTTTTTTTCCTTTATAATTCAACACGCAAGGAAAATTATTTATATACATATTATGAAGATAAATTATAATTTAGTTTGTATAGGTGTTCCAAGTAAATATATACATACATATATATTTTTTTATTTTTATTGACGTTATTTAACAAAACACCACACCATTTCGAATAATTGTTTGGTAATTAGGTGTTTTGGTGTGGGAGAAGTTTCCAAAACAAAACTATACACCATGTTGTTGTTGATATACATAAAGATACTTGTACATATATACAATATTATGGTACCTTCATCTATGGAGTTTAATTATTTATTGAGTGTTTCTTTTAATCAATAAAAATATATCTTACTTTACTTATATACATAGAAGAGAAAGTTCGTGTAAATACATACACACATTTTAGCTGTGGGAAATTTATCTGTTTTCAATGTGGTTTGTAGGACCTTTTATATTTGGAAGAAGATAAAGTAAACTTTTTCTATAAATTGAAAAAGATACAAGCTACAGGCTATAGATTGTATTTCATTGTGTCTTAAGGCAAAAGGCATCTTTAAAATTGGTATTGGTGTTTCCTATTATTTTCCAAAGAGAAATTTTCCGGTGAAGTTTTTGTTTTTTTGTTTAGTTTATGTTTTTACTTAATGGTAAATGACTTTTTGGACAATTTGTGGTTTTCTATCTTTTTGGGCATTTACTATAGACACATGAAACTTTCTAAGGGCTATTTTTATGTAAGTTTTTGAAATAAAACATTTTATAGAGTCAGTAAGCAATGTTCTCAGAATTGCCAAAATCTTAACGAGTTGTAATTTTGTTTTTAACAAATTTTAAGCTTTGGAAAATTGTACTCATGTTTTTAAAAATACTCGATTTTAAACATCAAACAAGCATCATATTGAAAAAATATCTTTAATTTTTGTTTAGAATATAAAAGTTTTCCGAAAATTTATTTTAAATTTGGCGCCAAAAAAAGAAATCGACAGCTGAAATTTTAGGGTTAGTAAAAATGGAGCGTTACACGATAAAACAACGTGTCTTCATTTATTAAAAAATATTTCAAAAATAATGAAAGCTTTGCGGCCGCAGTTCGATTTTGGGCTGAAGGAATTAAACCATACTTTTTTGAAAATGAAATTGGTCCAGCTGTGACTGTTACTGGTTCTCGATATCGCGACATGAACACAGTTCTTTTTGTCGAAATTGGATGATATTGATCTGGCGAATATGTGGTCTAAACAAAACTGTGTGACTGTGTATGTCATACTGCATGAGACATTTCTAGGTCGTGTACTTTCTCGTTTCTGTGATCAGATTTGGACACCTATTGATTGGTGTGATTTAACACCATTAGATTATTTTTTCTGGGGTTATTTAAAACCGCAAATCTATGTCAAGAAGCCAACAACCAGACGTGTATTAAAGGAGGAGATTCATCATTGCAAATTCATCATCAAAATTATTGGAAAAAAAAACTGTTGGTTTTAGAACTTTTTTAACCACGGTTATGGAGGATATATTTCAAATTCAGCTAAATACTTCCATAGATAAGTTTTTGAAATCATTTCAAAATTCATGATGAAATGATCTTTCTTAGTCCTTCTTTTATATAAACTAATGAATTTATGCATATGCATTATGTACATTTATCCTTATTAAAATAAAGGTCAAATTCCGCACTTATGTACATATGTACATTAAAAATTACCCTAATTCTTATTTTAAGCAATTCGTAAAAGTCATTTCCCCTTGGTGGTAAGGATCTCTTATTTTATTAAAAATTGTTTGTATGTATTTTACATCGCCATAAATTTAAATTTCACAATTTCATTACAGGTTTGTATTTCCTGGCGCCTATTTTTTTTTATTATTAATTTCTTCCTTTTTATATGTTTTGTTCCTCCATTATCTTTATCTCTTAAACAATAATTCTATAAAATATAAACTCTGCCATGAAATCCGCCATCAAATGATCTATTAAACAGAGATGATATTAAAATCGTTGAACTATAATAATAATTACGACTGGTATCTTTATTATTAATTTGATTTTTCTCTTTTCTTTTATTTCTTTTATTCTGCTTTCCTCATTAATTTCTGTTCCTTCTGGTCATTAGTAATTTATTAATTTCTTCCGGCGTTTTGTTTTTTTTTTTTCTTTCTTTCCGAATCAATGAATGACTTCAAATTAATAAAATAAAATGAATAAAATTAATTTGACCATGAAAATAAAATTGTACAGCAAATAATTGTCAATATGACATAGATGAGGAAACAAAAACGGAGAAAGAGGGAATTAAAAATGAATTCATTCTTCATCAGTCGATGATAATTTCTTTTGGCTTATTTTTTTTTGATAATTTTAAGTCATTTGGATCAAATGAAAAATATAATTTTTTGTTCTATAAATGAAATGCTAATTTTCATTTAATTTTGACGTCGAACGGAACATGTACTGTTCATAATTAATTCAATAATAAAACAATATTCAAATTTCTTTTGAAATCATGTGGACAGGTATTTCCATACACCGACTTGTTGGTCGAAATTATTTTAATTAAGTACCCTCATGAGGCGACCTGGAGTTTATTTTAGTAAACAATTAAATTAAAAGGTAGGTCAAATGTCGAAGGTTATTCCAATTTTACTTTTTACCCACACACGTAGGTACACACTTTCATGTGAATTGTGACCTGAATGGCCAACCTCACAAAAAAAAAACGAGTTTGTAACACATTGCACGAAAGTCTGTAGTTATACAAAACCAAATTTCAAAAAAAAAAAAAAAACGGTATATTCGTGAGTATACTTCGTTAATGGTTGGTAATTCAAAATGTAATGGTTTCGAATAATAAGAGCCAGCATTTTGTAGTAAAACAGTAGATTAACATCATAAACGCGTATACGCGAGGAAACGTGAACGTTCTCATGTTTAATTTTAAAATAATAAAACACCGGAAGCGGAAGGATGCGTTAAGGTGGTTGTATATTCAGAGTCGAAAGTTATTCCATTATTGTTATCCTTATAATTTCCAAGAAAAGCACCACCTGATATATGTAAATGTATAGATGTAGATACCATGGGAAATTTTATAGATTTTTTTTTGTTTTGTTTGTGTTCCATAATCGCAGAGAGTGTTTTTGATTAAAGGGAGTAAATAACATTTTCTATAGGTTACACTCGTTCGTGTTCAAAAGACGAATTAATTAAAATCCTTGGTTATGAGAGCTCATTTCCTTGTTATGTTATAAAGCACAGGTCTTCTGATGTCATAACATAAACAATGAATTTAAAAAAACGACCCTTGCCAGGAATATCAACATCGACATCGACACCGACAGTCCCTTAGGTTGTTGCAAAGACTTCACTTCGGGCAGGATTTTTGAGTGTGTGAAATTAATTTTTTTCTTTGCTGTTTTTTCTGATAATCTGGTTAAATTCATCACATACATGTAACACACTCTCAGTCCTGACAAAAAGATTTTCAATCGAGTTAAAAATGTCAATTTTCCTATAAATAAAAGTTAATTAAATGTTTCAATCATCGTTGACTTTCTTGTATAGAAAAGGATTGAAAGGATAATTGACAAAAAAAAAAAAAACGTCAATAAGAAAATTGACGAGTATTGACTCGATACAAAATCATTTTTATACTTTGTTTGAAATCAAAGTGATTTGAAAAAGAGTTGAACATGTTTGTTGCTGTTTAAGTGGAATTTGTTAGAGTATTTCTCAAAATGTCAAAATCATCTCAAATTCGGTCTCGTTTTGGACCAGCATACTTAATTAGTATAGCCTCGACTCGTCCTTTCTTTAGTTTTCTTATCAACGCACCGCAAAACTTTATATTTATTTAAAAATGTCACGCTAACCAATTCCATTCTCCTAAACATTAGACATTTTAATCAATTTATTAATTTTAACAAAATATTTTAAATATTGGTTATTTTGTGTGCTGAAACTGAAGACCAGACGAGCCTGGCATCGATACAAAAATGAGACTTTATTTTCTTATTCTTCTCTTGACTAAATGAAAGTGTCGTTTTTGAACAGGTTTGATTAAGGAGTTTTCTTCAATTTATTCATTTATCTGATGTGAACTTAGAAAATAGTGTCATTCTGAACATAACGAATGTGACACTATTTGGACCTGTTGAACAATCTTGGTTCAAAAATAGGTCTGTGGTTCAGAGAATGGTTGAAGTTTATACAAAAAAATCATATCACACATTCCAAATCGTAAGACTAGGTTAGGTTAGGTTAAAGTGGCTGCTGGAAAGAAGGCCAGCACATTCATTGTGATACCATATAGATCATAAGATCCTCCTACTCGTTGAATCATTTGGAGCTAACAATAAAGTGTTTGAGACTGTGAATCACTGGGATCATTGTAATAGAAGTCACCGAGGTGTAGTTTACGGTTTTGTGAAAGTGCAAGACAATAGCAAAAACGATTAGAAACTGACTCTTCTTCTTCCTCATCCATACAGCTTCTACAGAAATCATTTGCCGGAGCTCCAAGTCGTAAGGCATGTCTGCCTATTAAGCAGTGTCGTGAGACTAAGTATCGTAAATGTTTATGTTTTACTTTTGTTTCCTTGTAAACAAATGACATCCTTGGATTTTGTATAAAATTTAATTTTCACATTTATGCTCCTGGAAAACTAAAAGGAAAACATGATTATCTCAAAGTAAGCAAATTAACACAACCCTATTATACGAACTCAATAAAAAAATGTCTATAATTTCTGAAACATGACACTACAACTGTCAAGTAATTTATAAAAGTTTCTTATAAACTAAGATAATCCTTAATCGATCTAAATTGGAAATTGGATACTGTTTCTTAATTTAATTTACAACGTTTACATATTTTCAGATTTTGAAAATTAAATACAAAGCTAAAAAATTAATTTGCAATCCAATGATTTGATTTTGGGGGGAAGTATTGTTGGGTCTTATAAACCAACAAGTAAATGAGTTCCATGGTTCTAGTATCAAAGAGAAATTCTTTCTAAAATTTGGATTTTTTATGAAGCAATTATTATTTTAGATACTTCCTTACAAAACAACAAGGTTTACTATCCACTCCCTGTTTTTTGTTTTGGAAATGTTTTATCTTAAAAAAAAAACACAAAAATCGATTGACTTGAATAATGCTTTCTCATCAATGATGAAGCAGAAAGTTCCTACATATACTATGTATAAGCTGGCTTATATATGTATGTATATAAATTCGTTTTCCTCTGATGTAGTCTCCAAAAAAAAAAAAATTATATCTTACAAATGATTACCAATAAATGTGAATGATTCTGACTTTTTCTTTATTGATAGAGAACAAAAAGAAATAAGGAAAACGAAAAAAAAAAATGTTTTCACAAATAGGCTTTGGTTTTTATTTTTATGCGGTTGATTTTGTGAGATGGTGATTTGCATAAAATTATATTTTTCTCTGTTGCTTGTTTTCGAAACCAAAAATAGTCAATTTGTCGGATTTCATCGATTTCAAAGATTGAGTTCAGAGAAAATTGAGTCGTTCTTACCTAAACAAAGTACCTGCCTACTCGTTAAATATAATAGATCAAATGTTTTTCTTTCGACAGAGAAATCATAACTCAGTTTTTTTTTTATATTTTTCAAATTATTTATTACAGTCATAAATCGTTGGTTCTAAGAAAGAACTCAGTTACTTAGGAAATACACTTTTGAAGAAATGAATTTAAAAGTCGATAAGTGACGATATTGAAAATCATATTATTTTAAAGTTACATTTCATGAGTCGCATTTCTTTGAATAAAGAAAAATTTGAAAATCTTAGTTTTATAGAGTTATTGGTGGGTATACTGATATTTGAGGGGGTGTATTGACATGTGAAATGTGTACCAAAAAAAAGCTGAATTTAAAATAACACACATGCCAAATATTTTCAAAATTATTGGTGTTGAGTACCTTGAGTAATCTTAACTTTATAAGTAACCTTCCAAATGAATGAAAATACAAAAATTATTATTGTCCTACATACTAGGTATACTTTCGACATTGTTAACGGTTGCTAGGTAATCGATTTCTTTTATATTTTGTTCGTCAAAATTAACTCAAGAATGCCTTAAATTCCCAACACTGATTTTGAAAATATTTGGTAGATATGTGTATTTAAAATTTTAGATCAAAAACATCTTTCGCCTTTATTAATCATTAAACTGGGAATTCAAAATTTCATTAATTTAAGAGCAGACTTTTTCTTTAACCCACAAAATTTGATAAATTAATAATCTTCATAAAATAAATAATTGTATAAGTTGTTTTCTTTATTATATTATACTGTATTATAGTTTTTTTTTAAGTTTATTTTGGTTATTGTATTTAATTGTATTTTTGTATACATAGATTTATACAACCCCTTTAAAAAATGATTGAAGTACGAAATGGAAAAAACGTGTTTGAATAATTCAATTATCGATATATGAAAACGCATTGAACACACAAATTAATCTATTATTTATGATGTTTCACTTCTCCCGCATTTGACCTCAAAGGTAAATGTTGACATTTAAGGTCAAATCATTATTCCACCTGCATCTCAATTATAGATTGCGAATCATTTTTTTTTGTTTTTCAAATAATCAATCATTCTCATTGTGTTTATGTTATTTTCGATTTCAAATAATCTCACCTCTCAGATGTCAAAATTTGTTTACAAACAGGAAACCATTTTAAAGCTTAAAAAATGGTGTCACAAAAAAAAAAAAAAAAAAACATGGTCGAAAGCGCTTAACAACGTACAAACATAAACAGAAGCCAAGCCCTTATTGTGCTGTCATTTGTTATGTGTGTGTGTGTGTGTGTAGGTGCTTTTGTAAATTATAAGCAAATTCTTTTCATCACCCACACACACACGCATCACAATCAAAGCACTTCTTTTAATAACTTTGTCGGTTTTCATATAAATTTTGCAACAACATACGAGTATACCTTCCTGCCTCAAATTTGGCAGGCTGTCAAATGAGCAAACAAATACAATGGGCCAAGCAATCACACCCCCAAATATCTATTTAGTGCCACCGCACCGCAACTCTTTGTCCGTTTCGGACCGACTCGGCCTAGCCTGGGAGGTCGGGCGGACGACCCTGCCTCATTTCGCCCACTATAGAATTCAAAATGCAGAGGGTACATGGAGGGTTACAAGTTACAATCAATATGGCTTCTATCTCTGGAAAAATATATCAATATTAAGAATCCCCATGCAGAGGACCAATACCATTACAATTGAAAATATTGCTACGCATTGTGTCTTCTCGTCTCCGACCATACAAAGATTGAGCCGAGGAGGACGATACGATGGCGATGGGTGATGTCGACGTGCAAAGGTGGACCTGAAGGTGGACGTGGACGACCGAGACTACCTATTGTTTTTGTGAAGAGTCGTCAATAATCGATGAAGTGAACTTTATGTGCTTCATCTGTCCCCCTTTACAGTTACAGCTTACAGCTTACAGGTAACAATTTCTGAATGGTAAAGGTACAGTTATAGATACTCGTACATGATGGGTAGCAAAAGGTAGTACTCGTAGGAATTGCGGCAAAGTTGGACTGGCACGTGAGCGTATCACACCTCTTAAGAGGGTGAGAATGGGGTCCTTGTTTTTGTGGTCGTTACCTGTGAGGATAGGATAGTCAGACTCATTCGAAGTGCTCGATATTTTATTCTATATTTAGAGGCTTAAGGGTCGTCAGCTCATCACACGAATACAAACACAAACACAAACACGAACACACACCCATCCATCCGAAGTTTATATTTATATTGCGGTTAACAACTTTAGTTGCTTATCGATTCATCTGTTCGAAGGGATAGGACCACTAGGACACGGACAGGACAATATTTGCAAGCAACTCCATCAACAGTTACAACAATACTGAGAAAAATAACAATGTTTTTTTATTTTGTGCTTAACAAAATTTATATCAACGACCTCCGTGACATCCTGGAGCAGGAGTTGGAACTGGAACTGGAGCCAATGTTTGCATTTTTGAAGGATTGATGTAACTTTCCAATAACTAAAATACTTTAGAGGTGTTTCAAAATACCAATATACCAACACATATTGATTTTCAACGGTTCCGTTCTCTGTGCTGTTGTTTATCGTTGGTTATATTCTCATTGTTTACCTCTTTTGCTTTTGGCCTCTTTTTTTTTTGGTTATTTTTATTCATCAGACATCAAAGCGAAATAAAATATCGAATTAAATAATAAATTGGTTCGTTATGTCAATTTTACAAATTAAATTAATCATACATATACATTTGTATTTTGTTTGTGTAAAGGACGAAATCCTTTTGAAGGTAAATAAATCATAAAATATAATATTTATTCTGTTTTATTTGAAAAATAATACTCATTTAAATAAAAATAAAAATAAAAAATTGTTGTTTCATTGGATTATAATTTGAATAATAATAATTTTTAAAACTAAATGAAAAATGAATAAAACTTAATTCATGTTGTTTTAAAGTCCTATTTTGTATATTTATTACGATTTATTCATTTTTATTGTAATGCCATCAAATAATAATAATTAATTGTATAATCCAGGTTGTGTAAAAAACAAGGGATGAAGAAAAAGGAGGTCTTGTGAAGTTGCTTGCCTTTGGGATTATTTAATACTAACATAATTTATTATTAAAATTTTATTTCGAAAAAAATGTTCAATTAAATATTTATATTAAACTAAAGCCTTGTTTAAAAATTTAACTCTAAACAAAAATGGAAATTATTCTTGTGTGGAAAATAAACCAAAATAAATTTCAATTTATTTGGCAACAATAGCAAATTTGTTTTTGAGAATAGATTTTAAATTAAATTAATATTTTATAAGAAAAATGGTTGATAAACGGATAAAAGGTTGATATTTTAAAGATTTGAATTTTGTAAAAAAAGTATAAATTTTAAACAGACAAATGAAATTTAGTTTTAAAATGTTCGTACTCAGACAAGTTTTGCATTTATTTCTTGTAATCTAAAAAATCTCTTATAAAATTCAGAAAAAAAATTTCTTAACGTATTTTTAAATTGATTTTCAGTGAAATGAATCTTAAAGCAAAAATTAAAAATTTTTAGAAAGGTAAAGAGTTTTTCAAATATTTTGACTTATCTTATAATTTTTTTGGTAGCGTTTGTTACTAACTTATTACAGCTTCCTTTCTATTCATCGGGTAAAATGCGACATTTGACAGAAGCTTTCAAATTGTTCTCAAAATACATATTCTTCTTGAATTTAATTAAACTGTGGTACAACTTTTATACATCCATTATAAAAACGCCTATTACTAATAAAAATACTCTTTTTTAATTTTATCAAGAAATTAGAATTAAAAATGAAAAATTATTTCATTGGAATATATTTAATCATCAATTTTGAGAATTTAGAGAAGAAAACTCTAAACACTAGCACATAAAAATTAAACTGGCTTGGAATCCAAATACGTAGTTTTTTTAATGTCGTTAAATTCCAAAAACTTTTTCATAGATTTAATAGTTTATTATTCGAAATTCCACTGAAATAATACGAAATAAATAATTTTTTATATTTAAAATTTTTAATTTTTTTTTTCATTGGTTTTAGCAGAACGGAAAATCACTCTTAAAACCTTAAATTGAAAATTGCCAGAAAATTATTTTTTGCGAGTTACGTTTCACACTTAAGAATTTTTTTTTGGACTCTGCTTTAAAACTTTATTTTTGAAAAACGCAAAATCATATAAAAGACAACTTCTTATATTTTCGAATTTCTTAATTTTAAATAATTTGTTTCACTGTGAAAATAAGCTGTGTCTTAATTTCTCGCTCTTTCGAAAAAATGAAATCTTAAAATTTGTGAAATAAATTAAAAGTTAAACTATAAGTAGACAACCTACAAAATAATTAGGATTACTGTATTTTGGCACGAAGTAGGTAGGTCCTTGTTTGTATATATTTTATTAATATCTACTTAAATATGCTTTTGCCAGAAAGTGTATAAATAAACTCAACTTTTAATCACCACCTACGGTATCTTTTAGTAAAATGATTTTATAATCAACTCCCGTCCATTACTACTTAAATTACATTCTCAGTAGGAGTCCTGGCGTGTATATATTTGTATATGTGTAGGTGTGTGTGTAGTTAATACGAGTAAAGTGCCAGATGCCAATATTAACTGAGAGAAAATATTCCACGCGCGCAAGAATGTACATAATTTGCGTACCTATATATATTTTTTTTAAATAATTTTATGTCCTTACACTGATAACGATGACAGCGACGACGACGACCGACGACGTGTCAATGCCGCTAGTGGTTGTTATTATTAATCCATGAAAATGTTGTCACTTTGCATGCAGCTTAAACTCAATAGATTAACGGTTCGTAACAAATAGTAGGAGGAATTTTTTTTTTAATATTGCGAGGGAGAAAATTTAATAATCAATTCATAAATTTACTTTTGTTAAATGTATCAGAATCAATGTTATGTTAATGTCCTGATGTATTCTGCCTTTTTATTTCCGTATAAAGTGTGTAATAACTGAAAACATATGTAATTAAATGCAATGAGGAAGAAATGCAGTGATCGTAGTAATTATGCATTATTAAAGGTCAAAGATTTTGCAAATATAAGCTTTCAAGTACATTTACTGAATGAGTCGAAAAATTATTAAAAAAAAGCCTTCGCCTTATAAAAGTTCCTAATTGAACAACTGAACTAAGTTTGACTAAAAACTAGAGTAAGTTTTTCAGAATCAAAAGATTATATATTATATTATATTTAAAAGGTGGATTAAGTAAATTTTTTCATAAAAGTATTCACAATTGATAGTGACTTGAAATCACGCATTCAAATGTTTATAAAGAAAAATCAATGACATACAAAACAAATGGTACAGCAATAATCTATCTTAAAATTTCAAAAAGGATTTTGATTTAATATCCTTTGGAGTAGAAATAGTGATATTGATGAAAAGAATAATGACAAGGCATAAAACTAATTTCTGGAAAAAGTATTTGTTGTATTTGTTTAAATAGAAGGAATTGAAAAAATCACTATTTAGAAAAAAAATCTAGTAATTTATTGTAAATAATTAGGTATAATCGAAGTTATTTTAATGATGAAACATTTTATATATATTTTTAAAATTGCTTATAACGAAATGTGTCTATGACATTTTTATTAGAAAAAATATTCAATTAAATTTGTAAAGAAGAGTTTTAGGAAAATTAATAGTTTTTTAGTAAAGCTAAATTTATTAAATGCATACTGAAGAATTATTTTCAAAGTATGTAGCAGCTATTGGAAAATTGTGTTTAGTTCCAAAATTGCTGGAGTATTTTTGAAAAATCATGACAATTTATTGTAAAATTAAAAGTGAACCTGTAACTTGTAGAATATACTATGTAAGTTTTTCTTCTTCAAAGAATACAATAAAAATAGCTTAGCTGTTAAATTTAAATTATTAAATATTAATTGTCTTACAGTTTGCTCTTAGTTTTAATTTTGAATTTGAATTTAATGAAACAAAATTCGAAGTAGAATTAAATTAAACGACGGACTACTACTTTAAAATTTGGGGGTACTCTTTATCAATTGTGAAAAATAAACAGATTGATTTTGTAGAAAAAAATTATGCCCACATATAGTAAGTAGTAGTAAGTAAGTAACTACACAAAAAAAATATTACGATTTTTTAGAAATAAATTTTAGTAAAAAATAAATAAAATAAACCAAACCAAATAAGATAAGAAATAAGATAAAGTAAAATAAAAAAATTAAATTAAATTACAGAAAATTAAATAAAGTTAATAGAATCAAAATAAATTTGTCTCGAAGATAAATTTAAATTACTCGATGATGATGAACGAACTTTAAAGAAAGGTTAATATTTTTTTTTAATTCAATATAAGTTAAGTAGGTAGATTATTCTCATTTTAAATTTATTTAAATGGACTTTATTGTATTTTTTTCCAAAGAATGTTTTTATTCAAAAAAAAAAAACAACAAATTAAATATGAATTAAAATTCAAAGAACAAACCTTTTATTAAGCAGGTATCCTTTTAAATTCCCGAGCAGACATACTCCAAACAAAACCAGCCAAAGAACAAGTTTACCAATCACTTTTTTTAATTTCCAGTTAAAAACATCAAAACTTCCACCTTGATTCCATTATTTCTTTTCACACACAGGCACACAAAAAAAAAAACACTAACCCTCACAAACTCACACAATTTATCAATCAAAAGGATAAAAATTATAATTCCATTAATTCACAATTTAATTCTATTCAATTTTATTGATTTCCTTATGAAGAAAGTTAAAAAATTATTCTTTTTGAATTCAAAATTTATTCGAATGAAAAACTTATCACCGCCGTTAGGATAACACAATTTAACTGAACTTAAATTTTAAATATACACACTCTTGCGAATCCAGGCTTCTAATTATAAAAACACCTTTTTTAATAATTCTTTTGATTTTTTTTTTAAGAATTTATTTTTAACCAAAATTCTTCTTCAAAGGGAAAACTATTTTTAAACGTAGCTCCGTTTTATTTTTAAGATTCAAATTTATCTATGCAGAGATGGATAGATACATTTATAATTTTTTTTTTTTCTTTATATCACTTTTTTTTTTCTCTAACGTTAGTTGCTGTTATAACACACAACGAGGACCGGAAACGTTCGATCGCAATTGAGCCTCTTATCAGACTAAACTCGTAGGCAAAAATTTTGAATCCTGGTAGAAGATGGTGTCGTTTTTGGTTGTTGTTGTTGTTGGTTACCTTTCCTGGAGAAATGTGACTAAGGGTGTAATGGGCTTTAATATCCCTGGATGTGTTCCACAAAACGAAGGGGGTATTAATGGTGTCGACTGTCGAGTAAAAATCCTGTACTAAAGAGTAACAAAGTAATCACCCCAGGTGAGTACTAGAACCGTGCTAAAAGTGTACTAAAACACTGAGCAACAGTTAATAGCTTGTTGCTTCTGATGTTGGAGCTGAGAGCTTTTACTACGAACCACAGACAGGCGTTTGCAACTGGTGGCATTTCCCCTCCAAAACCAGAGAGTTTAAGGACATACAGAATCATATGGTTCTTTCATGGCTACCGCTACACTACGACTACAACATTGGTGTCACAGTTATTCAAGGATAATTTTATTCCCCTTCGGAATTTACGTTTTTGAGAGCAGGAGAACGAACCGTTTGTGAGTGTATGCATTTTGTTATTTTGTCTGCGGAACTTGATGGGTTAGTGTGGGTGAGGACTTTTCAAGGCTACCCACAGCAAGGACCTAGATTCACCTGTTGGCGGGAGGTTAACGAAAGGTTTTCATGTTCCATTTTTATTTTTTTTTGTATTTTTGCTTTGGTTTTTGTTATTGTTGTTGTTTTTTTTTTGTAGGTCCTTTTACGACGCAATCAGTCTTTTTGTTTATTGTTTGTATCGGGTTATAGGTCTGGTTGTTATCATAAAAATGAATTGTTGGCACTTTTGTTGTGTGTTTACACATCAAGTTGGTAGATTGATGAAATGTGAATAATGGATTTGAAAGATTTTTTTGTGTTTGCTTTTATGAAACATACGCGCATTATGGGCAGTAAAATGTTGTAAAATAAATCCTCCAGGATCCAGGAATATGAATGCGGGTAAAAAGTTATATCTATGAGTTTTTAATGGAAAATTGTTATTTTTATTTAATAATCTATGATGGTTCATTTAGCGTGGTATGAATCGAAAGAGGTATTTTTATTCAAAAAATTTATTTTAACAAAAAAAAAAAAAATTGAAAATTTATCTAAAAATTAAAGTTTTATTGACTTAAACTTTCAAACAATGAAAAATTCATTTAAAAAAAAAAACTTTTTTTTTCCTCGATTTAGATGTCGATTAGGTAGGATTGAAAAGTTTGCGCGTCGACAAAAGAGAGAAAATTGATTTTTTTTGTACCTGCCCAGACTTTTCTATTTTTTTTAATTGGAAGGGGATTAATGCAATCTACACGTCTGGTGAATTTATATAAACAGATATAAACCGTTATACCTCAAAGTTGATGGAAAACTGACACCAATTAATTTCTTTTTATTCGTTATTCAATTCGTCCTTTTTAAGGTGGTTGCACGACTTCAGACGGAGATGAATAATATGCTACCAAAACTTGCAGACAACGTTATTGACTTAAAATCTCGAATTGTGTTGATTTTGGGTAACCGAAGGACTCATGTAAAGGTGGAAATTTGTGCGTTAAGAGCAAACAGTATTATCCCAACCAGACCAATTTTAAAAAATTTGTATAAATATGTATATGTATTTACATCATGAATGACAATTCATTAGCAAATAAAATTGGAAATTCATTTGTGGCTTTAAGCCCGAACAAAAAAAAAAGGACCTTTTCTTATATAAGAATCAAGGTTCAATGATTTAGTTTGAAACTTGAATACCTATGTACATATGTATGTATGTATGTATGTATGAAAACAAAAATGTAATTGTGTTATTGATATACTACAAGGACAAATTAATTGAATTTTTCGTAAAGAAAAAAAAAAGTCCTTTTGGAATAAAAGCAAACAAACAACAAATTTTCCATTAGCATTAATAAAAAAAAACCGTCTTGTTTTCGTGGGTGGCGTATTTTTCAGCAAATGTAAAGTATTTACTTTTGTGGGTGTGGGGTTGACTCCTACTCAAAAAGGTAGAATTCCTTAGAAGTGAATAACTGGTGTGTAGGTACATACGAGTATGTTCTGAGTAAATATCGTAGAAATTTGTATGCATAGCAACATATACAATATGCATGTATACATATGTATGTATGTATCTCGCATTTTTGTAATTTTTCGTATCTAAGCGACGAAATAATTCAATGTGTTGGTTTTAATTTCATTTTAAGTAAACCATGTGGAAAGTGAAACTGTTTAATGTCATTAATTAAAAAAATATGTATGTATGTGTGTTTGTATATAATGTACATATAATATGTATGTATGTACAGGTATTTGTATCCTTATTTTTTTTTCAAGTATTAATCCATAAACCATAATTATTTATTGCTGAGTCGTTTATAAAATTCAAAAATACATTTTTTCAATACTTCTACGAAACAAGAAATTCCCAAAACTATATTTTTCTTATTCCGCCACTGGTTAAAATATTTTATATAAAGATAAAAAATCCTTAAACGGAAAATAAGGATAAAATATGGTTTAGTTACGAATATTTAATATGTTTTTATGGTTTAAAAATTAAAAGGAATTCAATTAACATGTTTTTTTTGTGATAATTATTTTCTAGGATTTCTTTCTCCTTAAAAATCAAAATATTTAGTATCCTAGACTCAGTCGAAATTCTCTTTAAATCTCTTCAATTTTTCCAAATCTAATTCAAATAAACGTTAAAGCATTTTCAAAAATAAAGAAAACAGAAAAACAAAAACGCCCAGGTAATTTGTAGTTACAACTTTCAATCCAAAGCAGTTTTTATGACATCAGAATTGTTGGTACTTAGAGACGATACAAATGTCCATTGCCCAATTCCCAAATTGACATATCTACAATACTTACTTACACCAGTAAGCAAAGCTGATGTTGGTATTTTTCATTTCCTGACTTTGTCAAGACAAAGAATGAAAAAAAAAAGTAAACGAGGAACTTTATTTCCCAGGATAAGAGAGTCCTCATCGTCATCAGGCACTTAATAGTATCGGATCAAAAGGGATCAGGAAATCTGTTGACAGAGCCTTTTTTTTTTGCTGGGATGCTTTGTTTCATATCATCATGAGACAGAGAGTTGGCTTTGGTTTCTGTAGGAGTATTTTAAACTTGGTGAGTTGGGCACTCCTTTCACTGTCCTCACAGTTTTATGGTTACCATTCATTTTTTTAAGACTTAGATTTTTAAGTCCTCAGAAATAGAAGCAATTTTTCTTTTGGTTTTATGTCTGTCGAAAATATTTAAACGATAATTTGATATCATAACGATAACCACGAATTTCATTGATTGTTGAGAAAAAGGGTGTATTGGCATCCAAACCAATTTAATAAAAATCAGTACTAAATCAAAAAAGGTTTGACAATATCAGGAAGTGTTGATGATCTCTTAGTAAGTCACTAAGTCAGGATGTCAGAGGTTTTTGAACTGCTGTATTTCAGGGACTATTAAATTGAAATTTGGTGAGTTCCATGATGGTGAGGTTTCGGAATATATTGATTCAAAGTTAGATAAGGTCCAAAATAAGCTGCGTTTAATTCTGTAAAAAGGACATTGTGCCTAAAAACTTATCTGAGTATACTATTTCACCCTTTGATCATTTTTTATTTATTTTATTTATTTGACTCGGATTTTTAACAAGGTACTGAACTTTTAAGACATTTATATAATGTCTATACAACATTTTGTTTATTTAAACCTATACAGAAAATATAAAATGTTAAATCTAATTAAAAAAAATAGTGCTTTGCAAAATCTAGGATATACTGATGAGGTGCCCAAAAAAAATAGTAACTCTTTTCTTAATCATTTACAACTGACACTTGATTTTGACAGAAATATGAAATGTTAATTTTTATACTTTATTCATTTTCTTTTATTGGCAACCATGTTTTGTCCGCCTGTCCAGCAGAGCTAGTGGCGTGAATATAGATGCAATAAAATAAGATCCTTCCTTATTTTGTTCCTTGCGTTTTCTTATCGCAGACAAAGCTTTGAAATATTCTGTTCTACAACTCGGACCTACATATCTACCAAACGAAGCACTCCACCACCAACTACATGACGACATACATTGCAATGCAATGGGACGAAGAGGAAGACGACCAACAGGATGATGGGAGGTTTATGTATTTATTTTATTTTAAAAACTAAAATTCAAGATGTCCCAAGGATATATTCCAATCGAAATTTTTGTTTTTTGTTTTTGTCTTTAGAACAACAAATCAGATATTTCTAAGACCTTCATAGTTTGAAAGTCTTACACAGTCACAAAATATAAAACAACATAAATTCAAACCCTAAAGGATTATGAAATTCAAATGATTTTCTTTTTTTCATACTCAACTCAGTTCCAAGAAGAAAACATCTGAAAAAAAAAGGATTTTTCCTTCAAAAAGGCTTTAATTTGTATGAACTTCTGCTATGTCCTCTGTAAAACTTCTACTTTAAATATTTTTGCAGAGAATTATTTAACATTGGGTCGGAACACTTTCAATAAAAAAAAAGTTAAGTAGTAAAAAAAAGGAAATTCCAGACCTGTAAGTTTCATCATTAATAGTCGGTATCCGGATGATGGCGGGCTGGGAAAGGCAAATGTACATAAAAAGAAAATTATATATGCAACATAATTTCCTAGAAATAAATGAAGAAGGATAAGAAATACAAAGAAAGAAAAAAACACCACATTTTAACGCTTCACATTTTGTTTTTTTTTTTTTTAAATGTCCAAAGGGGAAAGTTTGAGTGACCTGTTGACGTGATATGAAAACATTTCCCAGCATAATGGTGAAAGTTTTTCCTTGTACATTTCCCTACCCTATTTTTTGTTGGTTTCGATGGTGTAAGTTATTAAAGCAGTCAAGTATTATAACAATATCTAATTACTTAAGTAGCTATGTGGGCATAATTTATGCATAGTTCAAATTTTTTGAATAAATCAGAAAAACGTTGAATTTGAAGTTACATATATGCATTTTTGTTTTGACATTTAAGAAGATAAATCAAAATAATTATTGAAATATTTTTGTTTTAGCTCGAAGTTAATTAAAACTCAAGGCGAGATAGTTTGTGTGAAATTTAACGTTAAATTATGAAGAATGTTGCAGATTTTAAACAAGTATTAGTTGATTAAAAATTGGCTTTTAACAGAATTTAAAATAACTTTAGATATGAAGATAAGTTTTCATTCATACAAAAATATGTTAACTAAAAAATTACAAAATTTATAGAATAAACAAAATCTTTTAGATTAGATTTAATAATAAAGAATGTTTCATGAGAACCTTTAATTTTTTGACAATTAATATTGGCATAGTATTGAACCTACGAGTACATGTCAAATGTAAGCTGTCATAAAATCTAAATTAGAATAACTACTACTACACGTCGACTCAATGACTTATCTTCGAATTCTTTTTTGAAATTTCATCCTTTGAGTCGAACACTATAACACCTTGACTCTTAACGATCAACTATAATAGACTTAACCGAGCTACAACTAATGTCAAAACCGAACGAAAAGTTTTCTATAGTTTTCGTTAAAACATAAGGTAACCATAATAATGGTTCTTTGATAATAGCTAACGTCACAAGCAAGGGACCGAAGTTATTTATAGGACAGTAAGAGAAAACAACATAAAAAACATGCGTTGAGTTGAAATGCCATTCAATTTTGGCATTTACGCATAAGTTCGAGCCAATCCAATGGCTCTTTCGCGAAAGTTATCGAAATTTAACGAAACTGAGTAGAACGTCTATTATGATTAGTGATATATAAAACAGTGTGTTGGATCACTCGCTTAAGTTGGCTTAAAAGTTCGGTTAAGTCTATTGTATTTGGCCCTTTAAGTCATGGATGAGTCTAATTTGACAGCTCTCTTCAATTCAAATTTCGTTATTTGGGAAATCGTACATTCTGTCTCGCTCTTTTAACTAGAAAGGTAAACATTATATGAACTCGAGCATGGCGAATCTAAATAAAGAGGAAAACAAATTAACGAATAAGTGAAAAAGAAATGTCAAAAATGAGTCGTGGGAAATTTGGACAGCAACTCATCTGGCAATTTCTCTTCCGTTTAATTTTTTCGAATTTTGTATCTCTCTTGCACCAACGTAGTTCGAAAAGAGTCATAGTGTAGTGTAATAGCAGTTGGTTATTCCGGAAAGGTTCCATTCGCTATCGTATATGAGACAACTATTCACAGGAAGAAGAATTAATTTGCGTCCAATTTGTGTGTACCTAGTGCGGATTTTGTGGCTGGTAGCGTTCTGAGAAAGACGTTTATTTATGGCCATTTCTGTCAATCGTTATTGCTACAAGTTTAAAATTAACAATTTTGTTAAGACTGGTTTGGAGGATATGAACACATAAGGATTTTATTTTTCAATTACAGAATTTGCCACATACTCATAACATAACTCACTCCACAGTAAGGGCTAAGTAAAAGATCCTGTATTAGAAGTTAAATTCAAACTACCTACTATATTTGATGGAAATAATATCCTTTAAAATTGAAAATTTCATTATTCTTACTTCTGTCAAAACCTACCTTAATTTATCTCCTGCAAAACGTTCCTATACCTACCTACAACTTATTGTGTCATCAAATTCGTTTGCATTCAAATTCAAGTTGTACATTTATTTTACTTCAGCCAGATTATAATTTATTGATATTTCAACAATAGACAAGTTCCTACCTCAAAAAAAAAAAAACGAAATGAAATGAACAAAAAAGAAAAAATAATAATCCTTATAAAATATTGTTGATATCTCTTTGGCCGGAAAGTGCCATTTGGCCATTTATTAACAACGAACGACGTAAATCATGAAACAAGACGGAAGTGAACGTTTAGGTTAAATAAGATTAATGACCACACTTCCTTGGCATAATGCTACGGGCTAAATTTTAGTTTTAACTCAGTTAAGTCTGATGCCACAGTCGATTGGGGATTATATATACGAGACACCTGTGATGTATGAATAAATTATTATTGAAAATTTAACTCCGAACTCCGATTGTTGTTGGAAGTTGTATTGTATTATAGACAGATAAGGTGGAGTGAAAAGGTTATAGGGTGCAGAAATAAAAATTTCACCTTATTAATCATTGTTATAAATTTATTTTATTTTTACATTTCCTTTCCGACAGAGTTAGGAATAGTTTTTGTTACGACTTTCTTTTTTAAATAAAAATGGGAGTTTCTTTTGGAAGTTTTTTTTATAATTTTTATTACTTTTGGTGAAGTTATATGTTAAATTTTATTGAGCATTAAATTTTAATAAATAATGATTCCTCCTCCTATTTATAAAAATTTGTCCTTAAATGACTTTGGCTTTAAGGAAAGTTCGTTTTTATCTTCTGACTTAATTTTCTATTTCTTGTAAAAATAACGATTATTGTAAACATTTTAGAATTAAGTTAGTAAAATGACGCAATGATATTTTTGAATTTAAGGTATTGCGTTTATTAAGTAAAAAAGGTGTACACAGTCCTTTGAGCAAGCTGTCATTTCGGAAATATGATACTTGATGGTGCTTATTTTCAAAGCTTCATAGTGGAATTTTGAAATTCAACCTTCCAAATTAATAAGGCTTATTTTTAACCATAGCATAGGTAATGTGGACTATGAGAGTCACTTTGGTTTGTGTCTTATTTGCATTGACTTGGAAATTGCGCTATCGATGGCCCTGTCCTAGAATCAGTTCTGCAGGATTTCCAATGTAGCCTGAGTTGTATGGTATACATAGTACACGTTTAAACAACATTTCTGTCCGTATAATCCAATTTGGGCAAAACAGAAAGACTTTCAGCACTCTCCATTGACAGTGATAGCGTTGTCAGCGTGGCCACGGAACGTGGAACGGTGACGCTGCCAGCCCAGTTTCCAAGTAGTGATAAAAATAGCAAAACCACAATACAAGACATTGAGTTAAATAATTTTTTTCTTTTTGAAATGTTCCTGCACCACATACTGTGTTCTGTTGTGTGGTTTACAAAAGAAAGTTATTCGTATTCATAACAAAACACCACAAACTTCATTCATAACTACATAGTACTTTTTTTGTTGTACTCCTATGGCCCTTTGCGCTTTCATCCCCTACTCGGCCATCACATTGATATGCACTTCGTATCCTCACACTAGCTTTATTTTGATAATGAAGCACCCTCCCACACTCTCTTTTTTGGCCATTTTATCTCTGCCATTTATTTTTCCGAAATAGCTTCAAACTACAAGCATAAAATGCCAGCAGCAAAATACCAACATAAAAATAAAACTCAGAAAATGCTGCATTTGAAGCATTTTCTTGATTGAAAAAAAAAAATAATTAATTCCATTCGGGTTTTTGGCATAAAACAAAAACAAAAAAAAAAAAACACAGATACAATAGTTGGGGGAGAAAATCGAATTCAAAACTAAAACAAAGCGAATTTCGTTTTGATTGCCATTGCCAAAATTTTAAGGTGTGTAGGTGTAAGCAGTATAATATACCTACGTAGGTATGTGTAGGTGCAAAGGTTTAGTGTGTGTGATAAAAAAAATAGCAATAATTGTGACGTCGGTAGTTGGTTCTATTTATAAATAGATCGATTAGGGATAATGTTCCATATATGTATGTATGTTTTTGGAAAACAGTTTAGTATGATGCTTTATTGATTCTATTGTTGGAAAAAGGCAGAGGTTTTCCAATGAAGATAGGGATACAAATTGTAAAATAAAATTTGCAAATCAAGATTAATTACAAATTAGTTTGTACAAAAATAGCAACGAAATGAAGTTGTCAATCGTTATTTAGTAGAAAATATTGAAAAACAATTTGACAGGAATTTATATAGACAAAAAATAAACCGTTCAAACATGAATTCTAAGTGACTTAAGCGATAGATCCAAATAAGAGACATACAATTGCACGTGGACGTTTGTGTGAGGCAACCCTGCTGCCTGCTTAGATGCAAGGAATTCAAGGGTTTTCTAATAAGAGGTGTTATTTTGAATAGCCCGATATTGAAGTAGATATTACTTTTGAAGCTGGAATTTTTTCGACATTTGACAAGAAGAAACTACGTGATTAATAAAAATGGAATGAAACACGCTTCAACAACGCATTATATCTTTGAAATGCATGGGTCCTTGAAATGCATAAAAATGATCCGGAATGTTATCGAAAAATCATCTTGACTGATGAGCCCCATTTCCACCAGGTCAATAAGCAAAATTGTCTCACCTTGGAAAACCAAAGATTTATTGTTGAAAAGCCTCTCCATCCTTAACGTGCAACTGTTTGATGCAATTTATGGTCCGACGGGATCATTGGACATTATTTTTCCGAAAGTCATTTCGCTATAACAAAATAAATGATTAATAAACTGAATGGTAATGATCTGGATAACGTTTACGTGCCACACAAGCAACCAAAATCATCGATCTCTTACGGGAAAAGTTTCCGGACCGTGTTATCTCTCGAAGAGGTGATCATAATTTGCCACCGAGATTTTGTGATTTAACACCTTGTTACTTCTTCCTTTGGGGATACGTGAAATACATATAACGTCTACGAAAATAGCCCAGCATCGATCCAAGACCTGGAATATGGATTTCGTGAAGCTATTCAGGGCGTACAGCAGCCACTTTGCGATTTGGTGATGGAAAATTTCATGAAAAAGATACGGTTCTGTAAGCGTAGTCCAGCCGGCTATTTGACTGATATTGTTTTCCATAATTAATGGCATACCTTCCTCTTTATATTGAAATAAACATCTGATCATTTATATCAAAAAATGTTATTTTTGTTTAAATATCCAAATAACACTTTTGATGTTTAACCCTGATGTCTTATCTACAAATTTCTGTACTGAAAAAATTAAGAAATAACCATTTTTAAGTTTAAAATTTCTTCTGTCTAAACAAATATGACTTGCCTGACATTTAACGCAGGGAGAACGTATGTATATTGTATATGTGCATATATGTATGTACAAAATTGAAATTTTAGTTTATACAAATTAAGCAGCAAATAAGTCGGAAAATGGCTTGCATCAATTTTTGCTTACTTCTTGGTCGAATGCAAAAAGATTTAACTCATTTTTAAGATCATGTGACGAATTGATTAAAATTAACATTGCGCTTTTAAAAGTAAGCATAAGAACTTATTCAATATCTTACTCAAAAAATTCTCGGTTTTAAATTACAATCTTGTATGCTATCGAAAAGTTTTCAAATCAAGCGATTTGCGATTTCAAAGGAAATGTTTACAGACTTTGTGTTTATCCCTTCTGAAAATATGACGTATTTATTTTGACGTGCATTGTAAAGAACTTCTTATAGTTTACCACCCTGTCCTGAAAAGAACAGAACTGCAGAAGTTTATGGGAGTAGCTATTTAAAAAACAAAAAAAATCAACACCTTGAGTGTAACACCAATTTCTTAAGAAGTTTAAAGTAACAATAATCTGCCGTCAGAATTGAAGACCATCAAGAGAGCTTTTATTTTGAATTATTTATCTAAGCAACAAAAATCAGACTCAGCATAATTTATATTTATAAATGAAATATACAAAATTACATGAACCTTACTTGCAACTGGTGTTTTTATTTTTTCAAAAACAAAACCGGCGCATGTCAATGTAATAGTCAACCCTCCTCCGTCTCGTAAACTTATTCAGCAGATTAATAAAAAAAATGAAAAAACTTCAATTTTATAAGTTACATTAAAAAAATACAACGCCAAAGGATTTGTAAGCTTTTCTGGTGAAAGCTAGATTTTTATTGTTAACTCGTATCTTCATATCGTTCATTGAGGTTTTTAAAATACTCATCTGTTGAGGAAGGAGGGTTGTAATGTTGCGTATTTGGAAGTTTGAAACTTATTTTTAGATTTACCAATATGGGTGGGAAGATTTAATAAGGAAGAAAATATTATATAAAAATGCCAAGCACGCACTCAATAGGGATTGTGATGTGCTTTGGTGTATTTATTTTAATATTAAGTTGCTAAGTTATTTTTAACATGATTATATTTGATTCTATATGAAAATGTTATTAAATTTTGTTTGGTTTTGTTCTTCATGGTAAATTGTTATTGTTATCAAATTAAAGTGTAGGCAAATATTTAAATGCTAAGTGGTACTGATATATAATAATAATAAATTAGTTATAAGGATGTTGATGTCTTCAGATAGAGGAGAGTACTTGAGATAAGGGTTTAAAGACGTCATACATATACCCATACATGATTTCTGTCTAAATAAACACCCACTCACCAGACCTGGTACTCCAAAAACCATTAGACTTCTTAATTAATGATATAAAATTAATAAAACCAAAATTAAGTATACGCCTAAGTGTACAATTCTTCTGTAGTATTTTTTCTGTGGAAATATTTAACCAAAACAAACACTTTTAATTTTTTTTATTAATACCAGTATAATCTTACATCTTTTCTAAGAAACAACAAGTTAAATTTTAACCGATTTTTTTCACTAAGTAACTGTCAAAATGTATCCACGAATTTGTTATCCTTCGAAGAAGCTGTGTGAAAGTATTTATATAGATTTTGCCTTCAAATGAAAACACGATAATTGTGATGTCAAACTTTGGCCTTGATAAAATGTGAAAACTTAAAACATTTTAACCTCATTTGACTTTTCGTTCTGAAACAACAAAACCTCATTATGACCAAACAAACAGCTTTTGTTTATCTTCTGTTCACATGATGTCAAAAGTCAAATAAGCTATACATACATACATATTCGCTAAAGGTGGCTCATAATTAGTGAATCATTTATTTATAAGTGTGCTTCAGCAGGGTGACATACAAACATCCTTGAACACACCCGCGACTGGGCGAAATAAATTTAAAATTCCACTCCTCAATATCCGAAAGCACGTGCCATGTGTACCAAAAGTCAAAAGAACCCCATGCGTACGTTGATATAATTGAGCACTCAACAAGTTGATTAAATGGAAAGTCCCCGAAAGGATAATAAAGCAATCTAGCCGACTGTATACGATTTTATTTTCCAAATAAATTGAAACTCTAGACGAAATTGCCATGTAATTTGTATAACATGGTTGTTGATATGGTTCGGATTCGTTGGTAGGAGAACTTGGAGCACTTGGGCAGTCTCCAATTTCCAAATCACATCACATTGCAGCCCAAATTAAAGACAAAGTTGACAAAAACCTGCCAGATAAATTAGCTGGAGACCATCATGATGGGGGTGACCAATTCCTGTGCCTCCATATAAAACATATATGGTTTTCTGTTGAATCCTCATCACGCATTGACGCGGTTTTGCCGAGGATTTCGGCTAACAAAACATTCCTCCCGTGCACAATACACAAACATATCCCTATACATTTAAAACATCCGCATGAGGATACACTCGTGTATGGATTGTAACGAAATCGCATTAACTAGATTGAATTATTAGAGAGCAAGGACGAATTGCTTTTCGGAGGCAATTCCAAAGCAGTAAAATTCCTGTGATAGGCTATTAATCTCATGGTGCTATTTAAATAAGACCACACATACTCGTATAGGTTCGAGTGATAGCTGCTCCTTATTGTGACGATATCCCGACGAATAATGTACATACATACATATTTTATTTGGTGGATTCGACAGGATATGTAATTTGTATTCAAACGCAGAATAAATTGATTTTTTATGGATATAGCTACTGTAACGTCTTTATACGACTAATTCAATGAAATCAAAGTAAGTCCATTAATAAATTCGTTAAGTGTAGTTATTTATCAACATTCATAAAGGACGTTCTTAATTATGGTATGATATTGTGATATGAAATGATACGAAGTACCTGTAGGTCTTTTCTGTTAAATTTTGTTAACTATAATATGTCTTTAATATTTTTCCAAAAGAAAGAAAGTCGTTTCATATAAAATTACTAAGAGTACACCGAAAGCTTTCAAGTAACTGTAACAAAATAAGTGCTAGTGCTAAAAAAGATACTAAATTTTAAAAAAGTCAACTATTCAGTTTTTTTTTCCAGAAGTGTTTTTTAAAAATTTGTTTGTATTTAAGTTAGGATATTGTATTAATTTCATTAAACTGGGATTCAAAAGCTTTAAAAGCACACTTCAATAAAAGCTTCAAAACTTACAAAATCTGCAAATCCTTTTTATCCTTCAGAATAAGTTTTCAAACTATTTTATCAATTTTCAACTTAAAAAAAAATATCGTCGAACAAAATAATTTTGATAGCTCGAACAGTCTCCATTTTCAGTAAATTCCTAAAACTAAGCTTACAAAAAACTTAACTTGTTTCAAGCTCTTAAAATTGGAATCGAGCATTTACCAAAACAATAATTGGTAGTCAAAAATGTAGGTTGAAGGATTGAAATGTAAGAAAAGCTTTCCTTCGTTTTGATTTCTTGAAGCTTTTTTACTACAAAGAACCTAGGAACTTTTATCTTTTTTTTTGGATATACAAGAGTTTGGATATATACCTGGTAATTCTGGGCAACTCCAAACATGAAGATGAGGCGTATGTCTAGGTTTTCAAAACCTTAGAAAGAAAATTGTAGTAGACTTCTGAAACATTTTATTCAGAGAAAACTTTAAATTCACAATGTATCTGCTTTTGCCGTAGAGCTTCAAAAGCGTTACTTTATGCTTATAAGCTTTTTGTTCTAAAAGCTATGCACCATTATTATTTGTATTCTAGTGGTCGACGGTTACTTTTGAATTTAAAAATGTTTGGTCTTATATCTCACAATAAATCAACAAAGAAATTAATAAACAAAAACGAAAAGTTCTCGACTCATAAAATATGAACTTTTGATATTTTGAACAGACTTAAACTATGAATGAAGACATTATTCTGCAAAGTTGTCTGTTTACCAGCCTAAAGACTGTAGACTTGAAATTGGGATTTGGGAAGATTGTCACATTTGATATAAAAGAAATTAATTCAAAAATAATGATAGTCTGCCACTGTCTGTCAACCAATTTAAAAAAAGGATAACTATTCGCATCTCTTAAAAAAGTCAATGGCCTACTTTTTCCACAATAATTCAATTACTTGGTAAAAAAATTTAAATAACATATTCAAATACGAAGTAAATTTAAAATTTGTTTAAAAATATTTTTTGTTAGATATTCAACATCCTGAAACATTTACCAATTTTTTTTTAATTTACTCTTAGATTTAATAATTCAGAAATATTGTCAAAGAGTCGTCAATTTATTTTGTATTTATTATGCGGTAAGTTTTTCATGCAATGCTCGAGAAAATTAAATTTATTATTATTTGGCTGTAAGCAAGTTTTTTAAAAACCATCATTTGATGATTCCCTTTTTCAATTTCTGGTCTGTTTAATGAATTTAATTTTAGCTTTTTATTGTTTTTTTTTTTAATTTTTTTATTTTCAGAAAAACCAACATTATGTCCTTTATATAGAAAAATTCTGTAGAACGATAGGTAGAATAATTAGATTTAAACATTGTTGGTTCTGGTTGCTAAATAAAATGGGAGAAAAAAATGAATGGCAATAGTTTTAAAATGTTAATTAAACTATACCTTCACTTTTTATATACATAATTGATTTATTGTGTATATAGGAAAACTTTACACAGAGGTTAGTTTCCCTCTTTCGTAAATTGTTGCCTATTAGTTGTTTGTTATATTTTTGTATAGTTAATATGTAACTTAATTTAATTAATATTTCCATTTTCATAGAAGTATTTTTATAAGGTTACTATATGATAGTTTAAACTTAACTTTTAGTTGCAAACTTTTAAGTTCGGTCAGCAACATTAATGACATAGTGACCCTTTGGAAGTATTCCTGTAAGAATAAAACCATAGCATGCATTTTAATTGACAGGAAAAGAATCCAAATGGGAAAATATTAAAAAATCTATCTTCGAGTACACTGAGGCGTGCCAATAGTGACGGTTGGAGGGTACATGTTTTGAGATAGAATTGTTCATCTACTTTTTCGAAAACAAAATTAAAGTTAAAATTAAAATAAAAGTCAAGAAATTTCAGGAATTTAAATGAATATTTTAGTATTCATTTATTATCAGCAATTAATTTACAAAACACAATTTTTTTCCAAATATCGTTAGAAAAAAATGTAAAACTAATTTTAGAACCCCCAATTTGTTAAAAATAATTTTTTCAACTTGCCCTGCTCCTAAAAAAACTATTAATTCATTGTTGTACATTGGTAATCAATCAAAAGAAAATTAATTGCAATTCTACATGAAAGTCTCCATTTAACGGACATTAAGTTTATCAAACTAAAGTAGTGTCACAAAACTTACTTGATATCCCATAAATTATAAATGAACCTACAAAAGAAAACATTCAAAAATATTATACAGCCACAGTTAATTGTGTAATTTTCTAAGGAAACTTAAAACTCTATAAAAAGAAAAAAAGAGAAAAAAAAAAATATTGCAAAATTTATGGATACAAATACTAAAAATCGCATTTCAACACGAAAACTCGTGTATGTTGTGTTAAGTAATCTTTGTTTATTTAATGTTGCGTGGAAATACAATTTAATTTCTAATACGTTTTTCATTTATGTCATTTATAAGCGCTCGGCTCGCTGCGCTGTTTAAGATTCGCTTATACTTTGCAAATTATCAATAAACATATTCCCAAAGTCACGCACGCTCTTCTTCTTCAGTTTCGATTTTTTTTTTGTATTTCAAAATATATAGGTAATGTCCTACTTTCAAATCAAAAATCGTATACACTGAAAAAAATAAATTGTTATGTTATTTAAATTTTGAACGCAAACATTTTCTCTATGAAGGCGGAAAGTGGTTCAAGGTTTTCTTATAGTTTGCAAGTTAAATCTTATATGTTTAAAAAATTTGCAGCAGTTTAAAGGAAGCTGAACTTTTCTTACCAAAGAGCTCGAGATTGCCCAGCAAAATTTCAGTAACTTCATCGTTTTCACAGCAACAAACTCAACCGATTTTCGTTCCTTTTAACTTCAGAACTAAGAAAGTCAATAACTTCAAATATGACTAGCAGAGAATATGAAATTTATTAACTTTCAACTTTATAAGACAAGTGGTTCTTGAGATATAGAAGAATCACAGAAATCGTAATTGAAAAAATTAAAATTAAAACATTAAACATTAAAATTATGAAACATTTCCCAGCAGTAGAATTTTGAAATTTTGTGTATAGGTAAGTCTTTAAAAATAGCAAAATGAAAACTTATTTTCTCCAAAGAGGGCGTGGTATTCGCCCACTTGTTCGAAAAAAATTTGTAACATTTAAAATTTTAACTTTCAATTTCCTCGAAATCGTGAAATTTGGCAAAGCGGTAGGAGTTGAATTGTATACCTATCAAGAAAAAAAATTAAAAGTTTAAGAATTTTCACACAGGGGCGTGGTATACACCCACTTTTCTAACTACTTATTGATATATTTTATATCAAATTCTTCTGTTTCTTGTAGAGTGTTAAGTTATGAATTGTAGTCCATAAAAAATAAATTTACTGTCTACATAAAAAACTTTCTGAAAAAGGGTGAAATAAATTAAAACAGCAGTGAAATCAAAAAAATAAACCACTTCCCATCTCTGTGAAGGTGAAATTTGACACGTAAGATGTTTATAGGGGTCTTAAATGTCACTTAACTTGTCTTTATTTTGTATCGTTTTCAGTTCAGTGTATTTTTATGGGTGTCTTAAAATAATAGCCGGTTCGCATGTTTGAGTGAAATAATGCAAATAGCCCTCCCCGCATCTAATACACACTTAATTAATAATTGCATATCAGGCTCATATAGTCGATGTGTACCGGAAACGTTCTGTGTGTACAAATTTACAAGCGTGTTTCGGTTTCCATTGCTGCGACTGGGCTGATCATCTGAACGTTTAATTTATTCACATTTTTTTTTTACTCCAGAGAATATAATATACAACTCTTTACCATAACATTTTCATATTTATAAAGTTTACATCCTGGGAGTTATAATTATTTTTTTCCAGTTATTTTCTGGAATTCTTTAAACAATTTTAACGTTAAATTATAAAGCATGTTTTAGCCTTAAATTAAATTTCTTTCTTTTTTTTTCACCACTGTCAGCAAATTAATTCAGCGTCACATAGCAAGAATAAATATACATATATATTTGTGAATGTTTATGTGTTTGTAAGAAGGAAGCTCAACAACCATATCCAAAAGGAGCTCCTTTTGCGAACACCTCGACCAAGGTGAATGGTGTTTGGCTTTGGCGTGCACGTAATAACTTTCAAAAGGATACACTCTTTTTTAAGCCTCATACGAATTACGTATACGTTACGTCTAGGACTAAGGCGTTAAGGCGTGTGGGCGCGGGTCTGGGCCTGGGCCCAAAAGTGACACACGTAAATATTTACACACATTATGTAATCTTTGCACCTTTTTTTTTGCGAGAAGGAAAAAAACAAGACGTAAGAGAAGCGTATATGCGCATAATTAAAAAAAAAAGGAAAGGAAAAAGCAAAAACTAATATTCAGGACATGCGGGAAGATTTCAATAAGCCCGGTAAATTGAGGTTTGATAGAAAAAGTACACATAGACATGTGTATAGCGAATAACACACGGTACGAGTACGTGTATAACTTAATTTTCTCCATGTATGGGTGGGTATTTGGTTTACCTAACGAATTCGGTTATAACACTAAAGCAGTCTTTTGATGCGAGAAATTGTTTTGGCAAACATTCCTTTGAAGTGATATTGGATTGGATTAGAATTAGATTAATAAAAAAAAAAGGAACTTGATGGGTGAGCTCGTGATTAAGAGGGGATTTCTTGAGGTGAGACTATTTCGTCTACAATACAAGTACATACATATATAAATGACCTGAATCATGATTAGGTTAATTTGCCTGTTTAGCAAATCAAATTAATAGATCACTGACTACGCAGGTCTATTTGATGGCAAATAAAATTTTATATAAATATTTGACATTTAGGCCTACAAAGTTTGGCTGTTCGATACAAACATAGAAATTAAAATAAATGTCAAAAATCCAATTTGAACTAAGCTTTAAAAAAATATTTTAATCAATAGTTTTTAAAAGTGGTTTTTAAAAGGTCACAGGAAACTGAAAGACCTTATTTGTGGAGGATTTTGTAAAAACATTTCATAGGTCATTTATTTATCATATTTCACATTTTTTTAAATGCTACAGAATGTCAAGGTTCCGATGATCCAATTATGCATTTCGATTAATTCAAATGTCAATTCAAAAAAACAATTAATCAAATTATAGATTTTTGTTTCTGTTTTGCTTGTTTAAACCATTTTAGTGGAAAAAACAGTATGAATTAAGTTTTGTCGGAAAAAAAGGAATTCAGTGCTCAAAACCACTTTTCAGTAAAGTACACTTGTATCTTTTCTGTTCATCTAAAAAAAAAGTACGCATACGCCCGAGTGAACCCTTTTATCTGCATGATCATTGTTTTAAGTGATAAAAGAACTTAGACAAATGCGTAGAGCAAAATTACCACAAAATGGACAAATTCCTGACAGTTTATGTTCTTGTCGATTTGAAAGTAGAAAATTCTGTCAAAAAATCAGATTTCACATGATTTCAAATTTTGAACCTGAATTTTTCTCTACAGTGTTAACAGTAAGTACATTATATGTGTAATTAGTGGAATTATCTCTACTTAAGAGTCAAAAATAAGCCAAGATTAACTTCGGAGGACAATCCAATCTTTTTTTTTTGCTTTATCATGTGTCTTATTTTTTGCATAGTTTTTGTTTTTCAACTTATGTAACTCCTACTTCATTCACATTAAATATTTCATTTAAAAAACCTTATCTTACCCCAAACTTTCATACCTTTAAAATTAAATTCAGAACTCCAAGTAGCAATCAAATGTAAAAAGTTGTGTGTACTTAGGATCATGCCTTGGGCCACTGTCTAATCTAAGATATTTATTTAAAATATTTGACTATCGATTTCTTAAAACACCACAAGTAGACAATTCCAAAATAACCTGAAGCTAATTCTTTTGAATTTAATTTGGTCATTTGTTTCACAAACACACAATCAATACAAACGTTTTGCCTCTTTCCTCCCCCTCCCCCCGGCCGCCGCCCATGATGCTACTGCTTGTGATAAAAATCAAATCACGATTTGGCATTGACCCTCCAATCTGGGTTAGGTATATGAATGTATGGAAGTATGTATGTATAGCGTCTCTCGACTTCACATAAATTCCAAAATAAATTCCCTTAATTGTGTGGCATGATTTTATTTCGATCGATTTTACTTGCAGCATATTATAAGAGACTCGCTCCGCTCGTTTAATATCCCCAAGACAACCAGTCTGTGATTTTCTTTCTCATCATTTAAACATTTTCTAATTTTGTAACAATAAGGAATACGTTGTGCATTTGTATGTGTGTGTTTATGCATGGCGTATAGAAAACACCTCATTACACCCCAGAGAATACTTAATTTCTGAACATCATTTGTCCCAGCCCTCACATTTTTACCACCAAAACCATGGCACATTTTTACTGTATACGTGTACTCGTATATGTTAAGGTAGATTATCCTTTTCAGAGATGTGCTCTAGACATTCCTTAGAGGCTCTTACACCTTTGCATGTGATGTGATGATTATTTGCATTTGCGGGACAAACAATGCGATTCTAACGCTTGGTTGATGTTCGTGCAAAAAAAAAAAAAAATCTAGATTACTTTGTGAGGCTTTTAATTTTTGAAATCCTCCCCATTCAAAGTGCTTACTCTTGGGTCCTTCCTCTGAAATGTTGTCTTCCATCTTGACTTGTAACCTTTTTTTTTATGATGTGGTCTTTGGTTGGGCTTTGCAGAGCAACATCAACTATGCTCGAATCTACATAATGTCTTAGACCATGTCATGTGTCATTCACAAAAAAAAGGAATGTACATAGATCTCATCAGAAATACACAAAAGTTAATTCCAGAGATTCGAGGCTGTTTTTTTTTTATCCTATACAATCAAAAGGAAGCTCTGGTGATGCTGATGTTTACTGTTTGGTGCCCTTGACAGATAGCATCGTATCATCTCATCTGCCTTAACGTTGACTTTTGTACATCGAGCAAATACTTTTAGTCAAGCATGGATGTGATGAAGTCAGGGACGCATCCCGAAAGGGGAAATCTTTGTCAAACAGTCATCTTGCGTACTGTTTAGTTTAAGGGCATTATGAAACTTCTGTTCTATATCCTTTATTCTGTCAATCTTGTATTCTATCATCTGATAGCCTCAGTTTCTAAGTAGCAGTGTCCCGACTTCATACTCAGTAGTATGAAATGTTATGTAAAGTATTGGCACTAAATTTAAATTCTAATTTATTTTAAGCAATTCTGGTAGAAACTTTGCTTCTTGAAATGATTGTAATATTTTCCCCTTTTATAATAAATTTTGGAACCGCCACTGTCTGCAAGTATAACACTTGAAGATGATGTTATTTCTGTAAGAGTTTGATACTTGCATCTGAACAAATATTAAAAGCTTTCTATTTTGTTATTTAGATGTACTTGTAACTACCTACCATCCATCGGGACACTTTTGTTCAATTTTTTTTTTCTGGAAAATATCCTTTTTCCATACATACATTAACATATGAGTTGGACATACAAGTTCATATGTGCATGTATATGTAAATAGCATTTGAAACAGTTATGAATTTGTTAGAAAGATTAAAGATACATCATTAGGAAACCAAAAGAGTCTGAGTTTTTCTGATAAAAATCCTTTAATGAATTTATAACTTATTCTTCAGAAGTCATAACATTAAGTTCTTGTTATATGGCAGTGTTTCCAGGATTTATGGTTCGATCTTAAGTTTAAGCTAGGTTAAGTTTGAGTGCTTTGAACAAGAGGTTTTCATAGGGTTTTCTAATAAGAGGTGTTATTTTGGATAGTCCGCTATTTCGGTAGATGTCAATTTTTAAGCTGTATTTTTTGACATTTGACAATTAGAAACTTCATCAACGCATTTGCTGATTGGGTCCTTGAAATGCATGAAAATGATACGGAATTTCATCGAAAAATCATTTTGACTGATGAGGCCCATTTCCACCTCGGTGGCTACGTCAATAAGCAAAATTGACACATATGGGTTCTGTCACAATACAAGATTAATTGTTGAAGAACCTCTCCATCCCCAACGTGTAACTGTTTGATGTGATTAATGGTCCAACGGGGTCATTGGACATTACTTTTTCGAAACTCATTTCGCTGGAGTAAAATGGCCGGAGTTGGATGGTATTGATCTGGACAGAGTTTATTTTTAACAAGATGGCGCTATGAGCCAAACAAATAACGACAACATCGATCTTCTACGGGAAAAGTCTCCGGACCGTGTTATCTCTCGAAGGGGTGATCACAATTGGGCACTATGATCTTGTGATTTTACACATTGCGACGTCTTCCTTTGAAGCTATTTAAAAGATAAGGTCTAAGCCAATACATCAGCCTAGCGTCAATTCAATAAGACCTCAAAGATGGAATTCTTGAAGGTATTGAGGGTATACAGCAGCCACTTTGCGATTTGGTGATGGAAAATTTCATGGAAAAGATACCGTTCCGTAAGCGTAGTCCAGCCGGCCACTTGACTGATATTTTTTTCCATTATTAATGTATTACCTTCCTCTTTACATTGAAATAAACATCCGACCGTTTATCCCAAAAAATGCCATTTTTCTTTGAATATCAGAATATCACCTCTTCTTGGAAAACCCTATGACCATCATGGTGATGTTGTGATTGAGATTAAGATTGGAGTGTTGTAATCATTTTGTCTTGACTGCAATTGAAGGAACTGCAACCCTCATAACATGATTCAATTTTATGATGCCGATTTACGTCCATAAACATTTTTCCTCCAAGCAATATGTCTTAACACAAGCGTGAAACTTCAAAAACTTCCACGTTTTCCTTCAAAGTATTTATGCATGAGTAAGTTTGTATATTTTCACAAACTAATTCTGCAACATTATTCATTTCTTGATTTATATAAAAATCCACAAACCAAGCAAAGACAAAGTTTTTAATTTCACCTATAAAACTGAGTTATAAAATGTATAATGTTGATTTTAAAATCGTAAATTTTCTAGCTAAATTAATATTTGTATAGGTATACACCTACACAACACATATTTGTTCATATACATACTTGGTAATATGTTTTTTTTTTTTTTTATTCCACAACTACGAGAATATGAAAAGCCAAGTTAATATAGAATCCCAAGTGGTACTTGCTTTTGTAGCTTTCTAAAATTGTTCACCCTAAAATATGATGGTGGCTTACTGGGAACAGGGGTAGGTAACTGTTAACTTTGCCTTCATCATATTTATGATTTGTAACTTCTTTGACCAAAAAACCACTTGAAAACTCCTCTCTTTAAATTAACACTCAACCAAATTCGCGCTCATAAGCGCACATTGTCCTTGTGTGTTCCAAGTTCCAACTTAACATCATAGAGCGAGCAAAACTAGCATACATTCATAGTGTGGTATACCGCACTACATACACACACACACACACACATACACACAACAAAATAGAGGTAACCACTTAGCAAACATCAAAGCCATTCATTATGCTCGGATTGGATCCCAACATGGTAGCCAACGAAGCAAACTGAAAACTTACTATTTTGTTTTTTTTTTCTCTGTTTTGTTGGATTTTCATTTTTGCTAGCGAAAGCGAGCAAGGCAATCACCGGGGCTCAACCATAAATGTCGCGAACGAGAAATGTCAGCGCGGCACTCCTTTGGCTGCGGATTGAGCCACTACTGTGTATGTGGTTGACCTATTCAGCCAACCAACCAACAAGTCCACGAACCGCGAGCAAGGGAGCGACAATGGCGCAACGTAATCATAATCACGAGTAGGAATAGGCATACATATACGCGTATAGCTAAATTCGCAGACTTACCGTTACCTGCCGTTGTCGAAACACCATCACCTATCGACCGACCGACAGAACGACAGACCGACGAGACTGTGCATCGTAAGGTAGCGCTTTGTTTTCTACGTGCGGTGCTGTCGTCGCGTCCATTTACCACCCGCCATCATTGGTCTCGGGCCGGGCCGGCATCATCGGCAGCAGACATTTAAAAACAGGCAAAAAGGCACCCTCTGTCCTGATCCTGATGGTCCCGGAGAGTGCAGGATATTTTAAATTACCCACAAGGCCAACGCCAGAGTGCCTACCTACTTGTGCTGCCACCCAAAGTGGGTCCTGTGTGTTGCTAGTGGCCCCACGGAGGAAATTGTTTATGACAGTTTAATATCTAGAGCAGGGGACAATGCGATAGGGAAAACAAACGCCGCCGTGCTCCGGAACACCCGCAACCAAGGGGAAGTGGGCCCGGAGCAGGCTGGCTTGAGCTGGGGTGCTAAATCTTTAACCACAGTACGTTATTCCAGGTCGACATACGAGTAAGGCACGTTCATGGCCATCACACCACCACCGCACCAACTATACGTCCGGTTTCAGCTCCCATAAAGCGTGGCTCTGCTTCTGCTTTGCTCGGTTCGGCTCGATTGTCCTGGCTGGCTATATGGTGAAGGGGATGATACGAATAGAAGAAAAACTGCGCTGCAAACATTTCTCTTCATCAGCGGATATTGCTGAAAGCAAAAGTTACCGTTAGTAACACACATACATTTAGTGAGCTCTTTGCTTTGGTGCATAATAGTGAGAGTGCTCTTCATTTTAAAAAATACTGCCAGAATACATGAAAGAATTCTTCTTCTTTGTTTCTTCCCTCTGTCTACCATGTCTGACCTCTGGTCCGCCCGTCGCTCGCCCACCACTGCACAGCCCCAACTAACCATCAAACCATATCCAGTGCACAACTATTTAAGCTTTATCTCTGGCCTTTTTGGTTCGTTGACGCCACCATCGACCGTCAGGCTTAATGAAAAAAATTACCTTTAGCCCGGTAGGGCACGCCGCCTTTGTATTACTAACTAGGATATAGAGTAGCGAACGTTTTCGACACCCAAAAAAAAATATTGTAAGCTAACTTTTAGTCTCAAAAAAATGTGGCACCAGTCTATCGGCTGTAAAGAAGATCAACGAATTTCAACTCAATGTCAAATGTGACAGCATTCATCGTCAAGAGGAGCTCTATGGCTCTATCTAGCGATGATGGCTGAACTGTGGATCCTGGGGAAACTATTCCAGTTGTCTCACGTAACACTGGAAATTTTCAAGACGAAAAGCTACTGTCATTGGCCGCTTCCAATGTGCCCTTATAAAGTCCTTGATTGGCATTGAAAACCGACGAAACTATTATGTCTTGAAGTTAATGAGAGTTAGACCAAAACAAGCAAAACCCATCTGTCCATGGACTTGGACAAAACGTCACTTTTGACAGAAAGAATTTTGAAGTACTGAAAGAGTTCATCTGTCTCGGAGTAAAAATCCATTTAAGGACCCGAGAAAACTTCACGGGTTCAGAAAAACAAATTCTTGATCATCTGATATAAGATAATGTGATCAAGGTAGGAAAATAGAGGAAAGGATTTAACAGTGAACTCTTTGAGCTGTACAAAGAAGTTAACGTGATTGATAAGGCCAAAGTGTGTCGCTTAGCCATATCGAATCATGAATTATACCTTCGAATTCTAGAACCCAATCATTAATATCAGAGATGACATAATTGTGTTTCAGACAACGACTAAATAGAAACGGGTCCTCATCCTGTTAACGTTTCTTAATTAAAAATTCCTTATACAATCTTTGATACTATTTCATTTATAGTTTTTTAACATTACTTAATTTTAAACATAAATTTTTGTTCAGTGCAATTAAAAAGAGAGAAGCGGATTTGAAAACAGCCAAGGATCGTGTGCAAAGGTCTGAAGTTGTCAGGAATCGTTGCTAACATGCAATTTTCCTATTACTCGGAAGCGCACATTTAACAACGCTCAACGGCACACACCGATTCAACTTTAACTACCGGCACCGGGATGAAGAGTCAGGCAGGAGTCCAGGACTCGGGAATTTCGCGTCAAAGGGCAAACGCAAAATTTTAAAGTCTTGTTGTAAACTGATTTTCATTTTTTTTAAATTCTTTTTTTAACTGTCGTATTTTTTTTTTTTTTTTTTGAGAGTTCCTGTTTTTTGTTTGGCTTTAGAACTCGATGCAGGATGTTAAGGAACATGCGGGTAATCTGCAACTACAGCTAGTCACGATATCGTCATGTCGTCCTAGTAGCCGTAGTCGTAGTCGTTCTGTTCGTCGCTTCAAGTCGCGTCGCGTCGAGCGTCGTCGTCACATGTCTTTAACGCCACTAGGAGGACGAAGAATGTTGTTTCAACAAAGCAGCCGTTGGAAAGATAAATGGATATGCTCCATATATCTACACACTTGTCTCGTGTAGTACCACAAACTGGAGGTAATGTTGAATTATCATGGAAGTTCCCATTACCCCCGGGGAGGAGCGGAGCGGAATTCACCGAAGGGGAAACACCCGCGAGCCGTGGCTGAGTTTAATAAATTAAAATTTACTCATGACCTAACTACCGACCTGCATGTGATGTAAGATGTGACAGAGCAGAAGTAGGACGGACGGGCGGGCGGTCTTCCAGGAGAACGATATGGGGTGCTCCTGTGCTCGAATAGTTTATCTTGTCCCAGCACACTTTAGGAGTGCGGAGCCATTGGCGCGTATGCCATAAACACGATAAGGGGTTATGGCGGCGGTGCGCGCCTTTCGATTCCACGAAGGTGTAGGGTTAATATACATATACATACATATAAATATAAACATTCATGTTCTTTTCTTTTTGAGGAATGATTGAATTGAAATGTTGCAGTTGAAGGAGTATCCCACAGGATGAAACGTGGCATGAGAATTTTGATATTCCCAAATGTTGAAAGGAGCGAAATGAACCAGTGTTGCGTGGTGTTGATGATGGTGGGGTGTGGATGGTGGTGCGAGTTCGGGTGCGGGTGCGGCAACACCCAGCACGAACAGTTTATACGTGACAAAAATTTAGTTTGCCACAGGACGACTATGACTATGATAAGGTTTTTTGGGAAGGACGAAGAAGAAGTTCCCTGTTCGCACCGTGCGACGACGATGACGAGGAAGGGAGGGAAAGGAAGAACTTGTTTTAAGTTGAAGATAAGTTTTTATGTTTTCTTTTATTCCGGAGGATAGTTTATAAAGTTTGTGCGATGTTTGCGGGCAGGTGGAATAAATTTGTTCATGCTTTCTGTAAAATTTTTCGGTGTATAAAGTGGATTATGTGTGTGTATAGAAGTCCTTAGATATCCAGGTGTAGGTGGGTGTCTGTGTATTATTTTTTTTCGGGTGGGGATGGAAAATTATATTCGAGGGGACACATTTTGTCACTAAAGGCGGCAAATGTTCATTGAGTTGAGATGGTCGTAGATTAAATGGCAATGTGTGGAGGGACTTTGAAACTAATTTTTTTTGTCACTATTTGAATATAAATAGGACATACCACTTGAGGAGAAAAAGTTTTTAACATCTTTAGGCGTGTTATTAAAATGAGCAGGGACTAAATTGGAATGAGTTCTATAACATGGTTATGAGAAAAAATATGAATCGTTTAATTGAGTTGCTGAAGCGAAGTATGTAGTCTGTTCGCGGCTTTTTTTAAGAAGATTGTAAGCAAAATACCATAACAAGAAAATTGACAAAGAGATTGTTTAATTGAATGGATTTACTGATTCGAATTATCATTAGCACACGTGTGAGACATACATAAATACCAGAAGTCTTTCCTAAACAGTTCGTAATTTCTAAAAATATTAGCTTTCATTCAATAAAACAATGATCTTAAAAGCTACAGAGTTTGGGGTCAAAATTCTAAGAGGTAACCAATTCTCTTGCCAAAATTCAGTTTTATAAAATTTTAAATTCTGTAGACGAGACAGAGACTTAAAGTAAGTTTTACGTAGTCAGGATCTCTACCGAACTAACATTTGAAATTCTCCGAATTTCCCAAACAATTCTTCCTAAAACAGGATCTGCCCTATTTTCCAAATTCAAAAGAATTTAATTGGTGAAATAAATCGAATGAAAATATGAAAACAAATAAACAAACAGGCCTAACTAACAAAATTAGTCCTGAGGGCATAATTTTTGATTGAATAGGTTAGGTTTCTATAGAGAATCATTAATTTGTTTTTGTTTTTGTATTATCTATCAACGTATTTTGTATGTAAATTCAAGAGAATAAAAAGAACCAACACTTACTCATGCATGATTGAATATGGACAAGAGCAGATTTACCATATACAGTACATCTTCCACTTCTCTCTCCCAGTTAGACGCCCTTTGTCTATAAGAGAGTATAATAATACAAAATCAGCAATCTTGGGAAGTACCAATCCGATATATGCATGAAACCAGTCAAACTATAGATACTCACAACATCTACACAATATTCATGGTTACCATCGTTAAGATAAATTGACCAATGCTCCACTGAATTCACAATAAAATCCAGTCATAGTATCTACATTAAAGTGTATCCTTATTCTTCATCATCATATGAGTTTATACTGCCAAAACCGTTCACACACATACACACACAAAATAATATTCTGCACTCTTAGAATCCCCAATGAAGCAGACAGACTGCTGCAATAGCAGCTTAAGTGGATAAAGCAAGACAAATAAGTTTATTATAAAATTTGCTTCTTGAACATCGTTGATCTATACAAAGGGACACTCGAACTCAACATCATACACACAGAAATACACAACCACACTCGTTCAAAATACCATATATACACTACACACACTTATAATGTCGAATATGGAATAAGGCTGAAGCTGAAGTTGAATGGGAGCTCATTCGATTCAACTTTAGAATGCACTATCCCCCCGAGAGCTCAGAGGTTTATCAAAAATAATTCGAATTTATTTCTCGAGGACACACACACACACTTATACAATATACACCCCCACATAAACAAATTGGTATGCATATGCAAGTCCTCGAATCCACCCACACAAATCATCTCTCTGTAGCATTAATGTGGAATTGAAAATCGATTTGTATTTGTATTTTGATTTTACTATACATATACATACATATTTCAAAAGGACCTCCATCTCCAACTGGCTTCTCCTTCTCCATCTCAGTGTGCATCCAGACAAACAAAAAATTAAACAGAAATAAAAACAGCAGGGCTCTCTGATGGCTTTGAAATATCGAGGCAGAAATTTAATTTGGTATTTCGTGTAACGTGTAACAACATTCGATTGAGCATAGAAATTATGTATGCATGTGTATATTCAAATATTTTTAGGCCTTATCGAATCGAGAAATTATTATGAATTTTAGCAGTAGAATTTTGGTTGTTCTGAATAACATATTCCTAAATTTCATAAATCAAATTAAAAGAATGTGAAATCTGTTTGCATTTTAGAATTATGTATGTACCTACACCTAACTTAACTTACTTAGAAGCTACACCAAAACTAAACAAGTATAAGCTGGGTTCTGTGTTTTATTGGTCAGTGTCTAGCCAGTTAAGTTTAATTTACGAATAAAACAGCTTTTCGTTAAATGAATCTAAATTGATAAGGGTGCAAATTGTTTTGCAATTTAAGACCTGAGGCGTGTTTTAATAATAATAACAGCTCACATGACTATTAGATTAACCGATCAAAATTTTCATTACTCTCGGAAATCACAGAAAAAGATTATAGTAAAATTATTTGAATTGTATTGAGTTGAAGTTCGTCTTTTCCTTGGCATGTTAATACCCGCAGTAAATCTCAAGAACTGACAAAAAATTTAATCAACTGTATAATGGTGACAGAATGAAGGGCAAATTTATACCTTTTCGTTAACGTTGGACAAACGAAGGAAATATTAAAATTTAACAACCACTTGACAATCAACATTATTTTTTTGCAGGTAGAACAAAGTGTATTGAAAAAAGAAACTGTTTTTTTCCCTTTTTAAACATTCCCTGAACTACGATAAACATTAAACATTTCAAAACAAAAATCAGACAAAGCGTTCTCGAGTTTTAGCGAGACAAACAAACACAAGATTGAAAAAAAAAGGTTAGGAATTATTTGAAATAACATACATTTTTGAAAGTAGATACCTTAGTATCCAAAAAGTGTTTTTCTTAATACAAATTTATGATTTCAATAGTCCTTTATCTAAATTTAGAAAAAAATCAAGTTTTCTAGATTTTCGTAATTTCTTAATCTGACTTTAAAAGTACATATTTAGAAAATCGGAAATATCACTTTGAAATTTAAATTTTTTTGATAGGTAAAGTGAAATTTGGGAAACTCGAGACCGAGTAGAGACTCAGTTTTAAGATATTGAGATCGATGCTGATGTGATACTAAAATTTTTGGATTTTGATGATACCGAGATATTTACTTGCTTACTTAGGTCCTCAGACCTACGCCATCGTGTGCGGTTTCCAGCGATGTATATTAGGTCCCTTCAGCTCTTTCCCAGTCTCGCAGATTCCTCCTCAACTGTTCTTCTCCACGTGCTTCTCGGTCTACCAGCACTTCTTCCTTCTTGTGTGAGTGGATTCCACTGCATTGCCTGGACAGCAATGCAGTCATTACCTTTTCGAAGCGTGTGTCCAATCCGCTGCCACTTGCGCCTTCGTATAATTGTGTCTATGGGTTCCTGACCTGCTCGTCTATGTAGGTCCTCGTTGGAGATATACGATTAGGCCAGAAAACCCGTAAGATGTTTCGAAGACACTTATAAACAAAGGTTTGCAGTTTCCTGGTTATTGTAGTTGTTATTTTCCAGATGCTGCATCCATTTATCAGAACTGATTCGACGTTAAAAATAAACAGTAGTAGCTTTGTGTTCAAGCTGAGAGATTTGTTCCTCCAAACATTGGACAACATCCCGAACGCAGCCTTTGCTTTTCCGATGCGGATGGCGATGTCTAATTCGGTTCCTCCTTCAGGAGAGATGATACTTCCAAGTTATTGGAAGCTATCTACTTTCTCTACTATTTGTTGACCAATGTTCATCGGAGCAGATGATTGCGAGTTCCCGAGGCTGAACATCTTTGTTTTTCCCGTATTGATTTTCAGCCCCACGATTGCTGCTTCTCTCTCCACCCTTGTTGCCATTTGATGGAGATCCATGATCTTATGGGAAAGCAAGCAAACATCGTCAGAGTAGTCGAGATGTTTGAGGTAAGTTGTCAGAGTCCATCTTATTCCTCCGCTTCCTATCATAGCCATCTACAGTACATCACTTATCACCAATAAAAACAGGATTCTTCGGACAACATACCTCCGTGTAAGACGTGACATTTGGACCTATAATAAGATACCGAGATGAGGCTAGAAAAAGTTTCATTTGATTTCGTCTCCTAATTCTAAAGAATACCTTTACCTGCTAAAATCATCGAACTGTTAGGCAACAGATTTATTGCTTCTCAGTCATGTTTTCAAGGATGTTGCTCTGTAAATCTATGTACTTATATTTTATGGAGTAATTGAACTAAGCTTTTATTATCAGTTTTTTCGGCCAAGAGAAAACGACCCTCTCTTAAGTCGATTTTCTATGGATAATTTAATGGGTTCTTGGTCTCATCCTTCTGATGGTTTAGGGTCCTACTGGGAAATTTATTTAACTTATCCTTCTTACAACTAAAACCTTTACCTTGATTTTTCTAGTACAAGAAAATAGAATCAATGTGAAATTCTCATTAACAAAATCACACACACACACATAATACGAAATCCTTTCGACCATTTCCAAAATAAGTTGCAGAAAGTGATTTATATTTTTGTACATGGAGAAAACTCAACGAATTATTATTGGTTCACGAGACTTAAGGATATGTTTCTCAAAGGAATCTTTCAAGGCGGAAATGCACAGACAAATAATGTTACAAACAAAGCCCTACTCCTACCCCCTACGCCTACTACAATTACGTTTGTGTGTGTATGTTTATAGAAACAGAACAGAGAAACAAAATCTACACAAAAGATTTACTTTCTTCTTACGCTTGATTTGTGCCTACAATTTCAAAGCCAATTTTATCCATTTGTTTTATTAATGTCGATTTCATTTTGCCACCATCCAGCAATCCAACCACCCAAACTCTGCTTTCATTTTACTTCAACGACTTATGGGCTTCAAGGTTGGGTCTTTGTTTTTGTTTTTTGTTTTATTTTTGTAGGTGTATAGGTTCGCTGCAATTGCGTATTCTTTATATTGCTCCCTAAATTCTATTTAAGGGTTATGGCCAAGAAGATATTCGAGACTTATGTACAGTGGCGGCTGCTGGGTCATCGAATAGGGAGTGCACTCACTAAGTATTAAATTTGGAAATATAATAAATAAAAAAGACAATTTGTGTTCATATATAAATATAAAGACTTTTTGCAATCTTAAGTTAAATTTAAAAAAACACCAAACAGATACAGCAAAATTAAATCCATAATACGAATTCAAATTCATCAATCATAGTCGCCGGCGGCGGCGGCAGCAGCGGATGCATAGCGTTCCGACTTCCGAAGCTATCGCCTCCTGCGTCACTCTCACTCACATTGACCAGCGAACTTCGTCACACATCGGGATCGGTTGCTGCCTTCGGTAAACTTCGGTTCTCTCGTGCGGCGCACGGAAGTACATTAATTTCTCGATACATTTTAATAAGATATCTTTTGTTTCACGCGTCAGGCATGTAAGGCTGTAACCCATACAAGTTATATTAGAAGCCCTTGTGCGCTCGCCAAAGCGCACGAGAATTGAATTTACAGGGAAAATACATAGGTATACAATGTTGTCTTTGGCTTGACTTTGTAGTATAGCAAAGTGAATTTTGTGTTGCTATTGTATGAATGAAAAATAAACTAATATGTACTTAATTTAACAAATTAAGATAAAGTAATATTTAGTAATTTTTAAATCTTTTGGGTTGGTGGTTCAGCGCACGAGCGCACTTAAGGTACAGCCGCCACTGCTTATGTATGTATGTAGATACTAACAAGAAAATGAAATGAGAAAAAAAAAAGAGTCCAAAACAACCCAACGAGCCCAACTTATGTGATTTATGTCGAATCAAAACCAAAACAAATGGAAAATTCTGACTTCTTAACGTTCGTCGGGTTAAATTAAATTCAAATTTCACCATGATTAAGTTTTGTTACAGGAAAAAAGGTGCACATTGGGATTGTTTTTTTATTAAAATTTTTTTTTTCCAAAAATAAATTAACAGTCAGGACCGGCTACCATGCATCTGGTAACATCATAGTCAAGAAATAAAAGTGACAGAACGCATTAAAAACGTCATACTTTTGACTCGAAATATCAAAGCAGAATGCAATATCCAAATCCATTATTGCCATATCACAATTTTAATTTTGAAATTATGACGTTTCAAATCAGAGTGTGACGTTTTTTTAAGGCGTTTTGACATTCTGAATTTAAGCCACAATGTTTTGAAACATCAAAATAAACAAGGGCGAGTTATGATTTGTATTGTTTTATTTTATAGGTTTCTTAAATGTCACAGTGAAATAAGATACATATTCTGACATATTGTTGAGCATTTTGTTCTATCAAATGCGGATATGTCAATATCACTGTTAGAATTTTATTTAAATGAATGAATAGTTGTACTATATAAAAGACCGTTCGTTTTTAAGCCTCAAACTGAAAATTTGTGATTTGACAGTTTGTACAGAAATTTGAAGTAAATAAACGTCAAAATTTGCGTTCATTCGCAATTAGAAGTTTGCAAAGAACTTAAATAATTATTTAACAGTTTTTAAAAAAATCATATAAATGTTAGAACAATATCGTAACTTTAAGTTTTTTCAATATAAAAAGCGTTGCGAAAAATGTCACATACAGAACCTTACAAAATCCAGCCCTGCACAAACATTGAAAATTGGATTAAATCAAATGGAAAAGACTATAGAAAAGATATAGCCCTAAGGTATGCTACAAATGGGTACTTAAATAAGCTGTGACTTTGACTGTAAGTACATTTATAGGTAAGTAAAGTATATGTATGTACTACATGCGAGTAAAGGTTAAGGTACACATAACTTAGGGTTGTATATTTGCTTTTAGTCATTGCGTATCATATAAAGTATTATTATTACAGAATTTTCTACACATATACATACATACCTACAAATATACCTAAAGGCCTATAAATATTTAACCGTGCATAAGAGTTGTGCTTTTAAGTATTGTCGAATCATAAATAATGAAGAATGATGCGTGCAAATTGAATTAGAGGATCTTTTTTTTTTTTTTTTTTTTTTTTATTTCCGTTGTTGCTGCTATGTCTATAAAAAAATCAAATAAATTACAGACACGAGTGTGTGAGTGTATTGTTTGTTTGAAAAATGTCTGTTAATTTTATTTATATTAAGCTATTTTTATTGATATAAGGATAAGGTATACAATTAACCTGCGTCAAAATTCGAGGGTAAATCATAAACATTTTAAATTAGATCGAGTAATTAGAACAATATTTGGCTTTACCCTCCTTACTTAAATTATTAAATCCTTACATTAATTTACAACACTTTCTGTTGTATGATGCAGATGTATTTCCCAAGTGTAAGTTTCACTGCAAATTCTAGTAGTGGAACATTGACCTCAGGGTCACTTTTCTTTAAAATCAATTAAGGCCTTGACGTTTTGGAAGACTATCAAAGACCGATTTTTGTAAGGCAACGAAATAGCTCTAGCACTGTATACCGTACCGCTGAATGGTTTTTCAAGATACGTCTGCTTGTTAATTAAAGTTCTCGTTCATGATGACATGTACTGTACACAACTTCAATTTGACACATGCATCGAACAGGAACTGTCAAAAGCTGATCTATAAGAACGAAAAAAAGAAAAAGTTTCAGAGTTGTTTGATGCCAAAGTTGTGTCTTTCTGAGAATTACGAAATATCAAGTGTTGTCAAATTAGTTCATCGAGGTGAAATCAAACTAGACACAGATTCTCAAATTTTTTTAAGAATTCAAGTCTGGATCCATTTTCCCACTATTTTTTTAAAGCTCTCTATTCGAATCTCTCTTTCTGAATCTGAATTGTAAATTGTGTATAACACTTAGTCAGGAAGTGAGATCCAAATGTATTTCCAATGGAACTTTCAAAAATACCGTTTTCCCTTGTTCGAAGAAATAAGTGCACTAAACTGCGCTCTGTTAAGCCCTTTAATTTTAGCTCCATTTCTTTTTGTTTTCTTCGTAAAAATTCCGTTTCGTTTCCATCGAAAATTCTTTCGTTACTTTATAAAAACAAAACCTGTCAATTAAAACACATCGAATCCTCTGTCGTCAATAATGACAGACCTATCCATGTCCAATCCAATTCCAGTCATTTGATGGAATTTCTTGACAATGCGTACATTACATTAGGGTGGTTCTTAGTTTAAAAAGATATTCGAATTCCAAATAATTGCATTTAACATCCCTGATGTCCTCACAGTCTTGTGAATACGTTTGCATTTAAATATTTTGAGGAATGCTTTTTAAATACTTGCAAGTGGGTCGCAAAATTCTGGTTAAAAAAAGAAAAGTCAGAATCACCCTTACATACACGCATATCTCGTATGTAATGGACATATCCTGATGTGATGCAGCAGATGTACCCACGTAGATACGCTTCAGCAAATGTATTCACAAAACTGAATCAAGGCAGCATACGACTAAGACTGAATGCTGAATGCAGGGAGGAGATATCAACTTTGCCCTGGAACTATCCATAGAATGCAATTAAAAATCGAGTCCTTATCTGCTGCGTATATCGAGGAGGTTAGCACAAGTTACGTATGTATGTATTAAAAAACTTTCACTTTCTTGTTAACATTATAACTACAGAGCGACTTACATACATATCTGCTAGAACGATTGAAAGGAGCTAGCCCCTTTTGTCATTCATATGGTATATAGTCGAAGCCAGATAGGTAGCTGATGATGTAGATGATGCCATATATTCCTAGCAAGGAAGAACAATTTGCCACGATAACGGAAAATATGTAAATCGTGTAGGTGCGGTGCTGAGAATTTGATTGGTGAGGTAGAAAGGTTGAAAAGGCTTTTGTCCCAAATGAATGCATAATTTCCCTTGGGGTGGCTCAAGTTGAATGTTGCGTTGCATCATACCGAGACTTGAAACCGACAACGTACATACGCTATGGGGCGCGGGAGTAGTTGAAGGAGTGGGGTTGTGGGGGGGCATGATGAATAAGAAAATTCTTTGAAATGACGTTGACGGTATATAAGAAGGGTTTTCGTATTGTGTTTCGTTGCAAATTTCAATTTTATGCAGACATTCTTATAATGTACCTATCTATATATACATAGGAGTACATGCGTGTGTATGGATTTCAACTTCGTATCCTTAGAGTGGTTCAAGGTCCAATGAAGTTATGCTCTTGTATGGCACTTGGAATCTAGCTGGCATCACAAAACACGATGCCTTATACCGTGCGTCGTCGTCGTCGTTGGTCTCTCTCGTCTCCCCATCGACATCGTCATCGTCATCACCTTATGATGTCTTCCACTATTGTGATTTTAAAGCTTTACCTGGTGGTTTTTAGAATATTTTCGTCAGATCGTTAAAGCAGCATCAAGGATACCGTGCCTGCTCCTATATGGAATACTGAGAATTCCTCGTGTTAGTCGTTCCAGTTCCAGATGTTCTGGCTATGAATGTGTATAAACTTAACAATGACAGTTTCGACAACATTGTGGGGGTGCGAGAATAAGGGAATGTTTTTACATATACATATATACAACTATCGATATTTGATAGAGGACGAATTAAGTGTAAATATTGTTCTAGATGAGTAGACAGGTGTTTCCAATAGCTTAGAGAAGTTCATAGATAGGTTCCTGTGTGTAGTGTAGTGTGTCGGAGTTTATTATATGGCATCTGGGTGTGGTTTTTGAATAAAGGTAAAGTTATGATTTCAATTTAAAGTTATATCGAGGAAATCTAACTTGCGTTATCGTTATGGACGATAAAAGCTCACACCTGTTTTCAATGTGGCTTCAGTTTAGGATTCAAAGTGAAGTTTTAGAAAATCGAAGGCGATTCTATTATGGAGTTGTTCCATAGCTTACTCTATACTCAATTATACAAAAGCAATATCAGAAAAGAAGATGTTTTTAAGTTTATTAAAATGTTGAAACTGTAGGTAACTGGAAAATGGGAGTATATAAACTTTTGGTTTTGTGGAGGCACAGATCATAACACAGTCAATCGGTTTTGGAAATTATTTGAAGGGCTTAATTTTATTAGAAGTTTGTTTTGTTAATATATTTTGAAGTACCCTGATTTACGATGAGACGAAAGTCTTCAGTCAAAATTATGAAGTCAAGTAAGTCTTAATAACTGTTTATTGCTTTGAAAGTCATAATTTTAATTGGATGCAGACGAATTATCATTTGAGTTCGTATTAAATATTTTTAAACATTGTGCATAAAAGTCTCAGTATGAAATGACACTAAAATCTCACATAAATAAAATCTTGAAAATTCCCTCGTACGAAATTAAACCTTGTACTTTTTTTGTAAACGAAATTCAAATTTAATCGCTAAAAATAGTCTTGGTGTCCCGATTTTAATTTAGACGTAAGAATTACTCTTCTAAATTCAGGTTTTTGAAATATATGAAAGGTCAAAAAAAACCATATGATTTTTAAACATACCTAATTTAAAAAAAAAATCTTCTTTATCTTCAAAACCAATTACGATTTTTTAAATAAAAAGGAAATGTAAAATTTGTTACAACAGTTTCATATTTCATATCAATCAAATTTTTAAGTTTGGAATGACTTAATAAACAATTAAGTTATTTTTAAACTTTAGTCAAATCAATTCATGAAGTGGGTTTCAATTGAAACTGCACATGGCAGTCGGATATTAAAGGAACATTTTGAACCGTTGAGCAAAAACTTGACTTAGTAATAAAGTTCCTAGAAAAATAATAATAAATACATATACAAATCTGTAAAAGCCTAAACCTATAGTTCCAATTACAGCAGCTTCTATTTCAGCTTGCCCTTATATTTATATTTCATCTGCAAAACTAATATCTACCTTCTCCATCTCCGTAAAGAATCCATTTCAAAATATCGTTTTTCCTCTATTTCCTCAAACTCGTGTACAAAAACTTTCCACACCGACAATGACACTGATAGTGATATACCATTCAAAATGACTTCTGTACCAACAAAAACAAAAACGAAAAAAAAAACTGTTCCAAATAACAATTCTATAGGTAGAACCGGAAGGAAACAAACCACCATTCCCTGCAAAAACCCAACAACAAAAAAGCCACCTAAAACGGAAACCAACCACACCAACCAAAACAAAATGGCACGAACAACTTTTTCTCAATCTAAATGACAACAAAAACAAAATATTTTACAAAAAACCCAAACAATAAACAAAATGCTTGCTAACAATTGAATATTGTTGTTGGTTATAGTTTAGAGTTTAGACTATGACAGTAGACCTATGTATGTATGTATGTGTGTATGTATAGGATGCAAGAGCTCTAGTTTACGTTTATAGGTTCGGTTTTTGGGGTTCGTACTCGTATACCGCTTTTGGCGGTCTCTGGGAAACTGGAAACTCGAAACAGTCGTTATCGTCGTCGTCATCGTTGTCACACAAAGAACCAGAAATTATTATTTTTCTCATCTCTTCTGTGTAAAGTTAACCTATTAAGAGGTTTAAGTCTTTTTTAATGTTTCATAAGAAGAACCTTTTTTGCGTTGCGTTTGTAGGACGAGTACGAACTCGTATAACTGTGTGGATGTTGGGGGAAGTTTGTGAATTGGCAATTAAAAGGTCACCTCCAGCAACAGCCTCAGACCGACACCGACCACCCTGCGCCGGACCGAACAGTTAAATTGAAATATTAATTTTAACCCAATAAAATCAAATGGAGTTTTTGTTTTTCCTTTTTGAATTTTTTTTTGTTTTCATTTTAAAATCTTTTATTTTGGATACGGATTTGTGAGTAAACATATCTACATAAATAAACACTCACACACACACATTATATCAAGGCTGGGTTTTTGTCGAATACAGTACAACACAACACAATAGTAAGTTTATTTCGTCAAGGTTTTTTGAAGTTTTCTGAAGGTTGAGGCCTTAATTTAAAAAGCTAACTCACTTTAAATCAATTTCAACAAAAGTTCGAAAGAGTAAAAGAAACTTTTTTATGACATTTAACATTTGAACTCAAATATATGTATGTAGGTACTGTAGATATAAATTTAGTCAAATCAACATAATTTGTTTTATATAAAAGAGTTTAATTCAAGGACTTCGAGATTTGTTTTGAAGAACTTTCACTTTGAGAGTTTTTCGTTTGACAAATTTTATGAGTATACCTACACAGAAATACATACATAGTTTAAATGTTTATATACAATGGAAAGGCAAACAGTTTTTGAGTAAAATTTTAGCGTTTTTAGAGAAGACACAAACATCGAGCAACGAAAACGAAAACGATAAGAATCTTCCAAGAAATTTCTAAGAGTGAAACTTGCATCGAGTTAAACTTTTTAAATGAGGTTATTTTGTTACAGGGAAATAATATCTTTCCTTTTTTTTTAATAATTAGAACTTGAAAATATAAAGCTGAGATATTTTCAAACGATGCAAATTGGTCTACGAATAATAAATAAAATAATAAATACATAAATAGTGAGTCCATAAAAAACATAAACAAACAGAAAATTTTGTTGATTTCTATAAACTTAAAATTTAAAAATATTAAAATGAAATAAATGAAATCAAAATAAAATAAAATAAAACAAAATAAAACAAAAAGAAAACAAAATAAAATTGGAACAAAAAATGAAATAAAAAATAGTGCGTATACGCCTGGGTGTACCATTAATGTAAGTATGCATTTTCAGTGCTATTTTGATTTTAAAACAAGAACTTCTAAGTAAATCTAAAACAATGTCATTTAACTCAAAATTCTCTTTAAATTATTTTATTTTTGACATTTTAATTGTCAAAAAAATACCATTAACAGCATTTATCACTTAACACTCTAAAACCTGTTTAATATTTTATTAAAAAAGAGTGTTTTTTTTTTATTCCGATTTTTAATAAATAATTTTGCAGTTTTTTAGAATTTCTAAGAATTCAGGAATTAGGAAAATGGTTAGCTAACTTCCTGAAGTGACATTTTTAGCCAAGTAACTTTATTTCTGATGGTCTTTCTTTATAAAAAATCTTAGTTTTTCATTTATGGTCTTGGAACTTGATAAAATTTAACGATTTGAACTTTAATGGACTTGTGTTTCCGCAACTCTAAGTCCTGGACTATAATGTTTAAATGTGATAAGTGCAAAATTTTTTTATAGAAGATTATATTCACTACTTCATTTATTATTATCACTAGATTATTTTATTTGATGAATACACATATTTTATACATTAGTGTATCTCATTGGTGTTTGTTTGAAGAACTACATATGTACATATATTGAAGCCACTAAGTTGGAAAATGTGATAGGAAAGTCAATAAACCAAAAAAACGCCCCTTTCGTTACAAGATACATTTAAAAAGAGATAAAACTTTTTAATATATTAATAACATGGGCGGTCCCAAAGACCAAGTGGCCCGAACATTGACAAAATACGCATGAAATTTATTTGAAGTAAAGTAAAGTAAAGTTATTTGAGTTTGCAGCAATTAGAGCCATACAAATGTGCATAAAACATTTAACTTGAATTAAAAAACTACATAAAAAAAACTTAATTGTAAAAATAATCTACTGAATATAATTAGAAACTGTCATACAAAATAATTTTTGATACGCTCCTGTGTTTTCAATTAAAAAAAGCATCTCTGCAGATAAAAATTAATAATTTAAATGCATTTTGCACATTTATAAATTCAAACAAGCGCCGAGACAATCATTTACATTTTAGATTTAAACTTGACAGCTTAAATGAAAGTATTAAAAGTTCGGTTTCAAAAGTAGAATTTTAAAATGATCAAGTTATTAATTTTTTCAACAGCGCTAATTTTAATAATAAAATTCGAAAATACTTCAAGTGAGTTTCAAATAAATTAATTAATAAAACAAATTTTGTAGTATGAAAGTTTACATGTTTAATATTTGAAGAGCTTTGCTAAATTTATATGTTAACGAGTTTTTTTCGTCTCCCGACAGGCTTCAAATGGGTGCCTCTGAAATCTGGCGATGCATTGCCCAAGAACGCCATCCGTCTAGATTCGAACTTCAATAAATACGTCGGACGGATAGAATACCTGAACACCCTGCAGTTGGCCGAAATCCATCAAGATTCCGAAACCGAAAACATCACCCAAGGAGTCCTGATACTCTATTCCAACGAAATAGTCCGCCATAAATTCGAAGTCCTTACTGCGACCGAACATTGCGAATGGCTGTGGTATGACAAAACAAATGTCCCCGAAAACATTGTCCGCGGCGGAACTGCTTGGAACTTGGAGCCAGCATTTATTGCCAAAAGACAAACGTCTTACGATGTTGGAATCGCTTCGATCTTTCTAACTTCTAATAAAATCCAATCGAGTCCTAAATACTCCGAGGGTTATACGTATGCTTTGATTTGTGCCGAAAACATCACCTGGGTGGATGCTACATCGATGAGTGTTCCGGCGAATAGTGTCAGAGCAGGAGAAGAAAAAGGCCGTCCGATTTATGTGGCCCGACTTTTGGGACCTCTATCGCATGTGCCAGGAAATGTTGTGCCTGAATTGAATAAGACTCTGGTGATTTTTGAGGACTATGAATTGAATTCGTTTAATGTACAAGTCCTGGTCGAGGAATCTGAGGATTATAGTTGGCAGAGTATGAAAGCAGGTCAGGGAATTCCAGATTATGCTGTTGTCTGTGGAATATCCGAGCGGAATGAGTTGATGTATGTGGCTAAGACAACTAACGTCTTTCCGATTTTATTCTCGGAAACTAGGAATGTTTTTTTATTTGATATTTTAGTTAAGAATGTTAAATAAATTAAATTGTTTTTCTATTATGTGTAAAATTATTTAATATAACTAGAAAAGACTCATTAGGGATACTAAACGAAACGCGAAGAAAAAGTCTCACAGGATCTTGTCTCTCTCTTTCCCCCTTGGAACAGAAGCAATAAATTAAAGTGGTCATTTAAAATTTTATGAGGCTAATTTGAAGGCTCTTAATAGTTCCCATGAATGCTTAGGTAAATGCCAACAATTCCTCTTCGTGTATGGCCTGTCCTGACCATGGATCAAACATTATTTCCCCTTGGAAGTCCAACAACTTTAACTGCATCACCAACCACCTCCTCGCCGTCACCGAACAATGGACTCCCTGTTACACTCTAGTTATCCCAAATCTCTCAACATATTGGTAACCGAATTGGGTCAAAACCACTCGACCATGTGCGGTTATAAGGCCTGGGCAATAATAATTGCTCAAGCATCGATATTATATTGCTGGGCTTTGGACTTGGGATTAATACTCGGTTGCTAATTGAAAAGGTGTCAATATTATCCTTGAGTTTCGTGTAAATGACCATGTTGTCTTGTAATATTCAGCATACCTCCATATGACACACCGCATATGCAGTCCTTATTTTGGAGTTAAAGGTATGTATGTTTGTATTTGTATTATGCTGTTGGTTGACGGTGTGTATATGTGTAATCATTATAGTGCTACTTCTGTGGTTCCATGTTAAAGGAATTTCCTCTCCTTTCGACAAACAATCGAATGTAAATTCCATAGTATCTGTATCTGTATTTGCATCTGCACCTGTATTGGTGACAGTGACAGTGACGTTCGGCATGCAGCCGTTGATGACGATGATATATACGGTAATTGCGTCCCGGGAAAATCTTTCTCGGATGACAATCAGAGATAATTATTGGTCAGGGTACAACTACTGATGAATACCTACGTTGTAGAGGACACGGCCGGCAACGCAACCACCACCGTTCCGAATTTATTAATTAAAATTTCAATTATTCAGTTGAGCATTTATCATCTTTCGAAAATTCCATTTTTCAATAAAGAAATACATAAAATGAAATAATTGATATATTGTATTTCTTTGGGGGTTTATTTTCCCAGAAGGCGCATGGCGGTATTTTACCCACAAGTTTACTTCCACCACCTAGAGGTATTTATAGTAGCTGCTTTTCGTCGATGTACGAATAATTTATTTGTATTTAAACAGAAATAATCACACCTCTGCTGAATACTTATGAAAGTACATACTCGTACCTATGAAATTGTATATTTATTATTTAAATTTCAAAATGTCTGTATGCAAGTATACCCTTATATAAACCTTCATAATATAATCTGTTTCGGATTATTACTAATAAAAAGGTTGTGATATTCAACATCCCTCTAACTTCAGAACAAAAGAGTCAGAAACTTCAAATTTACAATATTTCATTGGCTATTTAAATCCGTCAAGTAGTTCTTGAGATAAGCCAGTTAAAAAATTGTGAAAGCCGTAAATGACTGGTTCAAGTTCTTTTACTGATATAGATTCTAAAAATTAAGATATCATTGAACTTATGGTATTTTAAAATCTGATTACTTTCCAGGACATAAGAGGAAAGAGGAGAATCCCTAAATCACAAATTCTGAAATGTCAGTTCACTTTGAGAAATATGTACACATGTGATTTTAAAAATGACCAAGTCCAATGTTACTGATTTAAAAAAATTCATAGAAAAGGATAGAACAACGTCTGCCGGGTCAGCTAGTTGTGTATACATATGACCTTAAATCATTTGAAATAAATAAATAAACTCAATTCGTCTGTACATTTACGTCTTCCTCACCTGTTTTTGAGTTTGATTTTTTATTTTAAATTTATTCATAGAGATGAGATCGTAGAACTTCCGATGTCGTTTTTTATCACAAACTTTGACATATTCACCTGTGGTTCAATCTATCACATCTACCAAGACATCTCATCATTCAGATACCTATAATATTGAAAATACGAGTACCTACCTCTACACCCTTTTCTTCCTAAAAAAAAAATAAACCAAGGAAATGAAATGATATGCCTCAAGCATCAGTCTTCAAATCAGTTCAAATAAAACCAGCAGGCGTTATATCCACCTACACCTACACATACAGTGAGATGTCGGTTCCTAATAATTTCACTCACGTAAAGTGTAGGTCTCATCTTGGTTGTCACCAAATTCGACAACTTTATCGTTAGACGAACGACAGTTGGAGTCCTAAAACAAAAAAAGAAAGTAGCAATAAACCAAACAAAAACACCGAAAATAAAGGTTTTGTATTTATAAGATATCACGAATGACAAAAAACACCTACAAACACACATAATATGTTTAGTTTATACCGGAAAAGGTGCCTCCATTTTTCTTCCATCTCTCTCTCTCTCTCACTGTCTTTTTCTTAATAAAATGCCTGCCAGTTTTTTTTTTTTTGAAATCCTCTTGATTCCACATGAATTCAATAGTGTTCCGTCTTGCTTTCCTGAACCATGAAGACACGGAACGAGGGAAAGGTTAGGTTTGTATGCGGGATTAAGTTAAGGAAAAAGTACCTAGAATACGAAAAAAAAAAATGTCAATCCTTCTGCCCCTTCCGGAATCGGCACAAGGTCTTTTTGCCATTTTATGTATTCTCTATTTCTGATAGGAAAATGAAGTTCAGGGCTAAAGCTGGAAAATGTCTTGACATGATGAGGTTTTTAGAGGAAAAATCGTCCACAAAGAGGCAAAACCTATGGATTTTTGTCATCCTCTGGGAATTTCAAATAGAACTCGTACTCGTCTACTCGTATTGTCCAAAATATATAGGTACGTGTACATTTGACTTGCACGAAAACTCATCATATACAGGGTGTTCCATTAAGCACAACTCATTTTTGCATTTAAATAAGATAAAAAATTTTAACCGCTTCAACTGAATTTTTTACAGGTCTTCATCTACATATCTGGCCCGTCCAGTTGCAGTTGACGATGATGGCCTGACAAATGCCCTTCGAATCTGTCAACTTGACAGATCAAGCTTTAAAAATTTAACGTCTATCGAGTTTCAAAGTACGGAAGGTCGGAAGTCCATATTGGAAGGCCCTCTACTTGTATTGTATCATACGGTCACCAGCCATGTTGGATCAAGAACACACTCCAGAAACACACACATATTCATCCGGACAAAAACTATATATGCACACTTTTACGTATGCTTACGTAATAAAATTGGTCTGAAGAGGAGGGTATACAGTGGGCGCTAGTGGCGTTCAGAGTGCAAATATCCTTCGATCTGAAGTTTTCCTCTTTCGGAAAAGACGTTTTCGTCATTTCAAAGGAAGTACTACAATTTCAGACACATATACACGAGCATACGAACGAATATCCTTCGACTACGTGACTCGCTGTCTACAAAAGGATTATTTTGCAAATGGAAATTGCTAAGCAAATAATAATAAAGCCAAAGTAGATTACTACTTGACTTTGGATTCGTTTTTTTTTCCTGTTTGTTTGTTTGTATATTCGTTTTCTTAGCCTTTTTCTCTTTGCTTGCAAGCTGCCATGACACACATATACAATACATAATATAATACATTGAGGGGGGTCGTTGGTCGTATGTGACAGTTATACTTATAGGTAAGGTCCACTTTTGGTGGGAAAATTATAGGACGACTGGCATAACGTATAAAATAGTGTCCTTCTTTTTTTTTCTTGAACGATACAGTTACTTCCCTGAGTAGGTATATTCATACAAACAAATACATGTGTATAGTAGGTACCTAGCTACGCGCCCGCTGACAGACGTTGTGAATAATAACACTTATCCGTCGTGTGTGTGTGAACTTTCATCAAATTACCAACAAAAGGACGAATTCGATGGGATCATGTGAGCAGTTTTTATAGATTTTATTTAGCCTTCATCCTTGGCGGTACCCCCTCATATGTTACCATAGCCAAAGTAACAGACATACATATGCATGAAGAGATATAAATGTGTGTGTGTGTGTTGAGCTTTCCCTTTTTTTGTTATGTTAATATGTCATTATGGTAGTATTTTTCGAGCTATTTTTCGTCATATCACCATCAGCATACCAAATGACGAAGGAGGTAAAAGGTTTTTTTTTTGTTTTTGTTGTTGTTGTTCTTTTCGTAACACAACAAAAATGTCGGTATGTGTTTATATGAATATAAAAGTATGGATGGATCGACCACAACAAAAGGAAGAGAAAACCAAAGTAAAAAAAAAAAAAAATTAAAAGGACGAAATGCCGTAAAATATGTATGTATGTACGTCTCAGTGCGTGCTCATTTGCATGTGAAAAACATTTTCCATCTTAATAATATGCTATTTGATGTTTTTATGACGCTAAAAGTTCAGTTCATTCGTTACCATGAAAAGGAAAAAAAAAACATATGAAAAAAAGAAACTTGCTAGGTTAGGTATATTTACGGTGCCGGATTAGATGTTAAAGGAAGACGACATATTGTCCTGTTAATTAAAAAAAACTTTGTCTAAGCAATTTCTGTGCCACACTTGTTGCAGCTCAATTTTGAGCGATTTTTCAACAAGCTCCTTATCAGTTTTTAAATATTAACAATTTTTCAAAATGAGGACGTAACCTTAAATTACATAGTTACGAAAAGGACGAAGAGACAAATTTCCAAAAACTTCTACAAAATACAAAACAAAATACAATACTCGTATATTGAAACACAATTTGACAGAAAAGTGACATCTACACCATTTTGCAATGTCAAAGACAAACTGCCAGTTTTCACCTATACACATAATCCGTCTGATGGTAAATCCAGCTCTGATTTGATGATATTCACCATGAATGCAAACATTGACATTGACAATATGTAAGACACACAGGAAACTAGAATTACGCTTTTAGTAAAAGACATCAGGAACAAAAAAAAAAATGTAAAAATGTAAAAGTGCTATATGGAAGAGTAAAGGTCACACACAATGACATATCGACGAGAGGAGACATGAAAATGTGGCAAAAAGGAAACCAATCGGATATGGTAAGCTTTCCATCCATTTGACAATGTGCACCATGCTGAAAAAAAAGACGATATAGTAAGGTACTTTCACTTCTGATTCACTTTTTGTTTCTTTTTTTTTGGGGAATTTTATCGTATTTTTGGCAAAAGAGTCATATTAAATTCCATTTTTTAAAATAAAAAAAAAAAAGAAAAGAAGGGTTCTTACAAAATTGATCACAACACTGAAACTTGTCAAAAAAGAACGATTTTAATCCCTTAAAGACGTTTATTGATCAAGATATGGGACATTTGAAAATAATATTATTTAACTTCTATTTTCTTTGATAGCTTTTCACCTTCTCAAAAATATTCCAAATTCGTGTTTTGATTGTTCAACTCTATTTTGATGACATATGTAAGTGTCAAATTTTATATAACAAAAAACATCAAATTTAAGCTATCAGTTAGGGTCATTACCCGGCATTTAAAAATGTCAAATCTTTTTTTTTTTGAAAAGCCGATATGTGACGTACTTGGTAGGGAGCATTATACATCCTTGTTGATCCTATTTTCTTGCGAGAGGCACAACATTTATTGATTATCAATTCCAAAACCTTTTTCGTATTTCTCTTACAATCAATATTTTCACCATCTTAAACAAATTGGAATAATTTTAGAGATTACCAGGTTCTTCACAGTTATCAGAGTACATCAATCTATTTTTCCAATTTTCACCTTCTATTTGTGTTTTTCCTCGATCCTGTAAAATTCCAACAAATAATTCCATGCTAATCCATATTATATTTTTATCAAAGTACCGTCACCTAATACTTCTCAAATTATTTTGAATCCACTTCGAATTTATTAAACCATTAAGAGAAACCCTATCTCTAATTCTACCATTATAATATTTTACTCAAACCCTTAAGTAACACCTCACGCACTTTCATCGTCTCCTCCTTGAATTTCCTCTCGGCTGTAATGGCTTCCATGTCGCGTATTATCAAATAATAATTAAAGATTTACAAGCAAAAATGATGGCACTCTGTGCTTGTCCTTGAGCCACTTTTTTTTTTTACAAGCTCCAGTCGATTCGTCCTTTCTCTGCCGATGCCGAACAATAATTCTACAAGATACTTTCGCCGGCAATCTGCACAATTACGCACGAATTAAAATTCCGGTCTTGTTTGTGTACTCTCATTTGGAAATGTTGGGACTCGTATATTTATATCCTTTTGAAGGGGGATGGATTTATTGTTGAATTTGTTACAAACCAGATTTATTTTCCGATTAATTGCGATTTTACCTCCTTGTTTGTTCCTCGAATTGGCCCTCAAGGCGGCGCGCGGGGAGAGTTGGGTTTGGTTTTTTGTTTCTCGTTGATAGTATTCCAAAATGCGTTGGAAGTTGGCATTGGCAGTTTCTGTGTGCTGCCTCTCTGGACTCTGGAGACGATTACTATACGACCGACTGAACATGGATGACGACCAGGACAACGACGACGACGACGCAGTAATTCAACAATCGAGATCCAGAATAAAACACATACAGAGGCCATTGGATTCGCTTGAGTCCACATGATGCCCGACCGATTCCCGATTGTTAGTTGGACTGCTGATGTGACGCTGGTGTGGTGCTTTTTGTCCTATTTAACTTGATCCGATTTAATTAAAGGCACCCAAAAGGCGCTTTTCACTGATGGTCTCTCCGAAATGAACAAACTCGTATCCTGGTCCTGGGCTGGGATGTAAAATAGTTGTGGCCCAGTTGAGTGGTGATATTTGGTTGGACTTTAATGTCCGCGGGTAACCCATCCAAAATGCAATTAGTTTGACTTAAAGTAGATTAATTATGCACGATGCTTTATCATCAGCGGATGAGAAATATACGAGATACAGATACATCCGGGAGTTCATATTGAACAGAGAGTTTCAGATTGAGGAAGTTTTTGAACCAAATTAACCACGAGATAAAACACGACTATACCTTGTCTAGCCTCATGTCGGACTCGTGAAATTCGGAAAATGTCAGTTTCGTCTCGTCTCGTCTCATCTCAGTCTCGGTTTCGTGGAACTGAAAATTGTGTTTATTTTGAAGTACATTGTGTATACTCAAATTGTAGGCAGCTAAAATAAAAGAGTGTTGGCAACCCTATTTTATCAATATTAATTTCGTTTGCTGAAACTATTAAATCAGAAAAGACTGACGACAGTAGCAAGACTGTCGAGAGTCTCAGAAAATTTCTGTTGAATGTATACAATCTTGTCTTGTTTTCATCCTTGATGCTATTAAGGTATCTTTCTCGTCTCAAAGTAAAATGTACAGAGAGACATCCAAAGAGACTCCAGGATTGCTGAATTTAGAAAACCAAGTTTTTCTTTAAAAGGAACTCTTATTTTTTTTAATCTCTTTAAGAAAAGTTCGGCGATCAGAAGTCGGAAGGAGATGGAAAGACAATCAACTAAAGTTGTCAAAAGTAGAACACATTATGATTTCTTCAATAAAACTCCTTTCTAGTTTTAGTATGATTTAATTGTTTTATTTCTTTCAGCAAGCTCCTTCAGACAGGCTATGAACTGTTCAAGCAATATGAGTATAAATTCCATCGATTCAATTGAAAATTCTTCAAGGACTATTGATTTTTTCCTCTCAAAAGATTTATTACCAGGAAAAATAAACCACACCTTTATGGCTTGTTCCACATGTATGTAAGTCAATAGAATTTTTTGTACATGGGTTCTGTTCGAGTTCGAGGAAAAAATGTGTGGCTTTGTATGAGAAATGCATCAATAGATTTCCAAATATCAACAAATCCTACACTACAAAACACAAACACTTCTATATACACTTATGTATGTACATACTTATGTGTGTATATGTAAACATTTGAAAGAATATCTTTACACAATAGAAAAGACAAATTAGAAATTCAATCCCCTTTCCGATAGAATCAAAAGAAATGTCTTATGATTATGAGTCTATGACTTTCAACTTCAAATAAGTTTATTAACAAATAATATCACATCAAGTCTCTCTTGATGCTCTCTGACTTTGGTTCTTTTGATTAAGTTTCACTTCCTCAAACTTTATCACGATATAAAATACTACACTTATACATAAATGATAAAGACACAAATATTGTATGTATGTATGTAGTTGAGAAAGTTTGAAGTAGAAAACGGATGATGGTGTCATCTTCATCTAAAGTTAATTTTGTTGGCTCCTTTATAAAATACTCATCAAGACAAAATATAAATTACCACATAGATTTCCCGCCGCCGCCGCAGCCGCCACCGCCACCGCATATAACATTCAAATTTAATATACTCTTTACTACTATTTACCTACACACATTTATTTGAGATAATATATAAAAAATCGTCCTTGAGAAAATTTATCTCAAATTCTTGTCAACAGTAAAAGAATAATATTTCTTAAGTAGTTTTTGATTGGGGTTGGATTTGTTGGTTCTTACTTTTTTATGACAAATGATTTAACGAGGTAAAATTTGCCTTCCTTCGATCTGTCAGTATTGTTGAGTTTTTAGTATATTGTGCTTTGGCAAGTTTTGGGACGATGTGAAGTTCTTCAGGTTTTTAGGCGCTTAACTCTTTATACATCCGATTTTCAACCATAAAACCGTAACTGACTAGGTGTCCGCAACTGACAAACTGACTAACTGACTAACTGACCAACTGACTAACTGACTAACTGACTAACTGACTAACTGACTAACTGACTAACTGACTAACTGACTAACTGACTACCTGACTAACTGACTAACTGACTAACTGACTAACTGACTAACTGAATAACTGACTAACTGACTAACTGACTAATTGACTAACTGACTAGCTGATTAACTGAGTAACTGACTAACTGACTAACTGACTAACTGACTAACTGACTAACTGACTAACTGACTAACTGACTAACTGACTAACTGACTAACTGACTAACTGACTAACTGACTAACTGACTAACTGACTAACTGACTAACTGACTAGCTGATTACCTGAGTAACTGACTAACTGACTAACTGACTAACTGACTAACTGACTAACTGACTAACTGACTAACTGACTAACTGACTAACTGACTAACTGACTAACTGACTAACTGAATAACTGACTAACTGACTAACTGACTAACTGACTAACTGACTAACTGACTAACTGACTAACTGACTAACTGACTAACTGACTAACTGACTAACTGACTAACTGACTAACTGACTAACTGACTAACTGAGTGCTGACTAATTTATCAAAAAGAAATCAAAAGCAAAGTATGTCGATCCTATCAAATACTTGACTTTATGCTTTTTTCAAGCATCAACTTCAAAAATGACCTTTTCTAATGAATGTCATTTCTAAAACACGTGTTTTTGTTTGTCATTGCAAAATATTTACATCTATCAATTATTATTTTTGAAATATCCTCCAGATGAATTTTTCCAACACAAAATTTCGTGCCTCAACTTTAACCTTTAAATCCTAAAAATATTCATTTATCATTCTTTAAAGTATGTACAAGTACATATGTACGTTGTAGGTAGATATTATTAATTGTATTGAATTTTATGTAAGAAATATTATTATGACCCGTTTTTGAGAAGATTATTATTATTATAAATCATTAATATTCTTTGTCAGTGTCATTGTATGTTTTGATCCTAAATAAATGTTACAACAAAACCCCTTTAAATACACTTACATATTTAGAAGACAAAACAAGTAACCATTGGCGTTGTGAGAAAGTGGAAAAAGGGTGCATCTAACTCTCTTATATTTAAAAAATTAAATCATTTTAGTACTTTTTTCTTCAGACCAAAGGACCAAGTACTCCCAATACTCAATCGACTTTCTGTTTTGAAACCAACTGAAAATATAGTAATTGCCAGTTTATGGCACATGGATATAGCAAAAATGTCTTAAATGGTTATAATAATAGGTGACATAATTTTTTTAAATTATAAAAAAAAAATTGAATAAGGATCTTAAACAAAAAGTCAGTTTTCTTAAATTTTGAAGGACAAAAACTTGGCTTAAATTTAAGTTCCAAGTCATGAAAACTTTTCTGGTGACGCCAATGGAAAAAAAAATAAAACAAAATATTAAAAATAAAAACAACTTTTTTCATAAATAAATTGAAAGGACTACGACTTGTGTCTCTGAAGAGCACTCCATTAGAAGACAGATATACACACTTAAAGGAATTTCCATCAATATATCCATGGATGCACGTGTCTGTCGTTGTCGTGTGTACATATGTACATACATATGTATATATGTATGTATGTATATTGAAATTGAACAATAATGTTTTCTTATGAACTAATGAAACAAAATAAGGACATACAAAATATTCTTGAGGTAAAGAAAAAAAATACGAAATAAAAGAAAAATATCTCGAGAGCTAAGAAACGAAAAGGACAAACTTTGGAAAGGTTTTATTTTTTGGATTTTTTTTTCTTGTTGTCGTTTTTCCGCAAACTATGTCCTGTTTTATATATTTCATCATTTGAGTTAGTGGAACGAAGATAAACTTAAAATATTGTTTTATTTAGAAAAGTTTAAAATGTTTTCTGAAATTAATTTAAAACTTGAAGATATTTTTTTTTTGTTTTTCCTTTAAATCAAATAAATTCTTAAATTTATTAAAATTTAAATCATGATGAAAGGTAAAAACAAAATTATATTATTAATATCGAAATTAAGAAATATTCTAAGAGTATGGTTGCCATGTTATTTGAAATTGAGTTATGAACAATTATTTCGTTTGCAGACATTTTTCGAATTTGACACTGACAACTGACAGCTAGAAGCCGAAAAATAGTCATCTGTTAACCTGAAAAATTAAACCTTATTTTTGTTTTTATAAAAAAGACTTATTCATAATTATTTGGACGTTTTCACTATTCAGTCCTTTTTTCCACTGTGAAGCTATTTTTAAGTAGGTACATACGAACCTGCAAGAAATAATTGAAAAATATTTAAGTTCTTTTACTCCTTAGGGAACGCAGAATACAGACCAAGGAGATGCCCTTTATGTACTTTCACCTTTAGATGAAGAAAAAAAAAATACAATGAAGGAGGAACCTAGCTACATTTTACTTGTACCACGAGTGTATGGAAAAAGTGCAGATAAAAAGTTTTGTAAATTACATTTCAAACTAGTTAAAACCTTTTCAAGACCCACAAACAATAAACTATGTATTGAGTATCTATTAGTGATTTTCTTCGGCTTCAAGAGTAAGTAATTAGTAGTCAGAAGGTTCTTAGTTGAGGGTTAAGTGCAAGTTAAGGATGAAAAGGAAATGACTTGCCAGATGTTGTATTCCTTTGAAAGTATATAGTTTTGCAAATAAGATGGTCCCGATGTGTATTCATGGGAAATCGGAAATGTTAAGGTAAATTCAAAAAAGGGTTCTGGTGGTAATTATTTAAGTTCGAAACATGTTTTCAATAATTTAAATTTTAAATTCTTTCCTTGCTGACATGGAAGGAGTGGAAGAATTTATTGTCTTCACCTGTTACAAGAATGCAATGAATTGGAATTGAAGTTTTTTGGTAATCAATTTAAAATTAATAAATATTTGAACATTCTATTGTTCCAAAAAATTACCTTCTTTAAAAACCAAACAAAATAACACAATCTGTGGAAAGGTTCTTCCGATTAAAATATAACTATACTATACTGTATGAATTATAAGTAAGAGTAATTCCAAAAACACATCTTGAATTAAACTCAAAATATAAATCAGTAACAAGAAAGTGCATACAGATCCTCAAAATTTAAATAATTTCCAAGAAAATTTATCAAGAAAAACTTAAAATCCTCTCTACACACACACATTGTTAAGATATTGACAATGTGGTGAATGATGAGCTTTAACGCACATGTTCTAAAAGCACATGACCACAATAATCATCTAACATTTCTCTCACATATGCAATTGCAATAAACTTCTTACGAAACGAATAAAGTTTATAGTTTAAGTTTATTATTGACACGAGACGAGTGAGGGAATTTATGTATTTGAAGAAGAACAAAAACCCATCTAAGTTTTCATGAAAACTTAATTAAATCAAGGTTCACAAGATTCCAAAAATACACTAATATTTCATCATCATCATACCAACAACACTATAGGTAACCTTAAGATGCACGAGTCGCCTCGCCTTCAAAAACCGAAATATAACTATTGTGGTATGTTCGAGAACCCAACCAAACATTGTCATACACAACACAACACAACACAACAAACATCCGGTGTGGAATATCTCACCTTTCCATATCCATCTTTTTCTCGTATTTCGTATGTAATATATGTATTTGGAATATATGTGTATAAGTGTGTGTATACTGTTCACAATGTAAGTATCGATTTCGAAGATATACTATACCAGGTCTGCCAATATGACTGGAATTATGTAAATTGGAAAACAGCTTTAGTATACAGTCACTGGATGGCGCTTCCTGGCGCTGCTGGATGCAATATTTCATCGAAATTTAAATTGAGCATCAAACATTATAATCAAACTACAACCACAGCAAAGCATGGCAAAAGGTGTTCGATCTTTCTTGTGATAGAGACATGATAAATTGGAGCATGCACTTGTGCTCTAAGCCATCCATTTTTTTTTTCAGTTTCGGTAGAAAATGACAACAATGATAAAATAGTGCTTCGAAAGTGTGTAGTTTTCGACATGGAGCATCTTACATATATGGGGGATGTAAAT